>CM076581.1:1424604225-1425277449 GCA_034641835.2 Pinus albicaulis | reverse complement strand
TTTCCCCTCAAGTAACCTTTCATGCTCAACCATCCAAACAAAACAAAACCTTGGCCTTCATAACTAGCCTAATATCATTACTTTAAGCTTTTCAAAGACAATATCCATCTTTGTACATATTGGAGAGATCCCTCTCTAGATTCAGGAGGGCTAGATCCTAGAATCCCAAAGTTGGTTGAAATGATGTTAACTCTGTGATTGGACTCTCCCAATCTTGCTAATAAATTACAGAGACCTAACATTTCTGGCGACTCCGCTGGGGACACTTTAACTCGAAATCTCTGGTTTCGTGTGACAATTGTTCTATCTTCGAGAACATTTTGAGAGTACAAAGCAGCCTTTTCAAGCACTGCCTAATATAGGTAATCACGTTGGAACTTGTTTGAATCAGTGACAAACTAGGTAAACCCTAGGTTTCTCTTAAGACTTCATCTAAACCTTGAAAAATCAGCTGGCTTAGCCATAAGAGTAGACTGCCTTTGTCTCGCAACCTTAGCTAAGTTTTGAAACAAAGTTAGGATATTATTAACAACCACAAAACTGAAAAATGACTTAGAAAAACCTAAAAATATTTCAGATTGGAATTAAATAAACATGGTGGTGGACCATAAGACCTTTTACCTCTGAAAGGAGCTAAAAATTTCCACTTGGCGACTACACAATCCTAGCAGATCTTAAGACTCCACTGGGAAGAACCCTTATCATTATAAAATCATTCAAACTCAGTTAGAAGACTGTGGGATTTGAAATCGTAAAAACATATTGGTTAACCTCTCCAAGATTGTCATATCTGGTTGAACTTCTCTTGTTTTAGGTCTAAACAACATAGCATAGTGGCTTCTAAAAAGATTCACACTAGAGCCCATCACAGTTAGTTACTTACCACTGCCAATCTACTTACGCCTTATCACTGCCAGTCAAAGCCCTCCTTGGTTCAACACTATCCTTTCTTACTTCAATACCGAGTGGCAATTATCTCCTACGTTGCTCAATTTGTCTCCGCTAGCAACGTAGACTCCAAATCAATTCATATTCTTGCAATTTCAAAATCAATATTGTTGCAGATTCAAAACAAAATGTAGAACAGGCATCTTTTCGTGCTCTGATACCAAATGATGCAGGGATTCTGGGTTAAATCAGATCCCAACATATAAAAACAATTGTACTGCCTTCAGCAGTAAAATTCTCATAAAAACAACTCTTCATTAACCACACATCTTCAATTTCTCAAAGCATATATAAATAAAAGAGAGCTTATAAAACATAGATTGATATAAAATAACACAACAATTCCTCGGCCAAATATTACAATGGAGAGCCTCTCCGGCTCTTGGCCGTTTACAAAAGCTCTCAAACCATTTCTCACATTCTCCTCACTTCCCACTCTCTCACACTCTCTGAATTCTTCCTTACACATCTCTCCTATTTATATAAAAATATGAATTTATTCCATTCCATAAAATCCTCCACACAAATCTCAACTAAATTTAAATTAGATTTATTCTAGTTTTGGACTCAACAAAATCCTGTATATAGAATTCCTACTCCCTATATTATCTACCTAATCCCATTCCACTCATATCCTTCAATTATTAAAGGGATATTTACAATAATCCTCACCTTTACATTTTTCTCTCTTAATTTATTAAAAAATGAGCAAAATAATTAATAAAATAATTAAAAAAACTCACCCCCTATTTCACAAAAATGAATAATAAAATTTGAGCTTGATGCTCCTGCATCATGAAGCCATCCAATGGTGTATGGTTGTGGGTGTGCTGTGGTCGGCAAGCCCAAACACTTCACGACCTCATTTCAAATGAGGTTCTTTTGGCTCCCACTATCGACAATGAACTATAACGGGGAACCCTTTACCCACACATGGGAGTGGAAGAGACACTCCTCCTCCTCCAGATCTCCCTGTTCCTCCTTATGAATCTTCATAGTGGCAATGGTGGCATTGTTCTCCGAATTAATAATCTACTTCCCTTTGTCATTACCCTTTTAAGGTTCTAATTCAGAGTCGGAGCATGCATCTGATTCATAAGCCCTCATCTCGGCCACCAGTGATTGCTTGGCCTCACACTCACTTGTGTTGTGAGTGGAGCTCTTATGGAACTCACACCACTTTCCCGTGTCCTTTTTTGGCTTCGCGGTGTTGTTATTTACTTGAGGCTTTGGTAGGTTGTCTTGGGCTACCATGCCTTGGCTTTGTCCTTTATTTTGCGGTTTGGGGGCACCTTTCCCTTGCTTTTGATTCATAGATCCAAAGTCCTGCTTCTTCTGTTTGAATTTATGGTCAATTTTGGAAGCATACCGATATGTCGTACCAAGTGAGGAGATGTCGAGGAACTCCATTTCCTCCTGAATGTATCTGTACAGACAACTGTGATACTTTAGCACCAAATGTTTCTCCGAATCTTTGATACCCAACTTTGTGCACAGGGTATGGAACAAATTCTTTAGCTCATGCACATATTGATCCCTTTGTTGCCACAACGTGGTCCATTTCATGTACTTTTCCTCATAGCTCCCCACGGGATAGTATTGTTCCTTGATGGAGTCTCGGAAAGAATTCCAAGTGGGTACGACTGAAAACTGAGAGGGTTTTGTCTCGTCCTTTTTCTCACAGTAGGTTTCGCACCAGACCTTGACATGGGGGGTAGCTTTGAGGAGTGAAAAAATAATCTTCTCCCTGTATGAAAGGTCATGAACTGAGAACTATCCTTCTAATAGATTCAACCATATATCTACGACATCTGCATCTATTTGTCCGTAAAATATGGGGATTTAAAATTTTACTTGTACCTTAAAGGGAGTTGTGCCTCCAGAGTGGCTGCTGAATGCAAATGCGCCACCGATGGGTAGTTGTTGAAGGATCTGGGCAAAGTTATCCATCATCGCGTTCCTTTATTTTTCGAATGGCTCCTTGATAAATATTTTGATAGGATCTCCTACTCCCTCATCTTTCTTTTCGTCCCCCATGGGCGGCTGACAGGGTTTGCGAGGCTGATCTTGCAAAGGTTCAACCAGATTGAGCCCTAACTCCTTATACCCCAACCTCGTTAGGGAGAAGCAAAGAAGTATCAAGAAAAATAAGACCGCTCTGATACCACTGATCCAGATTTATGCAAGAATGAAACGTAATACACAAATAACCATAAATACAAAGATGCATCGGAAATAACACTTCATTTCATTAATATCAAAGAGCTAAAATTTTCTTACAGACATAATGGAAATAAATGATCTAGGGCGGTGGTAGCTTATCCCTGAGAAGATATGTGGTGGCTACAGAACTCAGAAATGTGTTACAATGAGGCTCGAGGGTCTATTTATTATTGAGAAACAATGGAAAACCATAAACATCCGAAAATCTAACCCTAGGAGATGGAGTGCCAAAACTATGGGCCCTGTTTGGGTAAATTAGTACATCAACTTCCTGAGGATGTAACTTTGGCATATGATCTTCGTTTGACGCGCACCATAACTAGTTAGAAATATCTATTCGAGGACTACAACTTTTGAGTGAACCACATTACTCTTGGTTTTTCCAAAAAATGTCGTTTAGGGCCTCAAAACAGCTCCAGAATTTTAGGACCCGAAAAAATGCTAAAAATAGTAAACTATGCTATAATGGAAACTAAAAAACTAAAAGAGACAATGGTGGTGCCCTAAGTGGAATAGGCGGGTAGACACCAATATCCACCTGTATCAGTGTTTCAACTATATTTTTAGCCAATTTCATGCTACCACGTGTCCACAACTCGAATTTCAAGAGATAAATTTGATAATTTTACAGATATGATAGAATCATTAAGAGGTCAAACCATAGTGGATAAGTTGATTGATGACTTTTACCTACTATGGAAAATTAAGACAAAAAAATTCAACGATTCCAACCTATGAAAAATATACCAAGTTATTTATTGCATATAGGACATTGGTCAAATATAATTATCCAATGGATAATGATTGGAGGGTGCTCACGTATTTTGCACAAGGATGATTCTGAAACAACCTTCCCAATAGAAGCATATAGAAGAAAACACTTGTTAATGGTTTCTTCAACCCTTATCTTCTCATAGTTTCAGTCTATTTTTGAATATTTTATTTGTAAAGTTGTTAATGGAAACTAATGTGGTTCTATTTCATATTGTATAAAATAAAGAGGAAGTCGATATCAAGGGTGTTAGACACAATCCTTCAATATTTTTGTCCTAAAATAAAATTTTATATAAATAAATTAGGAAGATGAAATGACCCTTAAGTAATGAAACGAAGGGTCATTTATTTGCATAAAATTAATTTCTCACTAATGAAATATATCACTTGCAAGTTATCCTTCTTATCTTTACATGGGTTCAAAGCCAATTTTAGGCATTTTTACCCCCTCTTCGAAACTGCTTTCCTTGCTCACTCTACCAACCCATTGGTTTTTTTCTTGCACTTTATTCTTGAATCATCGTTCAGTCATGTTGTAGCTTCCTCCTTCCATGTCCAATACTCTCCATTTTAATGAATTGTCCCTTGTCGTGCCCCTTTTCCTACAAAATCTACCCATTTTCCTCGTTCCTCCATGTCGGATGTTGAATTGCTCTCTGCAATATGGTTGACAAGATCCAAAATTAGTGTTTTCCATTATGATATGCATTTATCTCTATTATAAATGCATTTAATTCCTTGACATTTAATTGAAGGCACATAATTCATTCTTAGAACCACTCAAATACACCCAATGCCTTAAAATCCAATTCACTCTTACTCATACCCTTCTCATTTAAAAAACATCCACGCATAAACAAAATTGGGGGATTTTGAGTTCTCGTCCATAATGGATTCTATAGCAACATGATCTTCCTCTACAATAGATGTTTGAATCATGATCATGAAATTGAAACTCGTTTCTACAAATATTTTGAGGAATTCATTTTGAGAGACAACAGTCACCATGGTTTTTAGCCTTATCTTTATGAGGGATTTCTTGGACTTCTAGATTGAGAGATTCAAATGGGAAAAAATGCATGCACCATATCACACATGTCCTGGATTAAGTGACACATAAGTTAGTTTATATTTTGCATTGTATGCAAATCAAAATTCCAATCTTGAAGAATGTGAAGCTTTGATTGTTGTCTATGAGGAGGGCACAATTAATGAAGTCATCGACACATTCACAACCCTGCTAACAATTTTTTTTTTTTCATTGGTATATAATATGCTACAATAAGAAACCATTATCTCCATTTTCATCATATATGTGAAAATAACCATTTTTTATTTTATTTTGGGTGACTTTATGATCATTCAATGTGGTATTTTCATTAACTACCACTTATCTTTGAGAAGCTATACCAAGAGGAGTGGTTGTTTTATCTCATTTTATATTTTATCGTGAAATTGATCATGGGAAGAATGATTATTTTATTAGGAGAAAGTGTTTAATGTCTCAGGTCAAGAATAGGTCCCAGGTTAATGGAGATGCACTCCCTCATCCTTGGTATTGACATAGTCCTCACTATCAAGGAGAAATATGAAGAGTGGTCTATAAATATTAGGTTCACCCTCATTTTTAATGACTTATGGAAATACATTTGTGAAAGAGAGGAGGAAAATGCACCTACCAAGCCCACATCAGATAAGGGGATAACCATTTGTTAGAATAAGGAAAACAAAGTCTATGCCTCGATATTTGCCTCCATAAGTGAAGAGGTAAGCCATCATATATTTTCCATTAGTAATTATTATGGTGCATTAAATAATTTGAAATATCTATATGACTCACACTCAAAATTTGAGATTGTTCATATGACGGTCCAACTCTTCAACCTTGGGTTGAAATATGACAATCCCCTATCCCTAGAATTGGAAATAATTCATATCATGGATGATATATATGCCAATGGTGTGGAATGAATATAAGAATTCCTCTCATAACCTTCATCAAAGCCCTCTACTCTTCGTACTCTCACTATGTTGAACTACTACAAGATAGTGATCAACTACAAGTCCATTAATTTTGTATATCTTGTGGAGAAAATTGTAGAAAGAGAGAAATATTTAGAGAAGAGGAAGAAAACAACTTAGTCCCCTAAAAAATAAATTTTATTTCCTCAAAAAGGGAAGAATTAGTCACATGATTCTCCTAAAGAAAGTGTCAGTAGAAGGACATGGAAGAAATAATTTCCAAAGGAAGTGGGGTAAACACCATCAATGAGAAAAATCTATTGTTCATAACATTTGTTGCAATAGAGATGGACATGATGCATCAACATGTAGAATCCCACGGGAAAGAATAATAGAAAATAGAAACCATAAAGAAGAAGGTAAAATAATAGATCCAACTAAAGGTAAAGCACATGAATGTACTCATTATAGTGTTTCTCATTGCAATATTAGAGTAACTGGATATTTGTTTCACACTTCATTTTCTTCTTGTAGAGATGCATGACTACTTGACACAGGTGCAACATGACATATACACATCCATCAAGAAATAATTCTTTGAAGACATAGTGACAATGTAGATGGAACAATGTATTTTGCAAATAAATAAAGTTTGAAGCCTTTAGAACTTAGTAGAATAAGATTTAAAGTGCATATATTTCATAATTCCCCTCTTCATTATGTTGTCTGCATTGTAGAGCTATAAAAAATATTATATACCTTATTTACTTAAAAGATAAAATAAAAATTAATAAAAGAAATATTTTTATTCCCATTTTCAAATAAAAATTAATATATATTTTAATTATAGTTATAATATAGTGTTTACCCATAAATATCTACTCCCCCTTTTTTTTTAAATGATCTTTATTTAAAATATTGTATATTCTAGTTATTGTTTCTTATTTCTTAAATTTATAATTTAATTCTTTAATAAATAGAACGATATTTACACTTTTTTATTGTTCGAAATTTATTGTTAATTTCGTAATGATAACTAGGATCATAATTTTCACTCGCACATTTCATGTTCAAACTCAATTTACACCCCACAAAAAGCTTTGTGATTTTACTCATTTTCGAGTTTTCCCATATAAAGTTTGAATGGATGAAAAATTCCAACACCCAAAGAAAAGTGAATGTAACAAAGAATAAATTGTACACATATCCAAAGCAAATGAATCTGAACTGTTTTATTAAAATTTACAAGGGCTTTACTCGCACCCATGAGATGTGAATCAAAATAGGCCAGGCCAGGCTCTTTAGAATGTTTCAAAGGTAGAAAAATGTTGAACAAATGTCTTGGAAGACTCTCTATATGTGTCACCATGCTGGCATGGTGGGCATTGCAGATTCCTCTTAGTCTCGAACTGAAATCCTTATTTTTTCTCTTCTGGCTTCTCACCATGATGGCCATCGTTTTTCACCCCGAGAACAAACTTCGATACGAATGATTTGTTGAGCCTTTGGGAGGTAAATTAGGTAGTGGCATCAGTGAGTTCTATGTATCTGTACAGATTGGGGTTTCTGTGGAGGCAATCCCTGAGACTGGCTAGTCATTTGGTACTGTTGGTTGAGGGCTTTGAGAAGAGGGTGAAAATACCACTTATTTATGTATTCTTGCTGAATTTCATTGTATTAATGTCCTCTGAACGGGTTGGTTTTATGTGTGATGATATCAAGGCATTCATCTCTTCAATCTCCTGACCACATTTCCTAACTCTCATTTAAAAAAAAAAACCAAATCCATAAAATACAAAAGGCGATGAGGATTTTGAATTCACAATGAAAAGTATGGGTTTCTCAAAGCACTAAGAAATGGTTGTACACATGGGACTGCAAGCAAAGGAACCTTTACATTTGTTATTGTTGTTATGTTATCCATTTCAGTTGAGAATGAATCTCTTTTCTTCTTTTATTTTATTTTTTTAAGTTATAATATCAGGCTATTCATTACTGAATCAAAGTTATGTACATTATCCACTGTTGAATCAAATATATGTACATTAATCATGCTAGACAGGGATCTCAAAAAAACTTGGGAAAAAACAACAGCTAAACCTGGAAACAACTACAGAGGATTGGGAGCAATCCAAAAGAGATTTTTACAACTATCTGACCAAATTGTTAAGGACGACATCTGAAAAGAAACATACTTTTGACATGTAATTGATTACAATGAACAAGAAACACCATTTGTATCAAGAATATACCTCCATTTTCACTCACAATTTACAAAATACGATTATATTTCGAATCAAAAATAGATTCTGTGAGAGATTAGAACATATGGAGTTGAACAACATTGTTAGCCGCTTAATCTGCTAGGGTTCTCATGGACAATTAATTCATTCCCAAGAAACCTAGAAAATGAATCCAACGGTTTCATTGTTGTACTTATATGTACAATATTCTTGGACTTCATTTTTGTACTTATATGTACAATATTCTTAATACGTTTGATCAACCAAAAGATTTCAATTTCCTAGAAAATATAAGCATTTCTGGTTGCAATTCATTGCAATTCCTGGTATTCAGAAATTTAAGAAATCAACTTATGTTTGTTAATCTTAGGTAGATTTATTTTTCTTTTTTGAGAAAATATTTATTGTGGAAAAGAAAGGAGTGATTTTAAAGACGTAGGTTTTTATTGGTCTTATTTTGTTCAATTTCTAATCAAATTAGCCAGGTCGTTGACCTTAACCTTTCCCATTATTGACTTCACAGCCTGAGTGTGTTCTGCTACCATGCCACACTCGATGTATCCAAAGATAAAGAAACAACTCACATTAATTTTTGACATGTAATCAAATTTAAGTTAATTTTTTTCATATTCGCAGGATAATATAGTTCTGGCACGAGGAATTTTGAATTTTTATGATTTGCATATGTTAAATACCATCATTGAATTGGTGGAGATTTTAAATATTTTTAGTAGAAGGTTAAATACCATTTAGCGAGTCATTTAATGTATCATATTTTTGAGTGTGTGGAGGAGGCATCAAATTTTCCTTAAATCATTATATAAATGCTCGCAAACTGAAGATATAGAGAGTGAGGTATCCATCTATGGTGAAGGCATTGGGAACAACAATAGTGAGATTCAAGTGATTCATAATGTAGAGTGGTAACTTATTTTAAAGTTCATTTAGTCATCCATTTCAGAGTCTTGCAGAAATTATTGAAAATTTTTGTTATTTATTATTATTATTTTTTTCTCGGTAAAACTAAATCTATTTATAAAACATAATAGTACAAAACTGCGCCAGTTTCAGCTGTGTGAGCCTGAGAACTGGGCTTGATCTCCAAGCTTAACCTTAGCAACTGAACTGCCCAGAGTGGGAAACCAGTTCTTTTAGAATAAAGTCTACCGCCCTTACAAGGGAAACCGATAAAATAGTAAAAGTACTGTGATATAACAAGAAACAGTAAACTAGAGTAGCCTACAGCTTTTGTAGCTGAATATAAACTCAAAAAACCAAAAAATTCTTCCATGAGGTTGAAAATCTGTACCAAAGCCAGCTGAGGGAGAGCAAATTCACCGTTCAGGAGTAGGGGACTCCGGTTCTTCCACGATCCTGCAACCAAACTCAGCTTCTCCATCATCGTTGTCCTTCTCTGGCGCGCCACTCTTGCTGAAGAAGTCCACCTACAAGTTTTCCATTCCAGGAATGGAAAGGCCAATGCCCACGAGCTCAACAGGGGCTGGAATGTCCAAATTTGCATGTGAGGGTTGCGGGTCAGGCGGAATAGGAGCAGGGCAGGGTGCTGAAGCAGGATCAGGGATGGGGGATTCTTCGCACACTGTGACAGTGATGAATGTAGTGAGAACATGCTTATTTAAGGAACAATTGAATCGAAATTCCGCCCTTTGTGAAGACTGGAGGAGGGCTGGGTTGGTGGGAAAATTAGAAGTAAGGGAGGCAGGCTGAGAGTCAAGCGGAATAGGCTGCAAAGGCGGAATAGAGTGAGTGCTTCCTGGAACGAAGTGAGAGCCTCTCTGATGCCTAGAATCCAAATGCAAACTCCAGTCAACGTCTTCCTTCGAAGAAGTTGAGGGCGAGCTAACGGAAGGGCGAGGGCGAGAGGAGCGCCCTCTGCTCACACCGCGCCTACAGTGCATTCTCTGCCTGAGCCTAGGCATCGAAACCGCACGACGCCAGGAGTGCTTGGGGTAGTCGGGATGCCACGGATAGCTCCGAAAATCAGCGTGAGAAGGAAAACAAAAATTGAGATGATAGTAGCTGGTCTGGGTGAAGTGGAAGCCTGGAAGAGTTTCCAAGCAACCCAGAATGGAGCAGTGTCGACCAGTGTGGGTGCGCTCACTTGGAACAGTGCAAGCGGGGGGGGAAACTTCCACAGACAAGAGCAGGGGGACTACAAAAAACACAATGAGTAGAAGAATTCTCCAGAATGAACTCCATAGCCAGATGAACCAGCGAGACGAGGTAGATGACAGGCGCGGCGAACGATGTGAAAGCGGAACAGGTTAGCGCAGTTAATGTGCTAGTAATGGCGCTACAGGGGGCCATATGGCCACAGCAAGCGAACGCCCTCGGGATCCACCAAGGGATAGAAGTCCCATCAGTCCAAGTCAACATCCGCATCTAGAGGAAAGTTTTTGTTATTTAACATTTGGGTGTCATATATTTTTTATTAGTTAAATTGCATTGTAAGAGAGTGTGTTTTCGGTTGAATCTGACACCCTTAATTTTCTGATTGTAAAATTTCCAAAAATGAGGGAGTATTAGAGTTATTGAATACTCTATTCCCATTATTCATAAAATATTCATAATTAGTAAGGAAACTCTCTCTAACATACGAACTTGGATAAAAAATGTTCAATACAAGATTGAATTTTGGAGATTGAGTCGCAAATATAATGAGATGAACTACAATAGAAGAATCATGATTCTGAACTAGTTCTTGTTCAAAACAACTTTGTGTTTTAGCCTGATATTGATCAGAATATTGGAGCCAATTTTTAGGAGTAGATTTGCATGCAGATGTAAAGGTTCAGCGTGATATTCCTAATACCTTCATCGGACCTTGGGAAGATGTGAACAACAAGAATAGAACGAGTCTTAGATACGACAAGGATGTGTCCCTTCATATTCCAAAATATTCCAAACCCATCGATTTTCGTAGCGCTAGATTCCTTTAGGATGATCCATCTACACAACAACTACAAATTGTCAAATGCCAACATTGTGATCAAGTTGGCCATGTAAAAGATCAATGTTTTGATCTTCACCCTTGTGAGCATTTTTATAATGTACCTGAACTACAAATATAATAAATTCTTTGATAAAATAAACCCAAGATCCAATACAAGAGATTTCTAAAATGAAAATATATTTTATTAATAACATCAGAAACCCTTAAGGTAGGGTACCACCATACAACTACTTCTTAAGGAATATTATCACTCCAAAATCCATATTCTTGTCAATACAATAATCCTTGGCATTCCTCAATGAAGAGTGTCTAGCCTTTATAAAGGATTCGTACATACAATACCATGGGTCTCTTAATACCATTCATAAAATACTACGGTCTTATCACATTATTCCCTAACTACTTGTGGTCCCTCGCATTATGTGGATTGACCACTTTATTTATTAATTATAGCTCATTTATTGATTATCCTTACACTATTACATTATATTATTCTCTTGGGTACCTCCCTTTGTACCCCATATTCCCCCCCTTAGGTATACTACATTCCACGCCCCTTAAACATGTTTCGTCCCCAAAACATTAGAAGAACACAAATAAAAATATCTACTCAAAAGAGTAGTCTACTAGTACTATGCACATACATCTAGACATCCAGGAAAAAGGTGAACAATCGATATAGTTGGTGCCTCGCTTGCTTGAGATGGACGTCGTTTTTGGTGGTTCCTCTATGTTGATGTGTTGTGGGTGGATCTTCACAACTCCTTTTGTGTCATACAGGGGTTGTTGTCTTTGTTGCTAATTATTTTCCAACTTGTTGGTTGTTGTCTTGCTGGGTGGTGCGGGTGGTGATATGATGATGGAGTATTAATATTCAATTCGACACGTGATGGAGCTTGAGTGGTATCAAATTCTTTTTGTGGTACCTTCTCTTGTTTCTTGTCTTCGATTATGAATTCCAACATCGATTCTTCATGTGATTGTATGTACCTGTAGATTTATTTTCTTGGGCATCCTTGGACTCTACTTGACTACTAATGGAAATATCTTGTAGTGTAATTTTGTTCTTTTTATACCAGAGCTTTAGGTATTTCTTTTGTACATTATTATTGATAGTAATAATGGATTCCATCCTAGGGTATCCCAAAACAATATCCATATCATCCATATCTAAAGCATAAACATTAGAATGCAACACATATTTATCTAGAGAAATCTTCAAACCTTTATAAATTTGCACCTCCTCATCATCAACCTGTGTGTGCTCCATTTGTTTTGCTGGAACATCCAATATTTTATCCAAATGAACATTAATAAAATTATGCTTGCAACTATGATTGATAAAAACAATGATCTTCTCTTTCTGAATAAATCCATGAACCCATAATAATGATATACCAATAGGGGAAAATCCCTTGATGTTTCTTATTGTCCTTCTTTCGAGTATGAGACCATTTTTCCAAAAGGATTTTCTAAAGTTTTGCACCTGGAAGTAGCCTCACTGAACTGTCAAGTGAGTACCACCATTTAACAACCTCATCTTTCATATAAACCCCTAGACCGGTTTCCCAAAAATATTGGGATCAATACTTGTGATATTGTATAAATTATTCAATAGTGGGAACATGATATTTTCCTGTAAAAAAACTTACAAAATCCATCTTTCTAGAACCCTTAAAATAAAGTGAGGGTTTTTAGAAATAACTTATTGTTGGGAGAAAATTTAAAATGGGCATAGTGCGGTCAATATAACTTAGAATATTTATTATAACATTTTTCAGAAATGGAAAAACCATTCTGCATCTTCCCATGTTACTGAAATCCTGACCTGGGCACTCCGAAAACTAAACTTTGTGCTACAACTGTCCCATCATCAAAAAAATTCTGAAAAAGAAATTTTAGTTGATTTTAAATCAACGATATCTCCCTCATTCGATCAATTGTTTTTTTTTTTTAATTGGGTGATTTTTCAAGAGGAGCTCATATCTACAATCTGTTTTCTGAAAATTTTCACAAAAATTACAAAAAATGACAGGAGAGTTGTTGTCCACGAATTTTTGTCAGAAAAAATTATGCAACACAATTGATTTTAAATCATCGAATCTATTCTCCCTCATCCGAACTCCAATTTGGCCAGTTTTGTTTTTGAATTTGGGTATTTGTTCATAAGGAAAATGGATATGTTATTTATTTTTGAAATTTTTTTTACCAAAATTTTCAGATCTTATTTGCAAACTCGTTGTCCAAAAAATATCTGCAAAAAATGAAAAAAAAATCTCCCCAACTCTACACAAGAAAGTGCTCTGATACCACTTGTAATGGATCTAACCTGCAAATATAATAAATTCTTTGATAAAATAAACAAAAGATGCAATACAATATATTTCTAGAATGAAAATATATTTTATTAATAACTGGAGAAACCCTTGAGGTAGTGTAACACCATACAACTACTCCTTAAGGAAGGAAGTCACTCCACAAGCCATATGCTTGCCAATACAATAATCCTTAACATTCCTCAATGGAGAGTATGTATATTATATATAAACTTCATACATAAAATACCATGGGTCTCTCATTACCATACATCAAATACTATGGGCTTATCACATTATTTCCTAACTACTTTTGGTCCCTCACATTATGCAGATTGACCACTTTATTTATTAATTATGGCCCATTTATTTATTATCCTTACATTATTACATTATATTATTCTCTTTGGCACCTCTATCTATACCCCATATTATCCCACCTAGGTATACTACAATTGTGGTAAGCACACTCATCATTCAAACAAATGTTCCAGAAACAAAACTCCTACATGAACGAATATTCACCTTGGATGGATCGTTTCTTGTCAATAGTCTTCAACAACCAAGAAGATATATCGGCCATACCATCGAATTTTTTCTCCATTATTGGCTAATCTCGCAATAAATACTTCTTCATCTTCTCACCTTGTATCAGACAGGGGGGAATTGATGGCCAGTTAACAACTTTCAAGATTCATAATTCGAAGATTTATTAACTGAGCCTGAGCCACAACCTGAACCTATTTTCTGAATGTATAACCAGATATTTCCATAACCATATTCAGATTTGTTTCCAGAGACAGATTCATGCTCCATGAGCATGCTTTTTTATTTATTGGTGGCATGCCTTTAACTGCCACCCATAGAAGATTTGATTTCTGCTACAATTCATGTTAGGGAGCACTTCCACTAGCAGAGGACTTCAAATTTTAGCTAGATTAGGAATGTTTCCAGGAATTGCTTCGATATTTCGAGAGTTGGTGGTCAACCTTAAACCACCACTAGTTGAGGCCTCGATTTCTCCCATCTTTTGGTTTGTTTGTGGTTTTCTATTAAAAACCACCATTTCAGAGAGTTCATTCAACCATATGGTTGTCATGCATTTTTGAATTTAAGCTCTCTTTTTGGTCTCATATACACACCTCTGTACTAAGGGGGGAATGTTAGCCACTAAATCCATCATGTTTCTGGTGAACAGTTAATGCATGTCCAAGAAACCTAGAAACTGAATCAAATGGTGTTATTATTGTATTTATATGTACAATTTTCTTAATACTAATTGATCAAATTGAATTCATTCTCCAACAATTCTGATTCCAACATATTATGAAGTCTTTCTCCGATAAGCCATTCTTCCAACTGAATAGTCCATGATCAAAACAAAAAGCCCAATTTTAACAGTAAATGTCACTAATAGTTGAGAATGACCTTATTGAAAAAAGCTTTAATATGTTTAATTTCATAATGAAAGCTTTGGCAATCATTTCAAAATTTATTTATATAGTTTATTAACAATTAAAATAAATAAATTAATTGTTAATTAAAAACTATTATTAGTTATACCAAATTAACATGTTTTTTTATAAATTAATTTGAGAATCATTTTTGTTAAACTATTCTATGTTTTGGAGATTTTGTTAGAATGTGGCCAAACAAGTTTTGTTTAAATCGTGATTTTTTTTGTTAAAATATATTTTTATTCAGTTTTTGAATTTGGCATTATAAAACATTGTCCAAGTATTTGGATCCCAAAAATTTCACAACATAAACTTGTGATTGCAACGAATCTATAATAGCCCCGGATTAAAATTTCATGTAATTAAGGTTAATAAAGGAAAAAGAATAAGACCAAGGTCATGGGATACATATTCCAACTAGTTGAATGTTGAGAAAAACATCTTAGCGGGTGTCACTTTTTGGTTTATTATGGCTAAGGAAATTGGAAAAAGAAAAGAGGAAATAATTGGCATTTATTTATGAAAATAAAAGAAAATAGGAGAAAAGGGAGATGAAGGGTCACTTAATTGCATGAGAGGAAAATTGAATGAAAATAGAGGAAAATGAAGAAAATAGAGGTCTCAATGATAAAAAGGCTTATGAGGATCAGTTCACAGCTTTTGTGAGTTCAATTTTGGAGCTCTCTTATATTCTCTCATTCTCTTGTAGTTTTTCACACATAGAGAATTCTTCGAGCACTCTCGAATTGGAGAAAAGAAAGAAAAGGGAGTAAAATGAAAGCAAAGGACAAGCAAGGTTGGATCAAGTAGCTTCAGCAGGAAGATTTTGCAGGTAGTAGGTTGCATGTGTGATTTCTTAGCTAATGTGTGAATTCATGGTACATGCATTTGTTCATTTGGTTCATTTGTTGTCATTGTCATGGATGTTGTCTGGTTTGAAATGGTTTCAGACTTTATTTTCCATTTCCTAGATAGCAATGTGTGATGGGATTATTTTCTTGGTTGAGCTTTGGTTTGCTGGGAGGTTTTGGAACCAAGTGAGGTGGTATAAGGTAAATTCCCAAGGGTTGGGGGTGGAGGTGGTTTAATCTCCTGGAAGCCCTCAGAAAGTGGGGGGAGATAGGAAAATTCCTCAAGGTAATGGTGAAGAAACTTTGAGTCATCCAAGATTATTTTGAGCTTTGTGATATCTTGACTAGTTTTAGTGATATCATGGTAGCCTAAGGGTGGAGGTGGTTTAATCTCCGATATTCCCTAGTTTTTTATGTCTTGAGATCCCACATTCATGCTTGGAATATGGCATATAGGTGATTGGATGGAAGAAATATTTGGTTCAACCTAATCTATGGTTGGGTGGTATGTGGAAGTCCTGGACTTGGTTTGCTTTTGAATAGGTTAATGAGTTATTTTTCTATTGTAATTTATGAGAACATGTACTTGTTATTATGATGATTTGATGATCTTTCTGACATGGTTATTAATTTGGTTAAATGTTGGTTATAAGCATGGATTTGTAATGTTCTATAGCTATGAATTATTCAAGATTTGATAAGTATTTGATGGTTAATGAATGCATGGGATAACAAGTGTTATTGCAACTATTATAAGGGGTAATTAGAACTTCTTGGTGATTTTTAGATAAGTTTTAGAATCCTATGGTGAGATATGCATTCATGACCTATAGCATACAAGTTTTCCATATGTTTGACAAAATGATTACCATGGTTAGGCATATTTAGTTTAATTTCTTGTTCAAGTTTTGTATGATTAGCATTGTCACAATGTCATTTATCATTTGGATAATTTGTAGGGAGTTCTAGGTAGTGGTCTGAAGTTTGGCCTAGAAAACTGGCTCAGATATGGAGACTGCGCCCTTTGAACTGACAATTTTGGGCCATAACCACATGGAAGCAGTGTCATGTGTGTGGTTGGATCCCTATAATCGATCCCTTGTAGGCTTATGTGTGTGGTTGGGAGTCTAGTTCAGTGAAAAACCAATCCACCTCAGGGTTTGGTCACCTAGGGTGGTTATTTAGCCCCTGATTTTCTATAATCCATGCAGGATGTTAATTTGTGGTTAGTAAGTCTCAGTTGTAGGTCCCACTTTCTTAACTTGAGCTAGTAGGTCAATTCATGTCACAACAACTCTTCATCTCATATTTACCCTCACAGCCCAGTGAAATTGGGTAAATGTGGGAGGGGGTGGTTACAAAATGCCTACTGTATTGTAGATCATTTCCACCAAAAATATGCCCAGAAAAAGTACAATCTAAATTGTTTTTTCCATAAAATTTTAATCCCATTCATTTTCTTTCCATTTCTGGGATGATGTGAGAGTGGCAAGATGTCATGACCCCACAATGGTTGTGCCATTGTGGGTGTGTGGGGTCGATTAGATATCGTATCAACGAACTCAACTAATTTCTCTTGGACTATGCCTCTAGCCTATGCGTCTCATATGAAAATGGAGGAGAACTTATCCTTCCTAAAAATGATCATCCTTTGACACTTTGCAAGGAAAAACGGGTCTTATGACAAAATAGGTTTTAAAAGGTCTCTTCAAGGACTAGGAGTTAATTTTTCATGTAAAATTAAAAATATAAGCAACATATCATCATTTAACTCATATTGGAATTCATGAAGAGAAACAACACAACATTTTGTGATGGAGTTCACCCCTCTTGGTCTACATATCCAAGGTTGATTTACCCCTCTTGGTCTACATCTCTAGACTGCTCCATATATTTAATGAAAGAGAGTACATAAATTTTTGCTGACAAAACAAGTGGCTAGGTTACCCTTCAAGGAAACGTTATCATGCGAAGAACTCTCACTCTATAAATCATGACAACCTACAGTCAGTCATGAAACCATCAACAAGAAAAGGGTTCTACTACAAAGACCCTGTACTCCATCTAAAAATGAGCATACACGAGCATACAAGTACTACAATTCCACATTTAAGTACAAAAAGATAGCTTTCCTCAACAAAACATAGTGAGAAAATATAACATGAGTTTCATCCTACAGGTAACAACTGCTGTAGTAAACATTTGAAGGCAAGAAAACCCCTACAAGGTCCTCTCCACGCTTAAACACCTTCAAGAACTGCTCCAAATCACTAATTGATCCTCACAACCATGCACTCAAAACTGCAAAAAGTCTCTTTGGATGTGCTCCAATTAGAAAAAAAAGGCCTCCGTTGGATATTGAATGTCCAAAACCCCATATCTGAACTCTTCTTGAGCTCCAAAAGGACAAAAACCAATCAAGTTATGGATTCAACAAGATTTGTACCAAGTTTTTATGTTATCTGTCCTACAAATCTGATAAAATATTTAACAAAGCTACAAATCCACACTATTTTCCACTGCAGAGGTGACAACTTCATCCTTCGAGGTGAAATTTGTTGGACCGCTAAAATGTTAAATAACCCTTATGTGCTGAAAATGTGGCCACATAAGTGCCATAGGCCCGAGGGTTGGGGCCAACCGCCTACCCCCGCATGCCTAGGTGGGATTTCTTCAGGCCGTTGGTCATGTAGGAGCCCATTGGGCCGAGGCCTAGGCCAAAAAATTTCCCTTACCATTGAAGCCATATCCACACTGTTTCGGGGTTATATGGGTGTAATAAAACGGGGGGTTGGTCCCCATATACAGCTCCCCACCAGTTTGGTGCCTTCTAGTTCCACTTATGGACTTATGCAGGTTCCTGTGACCGGGGGTCAGGGCTGGTCCCAAGCCCCACACCCATTGGCACTCCGCTTTAGCTCCACATGTGATCATGTGGTGGATGGTAACCAGGGGTCAGGCTAAGTGCCAAACTCGATTCCTTATGTGTCATGGTCCCATGAGGTTTTAGGTGACCAGGGGTCAGGGCTTACTTCCCGACCCCTCCTCCTAGAAACGCACCAATGTATAACTTATATAGCATTGAGAACCGTAAGAGGTAAGAAACATATGCATGGTGCAGTGACAAGGTGGTCGAATTGGTCGAGGAAGGTAAGGTGTTCGAATCCTACTGAGTTTTTCTGACCCATACGACAATTTTGACCAACCACATGGTGCCACATGGCAGCCTCTATTTGGGCCATGTGGCATACCCTAATTGGCTACCACAAATAAAAATCGACCCAATGAAAAAGAGGCAACTTACCTAGTACAAGTCTGCCACTTGGCAGATCCTCGTTGGTCTGTACCTACACAACAGACATATTGATGTCAGCGATATGACTTCCCAATCAATAGTCGAGTTAGCAACCCTGTTATGAACTACAGTTGGTAGTTCGAAACGCGTCGTTCCTAAAACTCTCATGTGATTATCCGGAAGATTTATATCTAATTTTATAGTTGTTAGGCCAAACGATAAGAAAATCATAATTTTTTCATACGGCATATGATTGAGGTGAAACAAGTTTCATTGGAATCAGAACGATTAACACTTCGACTTGACATTGGTTTCGAAAGTTTTTCGACACTTTCATTTTCGAGCTAAATTTTGATCATCGGATCATACCTCCCCACTAGGAACATTTGGACTCCAAAAGTTTACTTATCCTAGTAAATAAAATGAGTTTGAAACTAAAAAATTTCTCAAAACTCAATCCTTAACGCTCTATTTTCAATTTTTTCAGTTCAAGCTCCAATCAAGGTATTTCACCTATCTTCTAAGTGAATACCTTACTGTATTTTCAATAATCAAGCCAAACTTATTATCATTGATGCAGCAAAAAAAAACAATGATAGTCAAAATCTAAACATTCTCTTTAAACCCATCTTTCACGACTCAAACAACTTCATCTTGAAGTTCCATTTTTGAAGACAAACTTGAATTTCCATCTTGAAAATCAGAAGAAATTCAATACCTGGAATGCACTGATTCAAACTTTCTTTACTATCCTCAAACTATGATTGTACACAAAGGTACTCTGGATGCAAAAATTCAATGACACAATTTTCTTTTTCCATAATAAAATAATCATTTCTTGTACTAAAAGTGATGGTTGAAAATGGAGGAACTATAAATTGCTCTGGAAAATGCCATAATATCAAGCTAACCATGGGGGAATATGTATTGAATATTCCAATTCTTTCCATTCCTATGGGAGGTGCTGATGTTGTACTAGGAGTACAATGGTTACAATGTTTGGGGACGTTAGCTTTTAATTTTCAAGAACTTTTATTGAATTTTTTTTCAGAAGGAAAGGAAGTCGAATTACGGGGTATTGCAGGGAAGCCAAGAAAGATAATAAGCTCTAATGTCATGAAAAATATTCTAAATAAATACCAAAGAGGCATAATTGCACAATTATGCTCACTAGAAGTTCCAACATCAAAATCATCTATTTCTGTAGATCTCCAGAAAGTCTTGGACAATCATTCCAAGGTGTTTGAAACTCCCAAAGGACTCCCATCTATTTGCGATCATTATTATGCTATTCATTTGACTTCAGGAAGTGTTCCTCAAACATCAGGTCCTATAGATATCCTTATGTCCAAAAGAGCGAAATTGAGCGTATGATTGCAGAAATGTTAGAGGCGGGTATAATTCAACCTAGTCAAAGTTATTTCTCTGCTCATGTAGTATGTTAGATGTGCACGTGTCCAGATTATAGGGAGCTCAATAAACTCACCATTAAAGATAAATTTCCCATTCCTGTGATTGGTGAATTATTGGATTAATTACATGGAGCAATTTATTTTACTAAGTTGGATCTTCGTTCAGGGTATCATCAAATTAGAATGAAGACTGAAGATATTACGGAAACAACATTTTGAACTCATGAGGGTCATTATGAATTTTTGGTCATGCGTTTTGGCCTTACTAATGCGCCTTCTACATTTCAAGGGTTGATGAATTCCATTTTCAAACCCTTCCTAAGAAAATTTGTGCCAATATTTTTTGATGATATACTAATCTACATCAAATCTTGGAAGGATCATGTTCAATATTTTGACAGGGTGCTAAAACTATTGCAGGAGAAACAATTTTATGCAAAACATCCAAATGTTTCTTTGGAGTACAACAGGTGGAATATCTAAGTCATATTGTATCTCACGAGGGTGTTAAGGTAGACCCTAACAAAATTAAAGCCATTAAATATTGGAAACTCCCCACAACCATAAAGCAGTTGCGAGGATTTCTTGGGTTAACAGGGTATTATCACAAGTTTGTTAAGAATTACAGGAGAATAGCAGCACTTCTAACAAAATTATTGAAGAAAGATGCATTTTCATGGACTCCTGAGGCAACTAAGGCCTTTGAACATCTTAAAGAGGCAATGTGCCTAGCACCGATCTTAGTTACACCAGACTTCACAAAAACCTTTATTGTGGAATGTGATGCCTCAAGAAATGGATTTGGTGTTGTTTTAATGCAAGAAGGAATACCCATTTCTTTTGAAAGTTGTCCAATCAAAGGAAAGTATTTACTAAAACCTATTTATGAGAAGGAAATGTTAGCAATACTGCATGCACTAAAGAAATGGAGAACTTACCTAATGGGAAGACACTTCAAGGTAAAAACTGATCATGATAGTCTTAAACAATTTTTGGAACAAAGACTATCTTCAAAAGAGCAGAAAAAATGGGTCACAAAGATGTTGGGTTATGAATTTGAAATAATCTACAAAAAATGGAAGCTAAATGTTGGTGCAGATGCACTCTCAAGAAAGAATGAAGAGGTGGAAGCATTGCTTTGTGCCATTTCTATTATCCAACCAGATTGGAAAACCGAAGCAAGAGATGAATGGAAGAAGGACGAATAAGTGTGGACACTCATTCAAAAGTTGCAGTAAGATCCTAGTACATCTAATATATATAGTTGGAAAAATTATTCCTTATGGTACAAATATCACTTATATCTTTGTAATAATTCCCAACTAAAAAAAAACATTCTTTTGGAATTGCACACTTCTCCTTTAGGAGTTCACTCAGGATTTTTAAAAACTTACCATAGGGTGAAGAAAGAATTTTTTTGCGATGGCCTTAAATCTGATATTCAAAATTTTGTGGCGGAATGTTTGGTTTTCCAGCAGAATAAAGTTGAGACAATTAAGACCTCGAGTCTTCTACAACCTTTATCCATTCCAAGTCAATGTTGGGAGGATATTTCAATGGATTTTATCACAGGTTTACCTAAGTCTGAAGGAAAGAGTGTCATCATGGTGGTAGTTGATAGACTTACCAAGTATGCACACTTTTGTTCATTATCTCATCCATTTAAAGCAAGTACAGTTGCTACTACATTTATGGATAGAATTCAAAAGCTACATGGAAGCCCAAGGGTTATTGTGAGCGATAGAGATCCCATTTTTACTGGAAATTTTTGGACGGGGTTATTTTCTTGTTTGGGTACTCAATTAGCTCATAGCTCATCTTATCATCCTCAATCTGATGGTCAAACTGAGATAGTAAATAAATGTTTGGAAGGATATCTTCGTTGTTTTGTATACGATAAACAAACACAATGGGTCAAGTGGTTACCTCTCGCTGAATGGTGGTATAACACTTCCTTCCATACTACAGCAAAAATGACCCCATTTATGGCACTTTATGGATATAATCCACCATCCATCACATCATATTTAAGGGAAAATTCAAAGGTTCAAGCAGTGGAAGATCACATCGAGCATCAGCAAGAAGTTCTCCAACTCTTAAAGGATAACCTGAATTTGGCACAAAATTGAATGAAACAACAGGCAGATCAACATCGCAGCGAGAGAAGTTTTGATGTAGGAGATTGGGTATTTTTACGGCTACAGCCATACAAACAAATGTCCCTCAAGCAAGCTAAGAAGGATAATAAATTATCGCCAAAGTACTATGGTCCTTACAAGGTGTTGCAAAAGATTGGTACTATGGCATACAAATTGGAGCTTCCTGCTTCTTCGCGAGTACATCCAGTTTTCCATGTTTCATGCTTAAAGAAGGTTATAGGTGAAAATCTTCCGGTTCAAAAAATATTGCCAGAACTTGATGAGGAAGGAAAAATCATATTGGAACCTGAAGCAGTCATGGAAACAAGAACTCGACAGCTACGGAATCGATCAATTTCAGAGTATCTCATCGAGTGGAAGAACTTACCCACTGAAGATTCTACATGGGAGGATGAGAATTTTATACAGAAGCACCTAGAGCTACTCAAGTGTTGAGGACAACACTTTTTTGAAGGAGAGGGGCATGTTAGGTCCCTATATTACTAGTATAGTCCCTTATTGTTGTTAGTGTAACCCCCTTATTGTTATTATTGTACCCCTGTAACCCCCATGTTGTTATTATTGTGCCCTTAAATTATTATTGTTAGGTCGGCTAGGATTACATTGTGGCCCCATGGACTCCTATATATAGAAAGGAGGTTTTGTAATTTGTATCATCCAAGAATTGTTCATTCATGTAATGTATTGGAGGTTGTCCCCTCGAAGTGGCTTATTTCTAAGGCGTTGATATCTCTTTTCTTCTATTTTTGGAGTTGGTTTCACAACAGGATGGAAGGAATAGAAGCACCCTTTGGGAGAAATACTCTCCATGTTCATTATGCTACATGTTTCAGGGAGAACATTGGGCAAACCATGCTTGTTTCATTGGATCTATTGCTTCGTTGTGGGATGAGATTCACATCTCATAAGAACTTGGGAGGAGCATTTCATGGAGGGATGGATTGGGAGACACTTAGCTTACGTGGGAATCATATCACATGGAGGTTTCACCAATGATGGAGGAGAAGAGTTGCATCACTCACCTTGTCAGTTGCTTGAGGACAAGAAACATTTGGGAGGGGAGAACAGTAATATTCCCAATTAGCCATGAGCTAGTTGGAATATTAAATTTTTCTTTCACTTTATGTTTAATGGATAAGAGGATAATGGAGATCCATAAATCTCCTTAATAGTGAATAAATGAATGCCAATGTGAAAAGAAGACATCTTGGCAGCTTAATTGAGCACCCTTAGGTGTGAAAAGGAGCTAGAACACCTTGACTGTGTAAACTTTGACCAAATCAATAGTGTTGTCATGGAGTAGTGGCATTCAATGAGGGACAGCGCAGTTTTAGATGGAGACTCTTTGAATGGAAGTAGTGTCATTAATGAATGGGGCTTAGGGTTAGAAAGATCATTTCTTATATAAGGAAGAGGATGGCAACCATATTTTGTTATGTTGAATATATGATATTTCTGAATATATGGTCTATTTAGACATATAGCTTTCTTCAGCTGTTTAGCTAGGATTGCAGTGTTGTATAGCACAGGGTGTTCTTGATCAGGAATCTGACCTACTTCCTTGGGAGGCCTATTGGAAGAGCATTGTACTTCACTTCCACATTTACTCTTCAGGCCAAGCTTCATCTTTCATCTACAACACAGATCCTGTTGAGGGTTGAGTTGTGTTGTAGGTTGTAGTAGTGGAGAACATCTTTGGGTCACTTTAGTGCTTATTTTCAGTCGAGAAGGGTTCATTTCCATTGGGAGGAGAGTAAGGAAGGCCCTTGAGCCTATTTTCATATCTCCGCATCAGGCCACTTATTTATTTACCCCTATAGTGTAGTTTCTATCTTGGACTGCGTTATTTTGAGGGAGGACTTGCAGGGTGGTTTCAACACACCATTTGGGGAGGAGGTTTTCTAGTGAAGGGATCAACCTTTCATCTAGGGGATCTATTGGAGGAGGCTACGTTATTTATCATATCATATCAGCCCTATATTTCCAGTTTATATGTTGTAATGAATCTTTAGCCCTAGGGCTTTGATTCAAATTTTGTACATTGGTGTATTGTTGAAAACCCTTTGGGGGTTGTTCATTAGAGGTTGTATAGAGCCTAGATCTATACTTTTTGTATCTATTGAGGCATATATCAGCCCATTCCATTTGTATTTTCATTTGTTGTAGCATCGCACTTTATGACTACGCTGTAGTAGTCTTCAAGAATTTTGATATATAGTAGCAACACCTCTTTTGAGGGTTTTTCCTATTGGAGGCTTGTTCTATCTTGTTGTACATTTTGTGGCCCATTATTTTACATATTTATGCTGTTGTTATAATGAATGGAAGGTCTACATATTGGCCTCCTGTTTTGATCTAATGTTTACACTATTATTTTCGTGCTTTTGGTCTATATTCCTACTTTTCCCATTTGGGAATATTACAAATTGCAGATTAGAGGAGAAGAAGTCAGATTATAAATCTATAAAATGTGGATACAAGTGCAGAAATAAAATGTAGAAAGTAAAATATCACAAAGTGATGGTTATTTTCTTGAGGAGAATGAAGATTCACTCGAATGTGAAGAGTGGATGGAGTCTTCTTTTGAAATCATGCAGGTATTGTTTTGTTAAATCTGATTTTAGTTTTGCTGGATAAAAGACATATTGAAGATTGATAATTGCAGCTAATAAAGTATCTCATAAAAATAATATCACAGCCTCAAGAAGCAGTGATGAAAGAAGTTGGGAAGGATTTCTAAGTGAAAGAAGAGTGCGGTCAGAACCTATTATTTCATTTGTGATTTACAAGAGGACATTTTTGTTCTCAAAAGTGCATATGAGTTGAAGCATAGAAGGAGCATAGGAATGCTCAAGGAAAGTTCCAGAGAGAGGAAAAGTGACCAAGTACAGAGGAAATATTGGTGAGGTAAGTTGTAGCAGGGAGGACTTGCTATTGCAGAGGCTTAGTACAAATCATAGTGAGTGAGGATCTCATGAAGATGAAGAAGAAGATGACTATTGATAGTCATAGCATAGGTTAAAGAAGTAGCCACAAAGTAAAGAAATAATATGCCAAAGAAAATGGCATATGGATACATATGAGTGATGAAGAATATGAGAGAGAGAAAGTTGAGATAAATTTATAACTTTCATTATTGATGTTGTAGAGAAATAAGGTAGACTAGAGGTATGGTTGGACTATGAGAAAGAAAGTGAAATGGAATAAGATACAAAGAAGAGAAAGCAGTAGGTGAATATGCAGCTAATAGAAGAGTTGAGGAAGCTTGAGCAGATTATAGATGTTCAATTGAGGATAGAGAAGCTCGAAGGAGTTGAACTACAACAAGACAAAGTCTCTAGAGATGAACAAGTTCTTTTCAAAATTGAATATGGAGCAATGATGTTCGAAACATTAGTTGAGGCTACTGAGCCTTATGATTTTGAAATTAACAATTTGTGTATGCTTGCAGGAGGAATACATGATGATGGACAACCTTTGTCTATTAAAAAAGAGTAAGAAGCAGAGAGACAAAATATGAATATTTTTTTAAAGAAGAAATATGAGACAATCAGGTCTCATGAGGAAGCTCATACATAGTTGAAGGAAGATATTTATTTTCAACATACTATTAGAGCTTTAACCAAAGGAAGTTCGGCTTATGTTGGTAGCCAAAAGCAAGAAAAATAAGTTTACTTTTGGAAACCTGAGCAAGGCATTTTATTTTATGAAGAAAGTGAAGATGTGAAGGAAGGACAAGATGGAGATCTTGTGATATGTTTGACAAGTTCAAACCATCCTGAAGATTTGGTGGTCAAGGCACCAAATGGAAGCATGAAGTCCTATGTTTTTAATACTAATGGATATTGTGTGAATGGAGTTTGTTTAAGAAGACAACTATTTGAAACTGTCATGGAGGAGAAAGGGCTTGAGGACATGTTTTCTGAAAGTACAAATGAAGAGCAGAGTACGTTCTCTGAAGAGGAAGTTGTGATGCTAATATCTTAGGAAAGAAGACAGAAAGAAAATTGTGTTATGAATAAAAGTGACACAAAGATGCGTTGCATAGGAAATCTAGCTGAAGATTGCATCTCCAAGGAAGATAGGATTGAACTAATGGAAGTTGTTAATGTAGTAGACAAAGAGGAGTTGATTGTCAAGGGCAGAAAAAAAGAAGAACAATTGTTAGATATTTTTATGAGAAAGGTTAGAGATGACTTCATACTTTTTAAGGGTAAGGAAGATATTAGAGTGCTAGAAGAATTGTTGAGAGAGCCTAAAAGTGAAGAAGAAATTACAGCCAAAGGAGAAGAGATGTTTATAATACCCAAGGAGATTGAGATGAGTTTAAATTTTCAAGTTAATGGTATGTTTGCAGGTGATGAATAAGATACAAACGAGGTTATAATAAAGGAGATGGAGAACATATTATCTTTTAAAGGTAAGAACGAAGTCCAAAGGAAGTTGAGGATGAACAAGTTTTTTCCCTCAAAGAAAATAAAGATGAAGGAGAATGGAATTGTAATTAGGAGATGGAAGAAAATGTTGACACATGCAAAGAAGATGTCATGCAATGTAAGATCGTTGTGGTATGTGAAAGTGCTAATTCTGTCATGGAAAAGCAGGGAATAAGCCATTCAAATGTCTTAAGCATATTTGAAAGACGTGGAGAAGAAAAGGAAGATAGCAAGAGTTCTAACACTCTTACACAAAGGAAAGGACAACAACAACAAATTAATCTGGATAGAGAAATATAAAATTATGAAGCTTATGAGGAAGAAACATAAGGGAAGGAGCTGCGTAAGAAGAAGACAAACATCTAGTTGGATGAAAGGCTGGATTATAACAAACATTGAAGGAAAATTCAATGGAGTGTTACAAACAAAGGTGTGGAAACTAGGAAAAACAAGAAAATATAGCAGAATACATGGACATCAGTTAAAAGGAGCAAGGAAATCATTGAAAAATAAACTATGGGATCCAAGAGGACAAATATAGGAAGCACATGATCTGGAGATCATTTTTTTTTTTAACTTTGGGAGTCTGATGCAGGAGCATCAGGGTTCTGAAAATTTGTACATTAAGTAGAATCAAGGGGGTCTTATTTTTTTCAAAAGAGTTGGTTTCCTAAGTATTTAATTAATGTAATTTTCAATCTTTTGAGTGGTTTATGTGAGATATTTAGAATGGGATTTAATTAAATATTGAGAGGCATATTTGTAAATATTCTCGAATGTAGGATAACATGAGTGATTGATGAGTGATTAGTGTGGATTGAGATATTCTGAAATATTGTAAGTCTTAGATTAGAAATTAGTTCATGATTTTATGGATTTGAAGAGGGTCCATAGGATTTATTTGAATGTTGACATCCTCAAGGGATAAAGAAGAGATTTTAGGGATTAATTGAGGACTTAGAGGATTCTTAGAAATTAGTTTAGAAGATTGAGGATCTGAACCAGAATTGGTTACAGAACCTTTTGTATATATTTGTAAAGCCTCAAAGGCACAAGAGAGAAAAAAAGAGAGATATTCTTAGAGATGAAACTTAATTGTAAGCATACGAGCATAGAGAGAGAGGAAGAGAAAAGGGCCATGTAAAATGCGCATCAGGCCAAAGCTAGATTGTAAACAGATTTTGCTTGTACTTGTACAATTTATTTGTTTAATAATAAATCGATTTTCATTTCGACTGTGTGTCATTTCTGTTATGTGCTCAGTGATCCATAATAGAAAGAATTCTATATCAGTGTAATAATTCCCTGTAACAAATTCTAGATGAATGAATAAGTCTTACTATGTGATAGAAGAATTAATAGCTGGGCAGAATCTGTATGATTCTAGTCTGGGAATTAATTAGATGTGGCTGAAGCTAATGAGAGCGAATGTGTGTAGATAAAATTCTGTGCAGTTCAGAAGGAATAAAACATGAATTCTGGATTTAAACAGTGGAAAAGGTGTATGTTGAAGGGTGAAATGTGAAGTTGGGTTACACTTTTTGCCCTTTTTTGAGAAAAAAGTGAATTTTTTTTTTGTTCTTCAACTTTCTGCAAGCCAAAACAATTTTTCTATTTATAATTTCATTTTGTGATAAAAATAAAAGTTGTCAGAATTTTTATTAGCTTTCTATTACTTATTTTTTGGAATTTTTTTATACACATTTGATATGTAAACTTAGCGTTCCTTTGAGTTTGTGTTTTTTAACAATAAAAGGATTCATAAAAATTCATTCTAATACGTGCTGGTGTATTCTTTGAAATTTTTTTGTTTTTGAGAAACAAAATGTGTTACAACAATCTAGACAGAGTCTACTTTGGTATCATTATATTTACAAAACCAACTGATGCATATCATAATTACTAGAATTTTTTGAACGGATACAGTATGAAAAACTTCATATTTTGAATATGTTTTGCGAGACACGAAATTTCTCAACATATAATTTATAAACTAAAAATCTAAAAACTACACATTACAAACGACAGGCCAATGTAATGCACCATAATTTTTTCAATTTTTTTTACAGTGTATTTAGGAAGATACATAATATTGATTTCACTGAATCATAATGAACTTCAGAAACTGTTTTCACCTGTTTTATTAAAAAATTAATTAAAATTAGTAAATATTTATGAAATTCCATATAAGTTATATTTCCTGAAAGTAGAATGAATTCTGCAAATTCTTGTCTTGGTTCCGACAGTTAATTCAGAAAGTTTCATGGAGGTTAATCAGTCCAAATTTTAAGAAATGTATTCAGAGCTTGGATTTGCGTAATTGTAGACATGTTAGTTTGGCCGAAATTTAAAAAAAGATTCTGCCGAATTTTTTTTTGCACCGATGGCCCATCAAGTCTAATGACACAAAAGTTCGCCTGAATTTGTTACCAAAGTTCAGTCGAACTTTTACTTGACTTTCTGTCGACCTGAAAATACAATGAAGCCCCTCCAAAAAAACATTTCACGACAATATAAATTCACGTAAGTGCATTCATTATTTTCCCATAATTTCGCTACATCGAGCGTGAAAACTGGATAAGATTCATTAATAAGAACAAGCCGAGGAGAGATTAGCGTTAAAGAATACTGAACAAGATCAGGAGGAGAAGCGTGGAGGAAATAGAGTTCTAGAGCAGTGACAGTAGAAAGCAGAGAAATGGACTAAGGCAGAAAAGACTTAGAAGAATTCCAAAGTATGAATTGGATGGTGAGGATCGAATCACAGAATTGAAGTTCTCATATTAAACAACAGAGATTACATCACAAGGTAAACGATTTAAGTTGTGATGCGGTAAGTTAAGGAAGTTACGATGTGATAAAGGGAGGAGCCATGTGTCGGTCCAATGCTCTAGAGCATATTGCACATCAATGGGTTTAAAGTTTAGCATTAAGACATCACAAGGGAAAGTATTTTCGTTGTGATGCGATGAGGATGAGAGATGGCAGTGTGAGATAGTACATCAGGGCCATTAGGTCTGGTGAAGATCTACGGTGGAGACTGCATCACAATTTAACATCGGCATCTATATTGTTTAGTTTTGAAAGGTATTTGTTATAAGTTGCGAACTACGAAGTGGAGAAACCTGCGAACTACGATTGCTTCCTATTGGTCACCATTTTGTGGGACCCTAGAACCATAATTTTGTGGGTTTGTATAACCATGTATGCGATAAGGTAATGTAAAGGAGGTGGCCAATGCATAAAGGTAGAAGTTTATTATATTGATTTATAAACCCGAGAGCCACTTATTGTTAAGCTTCCACGTGCATTCAATCTAAGAGATGAACGGTTAAGGTTAATGTGGGTAATTGAGAGGTTAATTCCGTTAACCTTGTAAATTTGGTTATTTGCAACCTTATTTTTGCATCAAATTGCTAATAATAAAGAGATTTGGTGATGACCATTAGCCTAAATCTAGCATGCAATGCCTAACCCACTACTCTAATTTCCCTCCCAAAATCCATTCCTCTTATAAACATTCTTAGTGTATCCCATATGCATAATCAAATGCTATGAATGTTGCAGAGAATTATCACTATTAGTTCTCTAAAGATACCTAGACTGAGTGGAGTCCATGGAGTAAGCAATCAATTAGATAAAAAAGGAATTTATCTATTACTCAATTGGAAAGAGCATTTAACAAATGGATGTGAGACATAGTGTTTCTAGTTCTAGAAACACCAAAGCCTTCAAGCTCATTGAACTCTATTGGTTAAAAAAGGTCTTCATCATCCACATGGTAGAAATAAAAAGACACCAATATTAAGCTATCCAAAAATAACTACACGTTTTAGATAAGAAATTTAATTTGTTTACAAAGTAATGTTGATGTAGATATCATTGTTTTTACTAGCCAAGATATCATGCATGCGGCTCCATACCCTTTAAAATTAGATTTATGCCACATTAATTAATATTTTAAATATAATAATTAAATTTATTTGATTTAATAATTTCTTTTTGTTATTTTAAATTTATATATTATTATATTACGTCTACTCGGTCATGGATAGATGGTGATCGAGCATTTTGTTAAGGCACTCCTTAATATGAAGTCACAGACATGATGAAGATGTATTGGACATGATGAACTTGTTATCCTTGGCAAACTTACGAAAAAAAATATTGTATTAAATGATTTTTAACTTTACTATTATTATATTTTTATTATTGTAATTTTTTTAGTTTCATATACAAAGATTTGAAATACTTCATAATATGACAATTGTCAATTAAACTACCCTTAGAAATTAGCAATTAGATTTATATTTATATAACTATAATATTTTGTAAATGAATCCATAAACCCCTAAAATTTAATATAAAATTTAAAAATTGAAACCATATACTTTATATCATAGCTATCTCCAACAACAAAAATATTTTATTATTTAATATTTAAAAAAATATTATTATAATAAATTCAAATTTATTATATTCTCAAAAATTATAAATTATTTCTTAATAAAAAAAAAATTATTTTCTAATTTTTAAAAATAAATTTAGATTTATACTCATTAGAATTTAAGATTTATATTAACTAACAACTTTCAAACCAATAGAATTTAAATGTCTTACCCTCGTCTTGTCGTTATAACTGCAAGAATAAATGAAAAAGCCACTAGAATAATGGCTCCCGCCTATGGCAGCAAAAGGCTAAGTATTTAAAGAACATATTTGTACTGTCCGGTTTATATTATTTGTTTCTATTTCCTCCCAGAAAGGCTTCATAGGCTCTTTTTCAGGGCTATCCTCTTGGTTGCCTGAAAGATAAGAAATGTGAATAAGATTATTCTTGGTCAGATCCTTTTATTGGAAGTTATGATTACTATCTTCTTTCTCTTGAGCTGATTAATATATTTAATTCTAAAGATATTTATTTTTTGAGTAATATCAAAAATCCTAAACATAATATTCATTCAATTGGATATTGGTTGAATGTGGGTGACCTCCATCTCTCTTTAAGTATTGTTGTAGAATGGGATAATTTTATTGGATATCTTTATTTTACTAGTATTTTTCTTAGGGAGGGTGAGGATTCTTTCTTTTTTGGAGCTAAAACATTGTTAATGGCCAAGTTACAACCATAGAAGGTTATGAATTATTAGTTTTTTCTTTCTTGGTGGCATGAAAATTATGGAATTGGAATCTTCCACAAAAGCTGAGATCTTTTGGATGGCTTTTATTGGAGAATAGAATATTTATCTGTGATAATCTGCTAAACATAGGCTTCGTGGGTCTCAATATCTATTATTTTTTCCAATTTTATGTGGAAACAATTGACCATCTATTTTTTCATTGCTCTGTGTCTAAGGCTTCTTGGGTCTCAATATCTATTGTCTTTGCCAATTCAATGTAGAAACAATTGACCATCTCTTTGTTCATTTCTATGCGTCTAAGGAAGTTTGGAAAAACACTCTTCAAATTATTGACCTACATGTATCAACATACTTTAATTCCTTCGAAAAAAATTTCTGATACATGGGACTTTTATACGGGCAGTCATAAGACTCTTCCCATCTTTATTTCTTGGGGTTTGTGGAGAATATAGAACAAATGTTTTTTTGAAAATTTTTATACAAACTTGGAGGTAGTAGTTCCTAGAATTATCTATTTCTTCAAAGAGTATTTTAGGTCGAGACCAACCTCTGTTTCCTATCTATATAGCTTTCCCTTACTCTAGCTAAAGGTCCAGTAAGTTTTTTTGATGGAGCCTCTCAAGGAGGTGTGTGTGGTGGGGGTGTTCTCATTAGACCATTTGATTGTAAATCTTATCAAATATGGATTAATCTAGAACATGGAAGAAATACCAATGTTGAGCTTATAGCATGTTGGACTCTCATTTCTATCACTTAAAAAAATAATAATATTCCATCTACAAGCTTAAAGGAGCTCTATGTGCATTATACAATGGCTCACTCACAAATGTTCTTTACATATACTCAATTTATGCTACTGACAAGTTAGGTTAATGGCAATAAAAGAAAGGTTCCACCCACTTTCCTTTTCCTTCTAGCTTATTTACAGGATCTGCAATTCAAGGGTGGAATCTTGATCCAAAAGAGATCTCACGGAAGCTTCTGGAATTATTTTCTTTGAAAAATGGCAGTCTACAAATCTAATTGAAAGAGGTCGTCTTACTATTAACTAGGAGACATAATCTAGCTCAATTTTTTTGTGTGGACAGTCAATTTTATATTATAGAAAGAAATACTATTGTTTGTTCGATTGATTTCTTAATGGAATAAAAATGGTACTATTTTTTCTTTTTGGAAAAAAAAAATGCAAAATTTGCATTAATTTCAAGATTAGGGTTGCAATTGCTCCTGAAGATGCTAACTAAGCTCCTTCACAGGTGATATTTGGAGGCGAGAAGCAGTTTTCGGGGCCCAAAAGGTTTTCGAAAATATTTCTGCCCCTACGACAGGTTTGTGCTGTTATAAGGTCAGAAGTACTGGTGGCTTAATACGTCGTGGAAGCCACTAATAAATACTCTGTGGAAGCCACTTTTCTTCCATTGGCCCTGGAGGTTCTGGCGTGTTTTAAATACTCCGTGGAAGCCACTTTTCTTCCATTGGCCCTGGAGGATCTGGCGTGTTGTATGTTGCTGGTAACCTCTTTAACACAAGTGTTTAAAATGATAGAATTTTTTATTATGTAGGTGTTTTGTAACCTTATTTTCCTAAACTAGCACAATCACATTTACCAATGTGATTGATATACACCGATAGGATTATATGAAATAGATTTACAACCACACTCACCAATGTGGTTAATATACATTGATAAGACTATATCCACCACCCACCACATGTATTTTACCAAAATAATCATTATATATATATCTATATAATTACCAATATATTTTATATGTCTACTTAAAATATATTAATAATATTTACTATATGCATACTATATATATATATATTAAAATATATAATATTATATTATTTGATAATAAAATATTATTAAATTTTTTTCAATAAGTTAATAGTTATAATTAAAACTATACTAAAATTCAAATATAACTTAATAATAGTATTTTATTACTATTTATAATAAGTGTATATCTCTTACCATTATTAATATTATAAGCCAGAAGAACCAATAAAGCCATGGAATTGATGAATCCAAGGGGAAAATATTAAAAACCTAAGAGATCAAGAAGCCCAAGGGATCCATATTAAAAAGATAAGAGATTAATAAAGGCTAAGAATTAATATTTCAAATGCAAATGAATGATAAACTCACATGATCAATAAGGCCAAGAGATCAATATTAAAAACATAAAATATTAATAAACCATAAGAATAAATATTTCAAAATAAAAAACCTAACAAATTAATAAACCCTAATAATTAATATTTTAAATTCAAGATATTAATAAATCCAAGAGATTATTAATATTATAAACCATTTAAAGAATTAATAAACCCAAAGGGTTTAATATTATAAACCAAAGGAATTAGTGAACCCAAGGGATAAATATTAATATTATAAACCAAGAAATTAATAAACCCTAAAGATTAATATTTTAAACTCAAGAGATTAATAAACCATAAGAATGAATATTATAAACTCAAGATATTAATAAATCCAAGGAGTTATTAATATTATAATCCAAAAAAAAGGTTTAATATTACATACCAAAGCAATTGGTGAACCCAAGGGATAAATATTAAAGAACTAACGGATAAATAAGCCTAGGGATTAGTGTTAAGAACACAAGATATTTATAAACCCTAAGAATTAATATTTTAAACGCAAAAACCTAAGAAATTAATAAACCCTAAGAATTAATATTTTTAACTCGAGATTTTAAAACCAAAAGGATTATTAATATTATAAACCAAAATAAATAACAAACCCAAGGGTTTTATATTTCAAACCTAAGGAATTGGTGAAACCAAGGGATAAATATTAAAAACCTGAGGGATCAATAAGGGAAAGGAATCAATATTAAAAACAAAAGAGATTAATAGAGCCTATAAATTAATATCTTAAACAGAAAGGATTGATAAACTCACATGATTATTAATATTATAAACTCAAGGGAATAATATTAATCCTAAGAGATTAATAATATTAATCCTAAGAGATTAATATTATCAACCTAAAGTATATAAAAACCTTTAGATAAATACTATAAACCATAAAATAAACATGCTTGAGCATGCTTGATTTAAACATTGAGATAATTGTTGTCACAATGCGATGTTGGAGGAAGAATGACAATGGTTGGCCATGGTTGATTCTCATATTGAGACAATCTTTGTCACAATGTGACATTCGACCATGGAAGACCTTGATCAACTACAACTAACGATGATTAACAATGGTCACCCATGGTTGGTTTTTATATTCAGACAATGTTTTTCATAATATGGCATTGGACCATGCATTAATATTAAAGTGTACGACTAATATTTAAGGCCTAATATTACCAACCCAAAGATTTAGAAAAATCAAAGATTAATAAACCCTAGGAATTAATATTTTAAACTCAAAAGCCTAAGAAATTAATAAACCCTAAGAATTGGTAATTTAAACTCAAGAGATTATTAAACCAAAGGGATTATAAATATTATAAACCAATAAAACTAATAAACCCAAGCGTTTGATATTATAAACTAAAGGAATTGCTAAAACCAAAGGATAAATATTTAAAACCTAAGGGATCAATAAGGCCAAGGGTTTAATATTAAAAACACAAGAGATTAATAAACCCTACGAATTAATATTTTAAACACAAAAACATAAAAAAATTAATATACCATAATCTAATCAATATTTTAAACTAAAGAGATTAATACACCCAAGGGATTATTAATATTATAAACCAAAAGAACTAATAAACCAAAGGGTTTAATGTTATAAACCAAAGAAATCGGTGAACCCAGGGGATAAATATTAGAAACCTAAGGGATCAATAAGGCCAAGTGATCAATATTAAAAACACAAGAGATTAATAAACCCTAAGAAATTAAAAAACCCTAATAATTAATATTTTAAATCCAAGAGATTAATAAACCCAAGAGATTATTAATATTCTAAACCAAAATAAGTAATAAATGCAAGGGTTAAATATTATAAACCAAAGGAATTGGTGAACTCAAGGGATAAATATTAATATTACAAACCAAAAAATTAATAAACCCTAAGAATTAATAATTTAAACTCAAGATATTAATAGACCCTAAGAATTAATATTATTAAATCAAGAGATTAATAAACCCAAGGGGTTAGTAATATTATGAACCAAAAGAACTAATAAACCCTTGGGTTTAATATTACAAACCAAAGGAATTGGTGAACCCAAGGGATAAATATTAAAGACCTAAGGGATCAATAAGGTGAAGGGATTAATATTAAAAACACAAGAGATTAATAAAACCTAAGAATTAATATTTTAAAATAAAAAACCTAAGACATTAATAAACCATAAGAATCAATATTTTAAACCCAAGAGATTAATAAACCCAAGGGATTATTAATATTATAAACCAATAGAACTAATAAACCCAAAGTTTTAATATTATAAATGAAAGGAATCGGTGAACCCAAGGGATAAATATTAAAAACCTAAGGGATCAATAAGGCCAAGGGATCAATATTAAAAACACAAGAGATTAACAAACCCTTATAATAAATATTTTAAACTCAAAAAACATAAGAAATTAATAAACCCTAATAATTAATATTTTAAATTCAAGAGATTAATAAGTAGATTATTAATATTATAAACCAAAATAAGTAATAAACTGAAGAGTTTAATATTATAAACCAAGGGAATTGGTGATCCGAAGGGAAAAATATTAATATTATAAACCAATATATTAATAAACGCTAAGAATTAGTATTTTAACCTCAAGAGATTAACAAACCCTAAGAATTAATATTTTCAAATCAAGAGATTAATAAACCCAAGGGGTTATTAATATTATAAACCAAAAGAACTAAAAAACCTTAATATTACAAACCAAAGGAATTAGTGTACTCAAGGAATAAATATTAAAGACCTAAGGGATCAATAAGGCCAAGGGATCAATATTAAAAACATAAGAGATTAATAAACCCTAGGAATCAATATTTTAAACTCAAAAACCTAAGAAATTAATAAACCCTAAGAATTAATATTTTTAACTCAAGAGATTTTAAAACTCAAGGGATTATTAATATTATAAAACAAAAGAACTAATAAACCCAAGGTTTTAATATTATAAACCCAAGGAATTGGTGAAACCAAGGGATAAATATTAAAAATCTAAGGGATCAATAAGGCAAAGGGATCAATATTAAAAACATAAGAGATTAATAAAGCCTACAAAAGTCATTTATCAGATACCCTCTTCCAAAACACCACCAAGTTGACGAAAAAAGGAACACTAATTAAAATCAATAGGATAATGATCAACAAACTTAAATATTTCCAAAAATTCCCTTCTTGGTTCCCTTCCATTCTTCCTCATGTGCATATGACCAAGTATTTTACATTCATTTTCATTTCATCTAGCACATGAATTCGCTCATCAATAAATTTAGGATGGAAGCCATGTTTTCATTCAAACTTGTTCCAAAGATACGAAAGAGAACTTATCACTCTATAAGTATTTTCCACCACTTGATTATAGTAAATTCCATCACTATTATCCATATCTACATTCGAAAGGAAAAATGATAAAATAAAAATTAACACTCACACACACACACACACACACACACACACATATAACATAACACCCCATTTTTTATTATTGTTAAAAAACTTTATCTTAAAAACATCGTGCTATAAAATAATGTAACACCACATAAACCAAATGATATAAAAAATTCTACAGAAATAAATCTCATTAGCAATACATATTGTACACATGAAATGAGTGATATGACCCTTATTAAAATAGTCAAGAAAAATTCATAACTTTCTAAAAATTATGTTTAAAATAAAATATTAATCATTTTAGTAATTCTATATTTGTATTTAAATTAATGGATATATTAATTTTAGTTATTATAAACCCAATCGATAAAAAAACCGAATGTATTAATACGATAAATGCTCGAGATTAATATTATAAACTCACCCGGATGCGGGTGAACTTTAAGTTTTATACGGTGGCTGGCCTCGAGAGCGATACTTGGCCAAGACACCTGCCCACTCCTGAGCATGGTACCACAGCCTTAAAGGCCCTTGAGGTGAAGCGTTTTGCATTCATCACTCACTTGCTTCGTCTTTAATCTGCAACTTGCTCGACGCTGTCTTCAATGGAGATGCATCCCATCTCCAAAAATGCTAATTATGCTTAGCATTCCCTGGTTTTGTCCTTCAACCAGTCTCAGCTACTGAGCTCCATCTCTATGCTCCATATTTGTCTTCGGCTCGCTTTCTAGTCTACTAGATTAGATGGCCCTCCTTTGGCTCACTGAGCCGTTCGTCCTCTTGCTCTTCACTCTTCGTCTTCACCTGAAGCCTTCCCGCGGCTTTTGCCTCCATTTGAGTCTGGTCATTGTGTCCATCTGAAGTGCTCTCCTCCTTGTCCTTTGCATTTTCCCTCTGGTCAGCCCTCTTTGTCTTCTCACTCAACCTCTTTGTCTCCGAGTTTGACCTCTCGGCATTCCTTCTCAGCCTTTAGCCCCAGCATGATGCATCAGCATCGCATAAGGTGTAGAAGGGGTGGTGGTGGCAGGGGTCACGGCTCTCGACCACCCCTATCCATCCATGATACCTATAGCTTCCAACCTCCAATAAGTAATGAAGCTCAATTCCACTTCAATAATGCCATGAAAAAACCAAGAATTACTGCTACCATTTCTGTTGTGTTTCAGGAGGAGCAACATGGATATTTTGCTTCAGGTTCCAGAAAGTGTAGGAGGAATTCTACCATTTCCGTTAAGCCTCCGCAGGACACCAGAAAAATTGCAACCCTCCTAGTCAAATCAAGCTCGCAGACCTCCAGCAGTGATGGCACTAGCAGTGGAAGCTCTGTGCACATGGACAAGAAATTGAATGACAACAACTCTTCTTCCTCTTCTGAGAACTATGCTCAACATTCCAAGGGAGGTGAAGTTTATTTGGAGGATGTCTACAGTTGTTCAATTGTGGAAGAGACTCCTCTTTCACACACCGAAATCTAGCCTGATGACAAGTCTTCTTCCTCTTTTTTGGACTTTTGTCATGATTTGTTGCATGTCAAGACACGTTGACTGTAAAAATTATGGCAGCATTTGTTTTTTCTGTAAACACTATTTTCTGGGATACTTTATGATTGTTGGTTTCCTAGTTATGGGCAACATCTTTTGGGTTGGTTTCCCGGTTATGGGTAGCCTCTCTTATGTTTTTTTTACTAAGACTCTCCCCGGAGTTGGTTAGTTTTGCAACCTCAAAGGTGAGTCTCGCTTTGTATATTATGTTTTATATCAATAGATTAAACCAACTTAGAAATAAAATATTATAAACTCAAAATATTAATAAACCCTAACATTATAAACCTAATGGAATCATATTAACCCTAGGATTAGTATTATAAACCAAAGTAGTATAAACCCTAGGATTAATATTATAAACCCTAATATTAGAAACCAAATGGAATAATGTTAAACCCGAGGGTTAGTATTATAAACCAATATATTATAAAGCCTATGATTAATTTTATAAACCCAATGGATTATCCCATGGAACAAATATTATAAATCCAAAAGTTTAACAAACCAAAGGGTTTATTAAACCCTAACATTGTAAACCCAAGGGAATAATATTAAACCCTAGGGAAAATATTATAAACGAAGGGTATTTGTAGGTTGAGAGGGATTACTATGGTTGACCCAAGTTTACCACAGGTTACTATGTTTTACCAAGAATAACCATGGCTAAATATGGCTAACTAATGTTGTGTATTGTTGAGGATGGTGAGAATGAGTAACACTCCTTAACTATGTTGGCAATGTTTGACCATGTATGACCATGCTTTATTAGAATGATTGAACAAGGCTGACCATAGGCTACTATCAGGGAAAATGTTAGTGGCTAATATTCGCAGGTGGGCTAATATTCCATGTTTTTTCCAAAAAAAGATTCGCCAATTTATGTTCTTCGAAAAATTAATCTGCCCAAATTTTATAGTATACAATTATTTTACCTTAAAAATCGCAACATTATATATTGTATAATATAAAATAATTAAAAATATAAACATTTTTACAAAATTATCATCAAACATTTGAAAATTTGGATATTAGGGACTAGTATGATTTGCCAAGGTTTCTAAATTTTAAGATAAACTTCCATCCTTAAAATTTTCCCTCGCTACTATGATTGACCAAGGTTGACCATAGACTACTATGGTTGACCAAGGTTGACCATAGCCTACTATGGTTAAACATAAGATACATAAGATACTGTGGTTGAATATGGCTAACTAAGTTTTTTATTATCGAGCATGAGTGACAATGATAACTAAGGTTTGTATTTTCGAGCATGAATGGCAATGATAACTAAGGTTTGTATTGTCGAGCATGAGTGACAATGATTAAATATGTTGGAAATGTTTGAATATGTATGGCCATGGTTGAGTTTTTTCTTATGTCAGAACATTTTTTCTTATTAACAGTAATCAATAAAATTAATAGGAAATTATATTTGGCTGAAGTTGAATATCGTTGACTATCAAAGATGGTCAAACACAACGAATCCCATTAGTAGAATAACCTATTTTAAACCATATTAATATTTATATTATTAAACATTGACTATGGTGTGGATGGTTAAAGTATGGGTGAACATGATTGAATAATGTTAACATGGTTGACCATAGTTTTCTATGATAGAAAATGGCTATCTATATTGATAATGAAAAACTACAGTTAACCATGTCTTACAATGGTGAACTATGTTGACCATCTTAGACCATATTAATCATTGTTAGCAATGTTGAGCATGGGTTGACTATCAATTTTAAAGGTTGATTATGGTGGCTATAGTTGACCATGAATGACCATGATTGACCATGGCTGACCTTGGTTTCCCATCGTTGAACATGACTTTCCATGGTATAACATATTTAACCATGGTTTTCCATCATTTTCTATGATAGATTATGGCTCCACATTTTGACAATGGTAGACCACATTCAATAATATTATCAACCAAAGGGACTAACATTATAAATCCTTGGGGTTACTATTATAAGCCCAAAATATTAGAAATCCCAATGGTTTATTAAACCCTAACATTATAAACCCAATGGAATAATATTAAACCTTAGGGTTAGTATTATAAACCAAAGTATCATGAACCCTAGGGTTATTATTATAAACCAAAATATTATAAACCATAAGATTAATATTATAAACATAATGGATTAACATTATAAATCCTTGGGTCTAATATTATAAATCCAAAAGATTAACAAACCCAAGGGTTTATTAAACCCTAACATTATAAACCCAAGGAAATAATATTAAACCCTAGGGTTAGTATTATAAACCCTGATATTTTAATATTATAAATCCACTAGATTAATATTACAAATCCTTGATATTAATATTATAAACCCAAAATATTAATTAACCTAAGGGTTTATTGATATTAGAAACTCAATGGATTAATAAATCCAAGGGATTAATAAACCATCACGATTATTAATATTATAAATCTAAGAAATTGATAGCATAAATCAAAGGGTTCAATAAATATAAAGGATTATCAATATTATAAACTCAAATAATTAATCAACCTAAGGGATTAATATTAAAAACCAAACTCATGAAAACAACCCAATGGATCGATATTATAAATGCTTGAGATTAATATTATAAACTCAAAATATTAATACACCCAAGGGTTTATTAAACCCTAACATTATAAACCCAATGGAATATTATTAACCCTTGTATTAGTATTATAAACAAAATTATTATAAACCCTAGGATTAATATTATAAACTCAAGGGATTTACATTACAAATCCTTTGGATTAATAGTATAAACCTGAAATATTAATAAACCTCGGGCTTTATTAAACCCTATAATTATAAACCCTATGGAATAATATTAAACCCTAGGGTTAGTATTATAAAGAATAACCATGATTAAATATGGTTAAGTAATGTTGTGTATTCTCGAGCATGGGTGACAGTGAGTAACACTGATTATATTTGTTGGAAATGTTTGACCATGTATGACCATGGTTAAGTTTGTTTTACCACATTTTATTAGAATGATTACAATGGTTGACCAAGGATGACCATAGGTTACGATGGTTGACCAAGGTTGAAAATAGACTACTATGGTTTCCCACGTTTAACCATAGGCTACTATGGTTGAATAAGGCCAACTACGGTTGTGTATTTTCAATCATGAGTGACAACGATTAACTATGATGGCAATGTTTGACAATGTATGGACATGGTTGAGTTTGTTTTACCATGTTTGGTTAGAATGATCACAATGCAAATCTTAATATTGTTAGTTATCACTAATAATCTTAATATTATTTATATTAATAGTGTAAATTTTAGTATCAATAACCTTATTTATCACCAATTATCTTAATACTATTTATATTAATAGTGTTAATTTTAGTATCAATAGTAATATCCTTCATAATATTAACCATCATATCTTTAGAGTAAATATCATTAAAAAAAAGTATTAATAAAAAAATTATTTATTATTATAAAGAAAACATTATTAATATTATTTATCAATATTAATGTTAACGGGATTTTTATTAACAATATTAATGTAAGATCTAAGACTTTTGTGATCGATAAAGTGGATAAAAGAACATTCGGATTAATCACATTATTAGGATTAGGTCAAATGATGTGATTAATCTGAAAGTTCCTTTATCTAAAAGATTAATGTAGTTAACCATATTAATATTGTTAATAAAATGTTTTTAATATTATTGTTATAATTTAAATGTTATTAATAATTGTAATAAGCCTTAATAATGTTTGAAAATTTTAGTATTATTAATACAATTATGAACATTAATTTTAAATAAACATCATTAATACTTAATTTTAAATAAACATCATTAATATTGTATTAATGGCGTATTTAATAATATTGTTATTATTATTAATAATGTTACTAATAATATTGTTTTTAATACTAATTAATATGTCATTTTCATTATTAATATAGTTTTTAATATAAATTACAATCATCATTATTTAAATACTAATTATTAATATTATTTTTAATGTATATTAAAATGTTAATGTTATTAATGTCATTTTTATTATGGTAGGGTTTATAATACTCAGGTTCTAAATTATAAAACATAATATTATAAAAATATGAAAACTAAAATTTAGAGAAACTTAATATTATCAAGTATAAATATATAAAATCATAAAATAACCTAAAATTAAAAAATTAAAAAAATTAAACATAATTGGTTAATATATACTTTTAACCTAATACACTAAGTATATTAATTCTATCAATTATATTAATACCGACATAATCAATATTAATAAATAATTAATCAATATTAATACTATTATTAATATTAACATCAATATTAGTTAATATTAATATTCATTAATTATTTATTAATATTAATCAACTAAAAATAATAATATTAATAATAAAATATATATTACTAATGTTATTAATATTAGTATTATTATTTTATTATAAAATTAAAGAAATTATAAAACTAATTTCTGGTTAAAAAAACTATGAAAGACTAATATTATTATAAAATTAATAAATTTATTGATGATGATGATGGTGATGGTGGTTAACGTCCACTGAGACCAATATTTGGTCTATCGGACCTAAAGAAAATAGTTATTTAGTTTGATTTAAGATTTTATTCCTATGCTCAAAAAAGCTTGGAGAGAAGCCTCCCAAGCTCACTATAATTTTGACATCTTAAAAGGCTAGGAAGGCTAGTGTTGCAACAAAGATTATGAAATTGAGCTCTAATCCCTTGCAACAAAGACACAGTAATATAATATTAAATTTATAAAAGTCCTATTAATACATTATATTATTATAAAGGGAATATTATTTTTACTACATTAATTAAAACTTAATAATAATAATAACACACTAAACCCAATAACAAAACTAAATACAAAGTTAATGAAAAAATTTATCTTATTATATTAAAATCTAATAATGAAAATAAAAAACTACATATCAAAAGATTAAAAAACTATACTATTATAGTTAGATTAAAATGCAAATGGAGAGGGCCACAATAATTCAAAACGTCCACACCATGTTTTACTTGACATGCCAATATTTAAATTTTCAATGTATTTTTAATTTCACTCTTTAATATAAAAATTTTAATATAAATAAAACCTCCCACAATTGTTTTAGCTCCTAACACATACCTTAGATTAAGGGGCACACAACTAAGTTTCAATATATTTTTAATTTCAATTATTAATAAAAATACAACCTCCCTAAAATTTAAATTTAAATCAAGAGCGTTACAGCTATGACCGCCAACACCAAAAAATAGCTCTGGCACCAAAGAGATAACACTTACGTTATGGGACACATTTTAGTGAACAGCAACCAAGTTTCAATGTATTTTTATTTTTAATTTGATATTTATCTTTATTTTTATTTAATCGTGATACGGGTGATAAATAAAAGGAACAATAAATTTTAATCATGATTTGGTGAATAATTATTTTAATCAAGGTTTAAACATATGATTAGATATGCAAGGAAGTTATGAGTTTGATTTTCATTCATTGATATAGTGGCTACGACGAGAATATACTGGCATATTTCAATATAGAACATCAGATCAAAAAAATTAATTAGAAAAATCATTAAAGTAGTGAATTCCAACAGAGAAGACACCTATCGGCGTAATTATGTATGTTAAATGAAAAAGTTTACGGATTTAAAAAAATGTTTCTTTTGGACCATTATTGATTGATATGAATCTAAATGTATTATTTAATAATGACAATTTTTATTATTATTTAGTGGCACATTTCACATTTAACTCTTCCATTCATTTTCCCAGATTTAAACTCAGTTCACTTCCCAAAAAATATTCTGCAGTTTTATAAAGACGCAAGAAGCATAAATTGAACAGATATGAAAATAAAATGAATTTGGTTCATATCCGATGCTTTCCCCATTTTAAGAGGGTTTTGTTGTACAAGAAACAAACATGAACCAGTGTAGCCAAGCCCAGGCACTTTCTAATGTTTCAATAATAGAAAAATGCTGGCTAGCAACAAAAATCTTCGGAAATGCTCTATCTTGCCTCGTAGGTGCTACTAAGCCATCTTTTGTTGGCCTTCATTTGCTCAGACCATTGCTTAGACAAGATAAACACTCTAGATAGCTCCCCTACAACTTTTCTCGTATCAAGCCTTTTTATTGGGTCTAGATCCACATAGGAAGCGACGATCCTCGCTACAAGAAAGGAGTCCCTCAGCTGAGGATCCATAGGTGACCTCAGACTCGCTATACCATGATCAGGACCAGTATCCAAAAGAAGAGTATTAAAATTCTCACCACATACCTCATCAGCTCGTGGCTGGACATGAGCTCCAACAACACGATTCCCAAGGCAAAGATGTCCATCTTCTGAGAAACAATGCCACTAGTTAGGTATTATGGCGCCATGTAACCCTCTGTGCCATTTATCCTCATGTTCTTGCTTCTTTTCCAAGCTCTGATTTGCATATTCGAGTTCGAATCCCCTTTGATTTCATAAATGTCTCGGGCCTTGTATTCTCCGGTGAGATAAGAGGTGCCCACATGGCGAGGTGGACTTTATGTAATTGTGGTTGTAATCAAATTTTCTATAGTGGTGCAAATATTCCAGTCCTTGCACCACGTCTACTGCGATTTGCATTTGCGAAATCTAGGAGCTTATGACGGTGAATCTGGGCATCTTTTTGCCTCACAGAGATTCCACAAGGCTCGATCCCTGGATGTATTCGTAGACCAGATATATGTAATCCCCCTTGTAGCAGCCTCCTAATAGCTTGACTATGCTGGCATGGTGGGGTTTGCAGATTTCTCTCAGTCCCGACTTGAAATCCTTGATTTTTCTCTTCTGGCTTCTCATTGTGATGGCTACCATTTTTCCCCTCAAAACCCCCTTCTAGACAAACGATTTTCCCAGCCTTCCAGAGGCGAATTGTGCGATGGCGTCTGAGAGTTCTTTGTATCCGTATAGATTGGGGTTTTCCAGGAGGGATTCCCTTACACTAGTGAGCGATTTCAGAAAGGCATTTTAGTAGAGGTTGTATATACTGCCTGTCTCCATGTTCTTGGTGACCGTCTTTGCGCTAGTTTCCTCCAAGCATGACCAGATGGGTTTTCTGAGTGAGGATATCAAGGGCTTCAGCTCTTCGACCATGTGTAGTTTGAGCCTGCACATGATTTCATCCTCTCACAAAAAGATTCCAAGAACTTAAAACACAGAAGACAAGGAGGTTGTAACTTCTTGTTTTTTCCTTTTACTTTTTACTTGTTGTTACGTAAGTTATTTAGACACATTTTGAATTAGAAATGAAAGAGGAATTCTTAATTATATTAACACATGAATGTTATTTTAAAGGATTTAATTAAATGACAATTTTATTTTGAGTAAAAGGTGAAAGTCACTGTGTGGTAAAATATTCCAAAAAACCCAGGAAGAGGTTGAGACAGTTCTGACAGTTACCTTCCCAAAAAGGATTTAAGGAAAAACACTAGGAGGGAATCGGGTTCTGTGCAGAAGATTTAGGGTGCTAAGCAGTGTATGTTGGTTCTGAGTTGTCCATAGTTGGTGGGAGTACCAGTGGAACTCAAGGAACTCACCCTAGAAAAGCTAGACTAGATTTTTCAATCCCAAGGTCAGACTTCTTGTCTCAGAAAATTTCCTTCGACCTAGTGTGGAGCAAGGGGGGAGCAGAGGATGTAATTGCCTCGCTCATGGTTGGGTGGACCGACAGTTACTAAGGAAAAATCCTAAACTCTGAAGTAGGTACATACAACATTTAAGTTTAGTGTTTGATGTTCTATATCTAGTTTTTAAATTCTATAGCAGATGAAATAAAATGTGAATGTAGTAGGAAATATCAATATTTTATGTCTATTACTATACAAGAATAGAACATGAGACTATGAGAGTATAACAGAACTTTATTTCTATTACTGTACAAGAAAAAAATGCAAATATATGAAAATGTATCAAAAATTTTATTTCTATTATTGTACAAGAACATAATGCGAATGAGGATATATCAGAAATTCTATTTTTATTTTACTGTACTAGAACAGAATGTGAATATATGAAAATATACCTAAATTTAAGCTTATAATTTACTGTACAATAAGTAGAAATTCCATATAGCGGAGCATTCTAGGAAGTTTTCAAATATGCAAGAAATATATACCTAGGAAAAAGAAAGCTCAGAAAAGAACTGAAGACAGTCTTTGTATTTGAATGGTAAATAATAATGAAATCTCGGTATTCTTTCCTTTAGGTTTTCAAACAACTGTAAAGATAAAGAAGAATACCTGAGAACACACAGAGAATGTAAGAGTGTTGGCTATTAAGATTTAAGATATAGTATATATATATTCAATAACTACTGTAAAGAGAGAATAGGCAAATCATAATCTGTGCAAACAACATGTCACTATTGAGTAGAGGAGCCTATCTATGAAAGAAAATGGTAATTTGTGGGTTTAGAGCCAAAACCTAATACAAAGTCCTGGTTCCGGTCCCAACAAAATCTTTACTGGAAATTGTGAGGGCACAGTAAATACAAACAAAGAATCTCAATAATGAAACTAAACTTGAACGCTATAAATGGAGAAAAACAAGAATGTGATTCAAAATAAACTATGCAAACGTTTAATTATTAGACTTTGAACAAAACTAGAAAAGACAGAGTCCTTGTGTTACAAAGAAACTAAGTATCTTTCATATTAACGAGTTTGGCTCATTATGGCTACTTCCAATGAAATGAAAATAAATTATACGGCTAACTGAGTAGCATAGATAGCGTCTCTGAGGAGATCTTTAAACTCATTTACATTATCGTGAAATGTGTAGCCTTCAAAACTGAAACCCTTAATTAAAAGGAAATTAACTCTGAGAGCAAAGAGTATTTCAAATTATACATAACACAGCAAGACCGATCCATAAGAGAGCTCATATGGCTTCCAATTTTCTATAAACAAATAGAAAACTAGGCATGCATCTAAGTCTTTCACTGAAAGCTTGGGACCTCTCCTGCAAGATAAGAGGAGGGAGGCTGAGTGTTACATTGCAAAAATGTATAAAGAATTACCGGAGAGAATGACGGCATCTGTTACCGTCAGTAATGAGAGAAACGACCGATGCCAGTTATTCTCGTTAGTATGCCACAAGCACCGAGCGATACCTAGCCAAAACCCCGCAGAGAACAGAAAAGAAAAAGTTAGAAAATTGGACGAGCTTAAAGGAAGTAACTCAAATTGAAAATCCATATTTATAGCTTAGAAAACCACTGTTAAGAGCAAAAAAAATAGTAAGTTGGACTTACTCGTTGCCATGACTGCGGTAGCTTTCTGAAGACAATGAAGACCTCCTCGAAGCCGTGGAGACACTTTGGCAAAGTAATAAGCCATCGGTGTAAATAGAAAGACAGAAGAACTTGCAACCATGTGGAAAGACCTGTGGAGGCATGGTATGGTTCCAATGGAAGTTATAGTGTGATTCACCAGAAGAACCATCTCAGAGCGATGAGAACAACAAATAGATTATTAATTTCAAGCCATGATACCGGCGAGATACATACAATATCAGTTCAGCCAGTGAAAATGAGTTTGCAGAGTCGAAGTTCCCAACGCTGTAATGCAACAATGAGTCTGAGGCGAGATATGGGGGGGGCGGGGGGTGGGTAGTTACCCTAACCCACCCCATTAGTCTTGAAAACCGTCGATCATGAGGAGCTATTATCTAACGACAGAGGGGGTGCCAACTCAATAGGATAGATGGTCACTGTATCGTAAACCAAGGATTAGCCTTAAACGCTGGAGTGAATTCAAGGCTAGTCCTTTGAATTAAAATATAATATTCATAATGTTAACCAAAGTAAAATTGTAGATATGGAACATAACGCTAATAGAATTGATTTGGAATATCTAGTTGGCATACACATGAATTGACCCAAGAGTACCCGAGAGTTAAATTATTGGTACCGCGTTGTCAGATTTCTGGGATTAGGAACAAAAATTAATTTAAGAGAATAACATATATATTAATGGTATGTGCTGTAAAATATGATATATATTAATCATATGCAGTGTGATATATATATATTCACAAATATTTTAAAGAATGTTATCAATGTAGGTAATGTGTATTTTTTTTTAAAATAACGTAAATGTAATTGGTTAATAAGGTAAGTGTTATAAGTGGTATCAAAGCATAAGTTATACACTGGGGCGAAATGGGCCAGAACCATACTAAACTATTATGTTTTGAATTCCATGAAATTTAATGATTTTATATTGTGTTAAGTATAGGAACAAGATTCCTGTAATCTGTCATGAGAAAAGGATCAAGTCAACGCCCACCGAGAAAAATGGGAGAGACTCATCCTGTGGCCAATCTTGAAGTCAACCCCGAAATGTGGGTGCAAATAAGTGTGGACCAACACTAGAAGACAAGTAGAATGTTGGAAAAATAGCAGCGACAGACAAATAAATTGTTGGATACTATACAACAGCTACAAACTAAAATACTTAAAGTTCACAGTGACAACGAAAGGTTTATGAGAGAACAAGAGAGGATATTGAAGAGTCTGTCAGATAGAAAGAATCCTCCCAGTGGACAACCAAGCCCTGAGAGAAATACTCAGGAAAACATGGATCAATGCCAAGGAGTACATGATCATGTGGAAGATAGTCGAACACAAAGAATCCATAAAAGTCAAACATATAATGAGACAGAATCTGGAAATTTCATGGATGAGAAGGAGCTAAAAAAGCAAAAGGTGGAGTTACAGGGAGAATTCCGAAAGATCAAGCCTCTTACCTTTGATAAAGAGGCGGAGGAAATGGCAGAAGCTTGGATAATAAATATGAATAATTACTTCCAGGTGTATGAGTATAACAGCAAGCTTAAAGCTTGCCTAGCCATCTATCAATTGCAGGAGAAAGAAATGTTGTGGTGGGCGGAAGTGAAGAATGTAAGAGGAGTAGAAGACCAAAATGTAACTTGGGATGAGTTTCAATAGTAATTTAAAGACAATTACTTGACTAAAATATTTTATGATGTGAAGTCTCAAGAGTTTCATGATTTGAAACTGGGCCAAGTGACTATGGATGAATTTATTACAAAATTCACGTCTTTATTAAGATATGTAACTTACCTACGTGATGAAAAAGCCAAGGTGCAACGTTTTTTGAGCAGTTTTCCAATTCATATAAAGGAAATAATTGATTTTGTGTATCCTAAAACCATGGATGAAGTGATTAGGAAGGCATGAATGTGCTATCAGCAATCCAAGGCGAAGGGAGAAGTTGGAAAAAGTTGGCCACCATGAAAGGGGCAGAAAAGCTTTACCAATAACATAAATAGCAGATCAAGTAATTTCAAGAATGTTGCAAGACATCCACTTAGCAAACATAATGGAAAAATCCAAACCAAAACAAAGTGGATTGGAGAGGAAAGGCGAAATGAAGCTTCTAGTATACCTGATACTGGACAGCCCTAGAAACCTCCGTTGCAATGTTGGGGATGTGGAGAAGCCCATTACCTCAAAAAATACCTACATTGAGGAAGGATTGAGGTGGCAACAAATCTACAAGAAGCTTCTATGGTAGAGGATGTAGATCAAAACATACCAAGAATCAACACAGCATTAGAGGATCGGCAAGCAGATTACCAGCCAACCATGATAGAATTAGAAGTTAACATTCAAAACTGAGTTGTTTCTATTTTAGTTGATCCCAGTGCCAGTTTGAGTTACATACACCCTCGTGTAGTAGAAGGTAGTAACTTACAGGATTAGAAATTTAAAAAGCCATGGATGGTTCAGCTAGCTACAGGGACTAGAAGACAGGTTCATACTAAGGTGCCCAATTGTGAATTAAGTATTGGGAACCATAAAATAACTGTGGAACTCAATGTTTTACCACTAGGGTCTTATGATATACTAGTGGGAATGGATTAGTTGGAACTACATTGGTCCTTAGTGGATTGTAAAAATAACGTCATACAGTTTCAATCTAATGATGGAACAAGGCAGGAACTGTAGGGCATTAAAAAGCCTCTGAAATTGCAACCTATCATAGCATCATAGGTAAGTCAATGTATAAGGAAGGGCTTCCAGCTTTATGAAATTCAGATTGGATTCACCAATGCAAAAGATAAAACTTCTATGCTGGAAAATATTCCTGTTGTGTAAAAATTTCAAGATTTTTTTCCTGAGGATATTCCAGGGCTGCCACAAAAAGAGATATTGATTTTACTATTGAATTAATACCTGGGGCAGCACCTATGTCCTAGACTCCATACAGAATGAGCATTATAGAGTTAACATAGTTAAATATGCAATTACAAGAATTAATGGATAAAGGCTATATTCGGTCAAGTGTGTCCCCATGGGGAGCACTGGTGTTGTTTGTAAGGAAGAAACATGGAACTATGCTTATGTTTATGGACTACCGTCAGCTCAACAAGATGACTATTAAAAAAATATAGCCATTATGATGCATCGATGATTTTTTTGACCAAGTCAAAGGAGCTACATTATTCTCCAAGATTGACTTGAGGTCAGGCTACCACCAGATCCGTATCAAGGACGAGGACATAAGAAAAAAAACTCTCCATACCAGGTATGGAAACTAAAAGTTTGTGGTGCTACCGTCTGGGTTAACCAACGCACGGACAACATTTATGAGCTTAATGCATGGAATTTTTCACCCATATTTGGGTAAGTTCTTGTTAATATTTATTGATGATATCTTGATTTAATCTGAGAATAAGGAAGAGCACAAAGAAGATTTATGTATTGTGCTAAAAATTGTAAGAAAGCATCAACTCTATGCCAAGTTTAGTTAATGTGATTTCTTTAAGGAACAGATCCAATACTTGGGGCATGTAATTCCAGCGGAAGGAATAGTTGTGGACCCAAAAAAGATAAAAACAATTATGGAATGGAATGTCCCAAATAATGTGGTTGACATATGCTCGTTTATGGGTTTGGATGGCTACTACCGACGATTTATTAATGGTTTCTCCAAAATAGCCTATCCTATTACCTCTTTGCAAAGGAAAGGATGTGTTTTCAAATGGACACAAGAATGCCAAAACAGTTTTGAGTTATTAAAAGAGTTGTTAACCACTGCTCCTGTTTTGAAGGTAGTAGATCCAATTAAGGAATTCAAAGTATGTACTGATGCATGTAAAGAAGGTGTAAGAGCAGTGTTGACCCAGGAAGGAAAAGTCATAGCATATGAGTCTAGGAAGCTGAAGGACCATGAGCAGATATATTCAGCATATGATTTGGAACTAACTGAAGTCGTGCATGCCTTGCGGATATGGAAGCATTATCTGCAAGGAAAACGGTTCGTGCTAAGTATCGATCATAGTAGCTTAACCAGCTACTTTAAGCAGGCTAATTTGAATGCCTTCCAAGTGAGATGGAATTCTTAGTGAATCTGATTTCAATATTAAACATGTAAAAGGAAAAGAGAACAAGGTGGTAGATGCCTTAAGCAGGAAATTGCTCAACATTTATGAACTATATTTCAACTAGAATGAATTTAATTTTTAAGAATAGATTTTGGAAGTAGCAAGGGAGGACCCAGAATATCAGAATTTGCGTCAGCAAGTAAAAGATGATGAGAAACGAGGGAAACAGTCTGAATATGAACTCAATGAAAAACAACTTCTTGCTTTTCGAAAGAGGATATATATTCCCAACCAGGGGAGTCTAAAAAGAATTATTTTGGATGAGTATCATAGAAGTACCTATGTCGGGCATCCGGGTTATCAAAAGATGTTGATAGAAATAAGAAAAGACTATACCTGGTTGGGGATGAGAAGGGACATAGAAGAATATTTGACCAAGTGCCTAGAGTGCCAGCAGATTAAGGTGGAGCATTAGCACCTCGTAGGATTGCTTCAACCAATCCCAGTGCTTGAATGGAAGTGGGAAGTTATTTCCCTTAAATTTAGTATGGGTGTACCCCGAAACAAAAGGCATAACAATTCAATTATGGTGGTAGTCAATAGACTTAGTAAAGTGACACACTTTATTCCTGTTCAATCTACCTATAAGACTGTGAAAATTGCCGATATTTTTATGAAGGATATTTTCAGACTACATGGTATTCCCCGAGCATTCATTTCAGATCGTGACGTGAAGTTCACATCAGCGTTCTGGAAGACACTATTTAGTGGACTGTGAATGAAAATAAAATTTAGCACTTCCTACCATCCGCAAATGGATGGGAAAACAGAAAGGGTGAATCAAGTTTTAGAATACATATTGTGCATGTATGTAATGCAACAACCAATGAAATGGGAGGAGTACCTACATTTGGTTGAGTTTTCATACAATAACAGATATCAAGAATCTCTTAAGATGAGCTCTTTCGAAGCATTGTATGGGAGACAGTGTCGGACTCCTATAAACTGGAGTAGCTCAAAAAATAAAATGATGCTTGGACGAGATATGCTAGAAGAGATGGAGCGAGAGGTTAGAAAATTAGGCATAATTTGATGGCGGCTCAAGACCGACAAAAGGTTTATGCAGATAGGAAAAGGAATTTTCGAGAATTAACAGTAGGGGACCATGTGTATGTGTGAATCAAGCCAAAGAAAATCACTCTGCAATGGAATGCTTGTGCCAAGTTGGCTCCCCACTACGACGGACCTTTTGAAGTCTTAGAGAGGATAGGGTCGGTGGCCTATCATTTGGCTTTACCAAGCCATATATTAGTGCATAATGTATTTCATGTGTCTTTATTGAAGTGTTATGTGCACGATTCCAAGCACATCATACACTGACAAGGTATACATGTAAGTCGACAAGGACATGCGATCTACATACAATGATTTTCTGATTTGAACTAATTCGAAATGTTGCTGCTTGCAGGTAGAACCGGACGGCGAGTTTCTGGTAGAACTGCAGCATAAGGCTAGATTGAAGATAAATAACGCTCCGGAAGCGAGTCATCCCCCAAGTTAAAGTGCAGTGGAAGAACTTTGGCCTGGAGGAGGCTACTTGGGAAGACGAAAAGGTTATGTTTGAGGCTTATCCGGAAATGTTCTCAAGAAACGAGTAACACCAAGGATGGTGTTTCTTCTAGCAGGGGTAGATGTAACTTCTTGTTTTAGTCTTTTAATTTTTACTTGTTGTTACGTAAGCTATTTAGACACATTCTGAATTAGAAACAAATGAGGCATTCATTAATTATATTAACACATGACTTTTATTTTAAAGGATTTAATTAAATGACAATTTTATTTTGAGTAAAAGGTGAAAGTAACTATGTGGTAAAATATTCCAAGAAACGCAAGAAGAGGTTGAGACAATTCTGATAGTTACCTTCCCAAAAATTATTTAAGGAAAAATCCTAGAAGGGAATGGGGTTTTGTGCAGAATACTTAGGGGGGCTAAGCAGTGTATGCTGGTTCTGAGCTGTTGAGAGCTGGTGGGAGTACCAGTGGAACTCAAGGAACTCACCCTAGAGAAGCTAGACTGAATTTTTCAATCCCGAGGTTAGACTTCTTGTCTCAGACAATTTCCTCTGGCCTGGTGTGTAGCAAGGGGGAGAAGAGGACGTAATTTCCGCACTCATCGTTGGTTGGACCGACAGTTACTAAGGAAAAATCATAAACTCTGAAGTAGGTACATACATCATTTAACTTTACTATTTGATGTTATGTATCTAGTTTTCAAATTCTATAGTAGATGAAAGAAAATGTGAATGTAGTAGGAAATATCAGTATTTTATTTCTATTATTGTACAAGAACATAATACGAGCCTACGAGAGTATAACAGAACTTTAGTTCTAATACTATACAAGAACAGAATGTAAATATATGAAGAGGTATCAGAAATTTTATTTCTATTACTGTACAAGAATAGAATGCATTTGAGGATATATCAGAAATTCTATTTTAATTTTACTATACTAGAACAAAATCTGAATATACGAAAATATACCTGAATTTCTACTTATAATTTACTATACAAGAAATCGAAATTCCATATAGCGGAGCATTCTAGGAAGCTGTCGAATATGCAAGAAATATCTACCTAGGAAAAAGAAAACTTAGAAAAGAAATGAAGACAGTATTTATATTTGAATGGTAAATAATTATGAAATCCCAGTATTATTTCCTTTCAGTTTTCAAACAACTGTAAAGATAAAGAAGAATACTTGAGAAGACATAGAAAATGTAAGAGTGTTTCTTATTAAGATTTAATATATAGTATATCTATATTCAATAACTACTATAAAGAGAGAATAGGAAAAGTTAATCATAATCTGTGCAAACGACATGTCACTCTTGAGCAAAGGAGCCTATCTATGAAAGAAAACTCTAATTTGTGGGTTTAGAGCTAGAACCTAATACAAAGTCCTGGTTTCGATCCCAACAGAATCTTTACCAGAACATTGTGAGGGCACAGTAAATACAAACAAATAATCTCAATAACGAAACTAAACTAGAATGCTATAAATGGAGAAAAAAAAGAATGTCATTCAAAATAAACTGTGCAACCATTTAATTATTAGAATTTGAACAAAAATGGAAAATACTAAGTCCTTGTATTATAAAGAAACTAAGAATATTTCAGATTAACCATTCCGGCTCATTATGGATACTTCCAGTGAAATGAAAAGAAATTATATAGTTAAATGAGTAGCATAAATAGCATCTCTGAGGAGATCTTTAAACTCATTTACAAAATCGAGAAATGTGTAGCCTTGAAAAATGAAACCCTTAATTGAAAGGAAAATAACTCTGAGAACAGAGAGTATTTCAAGTTATACAAAACACAGTAAGACCGAACCAGAAGAGAGCTCACATGGCTTCCAATTTTCTATAAACAAACAGAAAGCTAGGCATTCATCTAAGTCTTTCACCGAAAGCTTGGGACCTCGCTTGCAAGATAAGCGGAGGGAGACCGAGTGTTACATTGCAGAAATGTATAAAGAATTACGGAAGAGAATGACTGGAAATATTACTGCCGTTAAAGAGAGAAAATATCGATGCCAAGTCTTTTCTCTGGTATGCCGCAAGCACCGAGCGATACCTGGCCAAAACCTCGCAGAGAATAAAAAAGAAAAAGTTAGAAAATTCGATGAGCTTAAAGGGAGAAACTCAATTTGAAAACCAATATGTATAGCTTAGAAAACCACTGTTAAGAGGAAAAAAAAATAGTAAGATGGGCTTACCTCATTTCCATGAGTGTGGTAGCTTGTTGAAGACAATGGAGACCTTCTCAAAGCCACAAAGACACTTTTTCAAAGTAATAAGCCACCGGTGGAAATCGAAAGACGGAAGAACTTGCAGCCATGTGGAAAGACCTATGGAGCCATGGTATGGTTCCAAAGGAAGTTACCATGTGATTCACCAGAAGAAACCATCTCGAAGTGATGAGAACAACAAATAGATTATTAAGTTCAAGCCATGAGACCGACGAGATACATACAATAGCAGTTCGGCCAGGGTTGCAGAGCTGAAGTTCCCAACGACGTAACGCAACAATGAGTTTGAGGTGGGAGATGGGGGGTGGCTAGTTACCCTAACCCACCCCGTCAGTCCTGAACACCGTCGTTCATGAGGAGCTATGATCCAACGATGAAGGGGGCGCCAGCTCAATAGGATAGATCGCGACCGTGCCATTAACCAATGATTGGCCTTAAATGCTAGAGTGAATTCGAGATTGGTCCTTTGAATTAAAATATAATATTCATAATGATTGTTAGTCATCAGTAATTCTTACTATCTGAAGATGAATAAATGTCAGTCCTAGATTTCTAAAAACAAGATTCATGAATATTGTGAGTTTTAGAAATCTCACTGCCTTCATTATCCTTAGGATAAATTTTTCACTATGTCACTATTCTATCATGTCACGGTCAACTTACCACTCCTTGAAGACCCTTCATGGGCTCATTCCATTCATCGTTATCCTATTTTCCCACACACAACCTCAGAACTCAGTTTAGCCTTTACCTCACCCCTCCACTTGCCCACTAAGATCACCAAACAACCTACTCCTTCTCATATTCACCAAATGCCTCAAGAATTGATGGTCTCAAAACTGTCCCTATAGGCTCTTTAGATAAGTCAAGTACAATGGATTTTGGATCTTCAAATACATCAAATTTTCAAAAACTCTGTTTTTCATACTTGAAGACCCCAAGCTAAGCTTTCACTCAAAGATCAATTCAAAAGAGCCTCCCACTAGGTTATTAAGGTTTCATAGGTTGCAGGGTTATCGTTGGTGTTCTAAATCATTGTTTTTCATGTGCTAGAAGCTGAATCAGGTGTGAAAGAAAGTCAACACCTATTTGTCCAAGATAGATCAGAAAGATCTCCAAGGAAGATCTCCTTAATCAAGTAAAAAATCTACAAAAGACAATTGTCCATTTTTGACATTTCTGCAGGAGTGTCAAGGTGTCTATCAACAGAAAAATAGGTAAGGTGAGAGGCTTGCTCCTCATTAAAGATATACATGAGAAAATGGAAGAGGAAGAAACCCAGAGACCTAAGGTTTTGGAAAGATAGAAAAGGGAGATGAAATGAAGAAGGTATACTTCTATGATGATAGCAGATACAAAGTTTTAAGAAGCTGTTGGAGGTGACTTCCAGGGTTTGTCAAGGTAAAGTTTTTCACTGCCTTAAAGGGAAAGCATGAAAGAGTATTAGTGTAAGGAAGGTAAAGCCTTCATTTTTAGTCATTTTCCCTCTAATGGTCAGAGGAAATCAAAACATAGGGTTGGGTTTCAAGATAGAATGCCAAGTTGAACATGATTTTACTGTTATATGACTAAAAGTGTTAAAAACCAAGAAACATCAAAGGAGGGAAAAAATCAGTATGACATGGCACCTGCAAATCAGATGTGGCAAAAAGAGGATACAACATACAGGAGTGTGAAAACTATGGTGATGGCCAAATATGGATTTAGCATGCCTAAAGATCAATGAGAAGGATGAAAATAAGTTCTCTCAGTCACCCATCCAGCAAAGGGCCATTTGATCTCCAAGATAAAAACAGGGAAGTCCTAAGCATGCTGTCACCATGAAAAGTTCCTAAAAAGTTATGAAAGTGATTGGAAGACATAAACAGGCGAAAATGCAGAAAATAATGTAACTCAAATAAAAATCTGCAAAATAAGTGCTAAAGGCATAAAAAGGTAAAAATCCATCTTGTTAGAGAATTGAAGAGCAGCAAAGAAAAATGGTTAGGAGGAAAAGGGGGCCATTTTTATGTTTTTAAGTCACCCACTGCAAAAAGTAAAGAGATTATTAGTGAAGTGATAAAGAGACAAAAAAACATTAGAATGTGGGTTTGCAAGAGGTAAATGTATCTTCCTCATACTATAAAAATTCGATTTGTTTATCACTCAACTTCATTTGTCACCTACAAGATACTGAAAAGCATTCAAAGAGAATTTTTTTTGAGTTTTGTGAAGTTTTGGGCAAAGTCACCTGGCGCTATGCTTTGGAGTAGGGGCTATGCCTAGGGCACTTGGCACTGTGCATAGAGGAGAAATCACAGTGTAAATTTACACTGCGATGCGCTTAGAGGTGGGCACTACCCGTTCACCCAGTTTCGCCCGATAGGAAGGATCTGGCAAGTCTGAACGCAGGCAGCGCTGTGCCCAGGAGGGCCTGACTTGCCTAGGAGTTCCCAACACTACGCCTATGAGGATGCGACCTGCCCGGAAACTCATGCAGCACTGCGTGTAGGAGCCTGACAAGCCTTCACGCGGGAAATGCTGCACCTAGGATAAACTGACAGGCCCAGGTTTCTTCCTGGCGCTATGCTTAGGCTTGAGAAGCCTCTTTCTACCTGCAAAATTGCCAAAAACTCAAGGGAGCCACCTCCAAGTTGCCTTCAAGAACCTCCAAACAAGTTAAAGGTTGGTAGATGCTCCTTTACCTTTCCCTCCAAGTGCTTTTGTTATTTAATGATTAAAGGAAAATGATCAAACCCTAGTGGCTATAAAACCTAACCCACACCTCCATGACACTCAGTTTCTAGAGCTTCCCTTCACCATCATTTCAGTTCACTCTTCCTACTTATTTTCAAAAACAGGCCTACGTTTATCTGAAAGCCATACCAATCACCATATCACAAGAAGAAATAATTATGAGCAGGGAAGAAGGTCAAATGCATATGAGGCCAAGGCACAAGGGTGGGAAGGTTAATAGATTTGAACCCCAAGGCACAGTGGAGATTACTACCTCCCCCATGATTCTCTCATGTTTTCAAAATGTAGGGTGCTTTCAATTTTGTGAAAAGGTCAATCAAGTGCAAAATCACCCAGAGCTCACAAGGTTATTCATTCTTATCCTACATAACAAACAATCAAGCCTTGCAAGGGTGGATTTTAAACTATCAGTAGATGCCATTTTTAGTGCTACAGGTATACCTAATGTTGGTGAAAATTGGTTCAAGAGGAAAAAGTTGGACATGAGCTATTATGATCCATTTATCAAACCTAGGTACAAAGAAGGCTGCAAAACCATTTTCCCTTTCTCACACTTATCATGAAGTACTTTACCTGAGGGAAGGTATTCTGGATTCTACTCCTACCACGTTAGACTGCTCATGCATTTCACTAGGGTAAAGATGCTTCATTTTCCCTATTACTTGTATAGAAGCATCGACAAGATGTCTTTCGTTGTCCAAAGGAGGAGTTATTCCCAAAAAATGCACATTTTATTCCACCACTCCTTGATCAAGATGGTGGTACTACATCAGTTGGAGCAAAAGGGAATACATTGGGAGGTGTTCATTGCTAGTGAAATATTCAAAGGCCCACAGCCTAATCATCAACCTAGTTTACCCTCATAATCTACACAAGTAGCCTATCCTCAAGAAAAACTCCTTTCCTCACCTTCTCCTAATGCATTAGATCATGAGGAAGAGGATAGTGACAAAGAGGTCAGAAATGAAGAGGACAGTGACAAAGAGGAAAAAAATGATGAGGAAGTTGAAGATGAAGAGACGAATGATGATGATGAGGAAGTGGAAATGGAAAATGATGAAGAAGAAAATGATGAGGAATTGGGAAATGATGAAGCAAAAAAAGAATGGGACAGTACAGAGGCAGATGAGGAAGAGGAAAATGATGAGGTAGAGGAGGATGGTGAAGAAGAGACATATAATGAAGATGATGACAGTGCATAAATAAAGAGGCTAAAGGCAACAATGACACCCATTGAGCAAGCCTCAGTGATGAACAAAAAAGCAAGGAGGAAAACTGTCATGACAGTCATGACAAATACCATGACAGTCATGAAAACACTCATGATAGTCATGAAAAATAATGAAGGAGATGAAGGAACTGATAGTCAAATTGAAGATCATAGCAAGGAAGAGGTAAGCAGCTTTAATTAAGAACAAAATGACAATGCATAAATTAGTGAAGAGGTTGAGAGTGGTGATGATGTTGAGAACAAAGAGGACAAAGATGAGGCATAAAACATGATGACTGATGATACTAATGATGAAAATGAAGAGTTTTATGACAGTAGCAAGGATCACAGCCATGAGGAAGACACCAAAAGGGTCACAGGAAAACCTCTTCCATTGACATATCAAAGAGGACCAAGGCTTGTGTTTTTTGCCCCTAAAAGGCAAGGGACCATGCCATCCACCTCACCTCAAAAGCTTGACAAGGGAAAACAAAAGGTAAAGGAACAAGAAGAAGATCATGAGGTTGAGAGGGAGTTTGAAATCTTTTAGGTGGACAGTGATGAGGAGAATGAAGCAAGGATCTTAAACTTGATCATCCAAAACAAAAATTCCCTAATTGAAGACCTCCAAGAAAATCTAGATAGGGCCAAGAGTGTAAATGATGCCCTTGACATGGAGAATAGGAAGCTAGGAGCACAAATTTCTATTTATGAGGCGAGAGCCATCAGGGCTCCAAAAGAAGCCCAAAGGGCACAGGAAAAGCTAGAAGATTTCATGGGCACCTATGAGGTGAGTGAAGATGAAGAAGGGCAGTCTAGGGGGAGACTTAGAACCATGGGGTCGAAGAAGGCATTGAAAAAACACAGGGAACAAGAATCAACCTTAGCAGAGCAACTCCCTCTAGATGAGTTATTGGCCATGGAGATATCACATGATTGGGAGCCTTGGTTGGAAAGAGTCAACATACACTTGGAGGCTAAATTGAAGAAAGAAAATCAAGGTCTTCATCTCCAAAGAAATATGACCAAGCAATATGCCCGAAGAAACCAAGTTGCAAGCGCTAAACTCAAAAAGGCCCAAACCAAGATCCAAGCACTAAAAGATGAAAAAGGCCAAGATAACCTTGGAATTTTGGCACAATATTCTCTACTGGTCTCTCAAGACCCATGAGGCACACATCTAGCAAATTTGAAAGAATTTTGACAAATTTTGGTTTTTTGTGAATTTGGAGGCCTCTTAGCGCAACACCCCTGGTGCTACGCTTTCGTCTCAGGCATCCTCAGAGGGAGAAATTTTCATTTTTGGAATCCTCACATATATTATAGTATTCTCACCAAATTTCAGAGCATTTGGAGAATTTTTGATCCCTCAAAAGGCCAAAAAACACCTCATTTTTTACCTTTCTGCCTCATTTTCAGGCTTGGCTGCGCCTAGAGTAGTATTGAAAATTTTTCATTTTAGATAGGTTAATGGATATCAATCAAGAAAAAAATGGTATATTTGGAAATTAGACTCAGCAAGCTTTCCAACAGGCTATCACAGAGCCAATTCTGACATTGGGAAGGCCATCAAAAATTGGCTGCAAGTGGACCCATTTTTCCTGAGCAGGTACTGCACCTAGGCCAGGAAACACAACCTTAAATTTCAGAGCTGTGCCTAGACAGTCAGAAAGTCAAAAATGTATGATTAGAAATATTTTGGAGGCTTTGGGAAGCCCAAATGTCAATTTTGTTACCAAAAATAGTCGAGAAGATATTTTACGTTAGATATTTTGTGCCTTGGGCCTTGCAAGGTCTCAAGGACAAAAGTGACATTTCTGATAGGCAATGGGCTTCTAGAGACTCTATTAGGTTTCCTCCTCCTTGCTTGTTAAATAGAGCATTGAGGATTCATTGTTTTATGGTTTCTGTTATGACTTTTGTGAGTAATAGATAGTCTTTTGGATCTTGAAGAGAAATTGGTGTTGTGGAGCTTGTGAATGGCTTGTTTTGCTTATTGATGAAGAAGGCTTGCTTGTAGGATCCTTGAGCTTGGTTAATGGTGATGTGATTCTATGCAGTTATTGTTTCATTATGTATAATTGTGTTTCATCCTTCTATATTCCAGTCGGACAAAGGTTTTAGACTAAGAAATGTTTTTCAAAGGCACCTTAGCTCTGTTTGTCCTTCACTATCTCTATGTTTTCCTCTGCTAGGTCATTTTAGAGAATTCTTAAGTGCTCTCAAGACCCACCCAAGCTTGTTTATCTTATGAATGGTTTATTACAGTAGATATCATAGATGATTTATGGTTGGCCTTGCTTTTTTGATATCACAAAAACAATGTTCTTGAGGTCTCTCTTTAAAGTACCACTAATTAGGTCTGCCAAAGAGGCTATGTTTTGATCATACCCTTTGTCCATGCTTGAAGAGTTGTTTCAAAGATATTTATGGCTATGATTAAATATGTTTAGGAGTTCCCTCTTCTTTTATTAAAGTTATTTGTTTATCTTAAATTTTTTCTAACCTTGAAGATGAAGTCACTAGAAGTTAAATGATTTTCTCGCCTTCTATATTTCGTTGGATTGTTTTTATGAAATGCTTATTTGCTTAACTGGAATCAAAGAGTTAATTGTGTGCCCTGTCTATTGATTATTTATTTATGATAAATAGTGTGGAAGTCCCTTCTTATTTTAAGTGTTTGACAAAGGATTCTTGATTTCCCTTTGCCCAAATTTGTTCACAAACTTGATGTTCATTTCATTTCACACAAACATTGAAAATCCACTGACCATGCTAGATTTTCCCTGTGATGCTCCCCGATACATTGTTGAGGGTTACATGACTTTTTGTAGACTCCATGGCCCAATGAATTGAAGATATATCATTCCATCTATTCTACTTGATCATTTACCCAACCCAAACAAACAAACAAACCCTAAACTTAACAACTAGCCTAAAATTAAACTCTAAAAGAAAACAAGTTCATATCCTTTGCACAAAATAGAGAGAGCCCTCTTTGAGTCTAGGAAGGCTAGGTCCTAGGACTCCAAATACTGGTCGGATGTTACCCTGTCCATTTGGTCTGCCAATCTGCTAAATCACAGGACACTAACATAATGGCGATCACGGTGGGACTTTTTGAGTCAATAACCATATAAGTATTCCTAAGGACTTCAGAAACCCTTGTTACACAATATCTATTGATTTATCACCAGATCATAGCCTAGCATAATTGGAAAATTAAGGTGAGAGGCTTTCTGAGATTAGTGACAATCTAAGCACTCCTTACAACCTCAGAAACCCTTATCAAATCATAGAGAACTCAAACTGTTAGCCAAATAGTAGAATCTAATTGTCTCACCATCCTAGAAAAATGATGACTCAATTGGAAGACACTCATAGAAACCTTAGGGCTACATAAAGGAGCTCAGAAAACCCCAAAACATCCATAGATTGGTTTTTATAAATTGTTGGTGGTGGACGAGAAATACTTATCTTCAAAACAGTAAACAACATCCACCTGGCGACTCGACTAGCCTCCAGTAGGCCTGTTACTTCACTAGTTCTCATTAGACTTCCCTAGGATTGTGTCCAATCAGCCCTGAGAAGTCTATAGGCCTAGTCACACACTGTGTGAGTTTAGCAAACACTAAGAGAGGTCAGCTTTCCGAAAACAATCCTAAACTTTCAACCTCTCTACATTTTGAGTTGAAATCTGGCTTCACAAAGGATCAATACCACGTCTGATCCAGACCCAAACCCTCCTACTATAGTTGATGACCTAGAAAGGATTTTGTTGAAAACTTCCAAAACTGTAGAGTCAACTACTGTTAGGACCATTCATAAAGCATGTTCTGTCCTTGAACATCTTACAACCTTGGAGGATCCCCAGTTTGACTTGCACCATACAAGAAACCTTTTCAGAAACAAGTCACAAAGTGGGATTGACCAGACTGACCTTGAACCCATAGATTTGCAGCAGAGTTCTAGTAGAGAAGCCTCTCCTTCCACTCCTCCTGACTTTCAACTTCTCCATCACTTTAGCTCTTTTCATCCCAAGTTTGTTGAGAATCAATTTGCTGGTCCAAGTACTTCCACCACACCCATTCATACCACCACTGTGAAAACCCCTCAACTTCATCCTCCATGTCCTCTCACAAACCCTCCTCTTTTAAATCCCCTTTGGATTCCATTAGCTCCCATCATGGCAGCATGGTATGCCCCCTTAGTGTTACCACAACCTCTAGCACCTTTACCAAATGACTACCAATCTAAAATTCCCCACTTTACCGGATCTGAATCTACCACTGCCCAATAGCATGTAGATAGGATGAATGATGCCTTTGACTACATGGAATTAGAAGAGAAGACCATGACGATGAGGATGTTTTCCCAAAGCCTAGGAGGAGAAGCTAAAAAATGCTTCAAAATCTTAACTCATAACAACATACATGATCTCCCTTCCCTTTACCAGACATTCATAAACAAGTGAGAAATGAAGAAAAACCCTCTCCAAGTCCTCTCAGAATAGAAAAACCTTAAGAGAAATGTCTGGGAAAGTGTCAAAGACTATTGCACTAGATTCAATAGTGTGTATAATTCTCTCCCACTAAACATGAAACCCCCACAAGGCTTAGATTTAGAAAATTTTCCAGAAGGTTTTGATCCAGACATGGCCTATCAATTAAGAGAGAGGGATCCCATAACTTTAGAAGACATGCAAAGGGGAGCTGTGAGTGTAGAGGCCAACCTGATTGAAAAAAGGGCTAGGATGAGGTCAGAAAAGAGGGTCACCTACAAAGATGAAACTGTGGCCTCAACCTCTTCATCCGATTCCAAAATTGACAGCTTAGTCAGAACAATGGATAGAATGATGGAAAGGATAAACTTGAATGAAAGAACACCTCCTAGGGAGAATCAACCAAATCCCCAAAATAGAAATAGGAATCAGAACTTCAGAAGAGACCCACCCCAAATCAGACAAAGGGAAAATGACCAACAGGTTAGGCCCCCTTTCCAAGATAACTATGTAGATGAAGGGGAAAGAGATACTGAACATCCAGAAGAAAACCATGTAAAATTGATAGGCTCTGATAAAGGGTGATGTTTTTATCACTGAAGAAGAACAAGGTTTATTTTCCTCATATCACACTGAAACAAACTATGAGGATTCTGAAGACTACCAATTACGATTTGAAAATTCCATAATGGAGGTCCATAGGAAATATGACCTTAGGAGAAAAAATAACCAAGAAACCTCCAAGAGAAAGAAAAAAGACACTGCTGTTAGGAAAACCCCTGAAATTACTCCTAAGAGGATAGCAGACAGTACCAACACCATGGCTAAGAAATCTGATCTAAACAAAGACAAAACTAGCCAGCAAAGTGGTGACCCAAGTTTCCCTAGTGCACCTACTATTGGCCCTAAGAAAACTCTCTTGTCTAAAGCCCCAAATCAGAATCAGTGAACTAAACTTGTAGAAAATGTTATGGCTGATAAAAATGATGTAAATATGACCAAAACATAAATACCTTTCAGTTTTGAAGGAGATATTGGTAAATCAAGATAACCTTACCTCTCACTAAACTGATTACCCAAGACATGTATAGGTCCCATGTTTTGAAAGTTTTGAACATAGGAAATGATACTGAAACTCTACACTTGACTGATGACAAACTAGAGCTGTTGTTTGGACCTGAAGTAGATGGAAAATACCAAGAAGGAGTTATTCCCCCTTTCTATGTTAGCCTAAACATACATGAAAAAATCTTACATAATACCATGCTGGACTCTGGCGCCTCTCACAACCTCATGCCAAAGGTGGTGATGGAGAGATTAGGCCTAGAAACAACCGAACCTTACAAAGACTTGTATTCCTTTGATTCAAGCATAGTCAAATGTTTGGGTCTAATCAAGGATCTATGTGTCAATCTAGCACAAATTCCTGCTAAGGGTCTGGTCATGGACATTGTAATGGATGACATTCCCCCCAAGTGTGCCATGCTTTTATCTAGATCTTGGGGAGCTAAACTTTAGGGGAAACTTTAACTAGACATGTCATATGCTAACATCCTTGTTTTTAACCAAACAAGGAGATTCTACCAAGAATCACACATGAAGTATATGGTTAGCAGCCAAGAAAGACCAATTTAACAACACATGTCTTTATTCCATCCATTCAGATCTAGATTAATTCATTTTATGTAATGAAGAGGAAATTGATGAGCAGGTAAGTGAAATTGATACAAATCTAGACATACCACAATAGTCAAACTATACAATGCATGAAGAACTCAGCAGCCCGAAACAACAATATGATGGCAAAGCTAGACTTAATTTTCTGCAAACTGAAGATAAAATTGCAAAACTAAAAGTAAGTTAGGAATCTAAAAAAGGTTGATCAAATGAAGGAAAAACATAAAAAATAGAACCATTCCCTTTTGTCAACATAAAAATACAGGAAAATGTTCATATAGCAAGACCTTCGAAGAAACTGGATCAAAAGAACCTTAAGGTCTTGTTATACAAAGATAACTCATCACAAAAATGTTTTGACACTTCAGAAGAGTGGTTGGATGCCAAATATGGTGTCAAGAATCCTAAAGTGGTACCTACTGAGGCTGACATAGAAGAAAACAACATAGGAAGCCTACAAAACCCAACATGATCAGGTTATCCAAGACCTTGTCACCTCACACAAAACATAAATATATAAGAGTGTGCAAAGAGTTGGAAGATGCCTTTACATATGGTCATGAGAGCTTGAAACCTTTTGACACAAACATTTCTCCAAGTATGATCCCTTAAAAAAAAAACCAGAAATATTTGGAGCATATTGTGTCGCTAGGAAATAAAGTAAAGGGATATAGGCTATGTGTAGAATTTAGAGGCCTAGATCAAACCCCCCTGAAAAAAAAACACCCATTTCCTAACACAAATCATATACTGCTAGGGGTAGAAGGTTCTAACAAGATGTCATTGTTTAATAGTGTTTCAGATTACAACCAAGTGATAAAACTTCCATCAAATCAGTATCAAAACACTTTCACAGCACCTCAGGGCATCTACATTCATGATCAAATGCTTTCTGGGTTAAGGAGTGTAGAACCCACTTTCCAAAGGGACATGGCTCCTGATTTGAGTTATTCCACCATGATATAGATTGATTACATCATTGTATGCTTTAAAACTCATGAAGAATACCTGTTCCACCTAAAAAGAATCTTCAACAGAAACAAAGTTCGAGAGAAAGAATCAATGAGAAGGTACATAGGAAAGCATGACAAGTTTCATAATTTTTGGAAATATCATTCCATCATCCATTCAAGAAGGGATAACAATGCTTTCTTTTTACAAGAGCCAGATGATAATGAGTTATTTGGGAACCTTGTCAATGATAGGATACCCAAGCACTTTTACTGTTAGAATCCCTAGTTTGAAACCTTCATTCATTGTACATAACATTGCATGAGGAAAATTTAGTAAAAAAAAAAAATTTCAAAAACAAAAAATGGAAAAAGAGGGAAGATTTAAAGAAGAGGTACAACCCCATACCCAAAAAAGAGTTTTGTTGAAAGTGAGCAAGTCTAAATGCCACTATTTGTTCAAAAAGAGTCTTGTTCAGTCATCTAACCTAATCATGGCTGAACATGTTTTCAATTTATTGCTGATAGGTTAGTGAAAGAGAACTTGTCAAAACACCTAAAAAATTGTCTTGTCAGTAAAAATAGATTAGGAGAAAAAGAGGTTGGTTCTCAATTCTCAAATCTGAACCAAGGAGAAAGATAGGGATGATTAAAAAATGTTGAAACACAACCCTCATACATTCTAGTGTGGTTCATCATCTTGTCCTGATGATGAACCACACTGGCTGGTTCGAAACACGTCGACAAAAATTTTGTTTATGTGATTTTCACCAAAAATTATTACACACATTCTATGGATCACAGAAGCCAAATTCCTAATACAAAAATAATGTTTGTGTGTAACTTGTCCCAATTCCACAGCCCATGTTGAATCAGATTGCTTAATCCTGGTTCAAATCATGTTTTCAATTTCATGTCAATAGCTTAGAGAATGAAGTCTGTCATACAGTTTAATCTTGATAGTCAAATAGTATAGATAGAGAATAAAAATATTTCACTAGCATAATTTGAACTCTTGGAAGCAATAAGGGTACAAGTAGATAGTTTGTTTTTTCTTTCAAAAGAAAATGAATGTCAAGGGTTTGCTAGTCCAAGTGCACCCAAAGGAAGAAAAAATATTAGGTGAGGTATGATTGGTAGGTAGAGTTGAGGTTAAAGTAATATTTTTTTTTCATATTCTTAAGATCATAACTTCAAGAGAAACATCAGCAAAGAAAGAAGAAAAATCTTCCCAATGGATGAGGCACTTCTCTTCATAAACTCAGAGATTTGATATCTGAAGTTCTAGACACCTCCTGAAAAGGAGCTTCCCTCCCCAAGTGGAGCCACTGTTAGTCATCAATAATTTTTACTATCTGAAGGTGACTAAATGTTAGTCCTAGATTTCTAAAAACAATATTCATGAATATTGTGAGTTTTAGAAATATCACTGCTTTCATTATCCTTAGGATAAATGTTTCACTATTTCACTATTCTATCATGTCATGGTCAGCTTACCACTCCTAGAAGACCCCTCATGGGCTCATGCCATTCATATTTATCCTATTTTCCCACCCACAACCTCAAAACTCATTTTAGCCATTACCTCACCCTTCCACTTGCCCACTAAGATCACCAAACAACCTACTCCTTCTCATATTCACCAAATGCCTCAAGCATTGATGGTCTCAAAATTGTCCCTATAGGCTCTTTAGATAAGTTAAGTACATTGGATTTTGGATCTTCAAATACATCAAATTTTCAAAAACTTTGTTTTTCATACTTGAAGACCCCAAGCCAAGCTTTCAGTCAAAGATCAAGTCAAAAGAGCCTCCCACTAGGTTATTAGGGTTTCATAGGTTGTAGGGTTATCTTTGGTGTTCTAAATGATTGTTTTTCATATGCTAGAAGATGAATCAGGTGTGAAAGAAAGTCAACACCTGTTTGTCCAAGATAGATTAGAAAGATCTCCAAGGAAGATCTCCTTAATCAAGTACAAAAATCTGCAAAAGAATACTGTCCATTTTTTACATTTTTGCAGGAGTGTCAAGGTGGCTATCAGCAGAAAAATAGGTAAGGTGAGAGGCCTACTCCTGATTAAAGATATGCATGAGAAAATGGAAGAGGAAGTAACCCAGAAACCTAGGGTTTTGGAAAGATAGACAAGGGAGATTAAATGAAGAAGGTATACTTCTATGATGACAGCAGATACAAAGTTTTAAGAAGTTGTTGGAGGTGACTTCCAGGGTTTGCCAAGGTAAAGTTTTTCACTACATCAAAGGGAATGCATGAAAGGGTATTAATGTAAGGAAGGTCAAGCCTTCATTTTCAGTCATTTGTTGTCAATTGGTCAGAGGAAATCAAAACATAGGGTTGGGTTTGAAGATAGAATGCCAAGCTGAGCATGAGTTTACTGTTATATGACTGAAAGTGTTAAAAACCAAGAAACATCAAAGGAGGGAAAAAATCAGTATGGCATGGCACTTGCAAATCAAAAGTGGCCAAAAGAGGATACAACACACATGAGTGTGAAAACTATGGTGCTAGCCAAAGATGGATTTAGCATGCCTAAAGATCAATGAGAAGGATGAAAATAAGTTCTCCCAGTCCCCCATCCAACAAAGGGCCATTTGATCTTCAAGATAAAAACAAGGAAGTCAAAATAATGTTGTCATCGTGAAAAGTGCCTAAAAAGTTATGAAAGTGATTGGAAACATAAATAGGCCAAAATGCAGAAAATCATGTAACTCAAACAAACTTATGCAAAATAAGTGCTAAAGGCATAAACAGGTCAAAATAGGTCAAAATCCATCTTGTCAAAGAATTGAAGAGCATCAAAGAAAAATGGTTAGGAGGAAAAGTGGGCCATTTTTATGTTTTTAAGTCACCCACTGCAAAAAAGTAAAAAGAATATCAGTGAAGTGATAAAGAGACCAAAAAACATTAGAATGCGTGTTTGCAAGAGATAAATGTATCTTCCTAAGACTATAAAAATTCAATTTGTTTATCACTCCACTTCATTTGTCACCTACAAGAGAGTGAAAAGCATTCAAAGAGAAAACTTTCTGAGTTTTGTGAAGTTCTGGGCAAAATCACCCGGCGCTATGCTTTGGAGCAGGTGCTACACCTAGGGCACCTAGCGTTGCGTGTATAGGCAAAATCGCAGTGTAAATTTACACAGACTTGCATCTATAGTAGAGCGCACTACACTTAGAGGTGGGTGCTACCCGTTCACCTAGTTTTTCCCAATAGGAAGGATCCGACAGGTCTGCATGCGGGCAAAGCTACACCCAGGAGGGCCCAACTCGCTCAGGAGTTCCCAACGCTACGCCTAGGAGGCCTAGACCTGCCCAGAAACTCGTGCAACACTGTGCATAGGAGCCCGGAAGGCCTGCACGCGGGCAACGCTATGCCCAAGAGAACCTAACAGGCCTAGGTTTCTTCTTGGCTCTACTCTTAGACCTGAGAAGCCTCCTTCAACCTGCAAAATTGTGAAAAACTTAAGGGAGCCACCTCCAAGTTTCCTTCAAGAACCTGCAAACAAGTTAAAGGTTGGTAGATGATGCTTTTCATTTCCCTCCAAGTTATTTTGTGCTTTAATTATTAAAGGCAAATGATCAAACCCTAGTGGCTATAAAACCTAACCCACACCTCCATCACACTCACTTTCTAGAGTTGCCCTTCACCATCATTTCAGTTCACTCTTCCTACCTATTTTCAAAAATAGGCCTAAGTTTATCTGAAATCCATACCAATCACCACGTCAGAAGAAGAAAGAAGTATAAGCAGTGATGAAGGTCAAATTCCTATGAGGCCAAAGCACAAGGTTGGGAAGGTTAACAGATTTGAACCCCAAGACACAGTGGAGATTACTTCCTCCCCCATGATTCTCTCATGTTTTCAAAATGTAGGATGCTTTCAATTTTGTGAAAAGGTCAAACAAGTGCAAAATCACCCAGAGCTCACATGGTTATTCATTCTTAACCTAAATAACAAAAAATAAAGCCTTGCAGGGGTGGATTTTGATCTATCAACAGATGTCATTTCTAGTGCTACAGGTATACCTGATGTTGGTGAAAAGAGGTTCAAGAGGGCAAGGTTGGACATGAGCTATTATGAGCCATTTATAAAACCTAGGTACAAATAAGGATTCAAGACATTTTTTCCTTTCTCACACTTACTAGAGAGGTATGCACCCTTAATGAAGGTTATCATGAATTACTTTACCTGTGAGGGAAGGTATTATAGACTCTACTCCTACCATGTTAGATTGCTCATGAATTTCACTAGGGTCAAGATGCTTCAATTTCCCTATTTCTTGAATAGAAGTATCGACAAGATGTCTTTTGTTGTCCGAAGGAGGAGTTATTACCAACAAATGCACAGTTTATTCCACCACTCCTTGATCAAGATGTTCGTACTACATCAGTTGGAGCAAAAGGGCATACCTTGAGAGGTGTTCATTGCTAATGAAATATTCACAAGCCCATAGCCTCATCATCGAACTATTTTACCCTCATCATCTACAAAAGTAGCCTCTCCTCAAGAAAACCTCCTTTCCTCACCTTCTCCTAATGCATCAGATCATGAGGAAGAGGACAATGACAAAGAGGCAGAAAATTATGAGGAAGTGGAAGATGAAGAGACAGATGATGATGATGATGAGGAAGTGGGAAATGATGAAGAATAAAATTATTAGGAAGTGGAAAATGATGAAGCAGAAAAAGAAGAGGATAGTACAAAGGCAGATGAGGAAGAGGAAAATGATGAGGTAGAGGAGGATGACGAAGAAGAGACAGATAACAAAGATGATGACAGTGCAGAAAATAAAGAGGCTAAAGGCAGCAGTGACACCCATGAAGAAAGCCTCAGTGATGAACATAACAACAAGGAGGAAAAATATCATGATAGTCATGACAACACTCATAACAGTCATGAAAATAATGAAGGAGATGAAGGGACTGATAGTCAAATTGAAGATCACAGCAATGAAGAGGTAAGCAGCTTTAATGAAGAACAAAATGACAATGCAGAAATCAGTGAAGAGGGTGGGAGTGGTGATGATGTTGAGAACAAAGAGGACAATGATGAAGTAGAAAACATGGTGGCTGATGATACTAATGATGAAAATGAAGATTTTGATGACAACAACAAGGATCACAGCCATGAGGAAGACACCAACAGGATCGCATAAAAACCTCTTTCATTGACATATCAAAGAGGAACAAGGCTTGTGTTTGCTACCTTTAAAATGCAAGGGACCATGCCATCCACCTCACCTCAAAAGCTTGACAAGGGAAAAAAAAAGGTAAAGGAAGAAGAAGAAGATCATGATACTGAGAGAGAGTTTGAAATAATTCAGGTGGACAATGATGAGGAGAGTGGAGCAAGGATCTCAAACTTGCTCATCCAGAACAAAAATGCCCTAATTGAAGGCCTCCAAGAAAATCTAGATAGGGCCAAGAGTGTAAATGATTCCCTTGACATGGAGAACAGGCAGTTAGGAGAAAAAATTGCTATTTATGAGGCAAGAGTCATCAAGGCCCGTAAAGAAGCCCAAAGGGCACAGGTAAAGCTATAAGAGTTCATGGGCACCTATGAGGAGAATGAAGATGAAGAAGGGCAGTCTAGGAGGAGACCTAGAACCATGGGGTTGAAGAAGGCATTGGAAAAACAAAGGGAACATGAATCAGCCTTAACAGAGCAGCTCCCTCTAGATGAGTTGTTGGCCATGGAGATAGCACATGATTGGGAGCCTTGGTTGGAAAGAGCCAACATACACTTGGAGGCTAAATTGAAGAAAGAAAATCAGGATCTTGATCTCCAAAGAAAGATGACCAAGCATTATGCCCGAAGAAACCAAGTTACAAGGGCTAAACTCAAAAAGGCCCAAACCAAGATAAAAGCACTAAAAGAGGCAAAAGGCCAAGCTAACCTTGGAATTTTGGCACAAGCTTCTCTACAGGTCTCTCAAAACCCATGAGGCACACATCCACCAAATTTAAGAGAATTTTGACAAATTTTGGTTTGTTGTGAATTTGGAGGCCTCTAAGCGCAACACCCCTGGTGATACGCTTTCATCTCAGGCATCCTCAGAGGAAAAAAATTTCATTTTTTGAATCCTCACATCTAGTACATTATTCTCACAAAATTTTAGAGCATTTGGAGCATTTTTGACCCCTCAAAAGGCGAAAAATCACCTCATTTCTCACCTTTCTGCCTCATTTTTAGGCTTGGCGTTGCGCCTAGAAAAATATTGGGAATTTTTCATTTTGGATAGTTTAGTGGAGCTCAATCAAGAAACCAAGCTTTCCAATGAGCCATCATGGAGCCAATTCTAACATCGGGAAGGCCATCAAAACTTGGCTACAAGTGGACCGAGTTTTTCTGTATAGGTGCTGCGCCTAGGTCAGGAAACACATCCTTATATCTCAATGTTGCACCTAGATAGTCAAAAAGTCAAAAATGTATGCTTGGAAATATTTTGGAGGCTTTGGGAAGCCCAAATGTCAATTTTGTTACCAAAAATAGTCAAGAAGATATTTTATGTTAGATATTTTGTGTCTTGGGCCTTACAAGATCTCAAGGACAAAAGTGACATTTTTGATTAGCGAATGGGCTTCTAGAGACACTATTAGGTTTTCTCCTCCTTGATTTTTAAATAGAGAATTGAGGAATCATTGTTTTATGGTTGTTGTTATGACTATTGTGAGTAATACATAGTCTTTTGGAGCTTGAAGAGAATTTGTTGTTGTGGAGCTTGTGAATGGCTTGTTTTGCTTATTAATGAAGAAGGCTTGCTTGCAGGATCCCTGAGCTTGGTTAATGGTGGTGTGATTCTATTTAGTTATTGTTTCCTTATGTATCATTGTTTTTCATCATTCTATATTGTATTAGTACAAAGGTTTTAGACTAAGAATTTTTTTTCAAAGGCACCTTAGCTCTATTTGTCCTTCACTATCTCTATGTTTTCCTCTGCTAGGTCATTTTAGAGAATTCTTAATTGCTCTCTAGACTCACCCATGCCATTTTATCTTATGAATTTTTTAATATAGTGGATATCATAGATGATTTATGGTTAGCCCTTCTTGTTTGATATCACTAAAACACTGTTCTTGAGGTCTCTCTTTGAAGTACCACTAATTAGGTCTGCCAAAGAGGCTATGTTTCGATCATACCCTTTGTCCATGCTTGAAGAGTTGTTTCAAAGATCTTTACAATTATGATTAAAGATGTTTAGGAGTTCCCTCTTCTTTGATTAAAGTTATTTGTTTATCTTAAATGTTTTCTAACCCTGAAGATGAAGTCACTAGAAGTTAAATGTGTTTCTCGCCTTCTATATTTCATTGGATTGTTTGTCTGAAATTCTTATTTTCTTAAGTGGAATCAAATTTTTATTGGTGTGCCCTGTCTATTGATTACTTCTTTATGCTAAATAGTGTTGAATTCCCTTCTTGTTTTAAGTATTTCACAAAGGATTCTTGATTTCCCTTTGCCCAACTTTGTTCACAAACTTTATGTTCATTTCATTTCACACAAACATTGAAAATCCACTGACCATGCTAGATTTGCCCTGTGATGCTCCCCGATCCATTGTTGAACCTTTCATGACTTTTTGTAGACTCCATAGCCTAATGAATTGAAGATCTCTCATTCCATCTATTCTAGTTGATCATTTACCCAACCCAAACAAACAAACAAACCCTAAACTTAACAACTAGCCTAAAATCAAACCCTAAAAGCAAACAAGTTCACATTCTTTGAACAAAATAGAGAGAGCCCTCTCTGAGTCTAGGAAAGCTAGGTCCTAGGACTCCAAAGAATGGTTTGATGTTACCCTGTGCATTTGGTCTGCCAGTCTGCTAAATCACGGGACACTAAAAATGATAACCAAAGTAAAACTGTAGATACAGAACATAACGCTGATAGAATTGATTTGGAATATCTAGTTGGCATACACATGAACTGACCCAAGAGTACTCGGGAGTTAAATGATTGGTACTGCGTTGTCAGATTTTTGGGATTATGAGCATGAATTAATTTAAGAGAATAGAATATATGTTAATGGTATTCAGTGTAAAATATGATACATATAAATCATATGTGGTGTGATATATACGCAAATAGTTTAAAGAATGTTTTTTTTTTTTGTAAATTAAGTGGGTCTATTCACATTCATAAAATAAACATAGTTTACATCATGGCTTCAAGAGGTGAATATTCAAAAATACTAGAAAAGGCTGAGCAACATTCGTCATCGCAAATATATCTCGCCCTCTGGGAAGGAAAATATAGGGAGAGGCTCAGAGGGGAGAAAGATGCAGACAAAACCTGGAGAATCACATAAAAACAGAGGTACATTGATGCTCTGGAAAAAAAGACATTGGGCCTCGAACACAAGGAGAAAAACAGAGACACGAAAGAGATCAAGCAGAAAGTAGAAGAACTAGGGGCCCGGGGAGTGCTGCACGTCCGCGTCGTCTTTCAGGTAGTCGTCGACACTGATGTGTCTGTCCGGTGTCCCTTCCTTTAGGCAGAAGATCTAGAGGCAAAGCATGGATGGGCCAGCTTCTTGGCAGTCATGTTGGGAGGGGCGATGAGCCTCCTCTTCAATCTTGGGGCTCTGATGATGGCACATGGTAGAGCTCCTTTTCAGAATAGCATAGTGAGGTGAGTTGCGGTCGATGAAGCGCATGTGGTGCACCACCTTCACGTACGCGATGAACTTCTCAGTCAGGGAATCTATTTTCTTTTCAAGCTCCTTGCTGTTGTTCCACTGCTCCTGTAGGGAAATGGCTAGGAGTGTCATAGTATGCCAGTGCAGTTCAATAGCTTTGCTGTACAAGTTCTCCCAAGGCTTGGTTAGCCCACGATCCGAGATCCATCTGAGAGAAGCATCGACTGCCTCTAAAGGTGTTGCTCTGTGATATATGTGGGCTGCAAAATCCATGTCGGTGATGCGCCTCTGCATGTCAGGGTTGGTGTTGTCCACATAGGTGCGGGCCAAATTTCTGGTAGTGGTCTCAACCCTAGTATCAGGAGGGCGAGAAGGGTTAGCCCAGAAGGCATGGTGGCCACGACCAGTAGGGGGAGGCAGGTGAGAACGAAAAAGAGCCATAGAGGCATGGCGATGATGAAGAATGGAGGTCGAGAGGGGGAGATTAGGGGGGTGGCGCTGTGAGACAACTTTGGGGTAGGCCGAGTAGTTGTAGGGTTCTCCAGCTGAATAGTCCTAAGTGAGGTGTGAGAAAGGAGGAGGGAGTATAAGTAGGTGGTCGAGAGGTGTGAAAGCCCGGGGAAGCCTTTGGTAGGCATTTCGGATGGGCTGGCCAAATCATGCGAAGAATTAATGTTTGGAGTGGGATCGTACTGCGGGGAACAAATTGATGGAGAGCTGCCTGAGTGATCAATCATGAGAAGGAAGGCTAGTGGGGTGATCATGATGACATAATTGATTGGGGGGGTGGGGGGGGAATGAGGAGGAGGTTGATTCGTCCTGCTGCAGATCTAGAACACTGATACAAAGACATTCAATTTTGATAGTTGGCTCCATTATGGAATCCTAGTCAGTTGAGGTGAGTTTGTTGGAATCTCCAACGTAGGTTTTTGCGAGGAAGTCTGCCAACTTATTGACCTTTCTCCGAACCGTTGATAAGGAAATGCCTTTGGCATTATCAACGCTGAGCTTGATATTTGGAAGGATTTTGTTGATGCACTAGCAATTGGAGACTTGCCGAATGCTGTACCCTGTTGAAGCTTCTGACAATCTTGGGTAGCAACAGTAGAGTCTCCTTCTACCAGGAGGGGCCAGAAATTATGATGTCTGGAAATGTCAAGCCAGTGAGTCAGCACCTAGAGTTCAGGTGCATTGTTGGTGGTGTAACTAATGTTCCCATAGTAGATCTAGAAAATTGTGCCTTTGTGGGTGCGAATGAATCCTCCAAAACCCACATTTCTAGGATTATCCTTGGAAGCGCCATCATAATTGAGTTTGATAAAGTTCGGGTCAGGAGGAAGCCAAATAGTCTCCAACGTGGAAGTAGGGGAAATAGAGGGATGAGGGAGAAGGAAGAGGGAAGAGGGGTTGAGAAGGGAAAGAATACGGCTGTCCTCCCTGGTCGAGGGGGAGGAGGGGTCCGGGAGCTTTGCTATGGAAACATATTCATGCAATGTTTATTTGATGAGGTGAATAAGATGTTCTTCCTTGTTTGCCAGGCTTTTGAATATGTGAGAATTCCTTTATTTCTACAGAGCCCAGAAAATGATGCCAGGGAGAAGGTTCCAAGACATTTTGATGAGGGGTTGGGAAGAGAAGGAGGGGCACCATCCATCAAGGGAAATGAGGATGGAAGATGGATTATAGCCAGAGGTCTTGACGGTGAAGGATGGAAGATGGATTATAGCCAGAGGTCTTGATTATTCCAGATATTGGAGGCAAAATGACACTCGTTGAGAATGTGATTGGTTGTTTCAGGGTTGGAGTTGCAAAGTGTGCAGATAGACGGACCTCTGAAGCTTTTTTTTGAAGATTATCCCACGTCAGAACTTTTTGGTGCATGAATAGCCAGAGAAAAAGAGATATTTTAGGCCAATGATTTTGGTTCTAGAGCCTTTTCCATTTTTTGCCCAGCGGAATGGGATCAAGGTCCAAAAGGAGACAATATGCCTCTTTGATATTGAAGTGCCCAATTGCATTGGAACCCCACCTGAGTTTTTCCGACCCCGCATCCCTTTGAATCTGTCTCTTGTTAATATCCTCTGCCAGAAGTGTAGCGTACTGGTGGTGGTGGTTAATCTGAGCCATCTCATTGAGGTCCCGCCACACGCTCCAATCTGTGTTTTCTGCAGTTTTCCAAAAGTATTTTACAACCTTTTTGTTAAGCCTTTCCATTTTCATTCTGAAGAGGAAGATGTCAGTTTTGAGTTTGGGGTGTTTCTCCCAAGCGTTGTCCCAGAACAGAGCATTTTCCCTATTGCATACTTCCCAGAATTAGTGGTCTTGAATGAGAGATATATTTTCCCAAGCCTGGTTCCAAATCAGTGAGCCTTTGAGATTGTGTGAGATTTTGATCAGGGAATCAAGATGATGCGTTGGGGCATATTTTTCTTTCCAAAGCATAGTCTGGGAAGTGATAGGATGGTAATAAAACGCCACCAAGTTTTCATTCCCAATACATTTCCAAGGAGATCGAGATCCTGAAGACCAAGACCACCAGATTTTTTGGGCTTGCATAATTTATCCCAGGAAACCAGTGCCCATGTGCCCTTGTTTTCCTTTCCATTGCAAAGGGAATCTCTTTGAATTGCTCTAATTTGGTTCGAGATAGATCGAAGGGCCGCAATGGCGGAGAATTCGTATAGGGGCATGGCTTGAAGGACATAACTCACAAGGATCACGCAGTTAGGGAAGTTAAGGAAGCGGAAGGTCCAGTTGGAATTTTTTTTTTGAAGCTTAGAGATTAGGAGTTCCCAGTTGCTTTTGGCTAAAGATTTATAGGTTAGGGGGACACCCAGATATTTCGATGGGAAGTTGCTAAGCTGGAAGCCAAGAATGTGAGAAATGTTAATTTGAATGGCATTGGAAGTATTAGGGAAAAAGAGTTTGGACTTGGATTTGTTAATAGAGGAACTCGAGGCACAAGAAAAATCATCTAGAATGGCCCGAAAGGTTAGGGATTCTTTGGCAGAGGGAGTGCCCATGAGGAGCGTATCATCCACGAATTGTTGGTGAGTGTTCGGAGGTTTGGCGGGGTAGAGGTTGAGGCCAGTGATCTAGCCAGCTGAGGTAGCAGCAGAAATGGAATGTCTGAGGCCTTCTGCCATGATCAAAAAAAGGAAGGGTGAAATAGGGTCACCCTATCTGATACCTCGAGAGGCGTTGATGATGGCAGAAGGGGAGGCATTTAGGAGGATGGAGAAGAACGTCTTTGAGACCAAAGCCATGATCAAATTTATGCTGTCTTTGGTAAACCCAAAGGTTTCCAGCATATGCCTTATGTAATTCCAATTGAATGAGATTTCCAGGTTTTCTTTGATCCTTGAGGGAGTGGATGAATTCCTGAGAGAGGATGATGTTGTCGAGAATTTGCCTTCCTTCAACGTATCCTGTTTGGTGGGGGAGATGAGGAGTGGAAGGAGAATTTTGATGTGGTTGGCTAAGAATTTAGAGATGATCTTATAGATACCATTATAGAGGGCTATAGGCCGAAACTGGTCCGGGGAGTTTGCTTTGTTAGACTTGGGGATAAGGGTGAGAAAGGTGGCATTGAAGGATTTTAGAATGGATCTTTTAAGAAGAGATTCTTCAATTAGGTCATAAACTTCATCTTTGATCAGAGGCCAACAGGATTTTTAAAAATCAACAGTGAAGCCATCTGGATCCAGGCCTTATTGTTGGGCATGGAATGGACAATTGCCTCCAGTTCAGCCATAGTTATCTTTTTTATCATCATTTGGTTATTCTCTCTGGTTAGGATAGTAGGGATGTTCCTAGTGATTTTCCTGATGTCTTCCTCATTTTCATGGTTGTTCTCCTTAAGGATTTTCCCAAAATACTGGTTAAGCGCAGCTTCAATCTCAGTATGAGTGCTTAGAATAAGGCCCTAATAATTTTTGAGGCTAAGGATTTTCTTGTGTTTTATGTGTTGGATCATGGATATGTGAAAGAAAGCCATATTATTTTCACCATATTTGAGCCAACTGATTCTGGACTTTTTCCTCCACAGCGTTTCTTCCTGAGCTGCTCAGTTGTCCCAGTTTTTTTGAAGCTCATTTTCCTACTGCTTTTTTCCTCTGTCATTCCATGGTGGATGATGTTTTGTTGGAGAGCTTGCATTTTTAGCTCCATTATCTTTCTGTCTACTATTATGTCTCCAAATTTTTTCTTGTTCTAGGCTTTTAGTTCATGTTTGATGAGCTTTAACCTTTTTTGGAAGTTATACATTTTGTTGCCTTGTAGGGGGAGGGGGATGGACCACCACTCCTTCATTTTACCCTGGAATTAAGGATGGGTGATCCAAAAATATTCAAATCTGAAAGGAGATTTTTTTAGGTCTTTCAGAGAGCTTGATGTTTAGAACGATAGGCCAGTGATCTGAGCCAACTTGGGATGCAATGTTAGCTTCTATTTCTAGGGAGGAAAGGAAGAGATCCTCAGAGAGAAGAAAGTGATCCAACCTTGAGGCTATCTTTCTGTCCCCTCCTCTTCCATTATTCGAAGTGTAGATGCCATTTTTTGTGGGAGTTTCTATGAGACCAAGATCATCAATCATGGCTTCAAAGGCTATAGAGTCAGTGTCCAATCTTCAGAGACCTCCTCGCTTTTCCCCAATGTTGAGAATCATGTTGAAATCCCTGAATATAAGACTAAGGGAGTGGCATAGGGAACTGAGGTGTTTCTTAAGGCAGGTGAGCTAGGATACCTGCTCTGAGCCAGAGTGGGGGGCATAGACATTAGTGATGTAGAGCTTTTCTTTAGTGCCCGAGATTTGTAGGACCGTGGTGAGAGCATGTTTGGAAACCAGAGATTCATATAAGTGGAATCTGGAGTCCTTCTATAAGGTGGCAAGGCCTCCAAAAGTGCCTGAGGCCACTATGTCGAGATGGCTGTAGTGATTTCTGAAGCAAGAGTGCTTGATGGAGTCCATATTATTTAAGTTTCTTTTGGTTTTTTGAAGAAGTACAATGTCAGGCTTGTTTGATGCAATTTTGGATTCCAAGATCCTTCTCTTACTGGGACTATTTAGTCCTCTTATATTCCAGGAGGTGTAAATCATGATAACAAATTGGGGGAGAGAGAGAGCATCCTTACCTTTCCTTCATTGACTAAGCCGATTTCGAGCTCTTGAAGGTACTGGTGATTGGTTTTCCTGCCTCTTTTCTGAGTTTTCCCTTTAGTGATATGTTTTTTGGCTTTGAGATTGCCCATGATTCCACCTACTGGATTTTTCCCTTTGTTTTGATGCTCTCTTTTCTTTTGAAGACTTTGTTGTAGAATGTAGGCCTCTTCGATTCTTTATATGTGCTTTGCGGGCACTCCTTCTATACCTTTTTCATTCCAATATTTTGTTTCTTTTTGCAGGTTCATTCCCATCAGGACTTGCACAATCGCTCTTTCCTCGGGAGTGGGAATGTCCTGAATGGTGTGCATGTCTATGTCATCTTGAAGAAGACTACCTTCCTATGTAAGAGATATTGTAGTGGTCATTTCTGTGTCAATGATGTTCGTTGGAAATTCATGCTCTGTAATCTTTTCCTTTTCCTTGCCGTGTTGGCCTTCATCCTCTTGAAGCGTGGATAGGAGATCAAACTTTTTTTGTTGTGTGAACTTTGGGGGACATTTCCTTATATTAGTTTGTTTTCCTTGCTTGTGTTTTCTTCCTGCTTTGGTGAATCCATGTTCATCATTTTTTCTTGCTTGATCATCCTTTGCAGGGGACTTGTTTTGCAGGAAATATCTGAAGAGATTTCCATGTTCATGGCAATTTCTATAGTGGAAGGGGATGTGCTCATAATCCACAGTTTGGGTCCATATGTCGTCCCTGAAATTCAGTCTGATGGCCTCTAGTAAGCCACTAGAGACGTCGATGTAGGCGCAGATACGTGCGTAGGAGATATAGTGCTCATTTTTTATACCTTCAGAAATCTTTATAGATTCTCCGATTTCATCCCCGATGGCCTTTAGGACCATGGGAGCCCAGTAATCTGTGGGAAGAGAGTATAACCTAATCCAGACCAGAACCCTTGTGAAATCCTCTTTGTCTGGTGTGAAATTTTCCTTCCAGTATCTCATGTATAGCCCTGCTGCGTTAAAGAAGTATGGGCCGCCTTCATATCCGATATCTATCTTCAAGGAGCGCAAATACTATTGTGAAGAAGCCTTTGGATCCTAGCTGTAGCTCGATTTCTCCTTTTGGATTCCATTTGGCGTGGATCCATCCTTTGAGAGCTCTCTCCGTGGGCCAAATGCCCATGAATTTGTAGATTATATCATGTTATTACATGTATTCTTTATAGACTGCGACATCTAGATCCTGAATTATTATTTCGGGGATTTGTGCTGCCTTGGGGTTGCATGCATTCGAATTTTTGGTTCCATCGTTAGGGGTCGTTGTCGATTTTGCCTCTATCCCTGTAGAGGGGAGGGAATTTTGATTTGCATGCTCAGCATCCGAGGAGACCGTCATGGTGGCTGTTATTGTATTGTTCTGCTGAGTGTTTGGAGTAACCTGACCGAGCTCTTGCAGAGGGGGTTTGGGTCGCAACTCTAGGGCCTGCGCAGAGGCAGAATGTTAGTGAGATGTGTGAAGAAAGAGATTCCTTGCAAATTAGAGGTCCCCGTGACTTGATATTGGAAGGATGGAGACTTCGAGCCTCCATGCTGCTCCATAGAAGGATCACCCGAAGAGATCTGGCAGGTCAATTATGGCAGAGCCTACAGCAGCCAGAGGTTGGGGTCACAGAGGAGTAGGGTGCTCAGAGCATCCGCTAGGGTTTTCTGGATCTCATCTATTTTTGCAGTCAATAGTTTAAATAATTTTATCCATGTAGATAATATGTGATTTTTTTAAAATAAGGTAAATGTAAGTGGTTAATAAGGTAAGTGTTACAAAGGCATGAATAATATTGTCTCTCTGGTGCTTCTCACAACATAGGGAATTTGCAATAACAATTTCTTTCAACATTTTTTTTTTATTTGCGAGAGTAAAAAAAAGCTTCTTCTTCATATAATAGGGATTTACAATAACATTGAACTTTTTCACTTTGGGCTCTGCACACAGGACCCTCAAGTCACTTATGATTTCCCCATCAAAATGACACGTACCTTACAAACATTATTTTCAGAATGAGAAATTTTTAAATTATTGTTATTATTTAATTACATTTTAGTGTGAAAATTTATCAGTAAAATAATTAGTGAGAAATTAGTGAGCAATTATTAGCAATTAATGAATATAAATTAATTTTATTTATTTATTTAAAGAAAAGAAAGTTATCTAGAAGGAGCATAATTTTACTTTTATTAACTAAATCTATTTTTTTTAATTTCCTTATAATCTTAAAAAAACATAAACTTTTAGCAAAAACAAAAACAATTTTAAAACATACTCCAATCCTTTATATATATAAATTAAATATCATTATATATTTTATTATTTATTTCCTAAAAAAAGTTAGATCTAACACGAACCCAGAATCCTCCTGCTACCTCCCATGAATAGGACAACTACCTAATAAACTTCATAGTTAGCTGCAATGAGTTTTAAATGTACTTCATTACAACACACATTTAACATCGAGGTCACTCATAAATGTATTTAATATCAAATTTAACACAAATTTTGATATATATTTATATTTATTATATTTATTAAACTATAATCGTTTTTTCTGCTTGAAAAAAAAAAACTATTTTGATATATTTTATTTTTTATTTCCCAAAAGAACAATCATTAAAAATCAATATGAAATTCCATATCACTATGACATTCAACTAATAGTATTGTGACATATTTATAGATTTTTTTTTAATTATTTTTATTGTCCTCTCTATTTTCATTTAGTATAATCATTATTTTCATGTATTAATGAAATGAATACATTCATCAGATCCAATATAGTAATATCTGATAAATTTCTTACATCATTTTTTGTGTTGTTCAATTTAACTCCTTTTTTTAAAGTCGCTACTATTCTTTTGTTTACAATGAACCATTCAGACATGTAAAACGAGTTATATAAGCCAATCATTAAAAATCAAGATTGAATTCCATATCCCTATGACATGCAACTAACAATTTTTATCAATGTGTTTTGCTAAATATGTTGCGGTTTGGTTCAATGAAAACATATTTATATTTGATATTAATATTAAAATAAAATTAATATATACATTAATATTAATTTAAATACAAATATAGAATTACTAACATTATTAATATTTGATTTTAAACATTAAGTTTAAAAATTTGTGATTTATTATTGATTATTGTAATAAGGGTCATATCACTCATTTGATGTATACAATATGTATGTCTAATGAGGTTTATTTTTGTATAAATTTTATATCATTTGGTTCATGTAGTGTTAGGTTATTTTATAGCATGATGTTTTTAAGATTAAGTTTTTTAACAATAATACAAATGGGGTGTTATATATATATATATATATATATATATATATATATATATATATATATATATATATATATATATATATTCCTAGATGTTTTTATCTCTTTGTGTATTAATATTTATTTTGTCGTTTTCCTTTCAAATGCAGATATGGATAATAATGATGGCATCTATTATAATCAAGCCGTGGCGAATATTTCTAGACTCATAAGTTTTCTCTCGTATCTTGGAACAAGTTCGATAGAAAACATGGCTTCCATCTTGCTTTTATTAATGAGCATCTTCATGTGCTAGATGAAATGAAAATGACTGTAAAATACTTGTTGCATGTGCACATGAGGGAGGCTAGGAGAAAAACAAGAAGGGATTGGTTGGAAAGCGTTAAGTATCGTGATCATTATCCTGTTGATTTGAATTGGTGTTCTTTTTGTAGTCGGTTTGGTTGTGTTCTCGAAGAGGCTATTTCATAAATGAACTTTGATGGAGAGTTTCGAGTCCATTTTTGTAGTGGGATTTCTTTATGTAAAGACAACAAAAAACATATTTTAATTTCCATGTTATTTTTTTGGTTTCACCGATGGTGGAATTGAATATCACTTTAGTTTATTAATTCATTCAGTTTATAATATTAACAATCAATAACGTTGATTGATCACTTGATGTTTATAATAATAATAATCATGTGACTTTAAAATTCCTCTGTGTTTAAAATATTGGGTCTTATGCTTTATTAAGCTCTTGTGTTTTTACTATTGTTCCCTCGGCCTTATTGGTCCCTTAGGTTATTAATATTTTCCCCTTGGGTTCAATGATTCCTTTGGCTTATAATAATAAACCCTTGGGTTTATTAGTTCTTTTGGTTTGTAATATGAATAATCCCTTGGGTTAATTCTTAGTGTTTATTAATTTCTTTGGTTTTTTTATTTTTTATTAATTTTATTGATCCTTCGACTTTATTAATCACTTGAGTTTCATAATAATTTTTATTTCTAATACTAATCTATTGGGTTTATAATATTAATAATCCCTTTGGTTTATTGATTTTTTTGTTTATAATATTAATAATCCCTTTGCTTTGTTAATGTTTTATGTTTATAATATTGATATTTCCTTGTATTTGTTGATCCATTGGGTTTATAAAATTGTTTCGTTAATATTAATAATCTCTTTTCTTTGTTGATATTTTATGTTTATAATATTTATATTTCCTTGTATTTGTTGATCCATTGGGTTTATAACATTAATTAGTTAATATTTCGAATTCTTTCGGTTTGTAATATTATTCCCTTTAATTTATTAAATCCAAATGTTGGGCTTTAAATATTAGTCATGTTGTTTAATACTAATGCATGGTCTAATGTCACATTATGAAAAATATTGACTCAATATGAAAATAAACCATGGGAAACCATTGTTAATTAGCATTAGCCATAGTCGATCAATGTCATCCATGGTCAAATGTCACATTCTGACAAATATTGTTTCAATATGAAAACAACCATGGGAAACCATTTTTAATTAGCATTAGCCATAGTCGATCAATCTCATCCATGGGCAAATGTCACATTGTGACAAATATTGTTTCAATATGAAAATCAACCATGGGCAACCATGGTCATAGTTGATCCAACGTTGCATTGTGACAACAATTGTCTTAGTGTTTAAATCAATCATGGTAAACCATGTTTATTCCTCTCGTTTTATAATATTAATAATCATGTGACTTAATCAATCATTTTTATTTAAAAAATTTATTCCTAAGATTTATTAATCTCTTTACTAATCATGTGTGTTTCTCATTTATTTGTATTTAAAATATTTATTCCTAGCCTTTACTAGTTTTTTTTGTTTTTTATATGGATCCCTTGGCCTTGTTCATCTCTTATGTTTTTAATATTTTTCCCTTGGGTTGCCCAATTCCTTTTTTTTATAATATTAAACCCTTGGGGTTATTATTTCTTTTGGTTTATAATATTAATAATCCCCTGTGTTTACTAATTAGTTGATTTTAAAATATTGATTGCTATGGTTTATTAATTTCTTAGGTTTTTAAGTTTAAAATATTTATTCTTAGGGTTTTTTAATCTCTTGTGTTTTTAATATTGATCCCTTGGCCTTATTGATTCCTTAAGTTTTTAATAATTTTCCCCTGGGTTCACCAATTCCTTTGGTTTATAATATTAAACCCTTGGATTTATTATTTCTTTTGGTTTGTATTATTAATAATCCCTTCGGTTTATTAATCTCTTGAGTTTAAAATATTAAATACTACGGTTTATTAAATTTTTAGGTTTTTGTTTAAACTATTAATTATTAGGGTATATTAATCTCTTGAGTTTAAAATATTAATTGTTAGGGTATTAATTTTTTGGTCTATAATATTAATATTTGTCCCTTAGGTTTTTAACATTTTTCTGTTGTTCCTTACCTTTATAATTTTACAAATTCCTTTGGTTTATAATATTACTTATTTTGGTTTACAACATTAATAATCTGTTAAGTTTATTAATCTCTTGAATTAAAAATATTATTTCTTAGAGTTTATTAATTTCTTAGGTTTTGAGTTTCAAATATTAATTTTTAGGGTTTATTAATCTCTTGTGTTTTTAATATTAATCTGTTGGCCTTATTAAACTCTTAGGTTTTTTATATTTATCCTTGGGCTCCTTAATTCCTTTAGTTTATAATATTAAACCATTGGATTTACTAGTTCTTGTGTTATAATATTAATAACCCCTTGGGTTTATTAATATATTGAGTTTAAAATATTATTTCTTAGACTTTATTAATTTCTTAGGTTTTTGAGTTTAGAATATTAATTATTAGGTTTTATTAATCTCTATTCTTTTTAATATTGATCCCTTTTACTTATTGATCCTTTAGGTTTTTAATATTTGTCCCTTGTGTTCACTGATTTCTTTGATTTATAATATTAAACCCTTGGGTTTATTAGTTCTTTTAGTTTATAATGTTAATTACCACTTGGGTTTATTAATCTCTTGAGTTTACAATATTAATTCTCAGGGTTTATTAATCTCTATTGTTTTTAAAATATTGTCTCAGTATTTAAATCAAGCATCGTAAACCATGTTTATTGCCCTCGTTTTATAATATTGATAATCATGTGACTTAATCAATCATTTTTATTTAAAAAAATTATTCCTAAGATTTATTAATCTCTTTATTAATCTCTTTATTAATCATGTGAGTTTCTCATTCATTTGTATTTAAAATATTTATTCCTAGCTTTTACTAGTCTTTTTTGTTTTTTATATGAATTTCTTGGCTTTGTTGATCTTTATGTTTTTAATATCTTTCCCTTGGGTTTTCCAATTCCTTTGGTTTATAACATTAAACCCTTGGGTTTATTGGTTCTTTTGATTTATAATATTAATAATCCATTTTTTTATTAAATTAGTTAATTTTAAAATATTGATTCTTAAGGTTTATTAATTTTTTAGGTTTTTGAGTTTAAAATATTTAATCTTAGGGTTTGTTAATATCTTGTGTTTTTAATATTGATCCCTTGGCCTTATTGATTCCTTAATTTTTTAATAATTTTCCCTTTGGTTCACCAATCCCTTTGGTTTATAATATTAAACCCTTGAGTTTATTATTTCTTTTGATTTCCGTTATTAATAATCCCTTGGGTTTATTAATATCTTGAATTGAAAATATTAAATACTATGGTTTATTAAATTTGGGTTTATTAATATCTTGAATTGAAAATATTAAATACTATGGTTTATTAAATTCTTAGGTTTTGGGTTTAAACTATTAGTTCTTAAGGTTTATTAATCTCTTGAGTTTCAAATATTAATAGGGTTTATTAATTTCTTGGTTTAGAATACTAATATTTATCCCTTAATTGATAACATTTTTCTGTTGGATTTATTAATTTCTTGGGTTTATAATATTAAATTCTTGTGTTTATTTGTTCCGTACTTTTATAATTGTACTAATTTCTTTGGTTTATAATATAACTTATTTTTGTTTACAACATTAATAATTCGTTGAGTTCATTAATCTCTTGAATTAAAAATATTAATTCTTAGATTTTATTAATTTCTTAGGTTTTTGAGTTTCAAATATTAATGCTTAGGGTTTATTAATCTCTTGTGTTTTTAATATTGATCTATTGGCTTTATTGAGCCCTTAAGTTTTTTATATTTATTCTTGGGCTTCCCAATTCCTTTGATTTATAATATTAAACCCTTGGGTTTACTAGTTCTTTTGTGTTATAATATTAATAATCCCTTGGGTTTATTAATATATTAAGTTTAAAATATTATTACTTAGGATTTATTAATTTCTTAGGTTTTTGAGTTTAAAATATTAATTATTAGGTTTTATTAATCTATAGTTTTTTTAATATTGATCCCTTGGCTTTATTGATCCTTTAGGTTTTTAATATTTATCCCTTGGGTTCACCGATTACTTTGGTTTATTAGTTCTTTTGGTTTATAATGTTAATCACCCCTTGGGTTTATTAATCTCTTGAGTTTAAAATATTAATTCTTAGGGTTTATTACTCTCTAATTTATTAATATTGATTCCTTATCCTTGTTGATGCCTTTGCTTTATAATATTTATCCCTTGAATATGCCTTTGGTTTATCATATTAAACCCTTGAGTTTAATATTTTTTTATGATATTAAACCCTTGTGTGTAATAGTTCTTTTGGTTTATAATGTTAATAATCTCCTTGGTTTATTAATATCCTATGTTTAAAATATTGATTCTTATGGTTTAGTAATTTATTAGGTTTTTTAGTTTAAAATATCAATTCTTACGGTTTATTAATCTCGTGTGTTTTTAATATTGATCTCTTGGCCTTATTGATCCCTTTTATGTTTTTAATATTTATCCCTTGGGTTCACCAATTAGGTTTGTTGCTTCTTTTGGTTTGTATTATTAATAATCTCTTGGGTTTATTAATCTTTTGAGTTTAAAATATTAATTGTTAAAGTTTACTAATTTCTTAGGTTTTTGTGTTTTAAATAATATTTCATATGCTTTATTAATCTCTAGAGTTAGATATATATAAATTCTTATGGTTTATTACTTTCTTAGGATTTTTGGTTTTAAATATTTTTTCTTAGTGTTTTTTTATCTTTTCAAATTAAATTATTTATTCTTAGGGTTTTTTATTTCTTGATTTATAGGATTAAATTATTTATTCTTAGGGTCTTTTTATTTTTTGGCTTATAATATTAATATTTATTCTTTTCTTCACCAATTACTTGGGTTTATAATATTAAACTCTTGGGTTTGTTAGTTCTTTTTCTTTAAAATATTAATAATCCCTTGGAATATTAGTAAAAGATATACAATTATTATAAATATTAATAAAATATTATTATTATGTTATTTTTGAATTATATTATAGTTTAAGTTAAAACTATTAATAGATTGAAACAATTTAAGAATATATTTTTATTGTATATTTTATTATTGAATAATAGAATATTATATATTCTTATATATTATATTCTTTTGTTTTATATTATTAATAATTCCTTGGGTTTATTAATCGGTTGAGTTTAAAATATTATTTCTTAGGCTTTGTTAATTTCTTAGGTTTTTGAGTTTAAAATATTAATCATTAGGTTTTATTAATCTCTATTGTTTTTAATATTGATCCCTCGACTTTATTGATCGTTTAGGTTTTTAATATTTATCCCTTGGGTTCACCAATTCTTTTGGTTTATAATATTAAACCCTTGGGTTTATTAGTTCTTTTGGTTTATAATGTTAATCACCCATTGGGTTTATTAATCTCTTGAGTTTAAAATATTAATTCTTAGGGTTTATTAATCTCTATTGTTTTTAATATTGATGCTTTGCCCTTATTGATCCCTTAGGTTTATAATATTTTCCCTTGGGTTCCCTCATTACTTTGGTTTATAATATTAAACCCTTGGGTTTATTAGTTATTTTGGGTTATAATGTTAATAATCTGATTGGTTTAATAATACCTTAAGTTTAAAATCTTGATTCTTATGGTTTATTAATATATTAGGTTTTTTAGTTTAAAATATCAATATTAAGGGTTTATTAATCTCTTGTGTTTTTAATATTGATCCTTTGGCCTTATTGATCCCTTTTGTTTTTAATATTTATTCATTTGTTTCACCAATTCCTTTGGTTTATAATATTTAAACGTTGGGTTTATTACTTCGTTTGGTTTGTATTATTAATAATCTATTGGGTTTATTAATCTCTTGAGTTTAAAATATTAATTGTTAGGGTTTATTAATCTCTTGAGTTTAATATATTAATTCTTAGAGTTTATTATTCTTAGGCTTTTAGGTTTTAAATATTGTTTGTTAGGGTTTTTTAATCACTTCATATTAAATTATTTATTCTTAGGGTTTTTTGTTTCTTAGTCTATAATATTAATATTTATCCTTTGCTTCACCAATTACTTGAGTTTATAATATTAAATCCTTGAGTTTATTAATTCATTTTGTTTAAAATATTAATAATTTCTTGCGATATTGGTAAGAGATATACACTAATTATAAATATTAATAAAATATTATTATTATGTTAATTTTGAATTATGTTATAGTTTGAGTTAAAACTATTCCTATATTGAAGAAATTTAATAGTATATTTTTATTATATATTTTGCTATTGAATAATATAATATTATATATTTTAATATATTTTCTTTGTCGTCAAAATATGTATGTTTTTAAAATTGCATCCCATCCCATAACTGTGTGGGGTGGTGTGGTGTGGGGTGGTGTGGTGTAGTGTAGTGTAGGAGGGACAGGCTATATGATATTAAAGCTATGATGTGTATAGTTAGCTGCAATGCGTTTTCTTTTCAACGAAAAAACAAAACGTCCTTCATTACACCAAATATTGAACATCCAGGTCACTCATAAATGTATTGAACATCAAATTTTAGACATTAAAGTTTCAATTCTCTGTGTATGGGGTGTCAGACTTGGGGAGCAGATAGAAGCCTAAGAGGTGCTCGCATTTAACCTTGTTTTGGCTCTTTAGTGTGCAAGGGTATTTCATGTAATGTGTATTCGAGCAGTGATAATGCTTAAACCACTTCATATAAAGTTTGAGGTGATGATTGTTTCATTATTGTGTAAGATAAAGAATTTAGGAGGAAATATCTTTAGCTTTTAGTTTTTAGGGTTCAGTTTAGTTTAAAAGCTATTAATTTTAGGTTTTTGAAGGTATTGGGTTTGTAATTTAAGTTATGGTGATTTAATTTTTTAATATGTTTTTAATTTATTTTTAATTTATTTTATTATTTTGGTTTTTTTTTATTATTTTGATTTTTTTTGTTAGTCTTGTTCTATTATAATATATTACATCATGATTTTAGGACATTACTGATATACTCTCTTAGTAGTAAGAGTCATTTATAATGTCAAGGTTTTTTTTTATCAATTCCTTATATTAAGTTATTGGCCATGTCTACTACACAAGATCATTACTAAATGTTTTTGGCTCACTCTGCTACTACATCTACTATAAATTGCTAACAATAAAGAGAGTTGGTGATGGCCATTAGCCTAAATCTAGCATGCAATGCCTAACCCACTACTCTAATTCCCCTAGCAAAATCCATTCCTCTTATAAACATTCCTAGTGTATCTCCTAGACACAATCAAATGCTATGAATGTTGCAGAGAATTATCACTATTAATTCTCTAAAGACACCAAGGCTGAGGTGGAGTCCATGGAGCAAGGAATCAATTAAAAAAAAAAAAGTTCTCCATTACTCAATTGGAAAGAGAAATTAAGAAATGGATCTGACAAATTAAGGAATGGATGTAAATATCATTGTTTTTATTCCTTCCCATCAAAACAAAATAAATATTATAACTAGTTATGATATTCCCTCTAATCAAAATGAAACCGATATTATAACTTAGTAATACTATATAATAATTCTATATAGAGTTTTCTCTTTCCGTTGATTTTTAGCGAGTATATTTAGAAATAAGTAATACCACTCCTTTTATATTTTTATTATTAGTTTCTTTTATATATCTCGATAATATTTCTGTCATATTAAACTATAGAATTCAAATTCAATATAATAAATTTTATTTAAAAATATTAAAATTATTTACCTATTAACTCATTTTCATTTATATTTAATTAACTGCTAACCATTTATATCATTTTAAAATTTTATTTAAAAATATTAAAATTATTTACCTATTAACTCATTTTCATTTATATTTATTTAACTGCTAACCATTTATATCATTTTAAAATTTATCTTATATGTTTACAATCTTTATATATATAAAATCTCCGTCAGGCCACCGTGCCAATTCAGATAAAATCAAATCAGTGCCTTGCATTGAAACTTCCAAATAATGAAAAACAACCAGAAAAGTGACAAAAGTCAACGCTAATACAACTTTTTGCAATGTGCTGGAATAAAGGCATTAATGGCGTTATCAATCAAACCTTAGATGGGGTCGCAGTGAATATCATATCCTATTATGATAAAAGTTTATCAAATTAAAATCAATATGCGGCTGTCAATATCATCACCTAATATGAAAAAAAAAAGTTTATGGAATCAATTGTATTATTGCCCTTTACCAAGTTTTAAATGCTACCGAAATCCATATCAACTGCATTCTCTTATTGCTACTTCAACCCGATATTGCACCGATGTCAATGGATGATAGCATTACTAAAAATAAATAAAATTTATTTTATATATATTTTTAAATAAAATAGAATGTTATTGTTATTGAAAATTGAGGGATTTAATATATACCATATATTTTATTTAAATTTTTTTTTTAGAATTAAATCAGAATAATTTAAAAATTTGATGAAACTTTCCAAATTTCCGACCAAATGTCATACAAATTTCGCTCGGGTGTGGTATTATAAATGAGGAATCAGAAGTCAGGCGCAGGTGGTCGGGCTGAAAAACAGATGACGACGACGGTGAGATTGTCACCGGAATCCCTTTGGAGAGCCTCGTCGACCAACACTTTGGAACAACGCTGGGGATCGTTGGTTGAGATGAGCTCTCTCCTGGCGATGCCTACGGCTTCCTCGCTGCTCATCACATCCCAAACACCGTCGCAGGCAATGACCAGGAATTCGTCCTCTTCGCTCAGTTGCACCTGCTGCACTTCCGGCTCCGCCGACAGAGGACTGGAGGCCTTGATCCGCAAGTCCCCCAGTGCCCTGGAGACCGCCAGTGCGCAGTTGAGATAGCCGTCTTCAGTGACAAAACCCCCAAGGGACTCGATCCTTGATCTCTCGGCGGTCGTAGTGGGCTTGTGATCAGTGGACATGTCAACAGCTATGCCGCCCCTTTTCCCCAAAACCGCCCGACAATCGCCAGCATTGGCCACCACCAGCGACTTTCCCGACACGATGGCAACAACCACCGTTGTCCCGGACGTGATGCGGGCCTCCGCCAGGGCAACGTCGGCCTTCAGGAAAGCATTCTTCAGGGCTTTCTCAACTCCTACTCCCCTCTCGGAAAAATCGAGGTCGCCATTTACCTCGCGGAGTATCAAATTGAGGAGGTTTTGTTTAATAAATTTGGATGCATTCCCGCCCAGATGCCCGTCGAAGACTCCATAGAAGGCCAATGAGTCGAAACCCGGTACCTTGTCGATGCAGATGTGCTCGTCTTCCATGTGTCGTCGCGTGACCCCTATGTCGGCCCAGCTACCCGAGCGCAACACTAGTGGAACATTATCCAATTCTATTTTCTCGCCCTTTTCTTCATCAACTCTAGACGTACTACCTCCTCCTGCCATTTCTTATTCTCTCTCTTTCTGTTTCGATCAAGCTACACAGAGAGAGCGTAGTAGAGAGTCCTGTGGGTATTTCTATGCTATATTACCCCGTCGCTCTCTGGATTTTATACGTAATTTGCCTCCACACACGCCTCCTTGCGTGCACCCTTTCGGATCACGCCTCGCCTTAAACAAACACTTGTTAACCAAAATAAATAATAATCACCTTCCAACATTCGTCATGCAAACACCAATTTAAACACTCGGCGCAAAGTAATTTTTGAAATTTTGGACATTTAGCGTATAACTCTTTTTTAAATGCATTTTTAATATATAAATGGATTTACTGTGTTTTGAATGCTTTCTTATTATTTAAATGCAATTTTAATATATTGAAATAGGTCAATATATTATTTGCATGCATGAACCCAATATATCTACACATATCAGATCTTTCCCCATCGCTCACCACTGTGAAATTACTAAAGTACTGTATATTACGGATTCCTCAAACTCAACGACATCTTCGGTGAATGAATCTGGTCTAGCATAGTTCTCTTCTAATCCAAAACTTGTGAGGAAACAATTTGATGGAAGCGAGAACAAAGTATAATCCGGAGGAGATAACTCGCCCTCGTTTAATTCTGAGATTTAAGGAGAAATCGTGGAGTATGATCGAAGGTGTGGCTCTTGGAAGAATAAATAGCCTGCGGAGGTAGGAATTCATCATTACAACCTGTGGATAAGCTCTCAACACTGTTCAGTAAGATAGTCATACAACTGCATTTCCTTATTGCTATTGACTTGGTACGCCTACTGTTATGCCTTCTTACCTTTACTTGAATGCATCTCACTCTTTCTCGAAGTTACATGCACTATGATTTGAAATATCTATAGATCTATGGATGCCAAGAGGAGCTTGATTCTTTTGAGATGTTGTAAGTTTGTTTTGCTCTTATGCGCAGAGACATAAGTTGTGCTAGCTTTCTTTTATTTCTATTTCAATTATATTTTGCATAAAAGGGTGTGATATTATAAGTATGGATGCTCTCACTTAGTTCATTCATGGAAAGACACATGTTTTTTTTTGTTTTGTGTTTGTTTTTTTGGTTGGGTCACATCTCCTTTTTTTCCCATAAATTTTTCTTTTCCTTCATTATCTTATCGTAACATTTATTCATATATAAGATGTTTTCTTATAAAAGGTTAATCCATTTTTTAAGTTTTCATATGTTTTATGTGGTGTATCTATGCATGTTATCTATAAGGTATACAAATGCGTTTCATTTTTCTTCATATGGTCCATGTGCATCCTATATCATTATTATGCCACTAGTTCTACCAAGTTTCATATATCCCCACACAACAAGGATCATTGAGTATAAATGTTGTTGTTTTTTTTTTTTTTTTGGTTTAACCACTTCTAGTATACCGGTAAGTGGCATACTACCTACATAGGGTTATAGGTTACTTATGGTATCCTTTACATTATTTCAACCTATTTATCCATCTAATCTGAATTGATAGTTTTAAATGCCAATAAATTGAAACGACCTGGCATTAAATGGTTGGTTCATACAATGGCGACGTGGAAATCCACTACCACTACTCGTACACTTGCCCACAAGGCGACAATGGCCATCGCCACCAGAACCAATCCTATGGTGACAACACAACCTATTCATGTGAAGGGCACATGAGTGTGGATGGTATGTGCGTGGATGGTGGAGATTTGATAATACACATCGAACGATAGTGATTTATTGGTATATACCCTAACCCTGAATATCTTTCCTATTCAACGTCATTCGACATTTCGACTCCCTTCTCTGCATGACTGCCATTTTTTTCTGGATGCACACTCCCAAGATCGACAATTGCTTCTAGATCAAGCCTATGTGGCGTCACCAATCCTGACAGTAAGGAAGAGGTTGGACTCCCTGGTAAGTTGAATTGTTGCGTTTTCTTCTCAGTAGTGGTTTTCACACATTTATTTATTCCTCTGTGAACATAGAACTTTGTCAATTATCTACTAATATTACAGATATATTTTTTTCGTTCTTTGTTTGTTTTACTCCAGCTACACTATTTGTTCCATTGGTTTCCTAGTTTCAGAAAGAAAGAAGACGGTTGTTGGTACACTTCCCCTCAACCATAGCCGATGAGACCACCACATTGTGTTCGTTGGCTTGCCTCCATCCACCATCCCTATTTTCTTTTGGGTAAGCTAGAAATGCTCCTAGTTCTATTTTATAGTTCTTAATTCGCACAACTTACGAAATGGCTTGGTTTTCTACCAATATATTAATACCAAATTTTTAGCTAATCCCCCAAATACCCAAAGTTTTGCCTTTAATTAAAAAATTATTCTAGTGAGGCCATTTTTTCACTTATAATGGCCCCATTTCTTCTCAAGTACCATTTTAGCATTCCTACAGTGTAAGGGTGTCCTCGTTGTGTGAGTAGAACCTCAACCCCCTTGTTCTTTTCTTTTATTATGGGTAGGATGTCTACTCCCGTTTGTGCATATATCACCTTTGTTTTTCCCAAGTTCACCAAGTTCTAGTTTCTTTCTTGCTCCTTTCAAACTCTAGCTCGTTCATTCTCTGTAGTCGTTTCTTCCCCAAAGTTGGGATGATGGAAACTATAACTTATACTACCAAGGTGATTAAAGGATGGTTCTCTGGTAGTTTAATTTTCCTTCAATAATTTTACTTTTTTGTTTTTATTTCTTGTGTCACTCTCATTCATTGAATTTGGGGTTGTATTCTAGGTACGCACGCAGGTCATTCTCTTCTAGTCACTTTCTTGAAAGGTTGGATTCACCACTGAGTAAATATTTCCCATGTTTCCCAGGTCGATGCCTTTATTATCTTATCATGTTGCAAGTTCCGACCCCTAAGATTTTTCTTGTAGTTGAGTTTGTTTGAAGCCTGAAAGGTCTTACGGACTGCTAATTCCATGGCTATTTTCTCCTTTCCAACTAAAATTAATGCATTTGTTTCAATTTTAATGTTCCTTTAGTGATTACTTCGCTCAATGTAATTGACCCTTAGAGGGATGAGTTTGTTTTTTGAGTGTTAGGTCCCTATATTACTAGTTTAGTCCCTTATTGTTATTAGTGTAGCCCCCTTATTGTTATTGTTGTACCCCTGTAACCCCAATATTGTTATTATTGTGCCCTTACATTATTATTGTTAGGTCGGATATGATTATATTATGGCCCCATGGATTCCTATATATAGAAGGAGGTTTTGGTCATTTGTATCATCCAAGAATTTCTCATTTATGTAATGTATTGAAGGTTTCCCCCTAGAAGTGGTTGATTTATAAGGCATTGATCTCTCTTTTCTTCTATTTTTGGAGTTGGTTTCGTAAAATTTGGTATCAGAGCTTTGGATTCTAGGGTTTCACTACTCCAAACAAGTCATCGTGGCATTTTCGCTATAACGTTTTTTCTACGAAGGGTCAGAAGTTGAAAGTTTTACAGAGCGAAGCTGAAATCCTGAGGAACGTCGTGAAAAAAAAATCAGATCTTGGTTCACAATATTTTTGGAGATATGATCTGTCCAAGTTAGGGATTTTTACAGGCTCTTGAATTTAACCTAAACAAGTCATTGTGGAATTTGCGCTATAATTTTTTTTCCACGAGGGTTTAGAAGCTGGAATTTTCACAGAGCGAAGCTGAAATTCTCAGGAACTTCATGAAAACATTTTAGGTCTTGATTCACAATATTTGGATTCTAGGGTTTTGCTGCTCCTAACAGGTCATCGTGGCATTTTCGCTATAACGTTTTTTCTACGAAGGGTCAGAAGCTGAAAGTTTTACAGAGTGAAGTCGAAATCCTGAGGAACGTCGTGAAAAAAAATTCAGAGATTGGTTCACAATATTTTTGGAGATATGATCTGTCCAAGTTAGGGATTTTTACAGGCTCTTGAATTTAACCTAAATAGGTCATTGTGGAATTTGCGCTATAACTTTTATTCCACGAGGGTTCAGAAGCTAGAATATTCACAGAGCAAAGCCGAAATTCTGAGGAACGTCATGAAAAAATTTCAGGTCTTGATTTGCAATATTTTCAGAGATAGAGTCTGTTGAAGTTAGGGATGTTTCAGGCTCTCGAATTTCATCTCAAAGAGGTGACCGTGGGAAAATCGTCACAACTCTCACTCTGAGCATTGGATTGGAATTCTGTAAGAAGTGGCCACAATTCCATGGACTATAGTTTCCTTTAGATCAATTTCAGAGCCAAAGGAGGAAATAGTGACACGTGGCACGCTGTACAAGGTTAGTTTACTAAACCAGTCCCTAATTAGGTCATTATGGGATATTTGGCATAACTTTGTCTTGAATAATCCAAATCAGGTTAGACCTCTGGAGTTTGAAAGAAGATTCATAGGACTACTACAGGGCCCAGTTTCATATATTGAAGATCCAAAATCACAAAGATAATTCAGTTTCAATATCGAGCTCCATAAAAGCAAGAAAAAGGTGTGTATTTTTTTCAAATTACATAAGTATTGTTTAAAAAAATTAGTTTGAATTTATTCCAAGAGCATATTGAAGAAAAGATATCAGTATTGGGTTCTAAAATTCCCCATAAAAATACTTTGACACTCATTAAGCCTTCATAAGGCTCTACTATGACTCATGAAGATTAAGAAATGCAACATGAGATATCAAAATTACAAGAGCAAGTGCATCTATCGCAAAGAGCAACAAAAAATGAAATGGAAGTTTTGAAGAAAGGCATGGAAACTAAGATGGATGGTTTGAAGAAAGGTATGGATGCTAATATGAATGGTTTGTAAGCTAAGATGGATGGCATGAAAGTTTGCATGGAAGATAAGATGGATGACATGGAAGCTAAGATTGATGAAAAAATGGAAAACATGAAGAATGATCTAAAAGTAGACATCGAAGGTCTGGAAAAGTTTATACAAGAATTTTTTCCTAATGGAAAAAAGGTAGTAGGGTAAACTCATGATGAGAACAAAATCAATGTTAATCGTGATATCATAAACTCTAATGTTGGATGGAAGAACCACCATATTCCAAAGATGGATATGAGGAAGTTTGATGGCAACGATCTCGTAACATGGATACTATAGATGGAGCAATATTTTGATCTCAATAATGTGCAAAGCACACAAAAGGTACACATTGCAACTTTACATTTAGAACAAAATACATTTGTATGGTATCGATGGCTTTGCTCCCATAAAAAAAATTTCACTTGGTCAATTTTTATAGAGGAAATGATAGCACATTATGAGGATAAAAAAATCAACACCTTGTTTAGCCAATTAATAAATCTCAAAAAAAAGGGTTCAGTTGTGGAGCACATTGAGGAATTCCAAAAATTGAATATAAGGGTAATTGATATTCCAGAGGAACACAAGATTGATGTCTTCATAGGGACTTTAAAGGATAACTTCCAACATGAATTTCGTGTTTGGGAACTTGATTAATTGGAAAAGGCATTCAAGCTGGAAAAAAAAATGGAATGTAAAATTATGGCGAAAAGGAAGCCTACCACTCACATATATAAATATGGAAGTGTTTCTTCTCCTAGAATTCCACAACCTACAAGGTTGACACCACAACAATTGGAAGAAAAAAGCACAAAAAGGCTTTGCTACAGTGATAGCAAATACACTAAAGGTCATAAGTGCGGTGAGAAGAAAGTATTTTAAATAGATTGTGAAGAGGAAGAAGAAAATGAACAAGAATCTTCAAAAGAAGAGGATATACACCAGGAACCAACCCCTGAAAATGAAGAAATGAGTCTCACCATATCGTGTAATGCATTGGCAGGAATTACCACTCCTCAAACTCTTAAGATAGAAGGAAATATCAAGAAGAAAAAGGTAATAATGTTGAATGCTTCGGGTAGTCCCCATAATTTTATTCATTGTAAGGTAGCCAAGGAATTGAATTGTTTCCTATACCCAGCACCAGAATGTCAAGTGATGGTTTCAAATGGAGGAACTATAAATTGCTTTGGAAAACGCCATAATATCAAGCTAAGCATGGGGAAATATGTGTTGAATATTCCAATACTTTCCATTCCAATGGGAGGTGTCGATGTTGTACTAGGAGTACAATGGTTACAATCTTTGGGGATGGTATCTTTTAATTTTCAAGAACTTTTCCTAAAAAACATTCAGAAGGAAAGGAAGTTGAATTACAGGGTATCGCAGGGAATTCGGGAAAGATAATAAGCTCTAATGTCATGACAAAGCTTCTGAAGAAATAACAATGAGGCGTAATTGCACAATTATGCTCACTATAAGTTCCAACATCAAAATCATCTATTTTTGCAGATCTCCAAACAGTGTTGGACAATAATTCCAAGGTGTTTGAAACTCCCAAAGGACTCCCACCTATTCGTGATCATGATCATACTATTCATTTGATTCCAGGAAGTGTTCCTCCAAACATCAGGCCTTATAGATATCCTCATGTCCAAAAGAGCGAAATTGAATGCATGATTACATAAATGTTAGAGGCTAGTATAATTCAACCTAGTCAAAGTTCTTTCTCTACTCTAGTAGTATTGGTGCACAAGAAGGATGGATCGTGGTGCATGTTTTTGAATTATAGGGAGCTCAATAAGCTCACCATTAAAGATAAATTTCCCATTCCTGTGATTGATGAATTATTGGATGAATTACATGGAGCAATCTATTTTACCAAGTTGGATCTTCGTTCAGGATATCATCAAATTAGAATGAAGACTGAAGATATTCCAAAAGCAACATTTCAAACTCATGAGGTTCATTATGAATTTTCGTACATACCTTTTGGCCTTACCAATGCACCTTGTACATTTCAAGGGTTGATGAATTCCATTTTGAAACCCTTCCTTAGAAAATTTGTGCTAGTATTTTTTGATGATATACTAACCTACAACAGGTTTTGGAAGGTTCATGTTCAACATGTTGACAGGGTGATGAGACTATTGCAGGTGAAACAATTATATGCAAAAACATCCAAATGTTTCTTTGGAGTACAAGAGGTGGAATATCTGGGTCATATTTTATCTCACGAGGGTGTTAAGGTAGACCCTAACAAAATTAAAGCCGTTAAGGAATGGAAATTCACCACAACCATAAAGCAGTTGCGAGGATTTCTTGGGTTAACAGGGTATTATCGCAAGTTTGTTAAGAATTATGGGAGAATAGTAGCACCTCTAACAACATTATTGAAGAAAGATGCATTTTCATGGACTTCTGAAGCTACTAAGGCCTTTGAACATCTTAAATAGGCAATGTGCCTAGCACCAGTCTTAGCTACGCCAGACTTCACAAAAACCTTTATTGTGGAATGTGATGCCTCAAGAAATGGAATTAGTGTTGTTTTAATGCAAGAAGGAAGACCCATTGCTTTTGAAATTAATCCAATCAAAGGAAAGTATTTATAGAAAGCTATTTATGAGAATGAAATGTTAGCAATACTACATGCACTAAAGAAATGACAACCTTACCCAATGGGAAGACACTTCAAGGTAAAAACTGATGATGATAGTCTTAAACACTTTTTGGAACAAAGAATATCTTCAGAAGAGCAACAAAAATGAGTCACAAAGATGTTGGGTTATGACTTTGAAATAAACTACAAAAAAGGGAAGCTAAATGTTGTTGCAAATGCACTCTCAAGAAAGAATGAAGAGGTGGAAGCATTACTTTGTGCCATTTATATTATCCAACTAGATTGGATAACCGAAGCAAGGGATGAATGGAAGGAGGATGAAGAAGTGTGGACACTCATTCAAAATTTGCAACAAGATCCTAGTACATCTGATACATTTAGATGGAAAAATGATTCCTTATGGTACAAAGATCGCTTATATCTTTGTAAGAATTCCCAACTAAAACGAATATTCTTTTAGAATTGTACACTTCTCCTTTAGGAGGACACTCATGATTTTTAAAAACTTACCACAAGGTTAAGAAAGAATTTTTTTGGGATGTCCTTAAATCTGATATTAAAAATTTTGTGGCGGAATGTTTGGTTTTCCAGCAAAATAAAGTTGAGACAATTAAGACCCCGGGCCTTCTACAACCTTTATCCATTCCAAGTCAACGTTGGGATGAGATTTCAATGGATTTTATCACAGGTTTACCTAAGTCTGAAGGAAAGAGTGTCATCATGGTGGTAGTTGATAGACTTACCAAGTATGCACACTTTTGTACATTATATCATCCAATTAAAGCAAGTACAGTTGCTACTACATTTTTGGACACAATTCAAAAGCCACATGGAAACCCAAAGATTATTGTGAGCAACAGAGACCCCATTTTTACTGGAAATATTTCGACGGAGTTATTTTATTGTTTGGGTACTCAATTAGCTCATAGCTCATCTTATCATCCTCAATATAATGGTCAAATTGAGATAGTGAATAAATGTTTGGAAGGATATATTCATTGTTTCGTATCTTATAAACAAACACAATGGGTAAAGTGGTTACCTCTCAATGAATGGTGGTATAACACTTCCTTCCATACTGAAGCAAACATGACCCCATTTATGGAACTTTATGGATATCATCCACCGTCCATCACATCATATTTAAGAGAAAATTCTAAGGTTCAAGCAATGGAAGATCACATCGAGCATCAACATGAAGTTCTCCAACTCTTAAAGGATAGCCTAAATTTGGCACAAAATCAAATGAAACAACAGGCAGATCAACATCACACTGAGAGATGTTTTGATGTAGGAGACTCAGTATTTTTACGGCTACAACCATACAAACAAATATCCCTCAAGCAAGCTAATAAGGATAATAAATTATCTCCAAAGTACTATGGTCCTTACAAGGTGTTGCAAAAGATTGGTACTATGGAATACAAATTGGAGCTTCCTACTTCTTCGCGAGAGCATCCAGTTTTCCATGTTTCATTCTTAAAGAAGGTTATAGGTGAAAATATTCCAGTTCAAACAATATTGCCAGAACTTGATGAGGAAGGAAAAATCATATTGGAACCTGAAGCAGTCATGAAAACAAGAACTCAACAGCTACGGAATCGATCAATTTCAGAGTATCTCATCAAGTGGAAGAACTTACCCACTGAAGATTCTACATGGGAGGGTGAGAATTTTACACAGAAGCACCCAGAGCCACTCAAGCGTTGAGGACAACAGTTTTTTGAAAGAGAGGGGCATGTGAGGTCCCTATTTTACTAGTTTAGTCCCTTATTGTTATTAGTGTATCCCCCTTATTGTTATTGTTGTGCCCTTGTAACCCCAATATTGTTATTATTGTTCCCTTACATTATTATATTGTGGCCCCATGGACTCCTATATATAGAAGAAGGTTTTTGTAATTTGTATCATCCAAGAATTGTTCATTTATGTAATGTATAGGAGGTTTCCCCCTCAAAGTGGCTGATTTCTAAGGCATTGATCACTCTTTTATTCTATTTTTGGAGCTGGTTTCATAACATTGAGTTTTATTCAAAACTGTAGGAGAATGTATATATTTTCCCAGTAGACTCTTCATCTCTCCTTGGTCACAAAACTATACATAATCATTAGTTTATAATTATTTATCAGTGGAATTCTCTTTATGTAACCAGAATGGCCTGTGAGGACCTATATTAATACTAGTATCTTATGTTTTATCACTCCGCATATATAATAGGTCATACTGGTTAGTTTTTTTGTTTGTTTTTTCAATATGAATCTGTAACATATCTTAACAGAGTTTAGAGAACTCTGAATAGTACGGGGGGGCTTGAAAGTCGAGGAAACATTATGTTTCTTAAGGATTATAGTGATCTTATCAATAGTCCCTTGAATAAACAGGAGGTGAACCTCAGATAACCAATCATTATATTTTTTTTTATTCCTTGGACCTTTTCCCACTTTTCGAAAATCTCTAAGGCCATCAAACTTGCTATATCCGTTCTTATTGAAAATTCTCAGGAGGTGGGATTTTTATGAGACTATTGCAGGCGAAACAATTATATGCAAAAACATCCAAATGTTTCTTTGGAGTACAAGAGGTGGAATATCTAGGTCATATTGTATCTCACGAGGGTGTTAAGGTAGACCCTAACAAAATTAAAGCCATTAAGGAATGGAAAGTCCCCACAACCATAAAGAATTTGCGAGGATTTCTTGGGTTAACACGGTATTATCGCAAGTTTGTTAAGAATTATGGGAGAATAGCAGCACCTATAACAACATTATTGAAGAAATATGCATTTTCATGGACTCCTGAAGAAACTAAGGCCTTTGAACATATTAAAGAGGAAATGTGCCTAGCACCAGTCTTAACTATGCCAGACTTCAGAAAAACCTTAATTATGGAATGTGATGCCTCGGGAATTGGAATTGGTGTTGTTTTAATGCAAGAAGGAAGATCCATTTCTTTTGAAAGTCGTCCAATCAAAGGAAAGTATTTACAGAAACCTATTTATGAGAATGAAATGTTAGAAATACTGCATGCACTAAAGAAATGGAGACCTTAGCTAATAGGAAGACACTTCAAGGTAAAAAATGATCGTGATAGTCTTAAGCACTTTTTGGAACAAAGAATATCTTTAGAAGAGTAGCAAAAATGGGCCACAAAGATGTTGGGTTATGACTTTGAAATCATCTGCAAAAAAAGGAAGCTAAATGTTGTTCCGGATGCACTCTCAAGAAAGGATGAAGAGGTGGAAGCATTACTTTGTGCCATTTTCTATTGTCAACTAGATTGGATAACCGAAGCAAGGGATGAATGGAAGGAGGATGAAGAAGTGTGGACACTCATTCAAAATTTGCAACAAGATCCTAGTACATCTGATACATTTAGATGGAAAAATGATTCCTTATGGTACAAAGATCGATTATATATTTGTAAGAATTCCCAACTAAAACGAAATATTCTTTTGGAATTGTACACTTCTCCTTTAGGAGGACACTCATGATTTTTAAAAACTTACCACAAGGTTAAGAAAGAATTTTTTTGGGATGTCCTTAAATCTGATATTCAAAATTTTGTGGCGGAATGTTTGGTCTTCCAGCAAAATAAAGTTGAGACAATTAAGACCCCGAGTCTTCTACAACCTTTATCCATTCCAAGTCAACGTTGGGAGGGGATTTCAATGGATTTTATCACTGGTTTACCTAAGTCTGAAGGAAAGAGTGTCATCATGGTGGTAGTTGATAGACTTACCAAGTATGCACACTTTTGTGCATTATCTCATCCATTTAAAGCAAGTATATTTGCTACTAAATTTTTGGACACAATTCAAAAGCCACATGGAAACCAAAAGATTATTGTGAGCGACAGAGATCCCATTTTTACCGGAAATATTTTGACGGAATTATTTTCTTTTTTGGGTACTCCATTAGCTCATAGCTCATCTTATCATCCTCAATCTAATGGTCAAATTGAGATAGTGAATAAATGTTTGGAAGGATATATTCGTTGTTTCGTATCTTATTAACAAACACAATGGTTAAAGTGGTTACCTCTCACTGAATGGTGGTATAAAACTTCCTTCCATACTGCAGCAAACATGACCCCATTTATGGAACTTTATGGATATCATCCACTGTCCATCACATCATCTTTAAGAGAAAATTCTAAGGTTCAAGCAATGGAAGATCACATCGAGCATCAACATGAAGTTCTCCAAATTTTAAAGGATAGCCTAAATTTGGCACAAAATCAAATGAAACAACAGGCAGCTCAACATCACACTGAGAGATGTTTTGATGTAGGAGACTGGGTATTTTTACGGCTACAACCATACAAACAAATTTCCCTTAAGCAAGCTAATAAGGATAATAAATTATCTCCAAAGTACTATGGTCCTTACAAGGTGTTGAAAAATATTGGTACTATGGAATACAAATCGGAGCTTCCTACTTCTTCGTGAGAGCATCCATTTTTCCATGTTTCATTCTTAAAGAAGGTTATAGGTGAAAATATTCCAGTTCAAACAATATTGCCAGAACTTGATGAGGAAGGAAAAATCATATTGGAACCTGAAGCAGTCACGAAAACAAGAAATCAACAGCTACGGAATCGATCAATTTCAGAGTATCTCATCAAGTGGAAGAACTTACCCACTAAAGATTCTACATGGGAGGATGATAATTTTATACAGAAGCACCCAGAGCTACTCAAGCGTTGAGGACAACAGTTTTTTGAAGGAGAGGGGCATGTGAGGTCCCTATTTTACTAGTTTATTCCCTTATTTTTATTAGTGTAGCCCCCTTATTGTTATTGTTGTACCCTTGTAACCCCAATATTGTTATTATTGTTCCCTTACATTATTATATTGTGGCCCCATGGACTCCTATATATAGAAGAAGGTTTTTTAAATTTGTATCATCCAAGAATTTCTCATTTATGTAATGTATTGGAGGTTTCCCCCTCAAAGTGGCTGATTTCTAAGGCATTGGTAACTCTTTTCTTCTATTTTTGGAGTCGGTTTCATAACATTGAGTTTTATTCAAAATTGTAGGAGAATGTATATATTTTCCCAGTAGACTCTTCATCTCTCCTTGGTCACAAAACTGTACATAATCATTAGTTTATAATTATGTATCAGTGGAATTCTCTTTATGTAACCAGAATGTCCTGTGAGGACCTATATTAATACTAGTATCTTATGTTTTATCACTCTGCATATATAATAGGTCATACTGTTTAGTTTTGTTGTTTTTTTTTTCAATATGAATCTGTAACATATCTTAACAGAGTTTAGAGAACTCTGAATAGTACGGGGGGGCTTGAAAGTCGAGGAAAAATTATGTTTCTTAAGGATTATAGCGATCTTATCAATAGTCCCTTGAATAAACAGGAGGTGAACCCCAGATAACCAATCATTATATTTTTTTTTATTCCTTGGACCTTTTCACACTTTTTGAAAATCTCTAAGGCCGTCAAACTTGTTATATCCGTTCTTATTGAAAATTCTCAAGAGGTGGGATTTTTCTTCTTCAAGATGTTGTTCATCTGAGACTCTTAATGATATTGTAGCTAAGGTACTGAGAACACCTAAATTTTGAGTCAGGAAATGATGAGAACCAACATGAAAATATTGTTCAGTGTGCGTTTTATTTCTAAAGACCTGATGAGAAAAAGAACCACCATCATTTCTTGAAATAAGAATGTTGAGAAAAGGAAGGTTTCCATCAACTTCACATTCCATAGTAAAATTTATGGAGTTTGATTGATCGTTAAGATGATTGAATAAAATTTCCAAATTCTCCTTGCCATGAGGCCAAATATGACAAGTGTCATCTACAAACCTTTTCCAAATTCTGGGTTGGAAAATGGTTGAGGAGAGGGCCTTGGATTAAAATTACTCCATGAATAGATTAGCCACAATAGGGGATAGGGGTGAACCCATGGCCAAACCACAGGTTTTCTCAAATAATTCCCCTTCGAAACTAAAGAAGGTCGACGTGAGACAAATCTCAACGAGATGGGTAGTATCAGGATCAATGATTCAATTGATGACATCAATAACCTCATTTATGGGAACAAAATTGCATAATGAAACCACATTAAAACCTACAAGCTTGTCATCATGATCCATTCTAATGCCTTTCAACACATTAATAAAGGAGGACGATTCTTTAACAAAGGAATCGGTTCAAACAACAAGAGGTTTAATCTTATTGGCTAAAAATTTAGCGAGAAGGTAAGTCAGACCTCCAGTGGTGTTGAAAATGGGGCGAAGGGGGGCTCCTTCCTTATGAATATTTGGAAAACCATATATTCTAGGAGTGAGACGGTTACTCTCAATAATCTTTTTACTAAGGAATATTATCGTGCTACTAGATTTTATGGCTAGAGAAATGACCCTTACAAATTTTTAAAGGGGATTTTTTTCCAGTTTCATGCAGCTTTGATTATTTCAAAGATGATCCAATATATTTCTACGGTAATAATATTTTTTTAAGATGAATGTAGCACATCCTTTACCAAATTTAAGAACAACAATTTCATGGTTATTGTTCAAGGTTTTTAGGGCCTCAAACTCAGGTTTCCTAAGGTTTCTCTTAGGGGGTCTAACTTTCCTCAGGACCACTGCACAATCTTGCATACCTCGGATATTTTTCAATTATAATCACTCAAACATAATATATTTTAAAACCAAATGATAAGTAGGAGAGGAATATATTTTCAATAAACAATAATAAAAGCTGTAACCATAACCAGCTGGATATTCTTGAGATGAACAACTTTCCACCCAACCATGAACCTTCACTACAGGTTCCCCCCGAGACGAGATATCCTTACCTCTAGAATCAACAACCTCCTATGATTCTAGACCATGTATATTTATACCTTGCTTCCCTATCAAAATTTTCCTTAGAAACGTCCCGCTTTCTAGGATATACCAACCCAATAGCCTAGTTGTTTCCTATATTTCAGAAAACAATCGTCCCTTTTTCCGTTAAAGCTTGCATTTTTCTCCCCTGGTGATTTATTCATCCTTTCTCAATGTTTTTTCTACACTGAGTGATTTTAATATAATTTTCTCTCCAATCATATTAAATCTCATTAATAAACCCCTAGGGATTTTTAGGATTGATTTTAGATAATTTTGTCTTTTTCCTATCTGTCCACATCAGTTTCCGGATCTAGGTAAGGATCTCTTTAACTCAAGTGTTTCTTTCCAAATTAAATCTCTAGTCTCATCCTTTTCATTCGTGGACTTCATTATTACACCATCATACTCTATTATTTATTTGAGTCAAATCCACCTTGACTTCCTAAACAATCAATCTAAAATAGTTCAGTTTAAAACCATAATGTATTTACATAGAAATGAAGGGGTATTACATTTTACCCCTCTTAAAATAACACCATCCTAAATGTTTCTTATTCATTAGCATCCTTCTCGTACCATGTCAAGCAAGATTCTTTCATTTTAAGCTCAGGTTCCCAAGTAGCCTCCTTAGATGTAAAGTGTCTCCACTGCATATTAACCTGAATGATGACTCGATTCTAGATCAAAATATCTTTCCAATCTAATATGTGGAGTGGATCTGGTAGAAAGTCTCCTTTGGGTGCCACCTATATCAAGTTCCAATAAACCACATGCAGAATAATTTTGATATATTTATTTAATGGAGATATATGAAATAATTATGAATTTTAATATGATTGCGCCAGGAAAGATGATAGGCAACTGGACTAATTCTGTCTTGTTTGTAGTATGATGCATGTGTTTTCCTTGATGACAACTCATTTATAGAAGAACCAATATATGGCAACTGGATGAGCTCACAGATGAGTTCAAAGGCAACACAATGATGGAACTGAATGAAAGAATGATGGGACATAGGTTTTCAAGTCATAATCAAAAGCCAGGTAAAGGTGAATATTTGAATAAATATACGCAGGTTTGTCAAGGCCAAGTCACATATTCACACGGGTACAAAGAAGCAAAGTATCATGTATGCTTATGGACTAATTTAATAATACCAAGGGTCTTTACCATGGTATAAGGCCATAGTATTAGGCGCAGTAACGATTATTTTATCCTGTCCAAGATTAACACCGACACTAGTGTGGTTCTGGCTCATGGTATTTTCTAAGGTTCAAGCCATACAAGGAGGAGAAGATCAAAGTGTTACAGTGTGCATGTGGAATGGTTATTGATGAATATTTAAAGCTGAAGTATATTTTCATTGTAAGGGCCATAGTTGACATATATATATAAAATAATGGTGCACCCATGAATACAATGATGCATCATGATCTTTAGACCTGAAATCACTTTTTATTTGCATGATATGCTCATGAGTTGTTTAGATTTGTGGTCTGGCACATTTGTTTTGCAATGAAGGGTAAGATTTGAGTAAGTTTGAATTTATGAAGAATTGCGTAGTTTTAAATTATTTACAGATCTTTACGCATGTTAGAAACAAGGAAGGCTCATATGCATGCAGGTTTTATTTCTATAGAATGGCATATATACTCCATAATATGTTGAGATATGTATGCTAGTTGGGTTTGGGATAAGCGCGTACATACACTAATAATTCTTCTCGAAGGCGAGTATTCAATACAATTTTTTTGTTGAAGAATCCTGAAGCAAATGTTTGATCAATTTTGTTGTGTTTCTTTTGTTTATCAATGATGTCTTCATATAGATCTAGGTTGATTGAGTATAATAATGCTGCTATTTGATTGTGATGAAAGATAAGTGATTGGTTGGTTGATTGGTGATTCATTGATTGATATGTTACATTTATATGTTTTAGTTTGATGTATGGTATTGGGATTAAATGAGTGTAGTGGGTACATTCTGAAAATCTAATGAAAAGAGGCCTACAAGTTTTTATGTATTGAAGCCAGTGGATCGAGTGTGAAAATTTATGAAACGTGGTCCATGGTGGTGTTGAGGGTTGGAGCCTTCAGTAAGCAAGTTGAAGCTTCCTCCCAGTAGTAGTTGGTAAACGAGATCAAGGGGGTTGAAGCTCCCTTACAGTGGTGGTTGGTAAACGAGATCAAGGTGTTGGAGCTCCCCTCCATTAGGAGTTGGAGAATGAGTGAAGACTATAGCCTTCAGCAGGTGGGTGCCTGCGTACTGGCATGAGCCTGCACCAGTACATGAATGTAAGAATTTTTTTGTATTAATAAGATTGAAGACTAAGACGACAACAACATTGGTTTTCTCCCTCATTGGGTTTTCACCTTAAATCCTGGTGTTCATGTGTGATGCTTTATTATATTCTTAATGCACATGCTTACTTCTTATCAAATATCTAATGAATCTCTTACATTATGTTTAAGTTAAATAGATAAAGAGCTAGCTATTTTACATGTTTACTAAGCATACACTAGTTTCTTTTATAACAGTCGCGTACATATGCAAGTTGGGTTCAGTAAAGTCGTATATAGATATAAGAAAAGAAAATTATTATTGTGAGTTTTAAATATTGATTCATCCCCCTCCCCGCCCCCTCAATATTTTTCCCAACAATTGGTATTAAAGCAGGTCCTTTAGAAGAAGCTTGATCACTTGAAGGAAGATCTACCAAGATTAGCAATCAAGATGGAACAACATTTATCATACAACCACTCTTCAATGGAAATAATTTAATATTATGGAAGACAATAAAAATATCATATCTTCAGTCCCTTGGAGCAGATGTTTGGAAAATTGTTGAAGGAGGTTACCAATATCGAGCTGTAGTTCCCACAGATGCAGCAACAAAGAAGACAGATGAAACCAATGTGAAAGTTGTCCATGCATTACTGGGAAGCCTGACCAAATCAAAATTTGTCAAAGTTATGCAGTTAAGAACAAAAAGGAAATATGGGAAAAAATAATCCTAAGCTATGAAGGCGATAACAATGTAAAATGTGTTAAACTCCAAACACTCACAATTCAATATGAAAATCTCAAAATGCATAATGATGAAAGTATTGCTAGTTTCTTTCTACGTCTAGATGAGATTGTAAATCGTATGATAAATCTGTTTGAAGACATAAAAGACATAACTTTAGTAGAGAAAATATTAAGATCTCTACCTCCTAAATTCAAGTCTAAAGTGTCCTCCATTGAAGAGAAGCAGGATCCGCAAACTCATACTGTTGTTAAAGTTCACAGGATCTTGAATGCTTTTGAAATGAGAAGAGGAGGTCCATCAAAAGTCAGAGAAGCCGCATTCAAAGTAACTTAAAAATGAAAGGAAAAGGAATAACGCGAGGAATCATGGTATGTATCAGAAGAAGATGACGTAAATTTTTTAAATAAACATCAACTTGGCACCAGAAGGTTCAGAGGTAAGCTTTCCTTCAAATGTTTTTATTGTGGTAGAGTTGGTCATTATGCTGCTAAATGTTCTCATGAAGATAACCATGATAAGGGGAAGGATATTGCAAAAGGTAATAGGAGATTATTTGAAAATAAGAAAAGTTATTATACTCATGAGGATAGTGATGGCTTGTCAAATAGTGAAGAAGGAGAATCTGAGCAAGATCTTAAATTACTCATGGAATTTGAGAAAACCACTAATGAGTCTAATGATAAATTTGTGGATTCTTTAGAGGAAAAATATTTCTTTGAATAAGTCACTCAACTCAAAATATGATTTGAATAAAACAAGGTAGCCATAGATACTCTAAATTATCAACTCATAGAAAAGAAGAAGCATAATTAGAAGTTAGAATGTGAAATAGTAGGTCTAAGAAAAGAACTTGAGGAAATAAAAAATCTAAATCTTAGATTTTATAAAGGATCTGAAACCTTATATGAAATTATCAAGGTTCAATGATCTCCTCTTATGAATATAGGTCTTGGATACATTGGTGAAACATCACAGACAATAAAATCCTCAGCCACAATCGAAAGCTATGTAAATGCAACAAAAGCCAGTCAACAAAGTTTCAATTTTTCAGCGAAATAATAAAGACACTTCACAGGTAAATAATGTTCACTATAATTCAAGGATTAACAATAACATAAGAATTATTCAAAATTTAAACAACACTAGAAGGTTCAATGATCACATAAATTTCTTCTTTAATGGACAATGTTTCTCATGACATAATTTTGGTGACAAAGCTGCTCAATGTGTTGCATAGAAAACCATAATGACTAGAGAAGAAAGAAAACAAAGGAATGAGATAGGAATCAAGAAGAATATGATGCAGGATAAATTACACTGGGTTATTCATTTAGTAAATTAGTTAGTTTGTAAGTTAGGATTTAATTAATTAATGTATTTTTCTGATGATTTTTAGGAGAGAATTGGAATTATTGTAATTAGGAGAAGATTCGAGAAGGTTATGAAAGCTTTGAGAAGATCATGGATTAATTAAGGATGAGGGATTGAATGAGATATTTTAGAGAGTAGAAGAGAGATTTTAAGGATTAAGAGAGATATTTTAGGAGTTATCTTAGTATCTAGAACCTCCCCAGGTTATAATCCATTTGTATAAATATGTGAGCTCTTGAGGCATTTAGGCAGGTAGAAGATTATGTGTGAGTGTGAGGACAGGCCAAGCATGAGGTCAGGTTCTCTGTAAATATTTTGTTTATTAATTAATTTATGGAAGATATTGATTTTGCATTTTATTTTCAGTTTATGTGTGTTTTTATTTATTTATTTTTGGTATTAGAGCCATTTTTTCGATTTTTTATCATGAAATTTTGAGTATCGATTTACATAATTTCTGCAAGCAAGACATATCTCTCTCATTGTACATAGGTTATCAAGCACGAGCTCTTCTTGGACGTGGCATTGAGTGCTGAATCGAACAAAATTGAAACTGATATTGTTGCATAAAATAAAATGTCTGTGAAATTGAGATCTACAAACCACAGATTCTTGTGATCCGTTAGTAGTCATTGTAGGGTGTGGGTATTGGTGACGCTTTGTTTCTGAACGGTGAAAACACCTTGCAACTTTGGAGCTTTGGTGTGGTGCCTATTTCTGATTCAATTTATTGAATTATCTTTTTGAATTGCATGCCTATAATTTTTTTCAACTTGCATGGGTGTTAAAGAAAGAGAAATTTGTAGCACAGAGAGGACTGTTATCTATTTTGCAGACTCTTAGCGTGTAAATTTTTGTCTAAAAAGCCACAAGAAATCCTTGGAGGAAGACACATTGTGGAGCCTACAGTGTATGTGACTAGTTTTTCTAAATTGGTATTGTAAGACCTAGAGAAGTGAATTGAAGAATAATGGAGAGTACATTAAAAATATGGTGCAGGTGTCCACTCATGCGTTGTTAATTTCCTTGAATTTGCAAGTACTATTGTTCATCTCCTAAAGGATTGTGTAGAGAAAGCCAGATTCGAAAATATTTTTTAAGGAAAAAGAAATATAAACGGTGGTCTCAAGTGGATAGGCATTCTTTAAAGTATATATTAATTTAAAAAAATGATATGAAATGCACCTTTTTGTGGAAGACATTGAAATATTATTTTAATATTTATTTTTTATTTTTTGAATACCATGATGAATTGGAAGATTTGGAATATGGAGAAAATTTTTGGAAAGTATTTTTTTAATGTAAATATAATGAAGTGATAAGGTATTTTTGTAAAGAGAAAGACTTAGTGGATATAAGGAGTGCAAACATTCAAGGAGAGTATTTTCTTGAAATACATAAGTGAGGTCCAGGAAGTTTTAGTGGCATATTAAAATGTCTTTATTTTTCCATGATTTTGTTGATGCGCCAGCGATCATAGACTTGCTGAACACTGTACCCTGTTGAACTTTCTGACAATCTTGGGTAGCGACAGTAGAGTCTCCTTCTACCAGTAGGGGCCAGAACTTATGATATCTGGAAATGTCAAGCCATTGATTCAGCGCCTAGAGTTCAGGTGCATTGTTGGTGGTGTAACTAATGTTCCCATAGTCGATCCAGAAAATTGTGCCTTTGTGGTTGCGAATGACTCGTCCAAAACCTGCATTTCCAGGATTATGCTTGGAAGCACCATCATAATTGAGTTTGATAAAGTTTGGGTCAGGAGGAAGCCAAACAGTCTTCAACGTGGAAGTGGGGGAAACAGAGGGATGAGGGAGAAGGAAGAGGGAAGAGAGGTTGAGAAGGGAAAGAATATGGCTGTCCTCCCTGGTCGAGGGGGAGGAGGGGTCCGGGAGCTTGGCTATGGAAACATATTCGTGCAATGTTTTTTTGATGAGGTGAAGAAGATGTTCTTCCTTGTTCGCGAGGCTTTTGAAGATGCGAGAATTCCTTTCTTTCCAGAGAGCCCAACAAATGATGCCAGGGAGAAGGTTCCAAGAAATTTTGATGAGGGGTTGGGAAGAGAAGGAGGGGCGCCATCCATCAAGAGAAATGAGGATGGAAGATGGATTACAGTCAGAGGTATTGAAGGCGAGGGAAAGCCAATTCCAGATATTGGAGGAAAAATGACACTCGTTGAGAATGTGATTGGTCGTTTCAGGGTTGGAGTTGCAAAGTGTGCAGATAGGCGGACCTCTGAAGCCTTTTTTTTGAAGATTATCCCATGTCAGAACTTTTTGGTGCATGAATAGCCAGAGAAAAAGAGATATTTTAGGCCAATGATTTTGGTTCTAGAGCCTTTTCCATTTGCTGCCCAGCAGAATGGGATCAAGGTTGAAAAGGAGACAATATACCTCTTTGATATTGAAGTGCCCAACTGCATTGGAACCCCACCTGAGTTTTTCCGGCCCCAAATCCCTTTGAATCTATCTCTTTTTAAGATCCTCTCCAGAAGTGTAGCGTACTGGTGGTGATGGTTAATCTGAGCCATCTCATTGAGGTCCCGCCACACGCTCCAATCTGTGTTTTCTGCAGTTTTCTAAAAGTCTTTGAAAACCTTTTTGTTAAGCCTTTCCATTTGCATTTTGAGGGGGAGGAAGATGTCAGTTTTGATTTTGGGGTGTTTCTCCCAACCTTTGTCCTAGAACAGAGCATTTTCCCTATTGCATACTTCCCAGAAGTAGTGGTCTTGAATGAGAGATATATTTTCCCAAGCCTGCTTCCAAATCAGTGAGCCTTTGAGGTTGCCTGAGATTCTGATCAGGGAGTCAGGATGATGCGTTGGGGCATATTTGGCTTTCCAAAGCATAGCCTAGGAAGTGATAGGATAGTAATCAAACGCCACCAAGTTTTCACTCCCAATACCTTGCCAAGGAGATCGAGATCCTGAAGACCAAGACCACCAGCTTTTTTGGGCTTGCATAATTTATCCAGGACCATGGTGAGAGCATGTTTGGAAACCAGAGATTCATATAAGTGGAATCTGGAGTTCTTCCAGAAGGTGGCAAGGCCTCCAACAGTGCCTGAGGCCACTATGTCAAGATGGATGCAGTGATTTATGAAGCAAGAGTGCTGGATGGAGTCCATATTATTTAAGTTTCTTTTGGTTTCTTGAAGAAGTAAAATGTTAGGCTTGTTTGATGCAATTTTGGATTCGAGGATCCTTCTCTTACGGGGACTATTTAGTCCTCTTATATTCCATGAGGTGTAAATCATGATAACAAATTAGGGGAGAGAGAGAGCATCCTTACATTTCCTTCATTAACTAGGTCGATTCCGAGCTCCTGAAGGTACTGGTGATTGGTTTTCCTGCCTCTTTTCTGAGTCTGCCCTTTAGTGATATGTTGGTTGGCTTCAATATTGGCCATGATTCCACCTACTGGATTTTTCCCTTTGTTTTGATGCTCTCTTTGCTTTTGAAGACTTTGTTGTAGAAGGTACGCCTCCTCGATTCTTTGTATGTGCTTTGCGGGGACTCCTTCTATACCTTTTGCATTCCAATATTTTGTTATTTTTTGCAGGTCCATTCCCATCAGGACTTGCTCAATCGCTCTTTCCTCAGGAGTGGGAATGTCCTGAATGGTGTGCATGTCTATGTCATCTTGAGGAAGACTACCTTCCTATGTAAGAGAGATTGTACTGTCCATTTCTGTGTCAATGATGTTCGTTGGAAATTCATGCTCTGTAATCTTTTCCTTTTCCTTGCCGTGTTGGCCTTCATCCTCTTGAAGCGTGGATAGGAGATCAAACTTGTTTTTTTGTGTGAACTTTGGGGGATATTTCCTTATGTTTGTTTGTTTTCCTTGCTTGTGTTTTCTTCCTGCTTTGGTGAATCCATGTTCATCATTTTTGCTTGCTTGATCATCATTTGCGAGGGACTTGTTTTGCAGGAAATCTCTGAAGAGATGCCCATGTTCATGGCAGTTTCTACAGTGGAAGGGGATGTGCTCATAATCCATAGTTTTGGTCCATATGTCGTCCCTAAAATTCAGTCTGGTGGCCTCTAGTAAGGCACTAGAGATGTCGATGTAGGCGCATATACGTGCGTAGGAGATATAGTGCCCATTTGTTATACCTTCATACATCTTTATAGATTCTCCGATTTCATTCCTGATGGCCTTTAGGACCATGGGATCCCAGTAATCTGTGGGAAGAGAGTATAACCTAATCCAGACCGGAACCCTTGTGAAATCCTCGTTGTTTGGTGTGAAATTTTCCTTCCAGTATCTCATGTATAGCCCTGCTGTGTTAAAGAATTATGGGCCGCCTTCAAATATCCGATCTCTATCTTCAAGGAGCACAAAGACTATTGTGAAGAAGCCTTTGGATCCTAGCTGTAGCTCGATTTCTCCTTTTGGATTCCATTTTGCGTGGATCCATCCTTTGAGAGCTCTCTCCGTGGGCCAAATGCCCATGAATTTGAAGATTATAGCATGTTATTACATGTATTCTCTATAGACTATGACATATAGATCCTGAATGATTATTTCAGGGATTTGTGCTGCCTTGGGGTTGCACGCATTCGACTTTTTGGCTCCATCGTTAGCGGTTGATGTCGATTCTGCCTCTATCCCTATAGAGGGGAGGGGATTTTGATTCGCATGCTCAACATCCGAGGAGACCATCATGGTGGCTGTTATTGTATTGTTCTGCTGAGTGTTTGGATTAGCTTGACCGAGCTCTTACAGAGGGGTTCTGGGTCGCAACTCTAGGTCAGTGCGAGGAGAGGCAAAAATGTTAGTGAGATGTGTGAAGAAGGAGATTCCTCGCGAATTAGAGGTCTCCGCGACTTGATATTGGAAGGATGGAGCCTTCGAGCCTCCATGTTTCTCCATATAAGGATCACTCGAAGAGATCTGGCAGGTATGTTATGGCAGAGCCTGCAGCAGCCAGAGGCTGGGGTCACAGAGGAGTAGGGTGCTTAGAGCATCCGCTAGGGTTTTCTGGATCTCATCTATTTTTGCAGTCAATAGTTTAAATAATTTTATCCATGTAGATAATATGTCGTTTTATTAAAATAAGGTAAATGTAAGTGGTTAATAAGGTAAGTGTTACAAAGGCATGAATAATACTGTCTCTCTGGTGCTTCTCACAACATCGGGAATTTGCAATAACAATTTCTTTCAACATTTTTTTTTATTTGTGAGAGTAAAAAAAATCTTCTTCTTCATATAATAGGGATTTACAATAACATTGAAATTTTTCACTTTGAGCTCTGCACACAGGACCCTCAAGTCACTTATGATTTCCCCATCAAAACGACAAGGACCTTACAAACATTAATTTCAGAATGAGAATTTTTTAAATTATTGTTATTATTTAATTACATTTTAGTGTGAAAATTTATCAGTAAAATAATTAGTGAGCAATTAGTGAGTAATTATTAGCAATTAGTGAATATAAATTACTTTTATTTATTTATTTAAAGAAAATCAATTTATCTAGCAGGAGCATAATTTTACTTTTATTAACTAAATCTATTTTTTTTAATTTTCTTATAATCTTAAAAAAACATAAACTTTTAGCAAAAACAAAAAAAAAATTAAAACATACTCCAATCCTTTATATATATAAATTAAATATCATTATATATTTTATTATTTACTTCCTAAAAAAATTCAGATCTAACACAAATCCAGAATCCTCTTGCTACCTCCCATGAATAGGACAACTACCTAATAAATTGCATAGTTAGCTGCAATGAGTTTTAAATGTACTTCATTACAACACACATTAAACATCCAGGTCACTCATAAATGTATTTAATATCAAATTTAACACAAATTTTGATATATATTTATATTTATTATATTTATTAAACTATAATCGTTTTTTCTGCTTGAAAAAAAAAACTATCTTGATATATTTTATTATTTATTTCCCAAAAGAACGATCATTAAAAATCAATATGGAATTCCATATCACTATCACATTCAAATAATAGTTTTGTGACATATTTATAGATTTTTTTTTTAATTATTTGTATTGTCCTCTCTATTTTCATTTAGTTTAATCATTATTTTCATGTATTAATGAAATGAATACATTCATCAGATCCAATATATTAATATCTGAGAAATTTCTTACATCATTTTTTGTTGTTGTTCAATTTAACTCCTTTTTTAAAGTCGCTACTATTCTTTTGTTTACAGTGAACCATTCAGACATGTAAAACTAGTTATATGAACCAATCATTAAAAATCAAGATTGAATTCCATATCCCTATGACATGCAACTAACAATTTTTATCAATGTGGTTTGCTAAATATTTTGTGGTTCAGTTCAATGAAAACATATTTATATTTGATATTAATATTAAACTAAAATTAATATATACATTAACATTAATTTAAATACAAATATAGAAATACTAACTTTATTAATATTTGATTTTAATATATACATTAACATTTGATTACATTAATATTTGATTTATTGTTGATTATTGTAATAAGGGTCATATTACTCATTTAATTTTATCACTCATTTCATGTGTACAATATGTATGTTTAATGAGGTTTATTTTTGTATAAATTTTATATCATTTGGTTCATGTAGTGTTAGGCTATTTTATAGCATGATGTTTTTAAGATTAAGTTTTTTAAGAATAATACAAATGGGGTGTTATATATATATATATATATATATATATATATATATATATATATATATATAGATGTTTCTATCTCTTTGTGTATTAATCTTTATTTTGTAATTTTCCTTTCAAATGTAGATATGGATAATAATGATGGAATCTATTATCATCAAGCCGTGGCGAATATTTCTACACTCATCAGTTTTCTCTTGTATCTTTGGAACAAGTTCGATAGAAAACATGGCTTCCATCTTTGTTTTATTGATGAGCATCTTCATGTGCTAGATGAAATGAAAATGATTGTAAAATTCTTGTTGCATGTGCACATGAGGTAGGCTAGGAGAAAAACAAGAAGGGATTGGCTGGAAAGCGTTAAGTATCGTGATCATTATCCTGTTGATTTGAATTGGTGTTATTTTTGTAGTCGGTTTGGTTGTGTTCTCGAAGAGGCTATTTCATAAATGAACTTTGATGGAGAGTTTCGAGTCCATTTTTGTAGTGGAATTTCTTTATGTAAAGACAACAAACAACATATTTTAATTTCAATGTTATTTTTTTGGTTTCACTGATGGTGGAATTGAATATCACTTTAGTTTATTAATTCATTCAGTTTATAATATTAACAATCAGTAAGGTTGATTGATCACTTGCTGTTTATAATAATAATAATCATGTGACTTTAAAATTCCTCTATGTTTAAAATATTGGGTCGTATGCTTTATTAAGCTCTTGTGTTTTTACTATTGTTCCCTTGGCCTTATTGGTCCTTTAGGTTATTAATATTTTCCCCTTGGGTTCAACGATTCCTTTGGCTTATAATAATAAACCCTTGGGTTTATTATTTCTTTTGGTTTGTAATATGAATAATCCATTGGGTTAATTCTTAGTGTTTATTAATTTCTTTGGTTTTTTTTATTTTTTTATTAATTTTATTGATCCTTCAACTTTATTAATCACTTGAGTTTCATAATAATTTTTATTTCTAATACTAATCTATTGGGTTTATAATATTAATAGTCCCTTCGGTTTATTGATTTTTTTGTTTATAATATTAATAATCCCTTTGCTTTGTTGATGTTTTATGTTTATAATATTAATATTTCCTTGTATTTGTTGATCCATTGGGTTTATAAAATTGTTCCGTTAATATTAATAATCCCTATTCTTTGTTGATGTTTTATGTTTATAATATTTATATTTCCTTGTATTTGTTGATCCATTGGGTTTATAACATTAATTAGTTAATTATTCGAATTCTTTCGATTCATAATATTATTCCCTTCAATTTATTAAATCCAAATATTGGGCTTTAAATATTAGTCCTGCTGTTTAATACTAATGCATGGTCCAATGTCACATTATGAAAAACATTGACTCAATATGAAAATCAACCATGGGAAATCATTGTTAATTAGCATTAGCCTTAGTCGATCAATGTCATCCATGGTCAAATGTTACATTTTGACAAATATTGTTTCAATATGAAAATCAACCATGGGAAACCATTGTTAATTAGCATTAGCCATAGTCGATCAATGTCATCCATGGTCAAATGTCACATTCTGACAAATATTGTTTCAATATGAAAATAAACCATGGGCAACCATGGTCATAGTTGATCCAATGTCGCATTGTGACAACAATTGTCTCAGCGTTTAAATTAATCATGGTAAACCATGTTTATTCCCCTCGTTTTATAATATTAATAATCATGTGACTTAATCAATCATTTTTATTTAAAAAAATTATTCCTAAGATTTATTAATCTCTATATCAATCATATGAGTTTCTCATTCATTTGTATTTAAAATATTTATTCCTAGCCTTTACTAGTCTTTTTTGTTTTTTATATGGATCCCTTGGCCTTGTTCATCTCTTATGTTTTTAATATTTTTCCCTTGGGTTTCCCAATTCCTTTGTTTTATAATATTAAACCCTTGGGTTTATTAGTTCTTTTGGTTTATAATATTAATAATCCCCTCTGTTTACTAATTAGTTGATTTTAAAATATTGATTGTTATGGTTTATTAATTTCTTAGGTTTTTAAGTTTAAAATATTTATTCTTAGGGTTTTTTTAATCTCTTGTGTTTTTAATATTGATCCCTTGGCCTTATTGATTTCTTAAATTTTTAATAATTTTCCCCTGGGTTCACCAATTCCTTTGGTTTATAATATTAAACCCTTGGATTTATTGTTTTTTTTTGTTTGTATTATTAATAATCCCTTCGGTTTATTAATCTCTTGAGTTTAAAATATTAAATACTATGGTTTATTAAATTCTTAGGATTTTTGTTTAAACTATTAATTGTTAGGGTATATTCATCTCTGGAGTTTAAAATATTAATTGTTAGGGTATTAATTTTTTGGTTTATAATACTAATATTTGTCCCTTAGGTTTTTAACATTTTTCTGCTGGGTTTACTAATTTCTTGCGTTTAAATGCTTGTGTTTATTTGTTCCTTACCTTCATAATTTTACAAATTCCTTTGGTTTATAATATTACTTATTTTGGTTTACAGCATTAATAATCCATTGAGTTTATTAATCTCTTGAATTAAAAATATTCATTCTTAGAGTTTATTAATTTCTTAGGTTTTGAGTTTCAAATATTAATTCTTAGGGTTTATTAATCTCTTGTGTTTTTAATATTGATTTATTGGCCTTATTAAACCCTTAGGTTTTTTATATTTATCATTGGGCTCCTTAATTCCTTTAATTTATAATATTAAATCCTTGGATTTACTAGTTCTTGTGTTATAACATTAATAACCCCTTGGATTTATTAATATTGAGTTGAAAATTCTATTTCTTAGACTTTATTAATTTCTTAGGTTTTTGAGTTTAGACTATTAATTATTAGGTTTTATTAATCTCTATTGTTTTTAATATTGATCAATTTTCCTTATTGATCCTTTAGATTTTTAATATTTGTCCTTTGTGTTCACCGATTTCTCTGATTTATAATATTAAACCCTTGGGTTTATTAGTCATTTTTGGTTTATAATGTTAATCACCACTTGGGTTTATTAATCTCTTGAGTTTAAAATATTAATTCTTAGGGTTTATTAATCTCTATTGTTTTTAAAATATTGTCTCAATGTTTAAATCGAAGCATGGTGAACCATGTTTATTTCCCTCGTTTTATAATATTGATAATCATGTGACTTAATCAATCATTTTTATTTAAAAAAATTATTCCTAAGATTTATTAATCTCTTTATTAATCATGTGAGTTTCTCATTCATTTGTATTTAAAATATTTATTCCTAGCCTTTACTAGTCTTTTTTGTTTTTATATGAATTTCTTGGCTTTGTGGATCTTTATGTTTTTAATATTTTTCCCTTGGGTTTTCCAATTCCTTTGGTTTATAATATTAAACCCTTGGGTTTATTGGTTCTTTTGGTTTATAATATTAAAAATCCCTTTTGTTTATTAATTAGTTGATTTTAAAATATTGATTCTTATGGTTTATTAATTTTTTAGGTTCTTGAGTTTAAAATATTTAATCTTAGGATTTGTTAATATCTTGTGTTTTTAATATTGATCCCTTGACCTTATTGATTCCTTAAGTTTTTAATAATTTCCCTTCGGTTCACCAATACCTTTGGTTTATAATATTAAACCCTTGGGTTTATTATTTCTTTTGGTTTCCGTTATTAATAATCCCTTGGGTTTATTAATATCTTGAGTTGAAAATATTAAATACTATGGTTTATTAAATTCTTAGGTTTTGGGTTTAAACTATTAATTCTTAGGGTTTATTAATCTCTTGAGTTTAAAATATAATTAGGGTTTATTAATTTCTTAGTTTAGAATACTAATATTTATCCCTTAATTTATAACATTTTTCTGTTCGATTTATTAATTTCTTGGGTTTATAATATTAAATTCTAGTGTTTATTTGTTCCTTACTTTTATAATTGTACTAATTCCTTTGGTTTATAATATAACTTATTTTTTTTTACAACATTAATAATCTGTTGAGTTCATTAATCTCTTGAATTAAAAATATTAATTCTTATATTTTATTAATTTTTTAGGTTTTTGAGTTTCAAATATTAATTCTTAGGGTTTATTAATCTCTTGTGTTTTTAATATTGATCTATTGGTCTTAATGAGCCCTTAAGTTTTTTATATTTATCCTTGGGCTTCCCAATTCCTTTGGTTTATAATATTAAACCCTTGGGTTTACTAGTTCTTTTTTGTTATAACATTAATAATCCCTTGGGTTTATTAATATATTAATTTTAAAATGTTATTTCGTAGGATTTATTAATTTCTTAGGTTTTTTATTTTAAAATATTAATTATTAGGTTTTATTAATCTCTATTGTTTTTAATATTGATCCCTTGGCCTTATTGATCCTTTAGGTTTTTAATATTTATCCCTTGGGTTCACCAATTAGGTTTGTTACTTCTTTTGGTTTGTATTATTAATAATCTCTTGGGTTTATTAATCTCTTGAGTTTAAAATATTAATTGTTAGGGTTTACTACTTTCTTAGGTTTTTGTGTTTTAAATAATATTTCATATGCTTTATTAATCTCTTGAGTTATATATATATATAAATTCTTAGGGTTTATTACTTTCTTAGGCTTTTTGGTTTTAAATATTTTATCTTATGGTTTTTTTATCTCTTCACATTAAATTATTTATTATTAGGGTTTTTATTTCTTGGTTTATAAGATTAAATTATTTATTCTTATGGATTTTTTATTTTTTGGTTTATAATATTAATATTTATGGTTTGCTTCACCAATTATTTGGGTTTATAATATTAAACCCTTGGGTTTGTTAGTTCATTTTCTTTAAAATATTAATAATCCCTTGGAATATTAGTAAAAGATATACACTTATTATAAATATTAATAAAATATTATTATTATGTTATTTTTGAATGATATTATAGTTTAAGTTAAAACTATTAATATATTGAAATAATTGAAAAATATATTTTTATTATATATTTTATTATTGAATAATAGAATATTATATATTATATTCTTTTATTTTATATTATTAATAACCTCTTGGATTTATTAATCTGTTGAGTTTAAAATATTATTTCTTAGGCTTTATTAATTTCATAGGTTTTTGAGTTTAAAATATTAATTATTAGTTTTTATTAATCTCTATTGTTTTTAATATTGATCCCTCGACTTTATTGATCGTTTAGGTTTTTAATATTTATCGTTTGGGTTCACCAATTCCTTTGGTTTATAAAATTAAACCCTTGGGTTTATTAGTTCTTTTGGTTTATAATGTTAATCACCCATTGGGTTTATTAATCTCGTATAGTTTAAAATATTAATTCTTAGGGTTTATTAATCTCTATTGTTTTTAATATTGATGCCATGTCCTTATTGATCCCTTAGGTTTATAATATTATCCCTTGAGTTCCCTCATTCCTTTGGTTTATAATATTAAACCCTTGGGTTTATTACTTATTTTGGGTTATAATGTTAATAATCCCATTGGTTTATTAATACCTTAAGTTTAAAATATTGATTCTTATGGTTTATTAATTTATTAGGTTTTTTAGTTTAAAATATCAATATTAAGGGTTTATTAATCTCTTGTGTTTTTAATATGGATCCTTTGGCCCTATTGATCCCTTGTGTTTTTAATATTTATCCATTGGGTTTACCAATTCCTTTGGTTTATAATATTTAACCCTTGAGTTTATTACTTCTTTTGGTTTGTATTATTAATAATCTATTGGGTTTATTAATCTCTTGTGTTTAAAATATTAATCATTAGGGTTTATTAATTTCTTACATTTTTGGGTTTTAAATATCATTTCATATATTTTATTAATCTCTTGAGTTTAATATATTAATTCTTAGAGTTTAGTATTCTTAGGCCTTTGGGTTTAAAATATTGTTTGTTAGGGTTTTTTAATCACTTCATATTTTTTAATCATTTCATATTAAATTATTTATTCTTAGGGTTTTTTATTTTTTAGTCTATAATATTAATATTTATCCTTTGTTTCACCAATTATTTGAGTTTGTAATATTAAATCCTTGGGTTTATTAATTCATTTTGTTTAAAATATTAATAATTTCTTGCGATATTGATAAGAGATACACACTAATTATAAATATTAATAAAATATTATTATTTCTTAATTTTGAATTATGTTATAGTTTGAGTTAAAACTATTCATATATTGAAATAATTTAATAGTATATTTTTATTATATATTTTGCTATTGAATAATATAATATTATATTTTTTAATATATTTTATTCTTATATATGTATAATATTATTAATATATTATAAGTAAATATGTAAAATATATTGATAATTATATTCATAAATATATAATATTTATTTTGGTGAAATATGGATATATGTCTATCAACATATATCAACCACATTGTTCAATGTGGTTGTAAATCTATTTCATATATGCCTATAAGCTTATATCAATCACATTAATAAATGTGATTGTACTAATTATTAAATTATAATCATTTTTTCTGCTTGAAAAACACTATCTTGATATATTTTATTATTTTTTCCCAAAAGAATCCGGATTCGTGTTCCTCCCGTTATCTCCTATCAACAAGAGAACTAAACTGTCACAAAAAAATTATTATTATAATTTGAGAACCATTAAAATCGGTTTCTCAACTATTGATTAAAATTCAGTACTATGTTAAACTATTTTCTTTGTCGTCAAAATATGTATGTTTTAAAAATTGCATCCCATCCCATAACTGTGTGGGGGTGGTGTGGTGTAGGAGGGACAGCGTATATGATATTAAAGCTATGATGTGTATAGTTAGCAGCAATGCGTTTTCTTTTCAACGAAAAAACAAAACGTCCTTCATTACACCAAATATTGAACATCCAGGTCACTCATAAATGTATTGAACATCAAATTCGAGACATTAAAGTTTCAATTCTCTGTTTATGGGGTGTCAGACTTGGGTAGCAGATAGAAGCCTAAGAGGTGCTGGCATGTAACCTTGTTTTGGCTCTTTAGTGTGCAAGGGTATTTTATGTAATGTGTATTCGAGCAGTGATAATGGTTAAATCACTTCATATAAATTTTGAGGTGATGATTGTTTCATTATTGTGTAAGATAAAGAATTTAGGAGGAAATATCTTTAGTTTTTAGTTTTTAGGGTTCAGTTTAGTTTAAAAGCTATTAATTTTAGGTTTTTGAAGGTAGTTTTTGAAGGTATTGGGTTTGTAATTTAAGTTATGGTGATTTAATTTTTTAATATGTTTTTAATTTATTTTATTATTTTAGTTTTTTTTATTATTTTGATTTTTTTTAGTTTTGTTCTCTTATAATATATTACATCATGATTTTAGGACATTATTGATACACTCTTTTAGCAGTAAGAGTCATTTATAATGTCAAGGTTTTTTTATCAATTCCGGCCATGTCTACTACACAAGATCATTACTACATGTTTTTGGCTCACTCTACTACTACACATACTATAAATTGCTAACAATAAAGAGAGTTGGTGATGGCCACTAGCCTAAATCTAGCACACAATGCCTAACCCACTACTCTAATTCCCTTAGCAAAATCCATTTCTCTTATAAACATTCCTAGTGTATCGCCTCGACACAATCAAATGCTATGAATGTTGTAGAGAATTATCACTATTAATTCTCTAAAGACACCAAGGCTAAGGTGGAGTCCATGGAGCAAGGAATCAATTAAAAAAAAAGAAAGTTCTCCATTACTCAATTGGAAAGTGAAAATAAGAAATGGATCTGACAAATTAAGAATGTTTTTATTCTTTCCAATCAAAACAAAATAAATATTATAACTTGTTATGATATTCCCTCTAATCAAAATGAAACAGATATTATAACTTGATAATACTATATAATAATTCTATATAGAGTTTTCTCTTTCCATTGATTTAGCCCATAGATTTAGAAATAAGTAGTACCACTCCTTTTATATTTTTATTATTAGTTTCTTTTATATATCTTGATAATATTTCTGTCATATTAAACTATAGAATTCAAATTCAATATAATAAATTTTATTTAAAAATATTAAATTTATTTACCTATTAACTCATTTTCATTTATATTTATTTAACTGCTAACCATAATATCATTTCAAAATTTATCTTATATGTTTACAATCTTTATATATATAAAATCTCCGTCAGGCCACCCTGCCCATTCAGCTAAAATCAAATCAGTGCCTTGCGTTGAAACTTCCAAATAGTGAAAAACAACCAGAAAAGTGGCCTAAGTCAACGCTAATACAACTTTTTGGAATAAAGGCATTAATGGCGTTATCAATCAAACCTTAGATGTGGTCGCAGTGAATATCATATCCTATTATGATAAAAGTTTATCAAATTAAAATCAATATGCGGCTGTCAATATCATCACCTAATATGAAAAAAAAAGTTTATGGAATCAATTGTATTATTGCCCTTTACCAAGTTTTAAATGCTACCGAAATCCATATCAACAGCATTCTCTTATTGCTACTTCAACACGATATTGCACCGATGTCAATGGATGATAGCATTACTAAAAATAAATAAAATTTATTTTATATATATTTTTAAATAAAATAGAATGTTATGTTACAAATGAGTTTCATTTTTTTTCATATGGTCCAGGTGCATCCTATATCATTATTATGCCACTAAGTTCCACCAAGTTTCATATATCCCCACACAACAAGGATTATTGAGTATAAATGTTTTTTTTTTGTAAGTGGCACACTTCCTACATAGGGTTATAGGTTACCTATGGTATCTTTTACATTATTTCAACCTCTTCATCCATCTAATCTGAATTGATAGTTTTAAATGTCAATAAATTGAAACGACCTGGCATTAAATGGTTGGTTCATACAATGGCGACGTGGAAATCCACTACCACTACTCGTACACTTGCCCACAAGGCGACAATGGTCATCGCCCCCAGAACCAATCCTATGGTGACAACACAACCTATTGATGTGAAGGGCACATGAGTGTGGATGGTGGAGATTTGATAATACACATCGAACGATAGTGATTTCTTGGTATATACCCTAACCCTGAATATCTTTCCTATTTAACGTCATTCGAAATTTCGACTCCCTTCTCTGCATGACCGCCGTTTTTTTTCTGGATGCACACTCCCAAGATCGACAATTGCTTCTAGATCAAGCCTATGTGGCATCACCAATCCCGGCAGTAAGGAAGAGGTTGGACTCCCTGGTAAGTTGAATTGTTGTGTTTTATTCTTAGTAGTGGTTTTCAGACATTTATTTATTCCTCTGTGAACATAGAACTTTGTCAATTATCTGCTAATATTACAGATATATTTTTTTTGTTCTTTGTTTTTTTTACTCCCGCTACACTATTTGTTCCATTGGTTTCCTAGTTTCAGAAAGAAAGAAGACGGTTTTTGGGACGCTTCCCCTCAACCATAGTCGATGAGACCACCACATTGTGTTCGTTGGCTTGCCTCCATCCACCATCCCTATTTTCTTTTGGGTAAGCTAGAAATGCTCCTAGTTCTATTTTATGGTTCTTAATTCACACAACTTACGAAATGGCTTGGTTTTCTAGCAATATATTAATACCAAATTTCTAGCTAATCTCCCAAATACCCAAAGTTCTCCCTTTAACTAATAAATAATTCTAGTGAGGCCATTTTTTCTCTTGTAATGGCCCCATTGCTTCTCAAGTACCATTTTAGGGTTCCTATAGTGTAAGGGTGCCCTCGTTGCGTGAGTAGAACCTTGACCCCCTTGTTCTTTTCTTTTATTATGGGTAGGATGTCTACTCCCGTTTGTGCATATATCACCTTTTTTTTCCCAAGTTCACCAAGTTCTGGTTTCTTTCTTGCTCCTTTCAAACTCTAGCCCGTTCAATCTCTGTAGCTGTTTCTTGCCCAAAGTTGGGATGGTGGAAACTAAAACTTATACGACCAAGGTGATTAAAGGATAGCTCTCTGGTAGTTTAATTTTCCTTCAATAATTTTACTATTTTGTTTTTATTTCTTGTGTCGCTCTCATTCATTGAATTTGGGGTTGTCTTTCTAGGTACGCACGCAGGTCATTCTCTTCTAGTCACTTTCTTGAAAAGTTGGATTCACCACTGAGTAAATATTTACCATTTTTCTGAGTTCGATGCCTTTATTATCCTATCATGTTGCAAGTTCCGACCCATAAGATTTTTCTTGTAGTTGAGTTTGTTTGAAGCCTGAAAGGTCTTACGGACTGCTAATTCCATGGCTATTTTCTCCTTTCCAGCTGAAATTAATGCATTGGTTTCAATTTTAATGTTCCTTGAGTGATTACTTCGCTCAATGTAATTGAGACTCTTAGAGGGATGAGTTTGTTTTTTGAGTGTTAGGTCCCTATATTACTAGTTTAGTCCCTTATTGTTATTAGTGTAGCCCCCTTATTGTTATTGTTGTACCCCTGTAACCCCAATATTGTTATTATTGTGCCCTTACATTATTATTGTTAGGTCAGATATGATTATATTATGGCCCCATGGATTCCTATATATAGAAGGAGGTTTTGGTCATTTGTATCATCCAAGAATTTCTCATTTATGTAATGTATTGGAGGTTTCCCCCTAGAAGTGGTTGATTTATAAGGCATTGATCTCTATTTTCTTCTATTTTTGGAGTTGGTTTCGTAACATTTGGTATCAAAGCTTTGGATTCTAGGGTTTCACTACTCCAAACAGGTCATCGTGGCATTTTTGCTATAACGTTTTTTCTACGAAGGGTCAGAAGCTGAAAGTTTTACAGAGCGAAGCTGAAATCCTGAGGAACGTCGTGAAAAAAAATTTAGATCTTGGTTCACAATATTTTTGGAGATATGATCTGTCCAAGTTAGGGATTTTTACAGGCTCTTGAATTTAACCTAAACAGGTCATCATGGAATTTGCGCTATAATTTTTTTTCCACGAGGGTTCAGAAGCTGGAATTTTCACAGAGCGAAGCTGAAATTCTCAGGAACTTCATGAAAACATTTCAGGTCTTGATTCACAATATTTTTGGATATAGGGTCTGTGGAAGTTAGGGATGTCTCAGGCTCTCGAATTTCATCTCAAAGAGGTGACCGTGGGAAAATCGTCATAACTCTCACTCTGAGCATTGGATTGGAATTCTGTAAAAAGTGGCCACAAGTACACGGACTATAGTTTCCTTTATATCAATTTCATAGCCAAAGGAGGAAACAGTTACACGTGGAATGTTTTACAAGGTCGCTTTATTGAACGAGTCCATAATTAGGTCATTATGGGATATTTGGCATAACTTTGTCTTGAAGAATCCAAATCAGGTTAGACCTCTTTAGTTTGAAAGAAGATTCAGAGGACTACTACAGGGCCCAATTTCAGATATTGAAGATCCGAAATCACAAAGATAATTCAGTTTCAATATCGAGCTCCTCAAAAGGAAGAAAAAGGTGTGTATTTTTTTTGAATTACATAAGTCTCGTTTAAAAAAATTAGTTTGAATTTATTCCAAGGGCATATTGAAGAACAGATATCAGTATTGGGTTCTAAAATTTCCCATAAAAATAATTTGACACTCATTAAGCCTTCAGAAGGCTATACTATGACTCATGAAGACGAAGAAATGCAACATGAGATATCAAAATTACAAGATCAAGTGCATCTATCGCAAAGAGCAACAAAAAATGAAATGGAAGTTTTTAAGAAAGGCATGGAAACTAAGATGGATGGTTTCAAGAAAGGTATGGAAGCTAATATGAATGGTTTGGAAGCTAAGATGGTTGGCATGTGTTGAAGCCCTGAAAATCAGGTCTACAACAAGGAGGATACCCACCCGGTCCGGACCTTGGTTGGCAGCTCCTTTTCCGTGTGGTATAGTGGGTCCGACTGGGGATAATGGGAACAATTTCCCAATATGTGTGTGTGTGTTGAGAATTGATATTTCGTTTCTAAAAGTTCCTAAGTAAGATGCTTTTATTCTAACTCTAATCTAATAACATGCAACTGTATTCTAATAAACAAAAATATCTAATTCTATACTAACCCAGGATGTAATCTTTCCATTATGCGATCTAAAATGATTTCAAATAACAATTGGTAATAAAGATCATTCAACTGTTATAAGAAAATAATTCAATAAAGATAAACTACTTCGTATAAAAAGTTAGACGAAACAGTTGTGAAAAACATATCGCATAATAAACTACTCACATATTAAGCATAAATAAATAGCTATCACCGTACAGAAGTGTCAAATGATAACTCAAGCATTCAAGCATTAATATATAAAAAACTGAACATGAATATCACTTTAACACAAAGGCAGAAATAGTTAAGAGATAAAAGTACCGTTTATAACTAGTTCTACTCATGGGCTTCAAGAAATAATGAATTATCTCTTCTTAATCCAACATCCACTAAGAGTACAAAAGTGCAACATCAGTAGTAGATATTAAAAGTAGATATCAATAAATCATGTTCCATTCATTCATCAAAACCTCCTCGGAGGGTGCAAAAGTGCATGTTCTGAGGACAAGTTTTTGACAAATTTCAAGACCCTTCTCTAAATGCATGAGAAGGGTTTAAATTCTACTAACTAAATCTAAAAATAATTTATTACAAAGATGTAGGATACGGTTTAAATGACCGTCCTTATTTTAGGCGAAAATAAAGCAAAATTAATACTAAATCTAAAATCAACTAACTATTTGTGAATCTGTTCTTTGAAATTGCAAGCGTTCAGCATTTGTTTGAGAAGAGTAGGCTGGCCGACTTCAGACTTTAACTGTCCTCTGAAAATGGAATCGGCAAGAGCTGGCGCCATCTTCTCGGAAGAATTGATGATACATTTGAGAGTCATGCACTGGCTGTGTGGTTTTACCAAACACGCCCAGTAAGAATCCCAATTAACTTAGTTAATCTTTTAATTGATTCTGCCTTTTCTTGAGCCTTTTATCTCCAGCTTGTCTGCAGTCGCTGTGCTTTCAGTAGATACCCTGGAGTGGTTTCTGAGATCAGATTTTCCTTGTGCAAATTTTCATTTATGCAATCAATAACATTGTTTGTTGATGTGGCTGCTTCTTCTACCACTTGCTCTGCTTCCCGATTTGTGCATCCCAATTATTAAAGAGCATTTCTTTGTGATTGTCGTCGATTATTGGTGCACCTTCTCTTTTCCCCTCCTCTGTTTCTTGCCAAGCCAAATATTTGGTAACTCTTTTATCAATTAAGTCATAATCATGTCGTAAGTCTACAACTTGATTAGTGATTTTATCACTTTCTTCACAATAAGAGTTCCACTGTGATATTCTTTGGCACAATATTTCCTATTGCTGTAGTATTTTATCATTTAAGGAAATGGATTCTGTGATGAATTCTGTAAGCTTGGGATCATCCTTATGCATCTCTTGCATAACTGGTAACTGTTTTTCTTTTTCAACCAAACTATTATGGTACCCTATTTGCATTTGTTGGAAGTCCTGCTATAATTTTTCAAGATGTTTCTGTGCTTCATTGTTGGCGTTGGCTTGTTGCAGTTGTTTTTGCAAAACCTGTACTTGATCTTCCTTCTCATTCAGTAATTTTCGTACCTCAGATGCTTTATCAATGGCCGCAGAGGCATATGCTCCTGTGATCTGAGATAATTTGGTGAGATTTTCAGTGGGATCAGTGGTAGGATCTTGCCACAGGATGTATAATTGCTCTGCATCATGAGAGAGCACATTTTCTAATTTCCTTTTCTTTCTTTGTCTTCTCACCACTGCCTTGTGTTGTGGACTATAAAATACATCAAGAGGAGGAATTTCCTCTATTTTGAGCATAAGTTCAGAGGATGGGGTAATGGGAATATGTCCCATTTCTAAGACATTTCTAGTTATCTCTATGACTATATTTTTTGTTGCCTGTATATTACTCACAGGTGTTTGTGTGTTATGTTCTTCAATATTGATTAAATCATTGAATGTCTCCCATTCTTTATCTAGCTCAGTTCTGACTGATGATTGCTGTAAAATGAGAGGGGGGAGATTTAGCTGTGGAGAGGTCAAAACCTGTTGCTGTGCGAGTTCCTTTGACTGGGCAGTATCCCTTACTGACCCTTCACTTTTATCATGGTAATTTTTAGACCTCTTAGAGTGTTCTGACGTTTCTCTCCCAGACTTAGATTTAGATCTGTCTGTGCCTGAACTTCCACTAAGACTAATACTGGGAGTTGGTTCCCTTATGGGTTCTAGGCATAATTTATCCAAAGGGATACTAGATAACCTCCTTTCCTTGTACATCTTGAAATCTTGAAATTCTGCTGGAGGAAATCGTATTTGTGCCGAATGTAGAACCTCTTTAAGTGTGCCTTTCTCTTCGAACATGTCATCAAAAGGATCATCTTCTTTAGAAAAAACCCTTATTCTAACTGTAGTGGTGAAATTTTTAGTAATATCATAAGGGTCGAACGGTCTTCTTGGAAATTTGAACAAACGTAAACATATTATGTTGTTTACTTCTTTGAATGCATGGCCTACAACAAATAGTGAAAAGGCCCCACAGGCCACAGGAAATTGTGGCCAAATAGCCTTCCTTTTATCTTTCAAATCTTTACTCAAACCTCCTTCTCCGCAGGTTTGGTAAGCAATTTCTCGTGCCATGAGTTTATCAGGAACATACAAAGGTAAGACATGAGGGGAAGGGACACTTCCAAATACCTTGACATATGTAAACAATTCTTCTCCAAACCATCTAGCGACAGGAAGTATATATACCTCTGCTTCAGGAGAAAACCTTGGAGCGTCTTTATCATATAAAATTTTGTACAGGGGCAACATGATTCCATGACATATCTTGTAATGAACTTGGAATCCCACAATTCTTTGTGATAAATATGAATGGGTAAGGGGTCTTGAGTCGTCCATTTCGAACCCATTTAAGGAAACTTGGAAATATAACAGATTGAATCCATCACATATGTAGATAAGTAAAACGGGGGATAAATTCTATGAGAAACAGTTCTTTTAGACCGGTAATTCAAAATGGTTGTGGCTAAGTTATCAGATAATATCTTAGCCCAATCCACAACAATAGCATTAACAACAACATTCAATAATGGTAGCCATTCAGAAAAAAATTTATTAATGTCTGGCTTCCCAAGAAGCCTACAGAGCATAGCGGCAACAAAGCAATACGGGGAGGTGAGAGAACCAGTACTATACATACCGTGTTTATCCTTTTTTAGTGGTTCGTCCCTCCTTGACCAGTCCTTGGTACATACTGCCAGGTCTTCATTTTATTTAGCAAACTTTTCCATGAAATGTTTGTTATAAGTTGCCTTTGGCTCTAGTAAATGATATATGAGTCTCAAATATTGTGGAGTGAATGAGCCAATGCGTTCTTGACCCTGAGTCTTAAACTTTATGTTTGTGATATCAGTGCGGTCCAGTACCCATTTAACCATGTCCGTGTATGGAAGAATTTTAGGCCTCGCCGCTATCCGGTGCAAGAATGAGCAAGCTAACTCTGTAATAGATGCCTCAAAAGACCCATGTGAGCCTGCAGTAGCTGTAACCTCCATTACTCTGGGGTTATCTTCCTCAAGTAGATTTTACATGCCTTCCCAAGTAGTAATACCAGCATCTTTGTTACAGGCGGTGTCTGTATACAAGGGCGTCATTTCTTTGTCTTCATAACTCGGAGCCTTGTCTTTCCTTCCCATAATATCCTGAGTACTGCTTTGTATAGTTCTCTGTTCTTCGTTCCTGTAGTTTACAAGTGAGATGAGAATAATGATAAAAAAGGTGATGGGAAAGCTTTTAAATGTTGAAGATATATAAAATATACCACCTTACGTGAAATGGCTCTTCTATCATAAAAAAACCATATTTCATTAATGATTGACAACCAATTAATTTATTAACATTAAAGCACATAACCAGGCCTTGGTTTATGGAAAATATTTTTCGTACAATGAGCCTTAAATATCTGAGATAAGGCGATCTGCGATTTGCTTCGCAATATCACAGAGCGCAGTGTTCCAGATTGCAATCTCGTGAAATTGCAATATCACAATACTGCGATATCGTAAAATCGCAAAAATCGCAATATCGCAAAATCGTTGGAGCGTAGCATATGAAAAACATCCGTTAATGTATTTTTCTATGAAACGCGATCTGCGATATGTGCCATCGCATATCGGTGGTTTGAGTTTTTTAGCGTAAGTGATAATTGAGGCATGCGATGCGATGAATATTTTTTAGTGCATAGTATCGCATCGTGATTTCACAATCTTTAGAATTCTGCTTGTAAGGAGATATTCATTACTTTTTTGCGATGCGATATTCCTTTAAGGAATGATTTTATTCTATCTTATCATAAAACTTAAGTTTTTTAGATTTTTCAATGGGTATTCTCCTAAGTCTATGATATTAAGTTTTATTGAAAAAAAAGGAAAAACAAGCACTAATCGATTTTAAAAATTTTTGACTAAGGGCCCCCACTTATTTAGTAGTAGTGATAATACTAAATAAGAAGGGGGGTTGTTGCTGGCCACAACAATGATTATTCCATGAACATTGTAATTTCTTAAGTGGGGAGGAAGTCATTGTTTCCTTAAGATAGCTCTAGACGACAATGGTAGAGTTTTTGGAAATAATTTTTCTACAGAGAATCTTCGTTTTGTTATTGATGCCTTTCATTGGACTGATATAAAACAATTTCCCACTAAAGGTCGTTTTTATCAAAATTTATAAGGTTGAAACTAGAATCATTTCTAAGTTTAAAGCCTTTAACTGTATCTTTCAATAATAATGATCAATTTTCTAAAAGAATTCTATTTATACAAGTGAAAAAACAAAATCTAAAAGAGAATTTGTATCTTTTTCGTGAATTGGAAATGTAACCATTTACAAATGGTTTTATTATGAACATAAGGAAAAATAATATACAAAATAGAAGAATGATCTCCTATGGAAAATATTTTTTGAGAATCTGTCCATTAACAGGTAAAGACTCTCTTTTTCCTGTTAAATCCTGTAACATAAAAATAGATGGAACTATGATTTCTGTGATTTGGAAAGGGCCAAGCCACATTCGTTGGAATTTTGTATGTTTCCCTTTTTCCTCATGAGCCTTGTCCCATTTTAAAACTAGATCTCCCATATGAAAGTTCTTTTTGGATATTATGTTTGAATCAAAAGAAGCTTTTACTAATGCTTGGTGACGAGCATGAGTTATTTTGGCCTGTTCTCGTTGTTCTTCTAGCTTAATTATTTCTAGCTACCTTAGTTGTAAGGAAGAAGTTGGTGCTTCATCAATATATTGAACTAAGGCTAAAGAGGGAATTGCTAGATGAGTTGGAAGAACCACTTCTTTCCCATAAACTAAATTAAAGGGAGAAGTGCCAATGGAGGCTTTCTGCGTTCTTCGATCTGCCCATAAAGCATATTTAAAGACTTATGCCAATTTTTGTGATTTTGATCAATGGTTCACTTAATGATTCTGATTAAGTTTTTATTTGTAGATTCATCCAATCCATTACCCTGTGGGTAATAATTGGTAGAGTATTTAATTTTGAAACCTCTTTTGAGTGCAAATTTAGTCATAGCATTACCAGAAAAATATGATGCATTATCAAACATTAAAGCAGAAGGTAAACCAAACCTGGTGATTATGAACTGATCTATGAACTCGATGATATGTTCCGCATTAGCCATCTTGAGAGGAACTGCCTCTACCCATTTAGTAAAATAATCAGTTGACGTAAGGATATACCTATGTTGTTTAGAAGAGTGAGGAACGATCTCACCTATTATTTCCAATCCCCATTGATCAAAAGGCTGCTCAATTTTGACTGGTTGCAGCGACAATGATGGTTTCTTTTGTCTCCCAGTAGCGGTTTGACAAACTTGAAATTTCCTTACGTAGCTATGTGAGTCTTTGAATAGTGTGGGCCAGTAATAGCCTACGCAGAGGATTTCATATGCAGTAGCATCTCCAGCATAATGTACGCCTGTTGGCCCATCGTGGAGTTCCTGCAAGACTTTTTCAGCTTCAGATTTCTCAAGACATCTAAGGAGAACATAATCATAATTCATTCTAAAAAGAACATCATTCACGAGATGATATTGTTTAGCTTTCAACCTTAGAGCTCTTTTCTTGGTGTAATCGAGATTTGGAGGAGCATATCCATTCTTTAGATAAAATATGATATCAGTATATAATGATTCAACATCGTTTAGGCTTACCTCATATATTTGTATCTCTGCAGATGGTATTTCGAAAATAAGCGATGCTCCAGCTAGCATTTTGCAAAAGCCTTGACCTCTTACAATACTCGCTGGTTTGATTTCTACGTCATATTCTTGTAAGGCAATAACCAAATTGGCTCTTTTCTCACCCACATCTTTCTGTACTAAGAGATTTCTTACCGCTGGGAACGATACTATGATTTTTGTATGGGTTTTAAGTAGAAAGGGTCTGAAATATTAATTACTTTGAAAACAACATAAGCTTGTTTCTCTACATCTGAATAATTCAACTCAGCCCCCTGTAAATTTGAACTGAAGAAAGAAATTGGGGTTTCTGCCTTTTCTTGATTTGCTTGAGTGAGTATCGCAACATATGATCTATCAGAGGAAAATGTATATAAAATAAAAGGATCGAAAAAGATTGGGGTTGCTAAATATGGAGCATTAACGATTGCTTGTTTGATCAGAGTGAATGCCTCATATTCGTTTTGGCCCCATTTGAAGTTTGAGTTCTTTTTAATCATTGCTTGTAAAGGAGATACAATTCTTGAAAAATCTGGCACAAATCTCTTTACAAAATTAATCCGGCCAAGGAAAGATTGCATAGCTTTCTTGTTGTGAGGTAGGGGTATTTCGGAAATCTCCTTGATTCTGTCAGGATCAATATGAATTCCAAATTTTGACACTATGAATCCACGAAGTTTTCCTTCACTAAATGCAAAAAATGATTTTTTTGGGTTAAGTGAAATTCCATACCTTTGACTATGTTGGAAGATCTGTTTTAAATCTCTAAGATGATTGCTTCGTTTCTTGGAATATACAGTGATATCATCCAAGTAACTTACCACTTATTTTTTAACTAATCCCTTGAATGCCATGTCCATGGTTCTCTGAAATGTGGTACCAACGTTGATTAGACCAAATGGCATATTTTGATATGCGTAAGTGCCCCATTTGGTTCTGAATGTGGTTTTCAATTGATCATCGGGATGGACCAACAATTGGTTGTAACCAGAGAAACCATCCAAGAAGGACATTAATTCTGATCCTACGACTTCCTGCAATATTTGCTCCATAGGAGGCAAAGGAAAATTATCTTTTTGGTAGGCTTTGTTAAGATTTCGAAAGTCAATGCAAATTCTAATGTCTCTGTTCTTCTTTCTAACAGGAACCATATTGGAAACCCATTTAGAATGTCGAACGGGAAAAATAATTTTGTCTGTCAATAACTTATTGAGTGCGGATTTGATCTGGTTTTCTAGATTGGGATGGATCTTTCTCAGCTTTTGCTGGACAGGTTTTTCATCGTTTATCATTGGGATAGTATGTTGGATGATAGAAGTGTCATAAGTTTTGAGTTCATCGTAGTTCTAAACAAAGACACTTTTGTATTGTTTCAAGAGACGAACATACGCTAATTTTTATTCAGGAGCTAGGCCAAGGCCTAGGTTGATATTTTGTGGTTTGGTATCAGTTCCTAGATTTACTAATTCATATTTCAAAGTTGAACTTTGCAGTTTTGAATTGGTAGATCTTTTGAATTGATCTTTCAAATCATAAAGGTCTTCTAACTTGAATACTGACTTCGGCATAGCATTATTAGTGCTATCTTGTTGCAATTGTTTGTCATGTTGGTCCTCATCAATTATCTGATTGGTGTAAGATCCTTCAGATGTGAGGAAGCTTACAATATCAGGATCATCGTTGAAAATCCTCCAATTGGTAATGTTATCAGGAATTAAGGGTCTAAAGATTAATTCAATTGAAAATCGATCTGGGCTATAGTCTTCTGAAGGAATGAGTTTGGAAGCTACGTTAGCTAGGAGGTCTGCACTAGCATTCTGAAGTCTGGGGATTGATGAAATATTAAATTCTATAAAGTGTTCAGTCAGATCTTGAACTAAAGATTGATAATGCTTTAAATGACCTGATAAACAATGTATAGTATTGTGTACTTGTCTGATTACAATTTCAGAATCTCCGAAAACTTGTAGATACTTGATGTCTAATCCGATTGCTTTGTATAATCCTTGGACTAAAGCCTCGTATTCTGCGGTATTATTGGTGCAATCTAACTCGAGTCTGCAAGTTAGCATAATTTTGTTTCCCTCTGGACTAATCAACATGCATCCTGCTCCTGCTCCTTCATTAGACTTAGAACCATCAAAAAATAACTTCCAAAATAAAGATTTATTTACAGGAGCATCTATAAAATTAATACATTTAGAACTATCTGTTTGAGAAAAAATTTCTATTTGAGATAAAACAGAATGTTCTAAGTAAGGTGAAGTATGAGCGTTAAAATTTCCTAAGAAAGAATCAATTGAGTAGTTTCCAATGATATTATTATTGTATGCTACCGGTTCATTTTCTCCTTCTCGAGAATTTGTCTTCCTTCAACGTAGCCTGTTTGCTGGGGGAGATGAGGAGCAGAAGGAGAATTTTGATGTGGTTGGCTAAGACTTTAGAGATGATGTTATAGATAGCATTGCAGAGGACTATAGGCCGAAAGTGGTTTGGGGAGTCTGCTTTGTTAGAATTGGGGATAAGGGTGAGAAAGGTGGCATTGAAGGATTTTAGGATGGATCTCTTAAGATGAGATTCTTCGATTAGGTCATAAAATTCATCTTTGATCAGAGGCCAACAGGATTTTTAAAAATCAATAGTGAAGCAATATGGACCCAGGCCTTGCCGTTGGGCATGGAATGGACAACTACCTCCAGTTCAGCCATAGTTATATTTTTTATCATCATTTGGTTATTCTCTCTGGTTAGGATAGTAGGGATGTTCCTAGTGATTTTCTTGATGTCTTCCTCATTTTCATGGTTGTTCTCCTTAAGGATTGTCCCAAAATACTGGTTGAGCTCAGCTTCAATCTCAGTATGAGTGCTTAGAATAAGGCCCTACTAATTTTTGAGGCTAAGGATTTTCTTCTGTTTTATGTGTTGGATCATGGATCTGTGAAAGAAAGCCATGTTATTTTCACCATATTTGAGCCAACTGATTCTGGACTTTTGCCTCTACAACGTTTCTTCTTGAGCTGCTCAGTCATCCCAGTTTTTTTGAAGCTCATTTTCCTACTGCTTTTTTCCTCTGTCATTCCATGGTGGATGATGTTCTGTTGGAGAGCTTGCATTTTGAGCTCCATTATCTTTCTGTCTACTATTATGTCTCCAAGGTTTTTCTTGTTCCAGGCTTTGAGTTCATGTTTGATGAGATTTAACCTTTGTTGGAAGTTATACATTTTGTTGCCTTGCAGGGGGAGGGGGATGGACCACCACTCCTTCATTTTACCCTGGAATTATGGATGGGTGATCCAAAAAGATTCAAATATGAAAGGATATTTTTTAGGTCTTTCAGAGAGCTTGATGTTTAGAACGATAGGCCAATGATCTGAGCCGGCTTGGGATGCAATGTAAGCTTCTGTTTCCATGGAGGAAAGGAAGAGATCCTCGAAGAGAAAAAAGCGATCCAACCTTCAAGCTATCTGTCTGTCCCATCCTCTTCCATTATTCGATGTGTAGATGCCATTTTTGGTGGGAGTTTCTATGAGACCCAGATCATCAATCATGGCTTCAAAGGTTGTAGAGTTAGTGTCCAACCTTCAGAGACCCCAATGTTGAGAATCAAATTGAAATCCCCGACTATAAGACTGAGGGAGTGGCATAGGGAACTGAGGTGTTTCTTGAGGCAGGTGAGCTAGGCTACCTACTTTGAGGCAGAGTGGGGGGCATAGACATTAGTGATCCAGAGCGTTTCTTTAGTGCCCGATATTTGTAGGACCGTGGTGAGAGCATGTTTGGAAACCAGAGATTCATATAAGTGGAATCTGTAGTCCTTCCAAAAGGTGGCAATGCCTCCAACAGTGCCTGAGGCCACTATGTCGAGATGGCTGTAGTGATTTCTGAAGCAAGAGTGCTGGATGGAGTCCATATTATTTAAGTTTCTTTTGGTTTCTTGAAGAAGTACAATGTCAGGCTTGCTTGATGCAATTTTGGATTCCAGGATCCTTCTCTTACTGGGACTATTTATTCCTCTTATATTCCAGGAGGTGTAAATCATGATAACAAATTGGGGGAGAGAGAGAGCAGCCTTACCTTTCCTTCATTTACTAGGCCGATTTCAAGCTCCTGAAGGTACTTGTGATTGGTTTTCCTACCTCTTTTCTGAGTCTGCCCTTTAGTGATATGTTGGTTGGCTTTGAGATTGGCCATGATTCCACCTACTGGATTTTTCTCTTTGTTTTGATGCTCTCTTTGCTTTTGAAGACTTTGTTGTAGAAGGTAGGCCTCCTCGATTCTTTGTATGTAATTTTTGGGCACTCCTATTCCTTTTTCATTCTAATATTTTGTTATTTTTTGCAAGTCCATTCCCATCAGGACTTGCTCAATCACTCTTTCCTCGGGAGTGGGAATGTCCTGAATGGTGTGCATGTCTATGTCATCTTGAGGAAGACTACCTTCCTATGTAAGAGATATTGTAGTGTCCATTTCTATGCCAATGATGTTAGTTGGAAATTAATGCTCTGTAATCTTTTCCTTTTCCTTGCCATGTTGGCCTTCATCCTCTCAAAGCGTGGATAGGAGATCAAACTTGTTTTTTTGTGTGAACTTTGGGGGATATTTCCTTATATTCAGTTGTTTTCCTTTCTTGTGTTTGCTTCCTTCTTTGGTGAATCCATGTTCATCATTTTTCCTGCTTGATCATCCTTTGCAGGGGACTTGTTTTGCAGGAAATCTCTGAAGAGATGCCCATGTTCATGGAAATTTCTACAGTGGAAGGGGATGTGCTCATAATCCACAGTTTGGGTCCATATGTCATCCCTAAAATTCAGTCTGATGGCCTCTGGTAAGGCACTAGAGACGTCAATGTAGGCGCAGATATGTGTGTAGGAGATATAATGCCCATTTTTTATACATTCAGAAATCTTTATAGATTCTCCGATTTCATCCCCAATCGTCTTTAGGACCGTGGGAACCCAGTAATCTGTGGGAAGAGAGTATAACCTAATCCAGACTAGAACCCTTGTTAAATCCTCTTTGTCTGGTGTGAAATTTTCCTTCCAGTATCTCATGTATAGCCTTGTTGTGTTAAAGAAGTATGGGCCGCCTTCAAATATCTGATCTCTATCTTCAAGGAGCGCAAATACTATTGTGAAGAATCCTTTGGATCCTAGCTGTAGCTCGATTTATCCTTTTGGATTCCATTTGGCATGGATCCATCCTTTGAGAGCTCTCTCCATGGGCCAAATGCCCATGAATTTGCAGATTATAGCATGTTATTACATGTATTCTCTATAGACTGCGACATCTAGATCCTGAATTATTACTTCGGGGATTTGTGCTGCCTTGGGGTTGCACGCATTCGACTTTTTGGCTCCATCGTTAGCGGTCGATGTCGATTCTGCCTCTATCCATGTAGAGGGGAGGGGATTTTGATTCGCATGCTCAGCGTCTGAGGAGACAGTCATGGTGGCTGTTATTGTATTGTTCTACTGAGTGTTTGGAGTATCCTGACCGAGCTCTTGCAGAGGGGGTTTGGGTCGCAACTCTAGGTCGGTGCGAGGAGAGGCGGAAATGTTAGTGAGATGTGTAAAGAAGGAGATTCCTCGCGAATTAGAGGTCCCCGTGACTTTATATTGGAAGGATGGAGCCTTCGAGCCTCCATGCTGCTCCATAAAAGGATCACCCGAAGAGATCTGGTAGATCAATTATGGTAGAGCCTACAACAGCTAGAGGTTGGGGTCACAGAGGAGTAGGGTGCTCAAAGCATCCGCTAGGGTTTTCTGGATCTCGTCTATTTTTGCAGTCAATAGTTTAAAGAATTTTATCCATGTAGATAATATGTGATTTTTTTAAAATAAGGTAAATGTAAGTGGTTAATAAGGTAAGTGTTACAAAGGCATGAATAATACTGTCTCTCTGGTGCTTCTCACAACATCGGGAATTTGCAATAACAATTTCTTTCAACATTTTTTTTTATTTGCGAGAGTAAAAGAAAGCTTCTTCTTCATATAATAGGGATTTACAATAACATTGAACTTTTTCACTTTGGGCTCTGCACACAGGACCCTCAAGTCACTTATGATTTCCCCATCAAAACGACACGTACCTTACAAACATTAATTTCAGAATGAGAATTTTTTTAATTATTGTTATTATTTAATTACATTTTAGTAGGAAAATTTATCAGTAAAATAATTAGTGAGCAATTAGTGAGCAATTATTAGCAATTAGTGAATATAAATTAATTTTATTTATTTATTTAAAGAAAAACAAGTTATCTAGAAGGAGCATAATTTTACTTTTATTAACTAAATCTATTTTTTTTAATTTCCTTATAATCTTAACAAAACATAAACTTTTAGCAAAAACAAAAACAATTTTAAAACATACTCCAATCCTTTATATATATAAATTAAATATAATTATATATTTTATTATTTATTTCCTAAAAAAATTCAGATCTAACACGAATCCAAAATCCTCCTGCTACCTCCCATGAACGGGACAACTACCTAATAAACTGCATAGTTAGCTGCAATGAGTTTTAAATGTACTTCATTACAACACACATTGAACATCCAGGTCACTCATAAATGTATTTAATATCAAATTTAACATAAATTTAACACAAATTTTGATATATATTTATATTTATTATATTTATTAAACTATAATCGTTTTTTCTACTTGAAAAAAAAAACTACTTTATATATTTTATTTTTTATTTCCCAAAAGAACAATCATTAAAAATCAATATGGAATTCCATATCACTATGACATTCAAATAATAGTATTGTGACATATTTATAGATTTTTTTAATTATTTTTATTGTCCTCTTTATTTGCATTTAGTATAATCATTATTTTTATGTATTAATGAAATGAATACATTCATCAAATCCAATATAGTAATATCTGAGAAATTTCTTACTTAATTTTTTGTGTTGTTCAATTTAGCTCCTTTTTTTAAGTCGCTACTATTATTTTGTTTACAATGAACCATTCAGACATGTAAAACTAGTTATATGAGCCAATCAGTAAAAATCAAGATTGAATTCCATATCCCTATGACATGCAACTAACAATTTTTATCAATGTGTTTTGCTAAATATGTTGTGGTTTGGTTCAATGAAAACATATTTATATTTGATATTAATATTAAACTAAAATTAATATATACATTAACATTAATTTAAATACAAATATAAAATTACTAACATTATTAATATTTGATTTTAAACATTAAGTTTAAAAATTTGTGGTTTATTGTTGATTATTGTAATAAGGGTCATATCACTCATTTAATTTTATCACTCATTTCATGTGTACAATATGTATGTCTAATGAGGTTTATTTTTGTATAAATTTTATATCATTTGGTCCATGTAGTGTTAGGTTATTTTATAGCATGATGTTTTTAAGATTAAGTTTTTTAACAACAATACAACTGGGGTGTTATATATATATATATATATATATATATATATATATATATATATATATATATATATATATATATATATATATTCCTAGATGTTTCTATCTCTTTGTGTATTAATCTTTATTTTTTCGTTTTCCTTTCAAATGCAGATATGGATAATAATGATGGCATCTATTATAATCAAGCTGTGGCGAATATTTCTAGACTCATCAGTTTTCTCTCGTATCTTTGGAACAAGTTCAATAGAAAACATGGCTTCCATCTTGCTTTTATTGATGAGCATCTTCATGTGCTAGATGAAATGAAAATGACTATAAAACACTTGTTGCATGTGCACATGAGGGAGGCTAGGAGAAAAACAAGAAGGGATTGGTTGGAAAGCGTTAAGTATCGTGATCATTATCCTATTGATTTGAATTGGTGTTCCTTTTGTAGTCAGTTTGGTTGTGTTCTCGAAGAGGCTATTTCATAAATGAACTTTGATGGAGAGTTTCGAGTCCATTTTTGTAGTGGGATTTCTTTATGTAAAGACAACAAAAAAACATATTTTAATTTCAATGTTATTTTTTTGGTTTCACTGATGGTGGAATTGAATATCACTTTAGTTTATTAATTCATTCGATTTATAATATTAACAATCAGTAAGGTTGATTGATCACTTGCTGTTTATAATAATAATAATCATGTGACTTTAAAATTCCTCTGTGTTTAAAATATTGGGTCGTATGCTTTATTAAGCTCTTGTGTTTTTACTATTGTTCCCTTGGCCTTATTAGTCCCTTAGGTTATTAATATTTTCCCCTTGGGTTCAATGATTCCTTTGGCTTATAATAATAAACCCTTGGGTTTATTAGTTCTTTTGGTTTGTAATATGAATAACCCCTTGGGTTAATTCTTAGTGTTTATTAATTTCTTTGGTTTTTTTATTTTTTTATTAATTTTATTGATCTTTTGACTTTATTAATCACTTGAGTTTCATAATAATTTTTATTTCTAATACTAATCTATTGAGTTTATAATATTAATAATCCCTTCGGTTTACTGATTTTTTTCTTTATAATATTAATAATCTCTTTGATTTGTTGACGTTTTATGTTTATAATATTAATATTTCCTTGTATTTTTTGATCCATTGGTTTTGTAAAATTGTTTCGTTAATATTAATAATCCATTTTCTTTTTTGATGTTTTATGTTTATAATATGTATATTTCCTTGCATTTGTTGATCCATTGGGTTTATAACATTAATTAGTTAATTTTTCGAATTCTTTCGGTTCGTAATATTATTCCCTTCAATTTATTAAATCTAAATATTGGGCTTTAAATATTAGTCCTGATGTTTAATACTAATGCATGGTCCAATGTCACATTATGAAAAACATTGACTCAATATGAAAATTAACCATGGGAAACCATTGTTAATTAGCATTAGCCATAGTCGATCAATGTCATCCATGGTCAAATGTCACATTCTGAAAAATATTGTTTCAATATGAAAATCAACCATGGGAAACCATTGTTAATTAGCATTAGCCATAGTCGATCAATGTCATCCATGGTCAAATGTCACATTTTGACAAATATTGTTTCAATATGAAAATCAACCATGGGCAACCATGGTCATAGTTGATCAAAAGTCACATTGTGACAACAATTGTCTCAGTGTTTAAATCAATCATGGTAAACCATGTTTATTCCCCTCATTTTATAATATTAATAATCATGTGACTTAATCAATCATTTTTATTTAAAAAATTTATTCCTAAATTTTATTAATCTCTTGATTAATCATGTGAGTTTCTCATTCATTTATATTTAAAATATTTATTCCTAGCCTTTACTAGTCCTTCTTGTTTTTTATATGGATCCCTTGGCCTTGTTCATCTCTCATGTTTTTAATATTTTTCCCTTGGGTTGCCCAATTCCTTTGTTTTATAATATTAAACCCTTGGGTTTGTTGGTTCTTTTGGTTTATAATATTAATAATCCCTTGTGTTTACTAATTAGTTGATTTTAAAATATTGATTGTTATGGTTTATTAATTTCTTAGGTTTTTAAGTTTAAAATATTTATTTTTAGGGTTTTTTAATCTCTTGTGTTTTTAATATTGATCCCTTGGTCTTATTGATTTCTTAGGTTTTTAATACTTTTCCCCTGGGTTCACCAATTCCTTTGGTTTATAATATTAAACCCTTGGATTTATTATTTATTTTGGTTTGTATTATTAATAATCCCTTCGGTTTATTAATCTCTTTAATTTAAAATATTAAATACTATGGTTTATTAAATTCTTAGGTTTTTTGTTTAAACTATTAATTATTAGGGTATATTAATCTCTTGAGTTTAAAATATTAATTTTTAGGGTATTAATTTTTTGGTTTATAATACTAATATTTGTCCTTTAGGTTTTTTAACATTTTTCTGCCGAGTTTACTAATTTCTTGCGTTTAAATGCTTGTGTTTATTTGTTCCTTAGCTTTATAATTTTACAAATTCCTTTGGTTTATAATATTATTTATTCTGGTTTACAACATTAATAATCTGTTGAGTTTATTAATCTGTTGAATTGAAAATATTAATTCTTAGAGTTTATTAATTTTTTAGGTTTTGAGTTTCAAATATTAATTCTCAGGGTTTATTAATCTCTTGTGTTTTTAATATTGATCTGTTGGCCTTATTAAACCCTTAGGTTTTTTATATTTATCCTTGGGCTCCTTAATTCCTTTAATTTATAATATTAAACCCTTGGATTTACTATTTCTTGTGTTATAATATTAATAACCCCTTGGGTTTATTAATATATTGAGTTTAAAATATTATTTCTTAGACTTTATTAATTTCTTAGGTTTTTGAGTTTAGAATATTAATTCTTAGGTTTTATTAATCTCTATTGTTTTTAATATTGATCCATTTTCCTTATTGATCTTTTAGGTTTTTAATATTTGTCCCTTGTTATCACTGATTTCTTTGATTTATAATATTAAACCCTTGGGTTTATTAGTTCTTTTGGTTTATAATGTTAATCACCACTTGGGTTTATTAATCTCTTGAGTTTAAAATAATAATTCTTAAGGTTTATTAATCTCTATTGCTTTTAAAATATTGTGTCAATGTTTAAATCAAGCATGGTAAACCATGTTTATTGCCCTCGTTTTATAATATTGATAATCATGTGACTTAATCAATCATTTTTATTTTAAAAAATTATTCCTAAGATTTATTAATCTCTTTATTAAGCATGTGAGTTTCTCATTCATTTGTATTTAAAATATTTAGTCCTAGCCTTTACTAGTCTTTTTTTGTTTTTTATATGAATTTCTTGGCTTTGTTGATCTTTATGTTTTTAATATCTTTCCCTTGGGTTTTCCAATTCCTTTGGTTTATAACATTAAACCCTTGGGTTTATTGGTTCTTTTGGTCTATAATATTAATAATCCCTTTTGTTTATTAATTAGTTGATTTTAAAATATTGATTCTTATGGTTTATTAATTTTTTAGGGTTTTGAGTTTAAAATATTTAATCTTAGGGTTTGTTAATATCTTGTGTTTTTAATATTGATCCCTTGGCCTTATTGATTCCTTAAGTTTTTAATAATTTTCCCTTCCGTTCACCAATCTCTTTGGTTTATAATATTAAACGCTTCGGTTTATTATTTCTTTTGGTTTCCATTATTAATAATCCTTTGGGTTTATTAATATCTTGAGTTGAAAATATTAAATACTATGGTTTATTAAATTCTTAGGTTTTGGGTTTAAACTATTAATTCTTAGGGTTTATTAATCCCTTGAGTTTAAAATATTAATAGGGTTTATTAATTTCTTGGTTTAGAATATTAATATTTATCCCTTAATTTATAACATTTTTCCGTTGGATTTATTAATTTCTTGGGTTTATAATATTAAATTCTTGTGTTTATTTGTTCCTTATTTTTATAATTGTACTAATTCTTTTGCTTTATAATATAACTTATTTTTTTTTACAACATTAATAATCCGCTGAGTTCATTAATCTCTTGAATTAAAAATATTAATTCTTAGATTTTATTAATTTATTAGGTTTTTGAATTTCAAATATTAATTCTTAGAGTTTATTAATCTCTTGTGTTTTATTAATGTAATTGATATAAACCTATAAGTGTATATCAATCACATTAATAAATGCAAGTGTGCTGATTATTAAATTATAATCTTTGTTTTGGCTTGAAAAAACACTATCTTGATATATTTTATTATTTTTTCCCAGAAGAATCCGGATTCGTGTTCCTCCCGTTACCTCCCATGAACGAGACAACTAAACTGTCACAAAAAAATTATTATTATAATGTGAGAACCATTCCAATCGGTTTCTCAACTATTGATTAAAATTCAGTACTATGTTAAACTATTTTCTTTGTCGTCAAAATATGTATGTTTTTAAAATTGCATCCCATCTCATAACTGTGTGGTGTGGTGTGGTGTAGGAGGGACAGGGTATATGATATTAAAGCTATGATGTGTATAGTTAGCTGCAATGCGTTTTCTTTTCAACGAAAAAACAAAACGTCCTTCATTACACCAAATATTGAACATCCAGGTCACTCATAAATGTATTGAACATCAAATTTGAGACATTAAAGTTTCAATTCTCTGTGTATGGGGTGTCAGACTTGGGGAGCAGATAGAAGCCTAAGAGGTGCTGGCATGTAACCTTGTTTTGGCTCTTTAGTGTGCAAGGGTATTTTATGTAATGTTTATTCGAGCAGTGATAATGGTTAAACCACTTCATATAAAGTTTGAGGTGATGATTGTTTCATTATTGTGTAAGATAAAGAATTTAGGAGGAAATATCTTTAGTTTTTAGGGTTCAGTTTAGTTTAAAAGCTATTAATTTTAGGTTTTTTGACGGTATTGGGTTTGTAATTTAAGTTATGGTTACTTAATTTTTTAATATGTTTTTAATTTATTTTATTATTTTAGCTTTTTTTTATTATTTTGATTTTTTTGTCTGGTTCGATTATAATATATTATATCATGATTTTAGGACATTACTAATACACTCTCTTAGTAGTAAGAGTTATTTATAATGTCAAGGTTTTTTATCAATTTCTTATATTAAGTTATTGACCATGTTTAATACACAAGATCATTACCACATGTTTTTGGCTCACTCTACTACTACACATACTATAAATTGCTAACAATAAAGAGAGTTGGTGATGGCCACTAGCCAAAATCTAGCATGCAATGCCTAACCCACTACTCTAATTCCCTTAGCAAAATCCATTCCTCTTATAAGCATTCCTAGTGTATCGCCTCGACACAATCAAATGCTATGAATGTTGTAGAGAATTATCACTATTAATTCTCTAAAAAGGAAGTTCTCCATTACTCAATTGGAAAGAGAAAATAAGAAATAGATCTGACAAATTAAGAAATGGATGTAGATATCATTGTTTTTATTCCTTCCAATCAAAGCAAAATAAATATTATAACTTGTTATGGTATTCCCTCTAATCAAAATGAAACAGATATTATAACTTGGTAATATTATATAATAATTCTATATAGAGTTTTCTCTTTCCATTGATTTAGCCCATAGATTTAGAAATAAGTAGTACCACTCCTTTTATATTTTTATTCCTAGTATCTTTTATATATCTTGATAATATTTCTGTCATATTAAACTATAGAATTCAAACTCAATATAATAAATTTTATTTAAAAATATTAAATTTATTTACCTATTAACTCATTTTCATTTATATTTATTTAACTGCTAACCATTTACATCATTTCAAAATTTATCTTGTAGGTTTACAATCTTTATATATATAAAATCTCCGTCAGGCCACCGTGCCAATTCAGATAAAATCAAATCAGTGCCTTGCGTTGAAACTTCCAAATAGTGAAAAACAACCCGAAAAGTGGCAAAAGTCAACGCTAATACAACTTTTTGCAATGTGCTAGAATAAAGGCATTAATGGCTTGATCAATCAAACCTTAGATGGGGTCGCAGTGAATATCATATCCTATTATGATAAAAGTTTATCAAATTAAAATCAATATGCGGCTGTCAATATCATCACCTAATATGAAAAAAAAAAGGTTTATGGAATCAATTGTATTATTGCCCTTTACCAAGTTTTAAATGGTACCGAAATCCATATCAACAGCATTCTCTTATTGCTACTTCAACCCGATATTGCACCGATGTCAATGGATGATAGCATTACTAAAAATAAATAAAATTTGTTTTATATATATTTTTAAATAAAATAGAATGTTATTGTTATTGAAAATTGAGGGATTTAATATATACCATATATTTTATTTAAATTTTTTTTTAGAATTAAATCAGAATAATTTAAAAAATTGATGAAACTTTCCAAATTTCCGACCAAATGTCATACAAATTTCCCTCGGGTGTGGTATTATAAATGAGAAATCAGAAGTCAGGCGTAGGTGGTCGGGCTGAAAAATAGATGACGACGACGGTGAGATTGTCACCAGAATCCGTTTGGAGAGCCTCGTCGACCAACACTTTGGAAGAACGCTAGGGATCATTGCTTGAGATGAGCTCTCTCCTGGCGATGCCTACAGCTTCCTCGCTGCTCATCACATCCCAAACACCGTCGCAGGAAATGACCAGGAATTCGTCCTCTTTGCTCAGTTGCACCTGCTGCACTTCCGGCTCCGCCGACAGAGGACTGGAGGCCTTGATCCGCAAGTCCCCGAGTGCCCTGGAGACCGCAAGTGCGCGGTTGAGATAGCCGTCTTCAGTGACAAAACCCCCAAGGGACTCGATCCTTGATCTCTTGGCAGTCGTGGTGGGCTTGTGATCAGTGGACATGTCAATAGCTATGCCGCCTCTTTTCCCCAAAACTGCCCGACAATCGCCAGCATTGGCCACCACCAGCGAGTTTCCCGACACGATGGCAACAACCGCCGTCGTCCTGGACGTGATGTGGGCCTCCGCCAGGGCAACGTCGGCCTTTAGGAAAGCATTCTTCAGGGATTTCTCAACTCCTACTCCCCCCTCGGAAAAATCAAGGTCGCCATTTACCTCATAGAGTATCAAATTGAGGAGGTTTTGTTTAATAAATTTGGATGCATTCTCGCCCAGATGCCCGTCGAAGACTCCATAGAAGGCCAATGAGTCGAAACCCGGTACCTTGTCGATGCAGATGTGCTCGTCTTCCATGTGTCGTCGCGTGACCCCTATGTCAGCCCAGCTACCCAAGCGCAACACTAGTGGAACATTATCCAATTCTATTTTTTCGCCCTTTTCTTCATCTACTCTAGACGTACTACCTCCTCTTGCCATTTCTTATTCTCTCTCTTTCTGTTTCGATCAAGTTACACAGAGAGAGCGTAGTAGAGAGTCCTGTGGGTATTTCTATGCTATATTACCCCGTCGCTCTCTGGATTTTATACCTAATTCGCATCTACACACGCCTCCTTGGGTGCACCCTTTCAGATCATGCCTCGCCTTAAACACACAGTTGTTAACCAAAATAAATAATAATCACCTTCTAACATTCGTCATGCAAACACAAATTTAAACACTCGGTGCAAAGTAATTTTTGGAATTTTGGACATTCAGCGTATAACTCTTTTTTAAATGAATTTTTAATATATAAATAGATTTAGTGTGTTTTGAATGCTTTCTTATTATTTAAATGCAATTTTAATATATTGGAAGTGTAGATGATCGGAAGAGCACTTCCAGTTATGTTTTTCACATGGGTTCAGGAGCCATTTCATGGGCTTCTAAGAAACAACCCATTGTAGCATTGTCTACAGCAGAGGCAGAATATGTGGCAGCTACAGCAGCAGCTTGTCAAGCAGTTTGGATGAGGAAAATGTTGAGAAGTTTATGCCAAGAGCAGACAAAAGGGACAGTGATTTTTTGTGACAATAGCTCAGCTATTGCATTGTCTAAAAATTCTGTTTTCATAAGAGGAAAAAGCACATTGACACCAAGTTTCATTTCATACGGGAATTGGTAAGCAATGGCGAGATTGTTTTGCAGCATTGCAGAACAGAGGATCAATTTGCATATATCCTCACAAAGCCACTTCAGTAGAAAAGCTTTGAACATTTCAGGAAATGCATGGGTATGTTAGAAAACCCAGCAGTTGAATTTAAGGGGGAGTGTTGAATTATAACTTCAACTGCTGTAATGCAGAGAAGGATAAATGCTACAGGAGTTTCTCTGGAGCACGCAAGCCAGAAATTAAAAATTTGCATCTAATGAAGTCTGCAAGTTGTTGTTTAAATATCTCTGCAATAGCCGCCGGAACATTGAAGAAATTGTGGTTTCAAACCACGCAACCAGAAAACTTAAATGCTCTCTTTGCCGCCTCTTGATTTCTGCAACCACCACATTCAAAGCTCAGATATTTACCCACCAGTTTTTACCACGTGGCATTGCATGATTCATTCGGGTTTCACATGGCTCGTTCATGAAGTTGGAAAAACCGGACCCGAATTTTTATAGGGTGAATTCTATTGAGAATTCGTGTCACACATTGGGCCTACGTCAACATTTGATTTTGGAACGCGAAGACTCTTTTTCAATAGAGTTTTATTTATGGTTGAAATCCATAAAAGTTTCATAAAGTTTTTAAAGACCTTCAGTAAAATTTATTTTTACTAAGGTTAATATATATTATAAATGTTTTTAACATTTATAATATATATATTTAATTTTTTATTTTTAAATGTTATGTTCTGGAAAGTTTAAAAGGCCCGAAAGCTAAAACAAAAAAAAGAGAGGGTCGTGAATGTAATTTTTTATTTTACTGTGTAATTTTTTTTATTAAAAGTTTATTTACACAGCGGTGTATAAAAAGGGAAAAGACAGATTGTAAGTTAGAGAAGTTTTTACACACAGCAGAGTGTAAAAGTGTGAGTTGCACAGCAGTGCATTTATTGTTTTTTTTAAGAGAGACAGAGTATTTTCTGTGTGAGACAGAGAAGAGTTTTGCTTGGCACTGTGTTTTGTAACAGTCCAGCATTTTGTAATCCCTCATAGAGGAAGAAGTTTTTTTTATTGTAATATATTTTTTACAGTGAATGAAATAGAATTTTTCAGTGTTGAAGTCTGTCTCATTTGAGTGAAATTTTTAATATTTTCTCTGTGTTAAAGGAGGAAAATTTATATTCTCCTGTGTGTTTGGAATTTTCAAATATTCCAACAAATAATATTTGCATGCATGAACCCAATATATCTACACATAGCAGATCTTTCCCTATCGCTCACCACTGTAAAATTACTAAAGTACTGTATATTACGGATTCCTCAAACTCAACGACATCTTCGATGAAGGAATCTGGTCTAGCATAGTTCTCTTCTAATCCAAAACTTGTGAAGAAACAATTTGATGGAAGCGAGAACAAAGTATAATCTGGAGGAGATAACTCGCCCTCGTTTAATTCTGAGATTTAAGGAGAAATCGTGGAGTATGATCGAAGGTGTGGCTCTTGGAAGCATAAATAGCCTGCGGAGGTAGGAATTCATCATTACAACCTGTGGATAAGCTCTCAACACTGTTGAGTAAGATAGTCATACAACTGCATTTCCTTATTGCTATTGACTTGGTACTCCTACTATTATGCCTTCTTACCTTTACTTGAATGCATCTTACTCTTTCTCGAAGTTACATGCACTATGATTTGAAATATCTATAGATATATGGATGCCAAGAGGAGCTTGATTCTTTTGAGATGTTGTAAGTTTGTTTTGCTCTTATGCGTAGGGACATAAGTTGTGCTAGCTTTCTTTTATTTCTATTTCAATTATATTTTGCATAAAAGGGTGTGATACTAGCACAACCGCATTATATTTATTAATGTGGTTGATATATAGGGGTATATAAAATAGATTTACAACCACATTCACCAATGTGATTAATATACGCCAATAAGCCTATATCCACTCCCCAGCACATTAATTTATATATCAATAAATAAATATTATATATAATAATATTATTATATTAACTTGAAATATATATATTATATATTAATAAAAATATTTATTAATATATTAATTATGATTAAAATCACAAAAATATCTTATATATATCAATAATATTTATTGATATATTAATAATAAATAATATTTTAATATTTATTAATATATTAATATCATAGATGATTATATTATTAATAAACCAAAAGAACTAATAATATATTATATCATATTTGGTTATATTATTAATAATATATATTAATAATATTATAGTATTAATAAATATTAGAATATAATATATTAATAATATTATACCCAAAAATATAAGAAAGTAATAAACTTTAAGAATTAATATATTAAACTCAAGAGAGTAATAAAGCATATGAAACAATGTTTAAAAACAAAAAACCTAAGAGATTAATAAACCTTAACAATTAATATTTTAAACTGAAGATATTAATAAACCTAAGGGATAATTAATAATACAAATCCAATGTCATCATAAACTAAAAGTTTAAATATTATAAACCAAAGGAATTGGTGAACTCAAGGGATAAATATTATAAACATAAGGGATCAATATTAAAAACACAAGAGATTAATAAACCATAAGAATTGATATTTTAAACTAAAAAACCTAATAAATTAATAATCCATAAGAATCAGTATTTTAAACACAAGATATTAATAAACCAACGGGATTATTAACATTATAAACCAAAAGAACTAATAGACCCAAGGGTTTAATATTATAAAGCAAAGGAATCAGCGAACCCAAGGGATAAATATCATAAACCTAACGGATGAATATTATAAACAATAGAGATCAATAAACCCTAAGAATTAATGTTTTAAACTGAAAAATCTAAGAAATTAATAAACCCTGAGAATTAATATTTTAAACTCAAGAGAGTAATAAATCGAATGTGTGATTAACATTATAAACCAAAAGAACTAATAAACCCAAGGGATTAATATTATAAACCAAAGGAATCAGTGAACCCAAGGGATAAATATTAAAAGCCTAAGAGATCAATAAGGCTAAGGGCAATATTAAAAACAATAGAGATTAATAAAACCCAAGAGTTTAATATTATAAACCAAAGGAATTGGTGAACCTAAGGGAATTGATTTAAACATTGAGACAATTGTTGTCACAATGCGACATTGGACGAACTATGACGAGGGTTGGCCATGGGTGATTTTCATATTGAGAAAATATTTGTCAGAATGTGACATTTGATCATGGATGACATTGATCGATTATTCATATTATAAACCAAAAGAACTAATAAACCCAAGGGTTTAATATTATAAACCAAAGGAATTGGTGAACCCAAGGGAAAACCATGACCCAACAAATTATAAACCAAAGGAATTGGTGAACCCAAGGGAATTGATTTAAACATTGAGACAATTGTTGACAGAATGCGACGTTCGACCAACTATGACCATGGTTGGCCATGGGTGATTTTCATATTGAGACAATGTTTGTCAGAATGTGACATTTGATCATGGATGACATTGATCGATTATTCACATTATAAACCAAAAGAACTAATAAACCCAAGGGTTTAATATTATAAACCAAAGGAATTGGTGAACCCAAGGGAAAACCATTACCCAACAAATTATAAACCAAAGGAATTGGTGAACCCAAGGGAGTTGATTTAAACATTGAGACAATTGTTGTCACAATGCGACGTTGGACCAACTATGACCATGGTTGGCCATGGGTGATTTTCATATTGAGACAATGTTTGTCAGAATGTGTCATTTGATCATAGATGACATTGAAGGATTATTCATGTTATAAACCAAAAAAACTGATAAACCCAATGGTTTAATATTATAAACCAAATGAATTGGTGAACCCAAGGGAAAATAATTACCCAACAAATTATAAACCAAAGGAATTGGTAAACCCAAGGGATTGACTTAAACATTGAGACAATTGTTGTCACAATGCGATGTTGGACCAACTATGACCATGATTGGCCATGAGTTATTTTCATATTGAGACAATGTTTGTCAGAATGAGACATTTAATCATGGATGACATTGATCTATTATTCAGATTATAAACCAAAAAAATTAATAAACCAAGGGTTTAATATTTTAAACCAAAGGAATTGGTGAACCCAAGGGAATTGATTTGAACATTGAGACAATCGTTGTCACAATGCGATGTTGGACCAACTATGACCATGGTTGGCCATGGGTGAATTTCATATTGAGACAATATTTATGAGAATGTGACATTTGATAATGGATGACATTGATCAATTATTCATATTATAAAACTGAAAAATAACTAATAAACCCAAGGGTTTAATATAAACCTAAGGAACTGTGAACCCAAGGAATTTACTTAAAACATTGAGACAGTTGTTGTCACAATGCGACGTTGGACCAACTATGACCATGGTTGGCCATGGGTGATTTTCATATTGAGACAATATTTGTCAGAATGTGACATTTGATCATGGATGACATTGATCGATTATTCATATTATCAACCAAAAGAACTAATAAACCCAAGGGTTTAATATTATAAACAAAAAGAATTGGTGAACCTAAGGGAAAAACATTACCAAAAAAATTATAAACCAAAGGAATTGGTGAACCCAAGGGAATTGATTTAAACATTGAGACAATTGTTGTCACAATGCGACATTGGACCAACTATGACCATGGTTGGCCATGGGTGATTTTCATATTGAGACAATGTTTGGTTTAATGCGGGAGCATTTGACTGCTGATGACATTGATCGCTTATTTATATTATAAACCAAAACTAATAACCCCAAGTCGCTTAATATTATAAACCAAAGGAATTGGTGAACCCAAGGAAAACCATTACCCAAAAATTATAAAGCAAAGGAATTGGTGAACCTAAGGGAATTGATTTTAACATTGAGACAATTGTTGTCACAATGCGACGTTGGAACAACTATGACCATGGTTGGCCATGGGTGATTTTCATATCGAGACAATGTTTGTCAGAATGTGTCATTTGATCATTGATGACATTAATCGATTATTCATTTTATAGACCAAAATAACTAATAAACCCAAGGGTTTAATATTATAAACCAAAGGAATTGGTAAACCCAAGGGAAAATCATTGCCCAAAAAATTATAAACCAAACGAATTGGTGAACCTAAGCGAATTGATTTAAACAGTGAGACAATTGTTTTCACATTGCGACATTGGACCAACTATGACCATGGTTGGCCATGGATGATTTTCATATTGAGACAATGTTTTTCGCATCGTGACATTTGATCATGGATGATGTCGATTTATTATTCATATTATAAATCAAAAAACTAATAAACCTGGCGGTGTAATATTATAAACCACAGAATTGTGAACCGAAGGGAAAACCATTACCTAACAAATTACAAACCAAAGGAATTGGTGAACCTAAGGAATTGATTTTAAACATCGAGACAAATTGTCCCAATGATGCGACGTTATCAACTATGACCATGGTTGGCCATGGGTGATTTTCATATTGAGACAATATTTGTTAGAATGTGAAATTTGATCATGGATGACATTGATCGATTATTCATATTATAAACCAAAAGAACTAATAAACCCAATGGTTTAATATTATAAACCAAAGGAATTGGTGAACCAAAGGGAATTGATTTAAACATTGAGACCATTGTTGTCACAATGCGACGTTGGACCAACTATGACCATGCTTGGCCATGGGTGATTTTCATATTAAGACAATATTTGTCAAAATGTGACATTTCATAATGGATGGCATTGATCGATTATTCATATTATAAACCAAAAGAAATAATAAACCCAAGGGTTTAATATTATAAACCAAAGGAATTGGTGAACCCAAGGGAAAACCATGACCCAACAAATTATAAATGAAAGGAATTGGTGAACCCAAGGGAATTGATTTAAACATTCAGACAATTGTTGTCACAACGCGATGTTGGACCAACTATGACCATGGTTGGCCACGAGTGATTTTCATATTGAGACAATGTTTGTCAGAATGTGACATTTGATCATGGATGACATTGATAGATTATTCAAATTGTAAACAAAAAAAATGAATAAACCCAAGCGTTTAATATTATAAAACAAGGAATTGGTGAACCTAAGGGAATTTATTTAAACATTGAGACAATTGTTGTCACAATGACGTTAACAATCTGGGCGACCATGGTTACTACAAAAAGATTTTCATGTTGAGACAATATTTGCTTTAATGTGTATTCGATCATGGATGACACTGGGACGATTATTCATACTATAAACTAAAAAGAACTAATAAACCCAAGGGTTTAATATTACAAACCAAAGGAATTCTCAGAACCCAAGGGAATCGATTTAAACATTGAGACAATTGTTGTCACAATGCGACATTGGACCAACTATGACCATGGTTGGCCATGGGTGATTTTCATATTGAGACAATATCTGTCAGAATGTGACATTTGATCATAGATGACATTGATCGATTATTCATATTATAAACCAAAGGAATTGGTGAACCCAAGGGAATCGATTTAAACATTGAGACAATTGTTGTCACAATGCGACGTTGGACTAACTATGACCATGGTTGGCCATGGGTGATTTTCATATTGAGACAATATTTGTTAGAATGTGACATTTGATCATGGATGACATTGATCGAATATTCATATTATAAGACAAAAAACGAATAAAGTTAAGGACACATTATAAACCAAAAGAACTAATAAACCCAAGTTTTTAATATTATAAACCAAAGGAATTGGTGAACCCAAGGGACAACCATTACCAACCAAATTATAAACCAAAAGGAATTGGTGAACCCAAGGGAATTGATTTAAACATTGAGACAATTGTTGTCACAATGCGACGTTGGTCCAAGTATGACCATGGTTGGCCATGGGTTATTTTCATATTGAGACAATGTTTCTCATAATGTGTTATTTGATCATGCATGACATTGATCGATTATTCATATTATAAACCAAAAAAACTAATAAACCCAAGGGTTTAATACTATAAACCAAAGCAAGTGGTGAACCCAAGGGAAAATCATTACCCAAAAAATTATAAACCAAAAGGAATTGGTGAAACCTATGGGAAAACCATTACCCAACAAATTATAAACCAAAGGAATTGGTGAACCCAAGGGAATTGATTTAAACATTGAGACAATTATTGTCACAATGCGATGTTGGACCAACTATGACCATGGTTGGCCATGGGTGATTTTCATATTGAGACAATATTTGTCAGAATGTGACATTCGATCATGGATGACATTGATCGATTATTCATATTATAAACCAAAAGAACTAATAAACCCAAGGGTTTAATATTATAAACCAAAGGAATTGGTGAACCCAAGGGAATTGATTTAAAAATTGAGACAATTGCTGTCACAATGCGACGTTGGACCAACTATGACCATGGTTGGCCATAGGTGATTTTCATATTGAGACAATATTTGTCAGAATGTGACATTTGATCATCGATGACATTGATCGATTATTCATATTATAAACTAAAAGAACTAATAAACCCAAGGGTTTAATATTATAAACCAAAGGAAATGGCGAACCCAAGGTAAAAGCATTACCCAACAATTATAAACTAAAGGAATTGCAAACCTAAGGGCATAATTTAAACATTGAGACAATTGTTACAATGCGACGTTGGACCAACCATGACCATGGTTGGCTGCTGGGTGATTTTAACATTGAGATAATACTTCACAGAATGTGACATGTGATCATGGATGACATTTATCGATTATTCATACTATAAACCAAAGGAATTGGTGAACCCAAGGGAATTGATTTAAACATTGAGACAATTGTTGTCACAATGCGACGTTGGACCAACCATGACCATGGTTGGCCATGGGTGATTTTCATATTGAGACAATATTTTTCAGAATGTGACATTTGATCATGGATGACATTTATCGATTACTCATATTATAAACCAAAAGAACTAATAAACCCAAGGGTTTAATATTATAAACCAAAGGAATTGGTGAACCCAAGGGAAAACCATTACCCAACAAATTATAAAACAAAGGAATTGGTGAACCCAAGGGAATTGATTTAAACATTGAGACAATTGTTGTCAGAACGCGACGTTCGACCAACTATGACCATGGTTGGCCATGGGTGATTTTCACATTGAGACAATGTTTGCTCTATCGTGGCATTTGGATCACTATGACATCGATCGATTATTCATATTATAAACCAAAAAACTAATAAACACAAGGGTTTATTATTATAAACCAAAGGAATTGGTGAAATCATGAAAACCATTACCCAACAAATTATAAAACAAAATGCATCAGAAACCCAAGGGAAAACCATTACCCAACAAATTATAAAACAAAGGAATTGGTGAACCCAAGGGAATTGATTTAAACATTGAGACAATTGTTGTCAGAACGCGACGTTCGACCAACTATGACCATGGTTGGCCATGGGTGATTTTCACATTGAGACAATGTTTTTCAGAATGTGAAATTTGATCATGGATGACATCACTCAGATTATTCATATCATAAACTAAAAAACTAATAAACCCAAGGGCTTAACATTATAAACCAAAGGAATTTATGGAACTCAAGGGATAACCATTACCCAACAATTTATAAACCAAAGGAATTTGTGAACCCAAGGGACAACCATTACCCAACAAATTATAAACCAAAAGGAATTGGTGAACCCAAGTGAATTGATTTAAACATTGAGACAATTATTGTCACAATGCGACGTTGGACCAACTATGACCATGGTTGGCCATGGGTGATTTTCATAATGAGACAATGTTTCTCATATTGTGTCATTTGATCATGGACGACATTGATCGATTATTCATATTATAAACCAAAAAAACTAATAAACCTAAGGGTTTAATATTATAAACCAAAGGAATTGATGTACCCAAGGGAAAACCATTACCCAATAAATTATAAACCAAAGGAATTGGTGAACCCAAGGGAATTGATTTAAACATCGAGACATTTTTTGTCACAATGCGACGTTGGACCAACTATGACCATGGTCGGCCATGGGTGATTTTCATATTGAGATAATATTTGTCAGAATATGACATTTGATCATGGATGACATTGATCGATTATTCATATTATAAGCCAAAAGAACTAATAAACCCAGGGGTTTAATATTATAAACCAAAGGAATTGGTGAACCCAAGGGAAAACCATTACCCAATAAATTATAAACGAAAGGAATTGGTCAACCCAAGGGAATTGATTTAAACATTGAGACAATTGTTGTCACAATGCGACGTCGGACCAACTATGACCATGGTTGGCCATTGGTGATTTTCATATTGAGACAATATTTTTAGAATGTGACATTTGATCATGGATGACATTGATTGATTATTCATATTATACACTAAAAGAAATAATAAATCCAATGGTTTAATATTATAAACCAAAGGAATTGGTGAACCCAAGGGAAAACCATTACCCAACAAATTATAAACCAAAGGAATTGGTGAACCCAAGGGAATTGATTTAAACATTCAGACAATTGTTGTCACAATGCGACGTTGGACCAACTATGACCATGGTTGGCCATGGGTGATTTTCATATTGAGACAATATTTGTCAGAATGTGACATTTGATCATGGATGGCATTGATCGATTATTCATATTATAAACCTAAAGAACTAATAAACCCAAGGGTTTAATATTATAAACCAAAGGAATTGGTGAACCCAAGGGAATTGATTTAAACATTGAGACAATTGTTGTCACAATGTGACGTTGGACCAACTATGACCATGGTTGGCCATGGGTGATTTTCATATTGAGACAATATTTGTCAGAATGTGACATATGATCATGGATGACGTTGATCGATTATTCATATTATAAACCAAAAGAACTAATAAACCCAAGGGTTTAATATTATAAACCAAAGGAATTGGTGAACCCAAGGGAAAACCATTACCCAACAAATTATAAATGAAAGGAATTGGTGAACCCAAGGGAATTCATTTAAACATTGAGACAATAGTTGTGACAATGCGACGTTGGACCAGCTATGAATGTGGTTGGCCATGGGTGATTTTCATATTGAGAAAATATTTGTCAGAATGTGACATTTGATCGTGGATGACATTGATCAATTATTCATATTATAAATCAAAAGAACTAATAAAACCAAGGTTTTAATATTATAAACCAAAGGAATTGGTGAACCCAAGGGAAAACCATTACCCAACAAATTAAACAACTATAGAACAATAATAAATATTAGTTAGTTGGTTTACTATGACGTTGTAGTTAATTTAGAGATTAAAAAATTAAAAAATATTCCATAATAGTTTAATATTAAAAAATAATCGCATTATTGATTATATTATTCCAGTTTTAAAATGTTAAAGGTAATTTTTCATAGTTCCCAAATTTTATAAAAAAAATAGATATTCTCAAGATCAATATCATTTCCAAAGTTTCTCATTTTAACTTCTTCTTTTTTTAACATTGTAATTGTATTTTATTTTAAAATCATTTCAGGAATAGTCTAACCACGCTTCAGTTTTTAAATCTTCTGACAATCTTGAGCTTGTAGACACTCAAATGTTATAGCACTTGTTATTAGTAATAGTTGGAATAAACCTCATGTTAATGAGAGTATCCTAGTTCTTAATTCGTCTAAATACAAAAAAAATAAAAGAAAATGCCTATAATATATTAAATTTGTCACTTAATCATTAAATATAAAAAAATTGATCATTTTTTTTAATTGTATAGTTTTAGAAATTATATAAGTTGTATTTGAAGATTGCTTTCATAGTGAAGTGGTATGTTCCGTGAAATCTAAAGTTAAAATCTCCACATAGTTAGTGAAAAAAACAAAATACTATATTTTGAAATAGAATAATTGATGCATTTTGGAATTTTGAAAGAAAATAATTGATGTATTTTGGAATTTTGAAATATAGTGAGGTAGTTTTATCATTTTGAAATTCACAGTTTATTAATTTATTATAATGTTATGTTTTTTATTATTTTCAAACATTTAAAGAAATAAAAAAATAACTTAATTTCAATTTTATTTATTATAATGTTATGTTTTTTAATATTATCAAATATTTAAATTAATAAAAAAATAACTTAATTTCAATTTTTTTAATATATGTGATATTTTTTCAAATTATTATATATATATTTTTAGACTTTTTAATATCATTGTAAAATAAATTTTAATTTAATAATTATACACTGTTATGAATAAAACTTGAAAATATTATAATTATTTTAAATTCAATGTTATTTAAAAACAAAAACATTAACCTTACCAAAAAAATATATCAACTGTCTTCAAGATTTTATAAATCCTTGAATTCGATTCATTTAAAAACCCAAATCCAAATCCTTGGCATATGAATAGAGTCTAAACCTTACCATCATAGTATTTAAATACTATGAATAAATTGGTTCAAACCCATTAAACACATATCAAACCTTAAGCTTGTACGTTAACCCTTTCAACTTATGAACAAGACTTTTGTATTACGTTGGATTTTGTGGATCCCACACATTCAACATTCAACTCTTATGTAGTAAATAAACAATTATCATTGCCAAAATCGGTAGGCCATAGCTCAATTAACTCCCATGCAGCTTTGAAATCGAGCGCCCTGGGATCTTCCACCTTCAAGATCGAACGCAAATCGCACGGGCTTCATCACCGAGCTTTAGCACTCCAAAATGAAGCGAAATGGGCAGTTTTATACACATGACGTGTTAGCAAATAATTGGATCGCATTCTTTTTTTGAAAACCACTCCTCAACTCCAGAAGCACGCGAGACGAGTGGTTTACTCACACAAAACCGCTTATTCAAAAACTTCAATTTGTGAATGCATTGAAGTCGGGTTTCAACAGACTTCTGATTTGATTCAAACCAGAGTCAAATCACTCCTTTCAAGCACATATTTTCTCTGCGTTTAATCTTAGAATCGTTCAGCCTTACTTCGATGCAGATTTAACATATTCTATGGTCAAACACTGATATCAATTGCGCCTTTAATCACCAGAATCGTATCGATTCTTGAAAATTAACTAATTCAAACATATCATTTTTGTACATCGAAGTGTCATTTATATAACTATGGAGAGAGCTAACACGTTTGATTAATATTTGATTTTTTTAATGCGTTGTTTAATTATTATGTGCTTCCAAATTTGTTCATTTTCCGCTCAAAGTCGCATTATGCTGCCATGAATGCAAGTGTGGGCAGCAGAGTTGTGTATATCAAAACATTTAAGCGAATATGTTAAGCGAACACGCCTGCCATTAATACAAAAGTCAATGTTCAACATCAACATTAATATAGGAAAAGTCGCCTGCCATGAATTATTATAATTAAATTACATAAAATTATATTAGATCGGCTAAATAAATATAAATAACATTTCTTAAAAATATATATATATATATATATAACTATATTCAAATTTTTTTTTAAACATTGGTTTATTAAAATTATATGGGAAGGATTTCAGGGTGGGCATTTTTAATAGAAAATAAAAATCAACACTAACCTAAAATCAACCAATCAAATTAAATAATAAATAAAATATTCTTTTTATTACAACACGTAAAGAAAGCAAATTAAATAATAAATAAATTTTTTTTTTACAACACATAAAGAAAGGGTTAACGCATTAATGCAATCAACAAATAAAAAGCATCGTGTTCTATGTCTAGATTTTTTCAGTCGTTCTCTATTGTCATTACATTTAGGCAACAATTAAAAAATCTTATTGTAGTGATTACAACCATCAAAAAATCCTGTTGTTGTGATTACAACACGTAAAGGGTTAAAGCATTAATGAAATGTCTTGCCAACAAATAAAAATTATAGTTTTTTCCATAAATATAATGGTGTAGCTTAAAACAAAAATAAAACGAATACTCATAGTTTCTTGGCATGTTCCAAAGATCGTGCATGCCCAAAGTGAAACAAATCATAAATTCCATCTGCGTAGACCGTAACGGGCTTCTCAGTCCTCTTGCTCTTCACGGGATCAGGAGATGCGTGTGGTTCGAATCTCACTGGGGGCTCATAGATAGTTTTTGCACAGCTCTGCTGCAAGGGTACTTCAGCCACCTGCAATGAATTATTTCTCTTGATGGCGAACCTCTTTTGATTCATGTGAACCATTGCTTTATCCTTCTCAATTGTGTAAAATACCATTGCAATCGCCAAGGAATCGAAGCAAAAATTCCCTCAGCACTCGAAACAATCAACTTAAAAAAGATCAACTCGTCTTAGTTCAGGATGGGATGATCTAATGAAATATCGGTCAGTACTGAGCCCTCCATAATTTCAACCATCACAACCGTTATAGAGTCGTGTCATCTGTGATGGTTCAGTAGCGTGATGCGATTGTGAGAATTTGAACCATCAATTAGGTGGAAATTAAGTTTGAACTATCAAGTTAATCTAGATAGGTGGCAATTAATAAATGGTACAGTAAATTTTTAATCAAGATTTGTAAAAAATTAATTTAAGTACGGTTTAAACATGTGATTTAGATATGCAAGGAAGTTAGTGGGATAGATTTGATCCATTGATTGAGTGGCGGCGACGAGAATATACCGACATATTTCAATCTAGACCATCAGATCAAAAAGATTAATTAGCATAATCATAAAAGAAGTGATTTCCGATAGGGGGCTACGCCCATCGACGTAATTATAAGTATGGATGCTCTCACTTAGTTCATTCATGGAAAGACACATATTTTTCTTTGTTTTATGTTTTTTTTCTTTGGTTGGGCTCACGTCTCCTTTTTTTACCATAAATTTTTCTCTTCCTTCATTATCTTATCCTAACATTTATTCATATATAACATCTTTTCTTATAAAAGGTTAATCCATTCTTAAGTTTTCATATGTTTTATATGGTGCATTTATGCAGGTTATCTATAAGGTATACAAATGAGTTTCATTTTTTTTCATATGGTCCATGTGCATCCTATATCATTATTATGCCACTAAGCTCCACCAAGTTTCATATATCCCCACACAACAAGGATCATTGAGTATAAATGTTTTTTTTTGTGTTTAACCACTTCTAGTATACCTGTAAGTGGCACACTTCCTACATAGGGTTATAGGTTACCTATGGTATCCTTTAAATTATTTCAACTTATTCATCCATCTAATCTGAATTGATAGTTTTAAATGTCAATAAATCGAAACGACCTAGCATTAAATGGTTGGTTCATACAACGGCGACGTGGAAATCCACTACCACTACTCGTACACTTGCCCATAAGGCGACAATGGCCATCACCACCAAAACCAATCCTATGGTGACAACACAACCTATTCATGTGAAGGGCACATGAGTGTGGATGGTATGTGTGTGAATGGTGGAGATTTGATAATACACATCGAACGATAGTGATTTCTTGGTATATACCCTAACCCTGAATATCTTTCCTATTCAACGTCATTTGACATTTCGACTCCCTTCTCTGCATGACCGTCGTTTTTTTCTGGATGCACACTCCCAAAATCGGCAATTGCTTCTAGATCAAGCCTATGTGGCGTCACCAATCCTGACAGTAAGGAAGAGGTTGGACTCCCTGGTAAGTTGAATTGTTGCGTTTTCTTCTCAGTAGTGGTTTTCACACAATTATTTATTCCTATATGAACATAGAACTCTCTCAATTATCTGCTAATATTACAGATATATTTTTTTTCGTTCTTTGTTTGTTTTACTCTGGCTACACTATTTGTTCCATTGGTTTCCTAGTTTCAGAAAGAAAGAAGACAGTTGTTGGTACGCTTCCCTTCAACCACAACCGATGAGACCACCACATTGTGTTCGTTGGCTTGCCTCCATCCACCATCCCTATTTTCTTTTGGGTAAGCTAGAAATGCTCCTAGTTCTATTTTATGGTTCTCAATTCGCACAACTTACGAAATGGCTTGGTTTTCTAGCAATATATTAATACCAAATTTTTAGCTAATCCCCCAAATACCCAAAGTTCTACCTTTAACTAATAAATAATTCTAGTGAGGCCATTTTTTCGCTTATAATGGCCCCATTGCTTGTCAAGCACCATTTTAGGGTTCCTACAGTGTAAGGGTGGCCTCGTTGCGTGAGTAGAACCTCAACCCCCTTGTTCTTTTCTTTTATTATGGGTAGGATGTCTACTCCCATTTGTGCATATATCACCTTTCTTTTCCCAAGTTCACCAAGTTTTGGTTTATTTATTGCTCCTTTCAAAATCTAACTCGTTCATTCTCTATAGTTGTTTCTTCCCCAAAGTTGGGATGGTGGAAACTACAACTTATACTACCAAGGTGATTAAAGGATGGCTCTCTGGTAGTTTAATTTTCCTTCAATAATTTTACTATTTTGTTTTTATTTCTTGTGTCGCTCTCATTCATTGAATTTGGGGTTGTCTTTCCAGGTACACACGCAGGTCATTCTCTTCTAGTCACTTTCTTGATAGGTTGGATTCACCACTGATTAAATATTTACCATGTTTCCCAGGGCGATGCCTTTATTATCCTATCATGTTGCAAGTTCTGACCCCTAAGATTTTTCTTGTTGTTGAGTTTGTTTGAAGCCTGAAATGTCTTGCGGATTGTTGATTCCATGGCTATTTTCTCCTTGCCAACTAAAAGTAATGCATTGGTTTCAATTTTAGTGTTCCTTTAGTGATTACTTTGCTCAATGTAATTGAGACCCTTAGAGGGATGAGTTTGTTTTGTTTAGTGTTAGGTCCCTATATTACTAGTTTAGTCTCTTATTGTTATTAGTGTAGCCCCCTTATTGTTTAGTTGTACCCCTGTAACCCCAATATTGTTATTATTGTGCCCTTACATTATTATTGTTAGGTCGGATATGATTATATTGTGGCCCCATGGACTCGTATATATAGAAGGAGGTTTTGGTCATTTGTATCATCCAAGAATTTCTCATTTATGTAATGTATTGGAGGTTTTCCCTCGAAGTGGCTGATTCATAAGGCATTGATCTCTCTTTTCTTCTATTTTTGGAGCTGGTTTTGTAACATTTGGTATCAGAGCTTTGGATTCTAGGGTTTCTCTACTCCAAATAGGTCATCGTGGCATTTTCGCTATAACGTTTTTTCTATGAAGGGTCAAAAGCTGAAAGTTTTACAGAGCGAAGACAAAATTCTGAGGAATGTTGTGAAAAACAATTCAGATCCTGGTTCGTAATATTTTTGGAGATATGATCTGTCCAAGTTAGGGATTTTTGCAGGCTCTTGAATTTAACCTAAATAGGTCATCATGGAATTTTCACTATAACGTTTTCTCCACGAGGGTTCAGAAGTTGGAATTTTCACAGAGTGAAGCAGAAATTCTGATGAACATCATGAAAACATTTCAGGTCTTGATTCACAATATTTTCGGAGATAGGGTTTGTGGAAGTTAGGGATGTTTTAGGCTCTCGAATTTCATCTCAAAGAGGTGATCATGGGAAAATTGTCATAACTCTCACTCTGAGCATTGGATTGGAATTTTGTAAACAGTGACCTCAAATACACAGACTATAGTTTCCTTTATATCAATTTCAAAGCCAAAGGAGGAAATAGTGACACGTGGCACGCTGTACAAGGTCGCTTTACTGAACCAGTCTATAATTAGGTCATTATGGGATATTTGGCATAACTTTGTCTTGAAGAATCCAAATCAAGTTAGACCTCTGGAGTTTGAAAGAAGATTCAGAGGAATACCACAGGGCCCAATTTTAGATATTGAAGATCCAAAATCACAAATATAATTCAGTTTCAATATCGAGCTCCTCAAAATCAAGAAAAAGGTTTGTATTTTTTTCAAATTACATAAGTCTTGTTTAAAAAAATTAGTTTGAATTTATTCCAAGGGCATATTGAAGAACAAATATCAGTATTGGGTTCTAAAATTCCCCATAAAAATAATTAGACACTCATTAAGCCTTCAGAAGGCTCTACTATGACTCATGAAGACGAAGAAATGCAACATGAGATATCAAAATTACAAGAGCAAGTGCATCTATCGCAAAGAGCAACAAAAAATGAGATGGAAGTTTTGAAGAAAGGCATGGAAACTAAGATGGATGGTTTGAAGAAAGGTATGGAAGCTAATATGAATGGTTTGGAAGCTAAGATGGATGGCATGGAAGTTTTCATGGAAGATAATATGGATGACATGAAAGCTAAGATTGATGAAAAAATGGAAAACATGAAGAATGATCTAAAAGTAGACATCGAAGGTCTAGCAAAGTTAATATAATAAATGTTTCCTAATGGCGAAAAGGTATTAGAGGAAACTCATGATGAGAACAAAATAAATGTTAATCGTGATATCATAAACTTTGATGTTGGATGGAAGAACCACCATATTCCAAAGATGGATATGAGGAAGTTTGATGGCAATAATCTCGTAACATGGATACTACAAATGGAGCAATATTTTGATCTCAATAATGTGAAAAACACACAAAAGGTATGCATTTCAACTTTACATTTAGAACAAAATAGATTTTTATGGTATCGATGGCTTTGCTCCCATAAACAAATTGTCACTTGGTCAATTTTTACAGAGGAAATGATAGCACATTATGAGGATACAAAAATCAACACCTTGTTTAGCCAATTGATAAATCTCAAACAAAAGGGTGTAGTTGTGGAGCACATTGAGGACTTCCAAAAATTGAATATAAGGGTAATTGATATTCCAGAGGAACACAAGATGGATGTCTTCATAGGGACTTTAAAGGATAACGTCTAACATGAAGTTTGTGTTTGGGAACCTGATTCATTGAAAAAGGCATTCAAGCTGGCAAGAAAAATTGAATGTAAAATTATGGCGACAAGGAATCCTACCACTCACATATATAAAGATGGAAGTGTTGCTACTCCTAGAATTCCACAACCTACAAGGTTGACACCACAAAAATTGGAAGAAAAAAGGGCAAAAGAGCTTTGCTACAGTTGTGATAGCAAATACACTAAAGGTCATAAGTGTGGTGAGAAGAAATTATTTTAAATAGATTGTGAAGAGGAAGAAGAAAATGAACAAGAATCTTCAAAAGAAGAGGATATACACCAGGAACCAACCCTTGAAAAGGAAGAAATGAGTCTCACCATATCGTGTAATGCATTGGCAAGAATTACCACTCCTCAAGCTCTCAAGATAGAAGGACATATCAAGAAGAAAAAGGTAATAGTGTTGAATGATTCGGGTAGTACCCATAATTTTATTCATTGTAAGGTAGCCAAGGAATTGAATTGTTTCCTATACCCAGCACCAAAATGTCAATTGATGGTTGCAAATGGAGGAACTATAAATTTCTCTGGAAATTGCCATAATATCAAGCTAACCATGAGTTAATATGTGTTGAATAATCCAATACTTTCCATTCCAATGGGAGGTGTCGATGTTGTACTAGGAGTACAATGGTTACAATCTTTGGGGACGGTAGCTTTTAATTTTCAGGAAATTTTCCTAAATTTTTTTTCAAAAGGAAAGGAAGTTGAATTACAGGGTATCGCAGGGAAGCTGGGAAAGATAATAAGCTCTAATGTCATGACAAAGCTTCTGAAGAAAGAACAACGAGGCATAATTGCACAATTATTCTCACTAGAAGTTCCAACATCAAAATCATCTATTTTTGCAGATCTCCAAACAGTCTTGGACAATCATTCCAAGGTGTTTGAAACTCCCAAAGGACTCCCACCTATTCGTGATCATGACCATGCTATTCATTTGATTCCAGGAAGTGTTCCTCCAAACATTAGGCCTTATAGATATCCTTACTTCCAAAAGAGCGAAATTGAACGTATGATTGCAGAAATGTTAGAGGCGGGTATAATTTAACCTAGTCAAAGTTCTTTCTCTGCTCCTGTAGTATTGGTACACAAGAAGGATGGATCATGGCGAATGTGTCCGGATTATAGGGAGCTCAATAAGCTCACCATTAAAGACAAATTTCCCATTCCTGTGATTGATGAGTTATTGGATGAATTACATGGAGAAATTTATTTTACCAAGTTGGATCTTCGTTCAGGATATCATCAAATTAGAATGAAGACTGAAGATATTCCAAAAACATCATTTCGAACTCATGAGGTTCATTATGAATTTTTGGTCATGCCTTTTGGCCTTACCAATGCACCTTCTACATTTCAAGGGTTGATGAATTCCATTTTCAAACCCTTCCTTAGAATATTTGTGCTAGTATTTTTTGATGATATACTAATCTACAGCAGGTCTTGGAAGGATCATGTTGAACATGTTGACAGGGTGCTCAAACTATTGCAGGAGAAACAATTATATGCAAAAACATCCAAATGTTTCTTTGGAGTACAAGAGGTGGAATATCCGGGTCATATTGTATCTCACGAGGGTGTTAAGGTAGACCCTAACAAAATTAAAGCCATTAAGGAATGGAAAGTCCCCACAACCATAAAGCAGTTGCGAGGATTTCTCAGGTTAACAGGGTATTATCGCAAGTTTGTTAAGAATTATGGGAGAATAACAACACCTCTAACAATATTATTGAAGAAAGATGCATTTTCATGTACTTCTGAAGCTACTAAGGACTTTGAACATCTTAAAGAGGTAATGTTCCTAGCACCGGTCTTAGCTACGCCAAACTTCACAAAAACCTTTATTGTGGAATGTGATGCCTCAAGAAATGGAATTGGTGTTGTTTTAATGCAAGAACGAAGACCCGTTGCTTTTGAAAGTCATCCAATCAAAGGAAAGTATTTACAGAAAGCTATTTATGAAAAGGAAATGTTAGCAATACTACATGCACTAAAGAAATGACAACCTTACCTAATGGGAAGACACTTCAAGGTAAAAACTGATCATGATAGTCTTAAACACTTTTTGGAACAAAGACTATCTTCAGAAGAGTAGAAAAAATGAGTCAAAAAGATGTTGGGTTATGACTTTGAAATAATCTACAAAAAAGGGAAGCTAAATTTTTTTGCAAATGCACTCTCAAGAAAGAATGACGAGGTGGAAGCATTACTTTGTGCCATTTCTATTATCCAACTAGATTGGATAACCGAAGAAAGGGATGAATGGAAGGAGGAAGAAGAAGTGTGGACACTCATTCAAAATTTGCAACAAGATCCTAGTACATCTGATACATTTAGTTGGAAAAATGATTCCTTATGGTACAAAGATTGCTTATATATTTGTAAGAATTCCCAACTAAAACGAAAGATTCTTTTGGAATTGTACACTTCTCCTTTAGGAGGACACTCATGATTTTTAAAAACTTACCATAAGGTTAAGAAAGAATTTTTTTGGGATGTCCTTAAATCTGATATTCAAAATTTTGTGGCGGAATGTTTGGTTTGCCAGCAAAATAAAGTTGAGACAACTAACACCCCGAGTCTTCTACAACCTTTATCCATTCCAAGTCAACGTTGGGAGGAGATTATAATGGATTTTATCATAGGTTTACCTAAGTCCGAAGGAAAGAGTGTCATCATGGTGGTAGTTGATATACTTAACAATTATGCACACTTTTGTTCATTATCTCATCCATTTAAAGCAAGTACAGTTTCTACTACATTTTTGGACACAATTCAAAAGCTACATGGAAACCAAAAGGTTATTGTGAGCGACAGAGATCCCATTTTTACTGGAAATATTTTGACGGAGTTATTTTTTTGTTTGGGTACTCAATTAGCTCATAGCTCATCTTATCATCCTAAATCTGATGGTCAAATTGAGATAGTGAATAAATGTTTGGAAGGATATATTCGTTGTTTCGTATCTGATAAAAAAACACAATAGGTAAAGTGGTTACCTCTCACTGAATGGTGGTATAACACTTCCTTCCATATTGCAGCAAACATGACCCCATTTATGGAACTTTATGGATATCATCCACCATCCATCACATCATCTTTAAGAGAAATTTCTAAGGTTCAAGCAGTGGAAGATCACATCGAGCATCAAAAAGAAGTTCTCCAACTCTTAAAGGATAACCTAAATTTGGCACAAAATCAAATGAAACAACAGGAAGATCAACATCACACTGAGAGATTTTTTGATGTAGGAGACTGGGTATTTTTACGGCTACAACCATACAAACAAATTTCCCTCAAGCAAGCTAAAAAGGATAATAAATTATCTCCAAAGTACTCTGGTCCTTACAAGGTGTTGCAAAAGATTGGTACTATGGCATACAAATTGGAGCTTAGTACTTCTTCGCGAGAGCATCCAGTTTTCCATGTTTCATTCTTAAAGAAGGTTATAGGTGAAAATATTCCAGTTCAAAAAATATTTCCAGAACTTGATGAGGAATGAAAAATCATATTGGAACCTGAAGCAGTCATGAAAACAAGAACTCAACAGCTACGGAATCGATCAATTTCAGAGTATCTCATGAAGTGAAAGAACTTACCCACTGAAGATTCTACATGGGAGGATGAGAATTTTATACAGAAGCACACAAAGCTACTCAAGCATTGAGGACAACACTTTTTTGAAGGAGAAGGGCATGTGAGGTCCCTATTTTACTATTTTAGTCCCTTATTGTTAATAGTGTAGCCCCTTTATTGTTATTTTTGTACCATTGTAACCCCGATATTGTTATTATTGTTCCCTTACATTATTATATTGTGGCCCCATGGAATCCTATATGTAAAATAAGGTTTTCGTAATTTGTATCATCCAATAATTTCTCATTTATGTAATGTATTGGAGGTTTCCCCCTCAAAGTGGTTGATTTCTAAGGCATTGATCACTCTTTTCTTCTATTTTTGGAGCTGGTTTCATAACATTGATTTTTATTCAAAACTGTAGGAGAATGTATATATTTTCCCAGTGGACTCTTCATCTCTCCTTGGTCACAAAACTATATATAATCATTATTTTATAATTATGTATCAATGGAATTCTCTTTATGTAACCAGAATGGCCTGTGAGGACCTATATTAATACTAGTATCTTATGTTTTATCACTCCGCATATATAATAGGTCATACTAGTTAGTTTTGTTGTTTTTTTTTTCAATATGAATCTGTAACATATCTTAACCGACTTTAGAGAACTCCGAATAGTATGGGGGGGGGCTTGAAAGTCGAGGAAAAATTATGTTTCTTAAGGATTATAACGATCTTATCAATAGTCCCTTGAAGAAACAGGAGGTGAACCCCAGATGACCAATCATTATAATTTTTTTATTCCTTGGACCTTTTCCCACTTTTTGAAAAGCTCTAAGGCCGTCAAACTTGCTATATCCGTTCTTATTGAAAATTCTCAGGAGGTGGGATTTTTCTTCTTCAAGATGTTTTTCATCTGAGACTCTTAATGATATTGTAGCTAAGGTGCTGAGAACACCTAACTTTTGAGTCAGGAAATGATGAGAACCATCATGAAAATATTTCTCAGTGTGCGTTTTATTTCTAAAGACATGATGAGAAAAAGAACCACCATCATTTCTTGAAATAAGAATGTCGAGAAAAGGCAGGCTTCCATCAACTTCACATTCCATAGTAAACTTTATGGAGTCTGATTGATCATTAAGATGATTGAATAAAATTTCCAAATTCTCCTTGCCATGAGGCCAAACATGAAAAGTGTCATCTAAAAACCTTTTCCAAAGTCTAGGTTGGAAAAGGGTTGAGGAGAGGGCCTTGGATTAAAATTCCTCCATGAATAGATTAGCCACAACAGGGGATAGGGGTGAACCCATGGCCAAACCACAGGTTTTCTCAAATAATTCCCCTTCGAAACTAAAGAAGGTCGACGTGAGACAAATCTCAACGAGATGGGAAGTATCAGGATCAATGATTCAATTGATGACATCAATAACCTCATTTATGGGAATAAAATTGTATAATGAAACCACATTAAAACCTAAAATCTTGTCATCATGATCCATTCTAATGCCTTTCAACTCATTAATTAAGGAGGATGATTTTTTAACAAAGGAATCGGTTCAAACAGTAAGAGGTTTAATTTTATTGGCTAAAAATTTAGCGAGAATGTAAGTCAGACCTCCAATGGTGTTGAAAATGGGGCGAAGGGGGGCTCTTTCCTTATGAATATTTGGAAAACCATATATTCTAGGAGTGAGAGGGTTACTCTCAATAATATTTTTACTAAGGGATATTATCGTGCTACTAGATTTTATGGCTAGAGAAATGACCCTTACAAATTTTTAAAGGGGATTTTTGAACAGGTTCTTGCAGCTTCGATTATTTCAAAGATGATCCAATATATTTCTATGGTAATAATCTTTTTTAAAGATGAATGTAGCGCATCCTTTATCAAATTTAAGAACAACAATTTCCTGGTTATTGTTCAAGGTTTTTAGGGCCTCAAACTCAGGTTTCCTAAGGTTGCTCTTAGGGGGTCTAACTTTCCTCAGGACCACTGCACAATCTTGCATACCTTGGATTTTTTTCAATTATAATCACTCAAACATAATATCTTTTAAAACCAAATGATAATTAGGAGAGGAATATATTTTCAATAAACAATAATAAAAGTTTTAACCGTAACCAGTTGGATATTCTTGAGATGAATAACTTTCCACCCAACCATGAACCTTCACTACAGGTTCCCCCCGAGATGAGATATCCTTACCTTTAGAATCAACAACCTCTTTTGATTCTAGACCATGTATATTTATACCTTGCTTCCTTATCAAAATTTTCCTTAGAAACGTCCCGCTTTCTAGGATATACCAACCCAATAGCCTAGTTGTTTCCTATATTTCGGAAAACAATCATCCCTTTTTCTATTAAAGCTTGCATTTTTCTCCCCTGATGATTTATTTATCCTTTCTCAATGATTTTTCTACACCAAGTGATTTTAATATAATTTTCTCTCCAATCATATTAAATCTCATTAATAAACCCCTAGGGATTTTTAGGATTGATTTTAGAGAATTTTGTCTTGCTCCTACCTGTCCACATTAGTTTCCGGATCTAGGTAAGGATCTCTTTAACTCAAGTGTTTCTTTCAAAAGTAAATCTCTAATCTCATCCTTTTCATTCATGGACTTCATTATTACACCATCATACTCTATTATTTATTTGAGTCAAATTCACCTTTACTTCCTAAACAGTCAATCTAAAATAGTTCAGTTTAAAAACATAATGTATTTACATAGAAACGAAGGGGTATTACATTTTACCCCTCTTAAAATAACACCATCCTAAATGTTTCTTATTCATTTGCATCCTTCTCGTACCATGTCAAGTAATATTCTTTCATTTTAAGCTCAGGTTCCCAAGTAGCCTCCTCAAATGTAAAGTGACTCCACTGCATATTAACCTGAATGATGACTCGATTCTAGATCAAAATATCTTTCCAATCTAATATGTGGAGTGGATCTGGTAGAAAATATCCTTTGGGTGCCACCTGTATCAAGTTCCAATAAACCACATGCAGAATAATTTGGATATATTTATTTAATGGAGATATATGAAATAATTATGAATTTTAATATGATTGCACCAGGCAAGATGATAGGCAACTGGACTAATTATGTCTTGTTTGTAGTATGATCCATGTGTTTTCCTTGATGACAACCCACTTATAGAAGAACCAATATATGTCAACTGGATGAGCTCACAGATGAGTTCAAAGGTGACACAATGATGGAACAAAATGACAAAATGATGGGACATAGGTTTGCAAGTCATAATCAGAAGTTAGGTAAAGGTGAATATTTGAAGAAATATACACGGGTTTGTTAAGGCCAAGTCACATATTCACGCGGGTACAAAGAAGCAAAGTATCGTGTATGCTTATGGACTAATTTAATAATACCAAGGGTCTTTACCATGGTATTAGGCCATAGTATTAAGCGCAGTAACGATTATTTGATCCTCTCCAAGATTAACACTGACACTAGTGTGGTTCTGGCTCATGGTATTTTCTAAGGTTCAAGCTATACAAGGAGGAGAAGATAAAAGTGTTACAGTGTGCATGTGGAATGGTTATTGATGAATATTTAAAGCTGAAGTATATTTTCATTGTAAGGGCCATAGTTGACATATAGATATAAAATAATGATGCACCCATGAATACAATGATGGATCATGATCTTTAGACCTAAAATAACTTTGTATTTGCATGATTTGTTCATGAGTTGTTTATATTTTTGGTTTGGCACATTTGTTTTGCAGTGAAGGGTATGATTTGAGTAAGTTTGAATTTATGAAGAATTGCGTAGTTTCAAATTATTTACAGATATTTACGTGTGTTTGAAACAAGGAAGGAACATATGCATGCGGGTTTTCTTTCTACAGAATTTCATATATATTCCATAATATGTTGAGATATGTATGCTAGTTGGGTTTGGGATAAGTGCATACATACATTGATAATTCTTCTCGAAGGCGAGTATTCAAACCAATTTTTTTGCTGAAGAATCCTGAAGCAAATGTTTGATCAATGTTGTTGTGTTTCTGTTGTCTATCAATGATGTCTTCAAATAGATCTGGGTTGACTGCGTATAATAATGCTACTAGTTGATTGTGATGAAAGATAAGTGATTGGTTGGTTGATTGGTGATTCATTGATTGATATGTTACATTTATATGTTTTAGTTTGATGTATGGTATTGGGATTAAATGAGTGTAGTGGGTACATTCTAAAAATCTAATGAAAAGAGGCCTACAAGTTTTTATGTATTGAAGCCAGTGGATCTAGTGTGAAAATTAATGAAACGTGGTCCACAGTGGTGATGAGGGTTGGAGCCTTCAGTAAGAAAGTCGAAGCTTCCTCCCAGTAGTAGCTAGTAAACGAGATCAAGGGGGTTGAAGCTCCCTTACAGTGGTTGTTGGTAAACGAGATCAAGGTGTTGGAGCTCCCCTCCATTAGGAGTTGGAGAATGAGTGAAGGCTATAGCCTTCAGCAGGTGGGTTCCTGCGTACTGGCATGAGCCTGCACCAGTACATGAAAGTAAGAAGTTTTTTATATTAATAGGATTGAAGACTAAGATGACAACAGCAGTGGTTTTCTCCCTCATTGGGTTTTCACCTTAAATCCCGGTGTTCGTGTGGGATGATTTATTATATTCTTAATGCGCATGCTTACTGCTTATCAAATATCTAATGAATCTCTTACATTATGGTTAAGTTAAACAGATAAATAACTACCTATTTTACAATTTTACTAAGCATACACTAGTTTCTTTTATAACAGTCGCGTACATACGTAAGTTGGGTTCAGTAAAGTCGTATATAGATATAAGAAAAGAAAATTATTATTGTGAGTTTTAAATATTGATTCATCCCCCCCCTCGCCCCCTCAATATTTTTTCCAAAAATTGGTATCAAAGCAGGTCCTTCAGAAGAAGCTTGATCACTTGAAGGAAGATCTACCAAGATTAGCAATCAATATGGAACAACATTTATCATACAACCACTCTTCAATGGAAATAATTTAATATTATGGAAGACAAGAAAAATATCATATCTTCAGTCCCTTGGAGCAGATGTTTGGAAAATTGTTGAAGGAGGTTACCAATATCGAGTTGTAGTTCCCACAGATGCAGCAACAAAGAAGACATATGAAACCAATGTGAAAGTTGTCAATGCATTATTGGGAGCCTGACCAAATCAAAATTTGTCAAAGTTATGCAATTAAGAACAAAAAGGAAATATGGGACAAAATCATCCTAAGCTATGAAGGCGATAACAATGTAAAATGTGTTAAACTCCAAACTCTCACAATTCAATACGAAAATCTCAAAATGCATAATGATGAAAGTATTGCTAGTTTCTTTCTACGTCTAGATGAGATTGTAAATCATATGATAAATCTATGTGCATACATAGAATACATAACTTTAGTAGAGAAAATATTAAGATCTCTACCTCATAAATTCAAGTCTAAAGTGTCCTCCATTGAAGAGAAGCAGGATCCGCAAACTCATACTGTTGTTAAAGTTCATGGGATCTTGACTGCTTTTGAAATGAGAAAAGGAGGTCCATCAAAAGTCAGAGAAGCTGCATTCATAGTGACTTCAAAATGAAAGTAAAAGGAAGAACATAAGGAATCATGGTATGTATCAGAAGAAGATGACGTAAATTTTTTAAAGAAACTTCAACTTGGCACCGGAAGGTTCAGAGGTAAGCTTCCCTTCAAATGTTTTTATTGTGGTAGAGTTGGTCATTATGCTACTAAATGTGCTCATGAAGATAGCCATGATAAGGGGAAGGATATTGCAAAAGGTAATAGGAGATTATTTGAAAATAAGAAAAGTTATTATACTCATGAGGATAGTGATGGCTTGTCAAATAGTGAAGAAGGAGAATCTGAGCAAGATCTTAAATTACCCATGGAATTTGAGAAAACCACTAATGAGTCTAATGATAAATTTGTGGATTCTTTAGAGGAAAAATATTTCTTTGAATAAGTAACTCAACTCAAAATATGATTTGAATAAAACAAGGTAGCCATAGATACTCTAAATTATCAACTCATAGAAAAGAAGAAGCATAATGAGAAGTTAGAATGTGAAATAGTAAGTCTAAGAAAAGAACTTGAGAAAATAAAAACTCCAAATCTTAGATTTTCTAAAGGATCTGAAACCTTATATGAAATTATCAAGGTTCAGTGATCTCCTCTTATGAATACAGGTCTTGGATACATTGGTGAAACATCACAGACAATAAAATCCTCAACCACAATCGATAGCTATCTAAATGCAACAAAAGCCAGTCAACAAAGTTTCAATTTTCAGTGAAAGAATAAAGACACTTCACAGGTAAATAATGTTCACTCTAATTCAAGGATTAACAATAACATGAGAATTATTCAAAAGTTAAACAACACTAGAAGGTTCTATGATCACATAAATTTCCTCTTTAATGGACAATGTTTCTCATGACATAATTTTGGTGACAAAGCTGCTCAATGTGTTGCATAGAAAACCATAATGACTAGAGAAGCAAGAAAACAAAGGAATGAGATAGGATTCAAGAAGAATATGATGCAGGATAAATTACCCTGGGTTATTCATTTACTAAATTAGTTATTTTTTAAGTTAGGATTTAATTAATTAATGTATTTTTCTGATGATTTTTAGGAGAGAATTGGAATTATTGTAATTAGGAGAAGATTCGAGAAGATTATGGAAGGTTTGAGAAGATCATGGATTAATTAAGGATAAGGGATTGAATGAGATATTTTCGAGAGTAGAAGAGAGATGTTAGGGATTAAAAGAGATATTTTAGGAGTTATCTTAGTATCTAGAACCTCCTTAGGTTATAATCCATTTGTATAAATATGTGAGCTCTTGAGGCATGTAGGCAGGTAGAAGATTATGTGTGAGTGTGAGGAGAGGCCAAGCATGAGGTCAGGTTCTCTGCAAATATTGTGTTTATTAATTAATTTATGGAAGATATTGATTTTTCATTTTATTTTCATTTTATGTGTGTTTTTATTTATTTAGTTTTGGTATTAGAGACATTTTTTCGATTTTTTATCATGATATTTTGAGTATCGATTTACATAATTTCTGCAAACAAGACATATCTCTCTCATTGTACACAAGTTATCAAGCACGAGCTCTTCTTGGACGTGGCATTGAGTGCTGAATAGAACAAAATTGAAAGTGATAGTGTTGCATAAAATAAAATGTCTGTGAAATTGAGATCTACAAACCAGAAATTCTTGTGATCCGTTAGTAGTCATTGTAGGGTGTGGGTATTGGTGACGCTTTGTTTCTGAACGGTGAAAACACCTTGCAAATTTGGAGCTTTGGTTCGGTGCCTATTTCTGATTCAACTTATTGAATTATCTTTTTTAATTGCATGCCTATAATTTTTTTCAACTTGCATGGGTGTTAAAGAAAGAGAAATTTGTAGCGCGGAGAGGAGTGTTATCTATTTTGCAGACTCTTAGCCTGTAAATTTTTGTCTAACAAGCCACGAGAAAGCCTTGGAGGAAGACACACCGTGGAGCCTACGGTGTATGTGACTAGTTTTTCTAAATTGGTATTGTAAGACCTAGAGAAGTGAATTGAAGAATAATGGAGAGTACATTAAAAATATGGTGTAGGTGTCCACTCATGCGTTGTTAATTTCCTTGAATTTGCAAGTACTATTGTTCATCTCCTAAAGGGTTGTGTAGAGAAAGCCAGATTCGAAAATATTTTTTAAAGAAAAAGAAATATAAACGGTGGTATCAAGTGGATAGGCATTCTTTAAAGTATATATTACTTTAAAAAAATGATATGGAATGCACCTCTTTGTGGAAGACAGTGAAATATTATTTTAATATTTTTTTATGAGTTGAATACCATGATGAATTGGAAGATTTGGAATATGGAGAAAATTTTTGGAATGTAATTTTTTAATGTAAATATAATGAAGTGATAAGGTATTTTTGTAAAGAGAAAGACTTAGTGGATATAAGGAGTGCAAACATTCAAGGAGAGTATTTTCTTGAAATATAAAAGTGGGGTCCAGGAAGGTTTAGTGGCATATTAAAATGTCTTTATTTTTCCATTAATAAAAGTTTAAACATCTTTGATTTATAGTATTTATTGTAATTAAGTGGTCCATATTATAAATTCCATTTTTGAAAAGAAAATGTAAATTGTTGGAGTCAAGTTCATGGCCAAAATCAAACTCAAGTAAATGGAAAGAGAATTATGCGAGGGTTGAGATCTTATGTAAAAACATGAAGCCAATGTCTAAGTTGTAGATATTGATTCAAGAGTAAAGGTATACTAAGTTCCATTGATGTAAAAGTTAAAAGTCTAGACCCAAAGGTCAAGTCGGAATTTGAATGTAATGGGTGCATGATTGGCTAAGCCTGACCCATAAACTTTGGTCAAAGTATTGTAAGAATAACTTGAAGAGATACTACAATTGTTCTTTGCAACAAAGAGAAGCAAGGAGTTCTTAGGGATAAGGTTCAATTTAAGTGAACCATTGGCCGAGTTCAAAAAATACAACTTGGTAAAGTGATTCAATTGCAGGTTATAGTGAACAAAGTGAAGTTCAAAATAGACGATGAAGATACAGGATCGATAGAAAGGGCACAACAATGATTTCATAGCAGTTGGAATTAATGATGGTGAGAGAGAAATTTTTGAATTAAAGACACAAATGGACATATTGCTATACATACTATAAACAAAAATACACAGGTGGATAATAAAAAGAACAATTAAATGGCCATTTAAACAATTGATCGGAAGAAGATTGAAGCGCAAAATAAGCTTCTAGACAAAGATATATATATCTGTGCACCTGAAAAAGGATCATTGTTGGTTGAAGATGATGATGAACGTATGGATATGAAGGAGGAAGATTCAGTGGAAAGCTTAAATAACTATATGCTACATAAGGAATGGATGCAGGAAGTCATAAGCGATACGTCCAGGTCTCATGATTTTGAAACTAATACTTATTTTGTGCTTGCATGTAGTGAAAAATCACAAGAAACCGAAAGTAAGCTGGAAATTAAGGAAGCTAAAAAACCATTTGAGGAACCTATGCAATTCTACGAAGGAGTAGATATGGAGGATATTGCTGTAGAAATCTATTTTAGAGTATCGATTGAACAATCCAAAGAAAAATTATGAAGAAAATGAAATAATGATGGACCACAACAATTACATAGACGATGAGGACAAGATATTAATGAAGAAAATGCAGCAGCAAAGTGGCAGAGATGAAGACGAATTCTAGGAGAAGAGGAAAATAATGATTCAAGATGTGTGGTATCCTAGTGAATTCATGGAGAAAAAACATATAACACAAAGGAAAGAAGATGGAAGAAATTGGTTGATGACAACAGAAGAAGCATACATCAGCAAGGAGAAGGGACAAATACATCATAAAGTCTGTAATCCCAGAAACACAGAACATCGACAACATGCCAAAACAACTACTTTACTGCAAATGAAAGTTTGGGATCCAAGAGGATTCTTAACATTTTACGAAGACTGATGGTCAGGAGACCATGTTTTATTTTACCTTAGGAATCTGATGCAGGAGAATATACCCTGGGTTATTCATTTCCTAAATGAGTTAGTTTATTAGTTATGATTTAATTAATTAATGTATTTTTCCTATGGTTTTTAGGAGAGAATTGGAATTATTATAATTAGGAGAAGATTCGAGAAGATTCTGGAAGCTTTGAGAATATCATGGATTAGTTAAGGATAAGTGATTGAATGAGAGATGTTAGAGATCCGAAGAGAGATGTTAGGGATTAGGAGAGATATTTTAGGAGTTAGCTTAGGATCTAGAACCTCCTTGTATTATAATCCATTTGCATCAATAGACGATTTCTTGAGGCATGTAGGCGGGTAGAAGAGTGTGCGTGAGTGTGAGGATAGGCCAAGCATGAGGCCACATTCTCTATAAATATTTTTTTTATTAATTAATTGCTGGAAAATTTTGATTTTGCATTTGATTTTCAATTTATGTGTGTGTTTATTTATTCAGTTGCAATCCTATGACCTAGAATGTGGTGCTATAAAATACCGATAAAAATTTCTCTCTTCTTACAGCCACTGGAGAAAATATCAACAAATTCTAAGGTACAGAAAAACAAGGAGTTACAATCCAAAAGCTATGGCATAACATTATTTGTAGAAGGAAAAGAAAATCAATGGTACATTGATAGCGAATGTTCAAAACACATGACAGGTGATAAAGATAAACTCATTTCATACAATGCATTAGAGAAAGAAAATATTCTCACTTTTGGAAATGACTCCCCTGCTATCATTAAGGGTAAATGATCTGTTTTTATAAAAGAAAAGGTTAAAGTTGGTAATGTTATGTATGTTGATGGATTAAAGCATAAATTTTTGAGTGTTAGACAAATGTGTGACTAAGGAAATGAGGTGGTCTTCCGATCAAAAGAATGTGCGGTTCTTGAACTTGACAAAGGAAAGACCATAGTAAAAGGAAAAAGAACCCCCAACAACTTATATATATTGAAAGGTGGCCAAGAACAATGTTACCTAGGCAAATCAGAAGAAAATTTTTTATGTCATAGAAGGTTGGGACATCTAAGATTTTCTAAAATAAGAAAATAAAGAAGGCTCAAAGTTGTTTTTGATATACCCAACATCACCCTACCAGAAAGTACCATATGCAAGTCATGTCAATTCTGTAAGAAAACCAGACTTCAATTCAATGCCAAAGAAGGATCATCAAGTAAGCCTCTTGAACTTATACATAATGAATTGTGTGGACCTGTAAGGAAAAATTCACCTCATGGAGAACAATACTATATCTTATTCATTGATGAATTTTCTAGAATGTGTCGGATCGGTTTATTAAAACAAAAAGATGAAGCATTTTGATAAATTTATGGTTTTCAATGCATAAGCTAAAAATGAATTAGATATCAAAATTAAATGTCTTAGATATGACCGAGGATGAGAATGCATATCAGATGAATTATTTGATTTATGTGAACAACATGGCATAAAAAGACAATTTTTTGTAGCCTTAACTCCTCGGCAAAATGGCGTGGCAGAAAAAATGAATAGAACAATTCAACAAATGGATCGTGATGTGATTGATGAGTCTAGAACTCCTGACACCCTCTGGGGTGAAGTTGCACATACCATAATAAATATTCTCAACAAGGCTCATGTTCATGTGAATAGTGATAAAACTCCTTATCAACTTTGGTATGGTAAGCCTCCCACTGTAAATCATTTTAGAGTTTTTGGAAGAAAACGTTTCATAAAAAATAATGTTGAGAAACTTGTTAAGTCTGAAGCTAGAGCAGACGAAGAAATACTTCTTGGTTACTCATCTAGAAGTAAAATATATAAATTGTACAATAAGAGACTTCAGAAAATTGTTGAATGTATTGATGTTGCGATTGATGAAGCATGAACAATACACAAAAAGTTAACAACAATAAAAGAGGATGATGATGAAGAATTCTTTCCCACCTAAAATTGCAATGATATGGAAGAAGAAACTAATGAAGCAACAAAAGAAGACACGTCAGATAAAGAAAAAACTCCATCCAGGTATGTTCAAAAGAATCATCCAGAAACTCAAATTCTAGGAGAAAATGAATCTGGGGTACAAACAAGAATAACCCTTGTAGGATCTCCTAGTTATCTAGCTTTATTATCCATAATTGAACCACAAAATTTAAATCAATCTAGTAAATATGAATGTTGGGTTAAGGCGATGGATGAAGAACCCAATCAAATTGAGAAAAATAATACTTGGGAATTGGTTCGAAGGCCTCATGATAAAAATGTTATTGGGACAAAATGGATATTCAAAAATAAGTTGAATTAAAATGGAGAAGTCATTAGAAACAAAGATAGACTTGTTTGTAAAGGTTATGCTCAACAAGAAGGTATAGACTTTGTAGAAGAATTTTCACATGTAGCCAGACTTGAAACCATAAGAATGTTTATTTCATTTTCAAGTTTTTTACATTTCAAATTTTATCAAATGGATGTAAAATATGCTTTCCTTGATGGATATCTAGAAGAATAAGTATATATTAAACAACCAGAAGGATTCATTTTGGGGAATGATGAAAGCCTTTTACGTAAACTCAAAAGGGATTTATATGGGCTAAAAAAAGCTCCATGGGCATGGTATTATCGTCTTGACAAGTATCTTCAACAACAAGGCTTCACAAAAGGATCCATAGACAACAACTTGTACGCAAAAACTGACGATTATAAACTGCTAATTATTGTTGTTTATGTTGATGACATCTTTGGGGGTAATGAAGAATCTATGAGTCAAAAATTTTCTTTTGTTATGTTGCAAGAATTTTAAATGTCTTTACTTGGGGAACTAACATATTTTCTTGGCTACAAGTGCAACAAGAAAATGATGGCATCTTTCTCTCACAAAAAAAATATTTCATGAAAATTTTGAAGAATTATGGAATGGAAGACTGCAAACTTGTATGTACTCCAATGATGAGAGGATGTAGCTTCAGTTCTCATGATCATTCTCCCACAATAAACCAACTAGAGTACATGTCTATGATTGGAAGTCTTCTTTATCTAATAGTTATCGGACTAGATATCATGCAAGTTGGGATTGTTGTACATTTCCAAGCCAATCCAAAGGAATCACATCTTCAGGAATTAAAGAGAATATTCAAATATATCAAAGGAACCCAAGACTTTGGTCTATGGTATCCTAAAGATGTTAATCTTACTCTTCATGTTTACACAGATGTAGATTGGGCTGGAAATGTTGATGACTAGAAAAGCACTAGTGGAGGTGCATTTTATATGGGGCCCCAATTGGTATCTTGGTTTAACAAGAAAAAACATTCGATTTTCTTATCTGCAACAGAATTAGAATATGTGGTTGTTGCATATTTTTGCGCACAACTTCTCTTGATGATGTATACATTACAAGATATTCAAATTAAATGTTCTCCACCCATCTCCATCCTATGTATTAATACAAGTTCTATTAGTTTTTCGAAAAATCTTGTTATGCACTCCAAAACCAAGAATATTCCTATTAAGTATCACTTTCTACGAGAAAAAGTGCTTGAGAAAAAGGTTAAATTGGAGTATGTTCCCTCCAAAAAAAAATTGTTGACATATTTACTAAGCCTCTCCCTAGAGAAACATTTGAATATCTCAGACAAAAACTAGGAGTTTTCTCTATATCACTTTGTTGTAAATCTAGCATGCTCAGTATACATGTGAAAATTTATAAGGTTGATTTTTGTACACAGGTTTCATGAAGTATAGTAGTGTATATATATGACTTTCTTTGCAGACGGTCGCGTATGTTTTTCTTTGACAAAAAATTAGTGGGACAGACACAAGAACAAACTCTGACATGTTGCTAACAGTTTTGATTTGATTGGTCTGGTGTTGATAGGTACAGTCTGTTGATATGGTATTGAGTTATGATTTTCTCATTGATATTTATTTGATTTATGAAGATGCTTTGATGAAAGAGTTGTTTACAATGAAAAAGTGGCACAGGTTCAAGGGGAGCATAGCCTTGCGGAGTATAATGCATTGTTGGCATTATGGTTGTTGAATTATGTTTAATGATCTCTTACTACTAAGGTATTTTGGTATTGGTTATAAAATTCATATTTGTAATTTTATGTAAAGGTCATGTTGAGACCTATGATGTAAATATTTTCACATTCAGTCATATATGGACTTTTAATCATGTCAAAAATGTAATCCCACTCGGTTGGGTGGTTGTGTCAAATGTGTAAACCCACTCGATTGGGTGGTTGAGTCAAATACGTAACCCCACTTGATTGGGTGAGTGACCTATGTATGAGTCATGTGTGATAGGAAAGTTCATACTTAGTTGAGTTATAGAATCATGTACTTCATTAAAATTATTTCTGAAGTTTCAGCATGTGCTCAGGGTGAGCATGCTCAGTATAACACAGATCATATCTATAGAGCTCTTGTATTCAACATTGGTTCGCCCTTTTTCCTTGATGTAAAATGGGGATAGTATATTGGTGTTTAAATAATGTGTATTTTTATGTGTCTAACAGTTATTTATCAGTTGTGGTGATCAAACACTAACATGGTTTCCATCAAGTCCAAACGAGGAGATTGTTGGCAGTATGATGCATGTGTTGTCCTTTATGCAACCCACTTATAGGAGAACCAGTACATGGTAACTTGATGATCTCACATATTAGTTCAAAGGTGATAGAATGATGGAACAAAATGATAGAATGATGAGACAGAGGTTTGCAATTCATAACCATAAGTTAGGTAAAGGTGAATATTTGAAGAAATATACATGGGTTTGTTAAGGCGAAGTTGCGTATACGCACGGGTACAAAGAAGTAAAGTCATTTATATGCTGACACACTAATTTAATAATACCAATGGTCTATACCATGGTTCTAGCCCATAGTATTTAGCTCAGTAACGGTTATATGATCCCATCCAAGAATACCACTAACACTAGTGTGCATTTGGCTCATGATATTACCTAAATATTCAAGCTATATAAGGAGGAGAAGATCAAAGTGTTATAGCATGAATATGGAAGGGTTTTTGATGAATATTTCAATATGAAGTATATTTTCATTGCAAAGGCCATAATTGACATATAGATCTGAAATAATGATGCACCCATGAATACAATGATGTATCAAGATCTTTAGACCTGAAATGACTATGTATTTTCATGATCTGTTTATGAGTTATTTATATATGTGGTCTAGCACATGTTTGTTGCAGTGAAGGGTATGATATGAGTAAGTTTCAAGTTCTAAATTATTGCAAAGTTTTAAATTATTTACAGATCTGTACACAAGTTTGACACAAGGACGACATGTATGCACACAGGTTTTGTTCTGCAGAGTCTCGTATATATTCAATAATTTGTTGAGATGTGAACGCTAGTTGTCTTCGGGATAATCACATACATACGTGGACAAGTTTTCTGGAAGGCGCATATTCAAACCCAAGTTTTACTGAAGAATGTTGAAGCAAATGTCCGGTCAATTTTGTTGTGTTTCTTCTGTCTATCAATGATGTATTCATATAGATCTAAGTTGTTTGAGTATTGATAATACTGCTAGTTAATTGTGAAGAAAAAACAGTGATTGGTTGTTTTAATGGTGATTCAGTGATTGATTTCGTACATTCATATGTTTCAGTTTGATGTATTGTATTGGGATTAAATGAGTGTAGTGGTTTCATACTGAAAAACTAAAGAAAAGAGGCTTACAAGTTGTGATGTATTGAAGCTGGTGGATCCAGTGTGAAAATTTATGAAACGTGATCCTTGGTGGTGTTAAGGGTTGGAGCCTTAAGTAAGGAATTGGTTGCTTCATGTCAGTAGTGGCTGGTAAAGGAGATAAAGGGGGTTGAAACTCCCTTCCAGTAGTTGTTGGTAAATGATATTAGGGGGTTGGAGCTCCCTTCCAGTAGGATCTCGAGAACGAGTGAAGGTTGTAGCCTTCAGCAGGTGGGTGCTTGTGTACTGACATGATTCTGCACCAATACATGAATGTAAGAAGATTTTTAGATTAATAAGATTGAAGATTGAGAAGACAACAATGGTGGTTTTCTCCCACTTTAGGTTTTCACCTTAAATCTTGGTATTCATGTGTGTTACTTATGTGTCATGCTTTATTATATTCTTAATGAACATTCTTACTACTTATCAAATACCAAATGAATCTCTTACATTCTAGTTAAGTTAAATAGATAAAGAATTAGCTATTTTACATGTTTACTAAGCATACGCTAGTTTCTTTTATAACAATCATGTACATACACAAGTTGGGTTCAATAAAGTCACGTACATATCTCATCTCAGAAAAGAAAATTATAAAATATATTATAAATTATAATATGCTAATATTTGTAATTAAATTAAAATAATAAAACTCACCCAAATTTATAAACATCTTTACAAAAACATAATATTGAAATACTATTTATACAAGAAACCAAATTTATAAAAATATTTACAAAAACATATCTGGGACATATTATCAGAAATTTCATAATATTTTATAATGACTATTAAAAAAAATATTTTTATAAAATTATTATAGGTTAAGATTTGTAATTAAATTAAAATAATAAAATTCACCCAAATCACCACAATCCTTGATAAGGACTCACAGGAAGCACTTTGTAAGACATATAACACTTTGTAACATCCATGTATTTGTAATATTAAACAACTTAAAAGTTGCTAATAAAATATGTAAAGAAATCACAAGAGGGATGGTATCATATATGAGAAGTCAAGAGTTAGGCGTAGGTGGTCGGGCTGAAAAATAAATGACGACGACGGTGAGATTATCACCGGAATCCCTTTGGATAGCATCGTTGACCAACACTCTGGAACAACGTTGGGGATCGTTGCTTGAGATGAGCTCTCTCTTGGCGATGCCTATGGCTTCTGCGCTGCTTATCACATCCCAAACACCATTGCAGGCAATGACCAGTAATTCCCCCTCTTCGCTCAGTTGCACTTGCTACACATCCGCGTCCGCCGATAGAGGAATGGAGGCCTTGAGCCGTAAGTCTCCGAGTGCCCTGGAGACCGCCAGCTCGCGGTTGAGATACCTGTATCTGGTCACAAAACCCCAAAGGGACTCGATCCGCTTTCTCTGGGCCCTCGTGGTGGGCTTGTGATCAGTGGAAATGTCAACAGCTATGCTGCCCCTTTTCCCCAAAACTGCCCGACAATCGCCAGCATTGGCCACCACGAGTGACTTTCCTGACACGATGGCCATAATCGCCATCATCTCGGACGTGATTTGAGCCTCCACCAAGGCATCTTCAGCCTTGAGGAAAGCATTCTTCAGGGCTTTCTCAACTCCTACTCCTCCCTCAAAATTGAGGTCGCCATTGCCCTCGCAGAGTATCAAATTGAGGAGGTTTTCTTTAATAAATTTGTTGGAATTTCTGTATATTTCGAACACACAGGGAGAATAGAGATTCTCCTCTTCAACACAGGTATTCAATATAGAACTTGTTGAATGCTAGACAGAGATGGCATAAAAATGATTTTCATTAAACATAAAACAATCCTATTACAAACTGATAGATTCCTCAGAACTAGGTTATGGATTCCCAACTCAAAAAAATGCTCAAGGTTGTTACAGACACAACACTCAAAGCAAAAATATAGTCCTTTGTTTCTCTCATAGGGACGCTCTCTGTCTTTCTTTTTGCCTGCTCTCTTTACACACTACACAGCAATACTCTGTGTTCCTTTTTTTCATTAAGCCTACGGGATTTTTCATTTATATGGTGCGGCATTTTAAAACATAAAAAAAAGAAATATAAAAATGTTTAAAAAAAAACTCTAATATTACGCCGCATAACTTTGACCCAAATTTTTAAACTATTGATGAAACCCAGATTTCAAACAAAAGTTGAACCATGTTTGATCTGAAAATGACCTGAGTTACTTAGTTCTATTTCAGAGATTGAATGTAGGGGAATTTACTGGATATGTTACCTTTAAAGAAAGGATGAGATCTAGAGGCTACCTAGCCCTCTACAAACTCTGTCTATAGAATTTTATAGAGATTAACACTAAGGTTCTTAAAATGCGGAAATTGCCCTAAAATCTTTCCTAGTCCTTATACAAAATGTGAATGGCAGTATTACTGAACAGTTATTAAATGCATTAACTGTTTAGACATGAAATAATCTATGTATGTTTATATTTAATAATTTCACATCAATCACATAAGAAATACCATAAGACAAGAAGTTTGTGACGGAGTTCGTCCCTCCTGGACTACGTCTCCGGGTCCGCCTCAAAATTGTGCGTCCGCTGTATTCCTTAAGCCAAGAGAAATAATGCTACAATGAATCATCAGTTGCACTACTGATGTTGCAGATATGGATCATCCATTGAAAATTCTAATCGAATACATATTCTTCTCCTTTAACAAATCAAGAGAAGGATAGGATGAATTGTACTCTGAAAATCTGAAGCTTATGGACCTTTGACTGAAAGGTAGCTGAAAAGAGTTTGGCACAATCAAAGTAGATCTCTTCAATCATCAACGTACTTTGATGCTGAAATTATACAAGTATAGTGAGCTTTTCCTCCTTCATATAAACCTGCAAGAACCAAAACTCAACTACCAAATATATGTGATATTTAATTTAAGAGAGTTTACTTCATCTTGAAGTTGAATAAACTCCTTTTTTATCTCTTGCCACTCTCCCTCCTTCATATAAAGAACACTCTTCCTTTTATATATTAGGAGTACATACTTTCATGGCTTCACAAATCTACCTCGAACCTCTGTATGTTGTAATTAGCAATTTGTTTGAGGAGTTGGAGAGATAAGAGGTTTGAAATGCCTCCAAAAATATCTTAGGGATTAATATTTCCAACCTTAGCACTGACATTAAATTGGAAAACCCATATTTGAACCATATATTAAAATTTTTATCCGCAGAGTTATCTAACCGGGAAGAGGAGAAGCCTGTGGCATGTGATCAGGTGGCGGGCGCGAAGGTCTTTACTCCGGCGGTCATGGTCTCTAACCCCGACAGTTCCGATACACCTGTCATATGGTATATCCATCACAGGTTCTAACATCTGGCAGTCTCTGGAACTTTGACACCAGTTTCCGCTCCTGATACTGTCTTTTGACATGTGGCTTGAAACCTGTTCATATGTTTGTCCGATGCGGTTTGAGATCTATCAACTGCAAACCTGTCACATGAAACCCCGACGCAATTTACCTATATGGTTTGGACAACTGTTACATTAAATCATATGGTCATCCAACTTTCCGCTGCGGTCAGGAGCTAACACTGTGGTGTTTTAACATAACCTGAACCAATGAAATATGTTTATGCCCGACGTCCGAACCATGTTTACAAAGGTTTATGGCAATGTTTAAAAACCTGAACCTTTGAATAAAGGTTTTACATCATCTTTCGAACCTTATATTAGGGCTTATGAAAAGGTTTAAATATAGCGCTAGGACTTTTAGACTTAGACATAGTCTTTTACAACATGGTATTAAACCCAACCTCCAAACCTTTTTACAAAGGTTTATGAACTTTGCGCTATCATTTAGTTTAAGTCTAGGTATTTTCATTTGACACCTTAGACTTTAGGACTTTGATTGATATTTATTCCTAGGAATAGACTTAGGTCTTTACAAAGTGTGTTTTCATTTGACACTAATGTCTTAGTGCTAGTCCATAGGACTTAAACCTAGGACTTAATATTTAAACTTAGTTCTTTTTACCTTAGGATTTTTTTTATCCAATAAGGTTTACAAAGTGGACCACCAACATTTTTACCTTTACATTTAAGACTTAGGATAAGTTTTATTACATAATTCTTTTGACAAACTTGTTGTTTTTGTTGCAGGTCGACTTGAAGATGTCTTGATTGGCGCTTTTGAAACATATTTGCTGGTGTCGAAACTGAAGTTGATGTTGATCGATGTTGAACATTTGAACTCACAGATTTGATGACCATCTTGGTCAATTATTACAAATCGACAATTACCAAATCCAAAATGACCATCTTGGTTGTTTGGGTAATTTCAATACAATTTTAATAATCTAAAATTGGATCAATGTTGCATTATTTTCACGTAACAAATTACCCCTACTTCAGCAAGGCTGAAACCAACACGAACACAATCTGATTGGCTGGCGCTGGGCCCCATCGAAACTCAAATGATTTACAAACCAGATTCCATAAAACAAATTCGCGTACCAAAAGTGATATGTGACATCATGCCAAAAATGAACATGAATCAACACGATTAGTCGATGAGCGGTGTGTTGGCATGTGGGACCGGCTTCACATCGGCGATTGGCAGACGAGCGGTGCTGTAGATGGCTTAGAACTTTGGTGAATTGATATGCGATGTGAAATACTACGACATCGGTGATATCGCATCGGCAATTCAGAGCGACAGACGGACAAACGAACGGTAGACTTAGCGATGAGTGATTGCGATGTGCAATGGTGGTAGGGACCACATCACATCGCGGTGGATCGACGAAACTTGTGGAGGTGCAAGAAGCTACGATGAGCGATGTTGCGATGTTGCAATATCGCAATATCGCATTGCGGATAGAACAATGAGCCTTGCGGTTGGGCGAACGGGCGATGCTGTGGGGACCACCATGACGTGGCTCCATTAAAAAATTAAAGCTGGCACGTGAACAAAAAACTGGTTGGTGAGGGATTTTAAGCCCAATTTGACTATTCTTTAAAAGCTTCTGCTGTTGCATGGTTGAACCATGATTTCTTCAATTCCTTCTGTAAAGTTGGCTACGACCCATAAACAAAAAAAGACTTCCTTACGATTTCATTTATACCTCATGTTAAATGCACAGAGGTGTGCACTCGACCTTCTGCCCCTGTTGTACCCCGTTTCCTACACAGGGTTGCAGGTGACTTTATTGTTTCCAACAGTCCCCCTTAAAGTCAGCTACTGGGTTATCTGTCATACCCAAGAATTTCCTCAAATATTCAAAACTCTTTTGCCCAAATGGCTTTGTCAAAATGTCTGCAAATTGCTCCTCTGTTCTACAATGTTGTAAAACAATTTCATCATTGTTCACCAATTCTCTAATGTAGTGAAACTTGGCATCAATGTGTTTAGTTCTTTTATGAAACATGAAATTCTTTGACAATGCTATAGCTGAGCTTTTGTCACAATAAATCATTGTCCCTTTTACCTGTTCTTGACATAAACTCCTCAACATTCTTCTCATCCAAACTGCTTGACATGCTGCTACTATAGCTGCCACATACTCTGCCTCTGCTGTAGACAATGCTACAATAGGTTGTTTCTTAGAAGCCCATGAAATAGCTCTTGAACCCATATGAAAAACATAACCAGAGGTGCTTCTCTGGTCATCAATACTTACAGCCCAATCACTATCAGTATATCTAATCAACTCAGATTTTTTTGAAGTAGTATACAAAATTCCATACCTTTTAGTTCCTTTCACATACCTCATAATTCTTTTTGCTGCTTGCCAATGTGCTTCTTTTGGCCTTCCCATAAATCTGGAAATCAAGCTAACAACATGCATAATATCAGGCCTAGTTGCAGTTAAATACATAAGGCTTCCAACTATGCTCTTGTACAAACTAGGATCAAAATCCTTGTTGTTGTCCTCTTTGCTGAGTTTCAATCCCATTACTGTGGGAGTAATTGCTGCCTTGCAATCCTGCATGTTAAATCTCTCCAAAAATTCATTTAAATATTTAGCTTCAGAGAAATATTTTTCTCTACTTCTATTCCTAAGAAGTATTTCAGAAATCCCATATCAGTCATTTCAAATTCATCCTTCATGACTGTTTTAAAATTTTCAATGAGGTAATCATCGTTACCTGTAAAGATCACATCATCAACATATAAGACAACAATGAGCATCTTACCCTCTTTCTCCTTGATGTATAATGTGGGTTCTCCTTCAAATTTCTGAAACCAATTTTCCAGTAGATAGGAATCTATCCTACTGTACCATGCTCTTGGTGCTTCTTTCAGCCCATAAAGAGCTTTCTTCAATATGCAAACTATGTTCTCTTGGCCTTCTTTCTCATAGTCGAGAGGTTGTTCAACATAAATCTCTTCCATTAATACTCCATTTAGGAATGTTGATTTTACATCCATTTGGTAAACCTTCCATTTGTTTTGTGTTTCTATGGACAACACTGCTCTCATGGTTTCCATTCTTGCAACTGGTGCAAAATTTTCTTCATAATCTCTTCCATGTTGCTGCTTGTAGCCTTTGACAACAAGTCTGGCCTTGTGCCTTTCAATCTTACCTTCAACATTTCTTTTGGTCTTGTAGACCCATTTCACTCAAATCACTTCTTTACCTTTTGGGTGATCAACCAATTCCCATGTTTTATTTTTCTCTATGGCATTCATTTCTTCATCCATAGCTTCTATCCATTTTTTATCTTTCACTGCTTCTTCAAAATGAATATGATCATCAACATGACAATAAAATGCAAATAAAGAGTTCATACCTTCATTTGCTACTTCTTGCTCATAGATTTCATTAAGATTTTTGAATCTGGTTCCTCTTTCATTTGGTGTACATGTGCTTGAAGAAGCACTCAAATCTGCTTCTTGTGGTGTGCTTGGAGAAGAACTCTCATTTCTTCTCAAGGGTGTCCTAATTCCTGCTTGTGGTGTCCCTTGCTTTGTTGGTGGAGGTGGTGCTACCGATGAGGTGTTCTTTTCAGCCACATCTTCCTCATCTTCATCATGAGACAAACAGCTTTTGAGATTGACTGTTTTCTCAATGCTTCCATCCCATGCTTCTTTTTCTATGAATTGCACATATCTGCTTATAAAAAATTTATTTTTGGATGGGTTATACAATCTATATCCGATGGATTCTTCACAGTATCCAAGAAATATGCACTTCTCCCCCTTACTGTCCAACTTCTTTCTCAGCTGATCTGGAATATGTGCATAAGCCACACAACCAAAAACTCTCATGTGGGTGACACCTTGTTTTATGCCACTCCATGCTTCTTCCGAAACTCTATTCATTACTGCTTTGGTTGGGCATCTATTCAATATATATGCCGCACAATTTGTAGCTTCTGCCCAATATTCATTTGGCAATTTTTTTTCCTTTAGCATACTTCTTACCATATCAATGATGGTTCGATTTTTCCTTTCAGCAGCACCATTTTGCTGCGGTGTGTATCTTGTTGTGAATTTTTTATGTATGTCGTTTTCTCTGTAAAAATGCAGAATTTTTTTTGAGATGTACTCACCTCCTCTTTCAATCCTTAAGACTTTGATATGCTGCCCACTTTGTTTCTCTACAAGAGCTTTAAAGTGGCAAAAATTTTCAAACACTTCACTTTTATACTTCAAGAAATAATCCCATACTCTTCTTGTGAAATCATCAATGAAGGTCAACATATAATGGTTGCCTGATATTCATGGTGTTTGCATTGTTCCACACAAATCTGAATGGTCAATTCCTAAGGGTGCCTTTGCCCTTATTCTCTTTCCTGATGGGAAGTTATTCTCTGTGTTTTTTTCCTAAGATACAACCTTCACATAGGCTATCTGGTTTCTCTATCAATGGTAGTCCTCTTACCATTCCTTTTATGTGCAATAAATTTAGTCCTCCAAAATTGAGATGTCCAAATCTCAAATGCCATAACCAATTCTCATCTTTCACTTTCTTTTGAAAGACCTCTTGTGTTACAGCTGCTACATTCTTTCTGTTTCCCTTCAAGTCTGCATTTAGCTTGAGTGGAAACATTCTATTGCTGGTCATTTGTACTTCTGCAATAACCTTCTTGCTTGGAGGTATGTCCATTATTGCGCACACATCATTTTTGAAGAATACATTGTAACCTTTATTAATGAGCATATTATACATCTGGCACAAATTTCTGCTCACCATTTCTTGCAAGGATACTTACTCTGCCTTTTCCCTTGACAGAGATCTTACTATCAGTTCCAGTTGTTACTTCAGATTTAACATCTTCATCAAGATTGGCAAACATTGCTATGTTTCCAGTATTTCTATTCTATTTCGATGAAGTACCCCATCGCTCTCTGGATTTTATACCTAATTTGTCTCAACACACACGTCCTTGTGTGCACTGTGCACCCTTTCGGATCATGCCTCGCCTTAAGGACAGAGTTTTTAACCAAAATAAATAATAATAACCTCCATCTAATGACTGAAAACTCTATAATCACATCGCTTGCCCATCCATTCGTGACTTCACTCCCTTTCCAACACTATTTTCAACATTCGTCATGCAAACATAAATTTGAACACTCGGTGCAAAATAATTTTTCAACGTTATACTATAACTCTTTTTAAATGAATTTTTAATATATAAATAGATTTACTATGTTTTGAATGTTTTCTTATTATTTAAATTCATTTTTAATATATTAAAATAGGTCAATAATATTTGCATGCATGAACCCAATCTATCTAGACATAGTTGATATTTCCACATCACTCACCACTCTAAAATTACTAAAGTATTGTATATTATGGATTCCTCAAACTCAATATAATCTTCGGTGAATGAAGCTAATATAGCATAGTTCTCTTCTAATCCAAAACTTATGAAGAAACAATTTTATGGAAGCGAGAACAAAGTACAATCCTGAGGAGATAACTCGCCCTCGCCCTCGCCCTCGCCCTCGCCCTCGCCCTCGTTTAATTCTGAGATTTAAGGAGTAATCCTAGAGTATGAATGAATGCGTGGATCTTGGATGCATAAATGGCCTTCTATGGTAGAAATTCATCATTACAACCTGTGGAAAATGTCTCAGCACTATTCAGTAATATAGTCATGCATTTGCATTTCCTTATTGCTCTTGACTTGGTATGCCTACTATTATGCCTTCTTACCTTTACTTGACTGTATCTTACTCTTTCACGAATTTACATGCACTATCATTTGAAATATCTATAAAGATATATGGATGCCAAGAGTAGCTTGATTATTTTGAGATGTAGTAAGTTTGTTTTGCTCTTATTGGAAAAGGCTTAAGTTGTGCTAGTTTTCTGTTATTTATTTTACAATTATATTTTGCATAAAAGGGTGTGATATTATAAATATGGATGCTCTCACTTAGTTCATTCATGGAAAGACACATGCCTTTTTGTCACATCTCCTTTTCTGTACCATAAATATTTGTTTTTCTTCATTATCTTATCAATAGCATTTATTCATGTATGACATGTTTGCTTATAGAAGGTTAATCCATTTTTAAGTTTTCATATGTTTTATATGGTGTATTTATGCAAGTTATCTATCACGTATACAAATGAGTTTTATTTTTTTTCATATATGTGGTACATGTGCATCCTATATCATTCTTATGCCACTAAGTTCCACCAAGTTTCATATACCCCCACACAAAAAGGATGATTGAGTATAAAAGTATTTTTTTTGGTTTGACCACTTTTAGTATACTTGTAAGTGGCACACTTCCTACATTGGGTTATAGGTTATCTATGGTATCCTTTTCATTATTTTAACATATTCATCCATCTAATCCGAATTGATAAGTTTAAATGTAAACCACTCCTATGGTGACAACGCACCCTGTTCATGTGAAGGTCACATGAGTGTGGATGGTCTATGCGTGGAAGGTAGATATTTTATAATACACATCGAATGATGATGATTTCTCGGTACATACCCTAACCCTGAATATCTTTCCTATTCAACATAATTCGAAACTTCGGCTCCCTCCTCTATATGACCACCGTTTGTTCTAGATGCACACTCCCAAGATCAAAAACTACTTCTAGATCAGGCCTATGTGGCGTTACCATTCGCAATAGTAAGGAAAAGGTTGGACTCCATGGTAAGTTGAGTTGTTGCATTTTTTTGTCAGTAGTGGTTTTCTCACATTTATTTATTCCTTTTTGAACACGATACTCTGTCAATTCTCTACTAATATTATAGATCTATTTTTTTTTTTGTTCTTTATTTGTTTTACTCTGGCTACACTCTTTGCTCCACTGTTTTCCTAGTTTCAGAATGAAAACAGAGGGTTTTTGGTATGATTCCCTTCATTCGTAGCCAATGATACCACCATTTTGTGTTGTTGGCTTGCCTCCACCTGCCATCCCTGTTTTATTTTGGGGAAGCTAAAAACACTCCTAATTTTTTTTTATGTTTTGTAATTTGCACAACTTATGAAATGGCCTGGTTATCTAGCAATATATTGGTACCAAATTGTTAGTTAATCCACCAAATACTGAGAGTTTTTCTTTTAACCAATGAATAATTCTAGTAAGGCCATTATGCCCCTTATAATGGCCACGTTACTTCTCAAGTACCATTTTAGGGTTCCTAAAGTGTAAGGGTTCCCTCGTTGCATGAGTAGAACCTCAACCCCATGGTTCTTTTCTTTTATTCTCAATAGTGTGTCTACTCCCGTTTGTGCATATATCACCTTTATTTTTCCCAGGTTCACTGGTTTCTGGTTTTCTTCTTGCTCCTTTTAAAATCTAACTCATTCATTCTCTATAGTTGTTTCTTCCCCAAAGTTGGGATGGTGGAAACCACAACTTATACTACCAAGGTGATTAAAGGATTGCTCTCTAGTAGTTTAATGTTTCTTCCAGAATTTTACTATTTTTCTTTTATTTCTTGTGTCACTCTCATTCATTGAATTTGGGGTTGTCTTTATAGGAATGTACATAGGTCATTCTATCCTAGTAAATTTCTTGGAAGGTTGGATTCACCACCGACTAAATCTTTACCATGTTTCCCATGTCGGTGCCTTTATTCTGCTATCACATTGCAAGTTCAAACCCCTCACCTTTTTCATGTAGCTGAGTTTGTTTAAAGCCTAAAAATTCTTGCAGATTGTTGATTCCATGGCTATTTTCTCCTGGCCAACTAAAATTAATGCATTTCCTTCAATTTTAATGTTCGTTTAGTGATTACTTCACTCAATGTAATTGAGACCCTCAGAGGGATGAGTTTTTTTTGTTGAGGTTTATTCAAAATTTTAGGAGAATGGATATATATTCCTAGTAGACTCTTCATGGCTTCTTGGCCACACCACTATACGTAATCATTATTTTATAATTTTGTATCAGTGGACTTCTCTTTGTGTAACGAGAATGGCATGCAACGCTATATTAAAAATAGTATCTTATGTTTTGTCACTGTACATATATAATAGGCCACATTGGTCAGTTTTGCTATTTTTTTCAATATGAATATGTAACAAATATGCTTTGTTTACAATGTGAATGGTATTATATATGCTTTCTTTACAATTTGACCCAAAGTGTGTGTTATAGTAGCTTTTAGCTCATTTAACTAAAATTAATCGTATGATGTTGTTTGATTAATTTAATTTTGCTTACCACTATGTTTCCACGATATTCATGTTCTTATATTTGTTTTAACACTAAAGCCCAACGATGCCTATAAGTTCCTCTCACTCCCTTGTGTGGCTATAACATGTAATCAGGAATCTACTCACCATTCAGGTACTTGGCGCTCTCATTTAATTTAATTACTATTTAATACTTGTCCATTCTATATAGCAACAGAAAAATAAGTGGTGTCGTTTGATTACCTTTTTGTGTATGCATGCGACTATTGTATCTCTCTATATGCTCTCACTCCCTTGTCTAGCTATAACATGTAATTAGGAATCTACTCACCATTCTGGTACTTTGCGTTCTCATTAAATTTAATTCCTAATTAATACTTGTCCATTTTATTGAAATTTGCAACAAGAAATAGTGAAATTAGCATCAAGAAACAACACACACACTGGTGTGGGATCATAGGTCACACAGTGATGGATCCTAGAGACACATTAGTTTGCAAGCCAATTTTTAAATAAATCAGAAAATTAATTGTAATATTATCTCATAACAACTTGTAATAGTTAACTAAGTGTGATAGACTAAGTTGGCTCAAGAATTTCGAGTTGACGGTAAAAGGATAGGCATGTAGAGTGATTCTATTATTTACAGGGTCCAATTGCAGTTGTAGGACTAGTGTAGTGTGAGTGGGATCAATTAACTCACATTAATTGAGTTAAAATCAGTTTAACTAGTTCTAATTGTTTGATGAGTTAGTGGAAGATCAAGTGAATTAAAATAGATTTAATTCATGAGTAGTGATCTACCAAGTAACTGGTGATTCACTATTTATAGCTGCATGCATGCTAATTCTCGTGGATACCCAGTTGAGACAAAGGTTCAAGGCTACTAAACTAGCAATTGTATTTTAGGCAAACTGCCCAGGTGCAGTTATAAAACCATGGGAAGCCCATGATGGATTACGCAATCAAGGAAGGTTGAATTTACTATTTAATAGAGGTTTAATTCTCTATGGATTGCGTAAGAACTGTAGACTGAGGGTAGGCTGGTAATTGGTTATGCGTTTGTCCAATTTTTCCTAGATCAGTGTGATGCAATTGGTAGAGTGTATGAGGTTGTGGTGATCACAAATACATTGTATTGTTTCATGATTCCTTGGTTGATTATACAATAAAGATAGAGGGGTTTTGAGCAGTTCCTTTCCCCAAGAATATGTGGTGTTGTTTATTGATTTACTTCTTTCTCTTACTTGCACTTGACTGAGTGATCGAAATTTATATTCTGCAAATATTGTAGAAGGGTTTAATATCTTTCTTTAGTACATTACATGATCGGATTGAGTCCATTGATATAATTTCTACATGGTATAATACTGGTGTTATATATTTTCTACACATTCTATGTAGCAATAGACAAATAAGCTATTTCGTTTGATTAATTTTTTTGTATGCACGTGACTATTGTATCTCTCTATATGCATCTTCATTTTCATAGTATACATATGGTAATGAGTTATTTATTTGACTAACATTTTCCAATTCAATCTCTCTGCTTGAGGTCAAGAGTCCGTTGAACAGTGACTCAATATCATATCCCTCTTCGCTGGATAGTTTATTAAATCTCACTCATCCTTTATCTTTGGATTGGATCTAGTTATTAATAGACCTGGTTTTGAGTTTGTATTTTCTTCCTGTTTCACTTATGATTTTAGTAAATGTGATTTATTTTAGACATTAAAAATTAGTGAATCTACTGATTCAAAAACAGGTTAAGTATTTGTTACCCATGAAATTGAAGTACCTATGTTCTGCATTTTATGCCAATCGTGTATTAAGGTTTCCCTCCTCGGTGCAATGCATAGATCAAACGGTGTCATGAGAACGTAGTCAAATACTTTCGGCTCAGTCTGATTTTAGGAAATTCATAATAGTTTCTCACTATGGTTAGCTAGGCTTTAAAGTAATATGTTAGTTCCAAACTTGTAGATTTGATATAGCTGCAAAATTAAACTCATTAAAATAACTTACTCTTTCGTTAGTCTAATATGGGCATAAACAATTTTTCATATTGGTAGATATTTACCGTGTCTGTATAAATAAAATAAATTTCACCAATTACGTCACTTGTACATTCATAAAGAGTTATATGCAATAAATCAAACACTCTTAATTCCAATGAGCCCTATTTTTTTAATAGAAGATAATGAATCTTGCAAAAAATCCTTCTCAACTATACCACCTATACAAAAATTGGTTATAGTACTTCCAAACAACATCATAATTATTTCTATAATTCATAATGAAAAAGGGTTTCCAACGATGAATATAGATACAACATGAAACAAAATTATTAGTAATAAATATACTTACTACATACCTCGGATTTTTTATTATTATAATCATTCAAACAAAAAATATTTCCAAAAAAGATGATAAGTAGGATAGGAACGATATTTTCAATAAACAATAATAAAATTTCTAACCATAACCAACTGGATCTTGTTTGAATGAACAACTTTCCACCCAACCATGAACCTTCACCGCAAGTTCCCCCAGAGCCGAGATCTCCTTACCTCCAAAATCAACAACCTCTTGTGATTCTAGAACATGTATATTTTTACCTTGCTTGCCTAGCATAATTTTGCTTAGCAATGTCCTGCTTTCTAGGGTCTCCCAACCCAATAGCCTAGGTATTTTCCTATATTTCGAAAAAATGTCTTCCCTTCTTCCGTTAAAGCCCGCCTTTTTCTCCCATGATGCTTTATTCACCCTTACTTGGTATTTTTTCTACACTAAGTGATTTTATTATATTTTTCTCTGCAATGATATTAAATCTCATTAGGAAAACCATAGGGATTTTTACGAGTGATTTTAGGGAAGTTTTACTTAATCCTATCCATCCACATCAGTTTTTGTATCTTGGTAAGGATCTCTTTAACTCAAGTGTTTCTTTCCCAAGTAAATCTCCAATCTAGTCCTTTTCACTAATAGTTGTCATTATTACATCATCATACTCAATTGTTTATTTGAGTCAAATCCACCTTGAATTCCTAACCAATCAATCTAAAATAGTTCAGTGTAAAAACACAATGTATTTACATAGAAATGAAGGGGTATTACATTTTCTCCCTCTTAAAATAACACCGTCCTCAGTGTTTCTTATGTATTTGGATCTTTCTTGTACCATGTCGGGTAGGCTTCTTTCATTTTAACATCAGGCTCCCCCATAGTCTCCTCAGGTGTAAAGTGCTTCCACTGCATTTTAACCCGAGTGATGAATTGATTCTGGAGTAAAATATCTTTCCAATATAATATGCACAGTGTCTCTAGTAGAAACTATCCTTTGGGTGCCACCTATATCAAGTTCAAATCAAACACATGAGGAATACTTTGGATATATTTCTTTAATAGAGATATATGAAATCATTATGAATTTTAATATCATTCTACCAAGCCAACTAATAGGCAAATGGACTAATTTTGTCCAAGATTTCAAAAGGGATCAAAAAATTGTGGTTCTATCTTTGGACAGATTCTCATTTCTTATGATACTTTTCCTTGGTTTTACCCTCAATAAAAATGATCCCCAATTTTGAATTCCCTGTGTAATCTCTTTTGATCCTGTGCATTTGTAATATTCTGTTGATTTCTCCATACTATCAGAGGAAATTAAATTTTTTCTAAAGAAATAAATGAGATGCGTCTTGTCTTTCACTCCTACAACCATCACTTTAGTACCAAGTGTTTCCTCTTCACTTGATTTTGTATGTTGGCTCAACTCTGAAGCACATGTACCCTTATATTCATTTCACACTCTTTTTCTAGCATGTTTTATACCTTATAAACATGTGCTTCATGCATTTTACCTGCACCCGATAAAACTATTCACTTGCATCCAAAGTACGCCATTAACATTGACATAGCATCTTAACATTTATTATAGATCTTTTTCATACATTTATTCGTAACTGTATTCAGTAACATGGGCATTATTGACTACAAATTTCAAATTATTAAATTGCCACTCCTAGTTTCATAATTTTTTTTTTAAGTAAATAATAGTTAATACACTACTCACATTATTTTTTCTAATGATGTTATTTTGATTCCATCGTATCAAATACACATTTATCTCTCCTGCATATGTATAAGAAAACCTACTACCTCAACAAAATCCATGGTTATAGTTTCGTCAAGTCGATTATTATGGTTCTTCTACTTGTTTCTATCCCCTTCTATAAACTAATAGAAGTGTGAGATCATAACTAAGGAATTTACACCTTATTCACTAGTTCCTTTATAGTCACTCTCTTGATTTTTATTTTTATTTTTTAAATTTGGCTTGCACAATTCCATAATTTTCATCTTCAAATTTTTCCATGTTGTTAAGATGCTTTAGAAATCCTTATCTTTATTCCTAATTTATAGGGTTCCATCACTACAATCCACCATGTTATAGTTATTTTTGGTTCAATGGTTATCCAATTTAGGAAGGTTCAACCAAAACCGCAATATCGAGTTCTAATCAGATAAGTTTTTTTTTTCTTTTTTTTCGTGAGGCCATTTTATGTTTAAATTTGACGCGCCTAATCAAGGATTTCTTTGCCCTTCTTATGGTCCCCCCAATTTTTCTTGAGGCACATCATGTTTTCGGTCTTTCTTAGGTCCATTTTATCCTTATTTATTTCTGTGTACAACTGATGATTTCTTCCTCATTTTTGCATTCCCTTACATGTCTCTATTTTTTTTTTCTAATTTTTTTAGCACTTAAAGTACTAATGTTACACCTATTCTCAACTTGATAGTATTTAATTGGTATATATAACTTCGTATTTTTGTTATTGAATTATATATTAACCACCTTATTCGGTGATATTCTATATTAACTTGCATATATACCACTTATTTAGTAGATTATTTACACCTATGTTTGCTCATGTTTCCTTAAGGCTATTCTTATCAACCAATTTTCTTAGTTATAATTTCCTTATATTATGTTCCATATACCTTTTCTCTTTTTAAAGAGACTCTGAGTAGCCTTTTATTTGGAAATTTTGTATCCTAGATTTCTTATTATAATCATCATGAGCTTATCCCTTAAGTAGAACTTCCTTCTTTTACCAGAAAAAATAATATACACAGTATTATCATTTTCCTATTCAAATTTTCATATACGTTTGTTTCTATTACTGGTAGCATGAGCTTAATTATTGGCTAGTATCGCTTATAAATATGTTAGTGTACTCATATTGAATTAAATTTGTTTCTATGATACTCTTCATCCTCTATTTAATTCTTTTTATCTCAAATGTATTTTGGGTCCGCTCATTGATACACTTTCTTTTCTTTCTTTCTTTTTTTAATTTTAATTTACAAAGTATCGTCGTTGTTAGCAACAACTTCTCATTATTTTCCTCTATCCATACCATGTATAAAACAAGGTTTTGGTGCCACCAAATTCCTTTTTATACAGTCTTACTAGCCCCTAAAACATTATCACCATTTTTTTCATTTCTCTCATTTTCCTCAACTGGTTCATATGAGCTAACCCTCTCTTCTAGTTGCTAGGTTGAAATTATAAATATAATAGTTCTAGAGTATCTTGGCTTAAGTCTCTTACAAGAGTTTCCTAAGTAGGATTTTTTGAGATGAAACTTATAAATCTGCATCATTCTTCGAAATATTTATAACAGAATTTGGAAATCAAATACTAACTTAGCATCTCCAAGGTTCATATTTTGAGAATTTTTTGTCCAGATATGTTTTTCTCATAAGGCTGCTATTATAGGATTTTTTATCTCTTTTTTTTTTCTTGGAAAAAATTACAAAGGTCAGTAATCTATATTATTGTTCGAACAAGATGTTGACACTAGCACATTTGGCCCAATTTCTGATGGCCAAAATGTCACTCTTGCGACACATAGGCATCCCAAGAGTGACATTTTAAGGTGAGGCAAAACAACATTTCTAATAAAGTCGCAATTCTGACACTTCAATTAACTATGAGAAGATCAACACTTTTTCCAACGTTTCCAAATGGCCGTCTCTCTTCTGACGTTACCAAGTGTATGTCGTTATTCTGATATTAGTAAGCATATGTCTCTCTTCCGACGATTCAGGTAGGTGTCACTATAATGACATTTGCAGGTAGGTGTCGCTATACCGACGTTTGCAAGTAGGTGTCGCTATACCGACGTTTGCAAGAATGTGTCGCTATACCGACATTTGTAGGTAGGTGTCACTATACCGACATTTGCAGGGATGTGTCGTTATACCAACGTTTGCAGGGCTATGTTGCTATACCAACATTTGTAGGGAGGTGTCACTATACAGATGTTTGCAGGGATGTGTCTCTCATCTAACGAAGCTAGACCGGAGTTGCTCTACCGAAGTTACCACGTCTGACGCTTAATGGTTTCGGTATACTGACTCTTCATTGGGGTAGAACAAAAAACAAATCGGTCTCTTACAATGCATCCCCTTTTTCAATGGGATTACCAAGCTCATTTGCAAATATCGAAGAGCTGGTCCAACTTTGTCGAACAACTTCTTATCATGTTGTTGAGTTGCTTTTTATGACTCAAGTTGTACAATATTGGTGGTGTTGGAACTGAGCAGGTGGGACGTGTTGAAATTGGTATCCTTAAGCCTAATATAGTGGTAACCTTTGGTCCCAGTGGGTTTACAACTGAAGCTAAGTCAACTTAAGGCTGAGTATGCATTGTATGTTTGTGCTTAAGTGAGAGCTAGCTATCTTCCTATCTTAATTGGAAAGTTAAATATAACGACCATTATTATTCCTTTATCTGCAACCTCCAACCAGCCTGGTAATATAATTTTGCCAAAATAACCATGATTAAGATCCGGGGAAAGTAATTTGAAACAATGAGAGTATAACATCTAGGAACCTTCAATCAGAAAAAAATTTGACATCTTATAGTTGTACATATATCCCTCAACTACTATTTCAAAGCACCCAATCCACCCAATAAACCTAAAATGAGTCACCCTAAGTAGATTTTCCTTTGAGAAATGGATCTCCTTAAAGAAATTACTCAACATATCTCCATGGTTGTCCCATTTAAATATAACAAATTTGCATTCTCCTCTGTATAACCATCTCAGAACTCAGGTACACATTTGTTTCTAAAAACCTAGACTATCTTATCGTCAGCATAAACTGAATTTCCTCTCAGAAGAGCACATCTTCAAATGTCCAAGTCATGAGGATCTGATATAAGTGGAAAAACATTCCCTCATATGTATTTTGGTAAATTGTAAGTAAGACTTGGAAGCTCCATTCACATATAAATTCAGGAAAAAATCGAAAGTTGCTTCAGTCAACAATATCATTTACCATTATCTTTGGAGATTGGCTATGTGGTGGCATACACACATCCTTGCTAATGGATCTTGGAGGTCCATTCTCTGAAGGTAACTATCCATTTCCATTTTTCATGCATTGGTGGTGACTTAAGTGCATAGACTGTACAGCTTGATGATTCAAGGATGAGCCTTCCATGTCCTTAAAATTTAACAAAGGTGTAAGAGCTTCAATAAAACCATCCATAAGAGGCCTGGCTTTAGGATCTCGACTTAGGAAATGATGTGTTATCTGAGCTTTGTGCCTCTTTGAAAGAATAGTTAAATTCCAACCGAGGGTCCACAAGATGATACATCTTTCTTTTTCCCATAAGATAAGGTCGATCCCATGCCACCAGATTATGTTCCCCACTTGGTCGGTTTTTATCCATAGATCTTCGACCAGTTAGAAATTCAAGTAACACAACACCAAAATTGTAGACATCGCTCTTAGATGTCAAGTGTCCTGAAACACAATAAATTCCAAAAATATTAAATTAGTAGTTGGTTTGATTCATAGTACAGCCTCCAAAGATAATATTCTCCAAATATCTGTTGTTGTGAACACAGTAATTATTTTGTGAGCCACTTTTATTTCAACAACATTAGGAAACAAAGCATACTTTTAATAAATCTATGAGTTAAACACACACATGGTGTATGAGAAGATAAAACACACAAATAGGAAAGATAGGCATTCGTTACATTTCTATTACTCATGGATGTACATTTATATTACATTAATGTGACTCTTGGATTCATCTTCCAAGGTCACTTGGAATCCTTTGTGATTCTTCACCTTCCACACCTACCCATAGAGGATTAGGTGTTCAACATTCCCCCCCTTAATCCGAAGGGGTATGTGTCAGTCCAAGAAGAGAGTTGTAATACAAATATGAAAAGTATGCATGGCAACACTTAGGCTGAATCAGCTCTCTGAAATGTTGGCATAAAGAGGTAGTTTAAGGATGACCACCAACACTGGAATGCAATGCTTATTGCAGTTCCCGAAACTCTTCTGTTAGTATGAATCCTTTGTCGAAGCGTACGAAAAAAGACCACTTTAGCTACGCATAACTAATAGCCCTAACATAAAAAGTGGCTGCCAATATCTTCAGATCTGCAGTTAGTTGATCAAGACAAGAGCTACAAAAAACCAGATCTATGCATAGAAAGACATTAAGCAGTAAAAAAAAGGGTTTGCTCCATATATCCAATAGACAAGACAAGAACAATTTTTGAAAGAATTTTTTGTATTAAGGGCACCTGGGAGGAAAACAAGAAGATGTTTCCAATTCTCCTCAATGGGATGGGTTCTTGGAAGTCCTCAGCACTTCAGATCTAGAATATCTCTCTCTTGTTGGTGTAGAAAACCCAGACAAAGATAGAACTCAAAGGGAGCTCACACAGCAAATAATGTAGAAAAATGTGACCAAGTGTATAGATCCGGAGTGATCTAATAGGCAACAAAAGGTGAAGAATGGTAGGAAAAACCCTCCTATTTATAACAAAATATTGGGTCATTCTAGATCTTGGTGCATGATTAAAATAATGTTAACCAAATCTAGATCCACCTTTTATGGAATATTTTATTATATTTGTTGGAGGGGAAAACTATTTGGCTTGGGTCAAATCCCTTTATTTGTAACCGAAGACGGATGGAATCATCAGTAATGGAGTTGGAGGAACACCACATGTGGAAATATCGGACATGGTTGGTTGGATCTTCTCCAGCAAGGCCTTCGAACTTAGGGATGTCGGAGGGGAGCTTGGTTGGCATAGCAGGCCAACCAACATCGTGGCGGATAGGGTCATTGATCAACTGATTGAAATTAAGGAGGCTAAGGCCTGCGATGTACGGCAGTAAGGGTGTGGCTGAGGTAGTTCCTGTGGCGGTTCCGCTAGTAGTAGTTCCGGCATTAGGGCCGGGAGCACCGCTAGCGTTAGGCCCTGGACCAGACATAGTGAAGGTGACAGGGGGAGAACCAGAAGGAAAAGGAGAACCCAAAGAATCAGAAGAGGAGTTGGAGTGCGGACTCGGAGGAGGACTGGCTCGACGACGATGGGACGGAGCAGGTCGATCGACCGGAAACTGAGGGTGAAGGCCAATAAGTCTCCGGGAAGTGTGCCTTGGGGGCGCAATGATGACAACACAAACACGACACAAGGGGAAGAAGAACGACCACAAGGGCAAGGAGGTGCAGAATCAAGTGATTACAATGTCGTAACAAGGGCAGATAGGTGCAGTGTCAATTGATTTTAAAGTCTTTTCTTGGCGGTGTAAACCAGGCTCTTCTTCGCTTAGGGTGAGTGTATGGCGTGCGTTAATTTTAATTTTTAAACCCTTTTCGTTTTGAGAGCAAGAGAAAAAGTGTGCTGCGTAACTGAAAATAAATCTGCAGAGAACAATATATAATGCTGAAATAACAGAAAATTAACAGCTACTATTGCATCGATTCAACCAAAAAAGGCGGGTCTCTCAAAACTAATCTAAAAGAAGGAAAAAATCTAGTCAAAACGCACTAAAAAGAGGCCAATAGATCGAGGGTCGAAAGGGGCAGGGATCTAAAGGAGAAAGCTGTTGAAAAGAGGTGCAGATTACAGCCAAGAGGCAAAGGCAAGGTGGCTGGAAAAAAGGAGGAAATCAGCAAAAAGTGGAAAGGACAGGGAGAAGGTCCTAAAGGAGAGAGGGAACGACAAGGAGTGATTTGAAAGGGAAGAAAAAGTTGATTTAAAGGGATCAAAATAAGGAGGTATCGGATATGAAAAAGGGAAGGTGAAACTCTAAGATAGATGGGTGAAACGACTAAAAACTCTTCCACAAAAGTGGAGAATCTTTGTGACCCTATGAGCTGAGTTCCCCCTTAGATGATAAAAGCAAGATAGAAACAAGTCTAAGGTGGTGGAGGCAAAGGTGGAAAACCACTGTGACTTGACAAAAGCAGGAAAATTTGTAGAAAAAGCAATTTGAAAAATTGGCGGGTCGCGGGGTTACGACCTATTTTCGTCTGAGAGTCGCAAGAAAATTGGCTGAAAGAATCAGTCCTGGAGGTCCAGGTCGCAGGTTATGGGCCAAAAAGTGTGACCCCCCGTTTCGGTTGTCTCGGCGGCGGATTTTCAGAAAAGTTGTCGTCTCAGTTGCGGCTGGTGTCGCTTACCTGCGCAATAGGGCCAGAAACACACGGAAGTTAGAAATTTTAATGTTTTAGGGTTTTATGTGGGAAAAACAACATAAAAATAGGAAAAATAAACAGCTGAAAAGAAACCCTAGGGTCTGAAGTAGCTGGATATGCAGGAATATGAAAAACGACAGCGGTTGTAATTTAAAACCCGTGTGGAGTCGCCATTTGTTAGTATGAATCCTTTGTCGAAGTGTACGAAAAAGGACCACTTTAGCTACGCATAACTAATAGCCCTAACAACAAAAGTGGCTGCCAGTATCTTCGAGGATCTGATTAGTTGATCAAGCAGAAATGCATAAAAAAACCGAATCTGTATAGAAGACATTAAGCGGTAAAAAGAAGGGTTTGCTCCATATACCAATAGACAAGACAAGAACAATTTTTGAAAGAATTTTTTGTATTAAGGGCACCTGGGAGGAAAACAAGAAGGCGTATCCAATTCTCCTCAATGGGATGGGTTCTTGGAAGTCCTCAGCACTTCAGATCTAGAATCTCTCTCTCTTGTTGGTGTAGAAAACCCAGACAAAGATAGAACTCAAAGGAGCTCACACAACAAATAATGTAGAAAAAAGTGACCAAGTGTATAGATCCAGAGTGATCTAATAGGCAACAAAAGGTGAAGAATGGTAGGAAAAACCCTCCTATTTATAACAAAATATTGGGTCATTCTAGATCTTGGTGCATGATTAAAATAATGTTAACCAAATCTAGATCCACCTTTTATGGAATGTTTTATTATATTTGTTGGAGGGAAAAAGTATTTGACTTGGGTCAAATCCCTTTATTTGTTAATAATAAATAAATAAATGATTTATTTATCTTTTTAAGGAAGTGGTTGAAGGATAATCAAATAAATATTGATTTATTTAATTATTTGTGGGTGATTTGGTCATATTTAACAAGGAATATTATCTAAATAAGATTTAAATAATTATTCCTAGAAAATAATAAGATAAATAAAGGTTTATCTAATTAATTTATTTGTTTTGGGTTAAACATGATTAGGAATAATAATTAAATTATGTTTTAATTAATTATTCCATGAGGAAAATCAAACAAATATAGGTTTGTTTAATATTTCCTTTTGGGGTTTCCTGTTTAGACCATAAACAACCTAATAAATGTGGTTTATTAAGTTATTTTACATAGTGAAAGCAATTTTACATAGGGTAAAATTGTTCTTACATGGTGTACTTGGGTCCATCTAATGATAATAGGTTAGATGACCAAAAAATGGTGTAACATCTTCCAAAACTGGCAAGAAGTTGAGGGCTTCTGCTAGAGGAAGTTTCCCTCACATTTGAAAAGGGAGAGCTTCAACCTAAAAGAAGGGAAGTCTACGACCTGTGATGGTTTAAGGATGACCGCCAACACTGGAATGCTTAATGCATTTCCTAGAACTCAACCAAAGTTGGCAAGAAGCTGAAGTCTTGTGCTAGAAGAAGTGTTCTGAAAGAGGAAGAATATCAACCTCACATAGATGGTTTAAGGTTTTCCACCAACCAAAGGCATGCTCATGGGCATCCCTGTCTCTGGCTACAACTCTGAATCTGAAATGACAAATTGTGGCTCAAGCTTGCTTGAACTGTTGTGTCTCTAGCTACAACTCTAAATATGGAATGAGAGATTGTGGCTCAGGCTTGCTTGATGTGGCGTCAAAGCTTGTAGATGACCATCATTTTCCCCCCTATCAGGTACAAGGTCAGATGATGGAAAAAACTCAACTGCAAGATTGTTCAATATTCTAGAACAAGTTTTGACATGTGACTTAAACATATTCTTGGCTGTTGATGCCCATTTCCAAGAAGCGATCCATCCAAGATGAAGCTTTGTTCTTATAGGAGGATTGTTTCTGAAGCATCTATGTGAATAATTGGTATGCCGACCACAGTTCTTACATAAATGAAGATCGAAACAATGATCTTTCATATGGCCAATGCGATCACAGTGTTGGCATTTTTCAATCTGTTGTTGTTGTTGTTGTGGAAGAGGAGCAGGATCTGGAACAGCTGAAGGTGAACTACTATCAATAAATCCAACACTTTGAAATTTGATAGGCTTGGAGTAGTCCAGAATATGAAAGGAAAAATCCTTTTCATATCCAAGACCTTTTATGTGCTTGTTGTGGACAAGCTCTTCCCAAGGTCTGATGATGGGCTTGGGAAGTGCAGACTGAATTGTTGCATCTTCATGTAAATCTGCTCTTGTACAAGAAACTGAATGTGAATCGACTGCAACTTTATATTATTGCTACTCATGGGAGTCATTCTCAATTTTCCGAATAGAAACAGGTTCAGAATGATGACTCTTTTGTTGAAGTTCATCTTGCTGGAGTTGAGACTCCAACTGCAAAAACTCAATTTTGTCTTGTGCATCTTGCAAGCAAGTTTGAATATTAAAAAGAGTGTTTTTACTAATTTAGATTGTGTCATCAACAATAGATTGTATCAGAGTTTCCAACGACTGTAATACTTCATAAAATTTGGCCATTTTCCAAACAATTCGAGCTCAATAAATGAAGGGCACTGGATTCAACCGATAATGCACCCGTTTACAATGTGATTCAACTTACTTTCAAAAGAATACAGGCGACTTCAAACACCTTTTAATCTTTATTCCAACTATGGAATTCCCAAAGGACAAACTATGCTACTCAAATTATGGAGGATGCAACTCAGAAAAATGGACTGACTTGGACTTTTAGCAAATGGATTTCAGACAAATGGTTCCAAATTCTATCACTTTAATGGAGATCATCAAGGACTGATGCATTCCTTTTTTTTTAAATTGGTCCATGGAAAACATTCTAGTGAGATACTAGTGAGGGTTTACTGCATTTTCTTTCCTTTCCTTTTTTTTTTTTACCAAAAATAATAAGACAATCTCACAATTACATTAATTACACAAACTTTCTCTTGATTTACACACACAAAAAAAAACTGCACCAACCAGGATGACCAAATCTTCACTGATCTTGGAATCCAAACTATTGCTGGGCAACTACTGCTTTCTTTTGTCACTGCAGTGGTGTATTTGGACCACGGCTCCTCTGCTTTCTCCAAAGATGAAATCGCTTGAAATGGAGAGATGAAATGACCCGATAAATAAAATTACAGGAAGAAGTAATAAAAGAAGTAATAGAGGGAAGTTTGGCTTTCAACGAATGGTTTTCTGAGATAGGAAATGCTTGCTTTGAAAATCTATAGATGGCTAGGTAATGAATGAAGCCTCACAGGAAAGTCGTGGAACCTCGCATATCCAAATTGGATCGGTTGGCTCAGGAATACTCTTGGCTTGGATTATTTACTGTAGTTAGCAGTAGTGTCAGGACCGTACACACCACCTCCACCAGCGCTCTCCCCATCGACTCTCCTCCCCCACTGCAGCTTAGCTTCCCCTCCGGCCTCCCCCTCACCCCTCACCTCACTAAGCTAGCCGTCACGAGAGTGGGAGGTGAGGGCAGCGTGTGGAGGCGACACAGGTGGAGGGTCGAGAGGCCAAGGTGGAGTGTGGATGTGTGGGAGGACCAGAACTATGTGAGGAGTGAGAGGAATAAGGTGGGTGACTAAGGATAAATTACAACAAACAAATTATTTTCATTCCCTCAGGTAAGCTTCGACCTGCATAAGAAAATCCTTTAACGTGAAGAGATATGAGGTATTCACTTTTGAAAAAATGGCCACTCACACTGACATTACCTTTGTTCTTCTTCCACTAGTGTGAAATGTTGTTGCATCATATCATTGAACGTAGCGTGCACCCAGTATCAGCATTATGTAAAATACATTTTGTAGTGACAATGGCCTTACTTCCATTGGAATTTGAGCAGTTGCATCAAACAGGTTTCTCTAGCAATGCGTTCTCCATTAATGGGTTCTAATTTGTTTCCGCCTTGTACTGCATTTTAGTGTAACGCCTTGTACTGCAATTTCGTGTTTCCGCCTTGTACTCCAATTTTGTGTAACACCTTGTACTGCAATTTCATGTTTCCTTATTGTACTGCAATTTCATGCAATTTTTTGTACTACAATTTCGTGTAACACCTTGCTCCACGCTATGTTGAAGACCACCAAAAGCTGACAGGTGTGCCACGAAAAGAGGGATTATTTCCTATTTCACAATGTAATAAAAAATTTCAGGGATCTTTGAAGATTCAACAATGGAAATGGATTGGACATCCTCACAGCTCCATTTTTTTATAGATTTATAATAATTCTATTCATATAATTCTGCTAAACCAGTGGTAATGCCAAAAAAATATTGCATTCAAGAGTAGAGTAAACATTGGTGTGTAACAACGCTGACTATGGAAAGCGTTTCTACCTGATACCTTTGTTTTGTTTGATTAATAGCACTAACTTATATTGAGAAAGGAAAACACAAACTGGAAAATAGAAAATGGCACGAATATCGCTGAGGGAAGGGGCGTTTATGCGAAAGAGGTAGGCAACAATTAAGCGAGTAGAGTGGAAAGCAACATAGATGACAGGTAGAATGATTGATTTGTTTCAGCAAGGGCATAGGTCAGAGAGGTAGGAATGATGGCAAAATTGGCCACAAAAATAACTAGTGGCTCAAACTTGGAGCAAGGCCAAAATTCACCCACTCTGATACCATGTTAAACATACACATGGTGTACTAGAAGATAAAACACACAAATAGGAAAGATAGTCATTCGTTACATTTCTATTACTCATGGGTGTACATTTATATTACATTAATGTGACTCTTCGATTCATATTCCAAGGTCACTTGGACTCCTTTGTGACTCTTCACCTTCCACACCTACCCATAGAGGATTAGGTGTTCAATACTATGGATGCATGTGTTGAAAAGGACAAAAACAAGTTCCAACCTATATAATTTATTATAAGCTTATCTCGCCTTTTTGGATTTATAATTACAAGGGATTCCAATACATCAATACTTAGTTCAATAGTAAGAGAATTGTAATTTTCCTTTGAATATAGCAGAAAAATCAAATTGTATAGGTTGCTTACATCGTTAAGTTGGATCAAATGACAAGTATATCTTCTCTTTTTCACAAATGGAACTTCCTTCAGTGACTTATCTAATTACCATTTGTTATATTACTACTATGTCAATTTGATCCAAGCTTTATTACCTTTCACTTTAAATGAACCATCACATGAAGCATTTTGGAATTTTCACCATGCAACATTTATTCATTCAGCATCTCTTCATACACATAGCCCATGAAAATGACTGTGGATGAAAACACATTTCAACTTAAGAACTTGCATCCACATTTGATTTTTCTAAGGTATTGGCATGGTTCAGTATGGGCCATGCCAAAGTATAATTCATAGTTTATATAGGAACATCTAATAAAGTACCCTTATGTTATTTTCCTCCATCATACTATTTCCTATGAGATTAAAGTCTTAAAATAACCTTTTATGTCACTACATTCACTAATATGTAAGTTTTTAATGGAATACAGATAAGTAGACTGCTCTAGAGCACTAAAAATTCTAGCAAATTATATTTCAAGGACCTCTCATGCATATATTTACCACCCTTAGATTGGCCCAATGGCATTTTTTTGTTATGATATCAGAAGCACAAATTAGGTTTCCCAAATTGAGCCCTGTGAAGACGTTGTTGAATAGTGTTAAAACCTAAATCTAATATGTAAATAAGCTAGTGATTGCATATTTAATCTTGCTGGTGAACTATTAGTAGACTTGGACAGAAAAAATTGGTGTGATATTATTGAGGTATAATGCATATGATGAGAGCATTACTGGCCTTTCTCCAAGCTCATGTATTTATAGAATACATTCACTTGAAAGATTTGAAGGATACCAAAAGCAGCCAACCATAAAAAAGAAATAAAGATTCCTAGATTCAAAGAAATCAGGAAAATATGAGACACAGGTTACTACGTGAAACATGGAACTAGATACCAACCCAAACATTTCAGATAGATATAGCCTTAGAAGACACCAGTAACTGAATAACAGTAATTACAAAGAGGTATGCAAAGTTGCCCAGATATAGTAAGAGATCTGATCTATACTTAAATATTAATAGAGACTAGAATAATTTGGTTTCGTTGTAGGGTAAGGAGGAATGGGAGTAAATACCTCATGCTCATGTCAATTTTACTTGGATTCAAAGGGGGCAACTATACAGAGATAAGGTCTAAGAGGGTGGCTACAGTTTTTTTTAAGCGTAATGAGATATAAAAGTTAAGATGCCTCAACTAACTCTATATCGGTATGGGTATTTTATTCATCTGAAAAAATCTTTTATAGACTATAAATTCAAAAAAAAATATCATATATTTTGAAGCCTAGAAGATGTCTGAAACATTAGAGTGTGAACTAGTAAAGCTAAGAACCTAGATAGTATGAACTGAAGAAAGCCAAAATTTTTATTATAATAGCCTCTCCATCTAAAGGTTTTAATAGGATTATTGTTGGATGCATCCATCAAGACACTGAACAAAAATGTAGTTTGCAAACTTTCCCAACTTCCAACCTTAAGCATTGACTCAGTTACTCTTGTTTATCTTTGTAAATATCTGAAATTTCTATGCTAAATTTTATTAAAGTTCACATCAGTAATAGGCAATGCAAAAAAGGAAATGCCTGTGCTAACCTGTAATTCAAGAATAAGAGATAATCCAATGAAGATTACATTAAGATCAACTTAAATCTGTATCACCAAGCACATGTTTCTTTTAGGAGATGTATGCATGTTTAGATATTTTTTTCATAAATTAAGGAAAATTCAAACTGATATAAATTGTCGTGAGTCCTAAACATTGGTTGGTATACATTCAACATTAGGCCAATAGGATGAGACCTGAACAATTCTCCCAGAAAAGACTTGTCATTTTTTGTGCTTGCCCCATTTACTAGACAAGACCCTTAAAGAGGCTAGAAATATTGTTGATCTGTATCAATCTTAAAATGTACTCACCAAGATATCACTTCCACAGGTTTTAAACTGGTTAAAATGCTCACGAGTCATTAAATATTCTGGAGCAGGATAACCATATGTTCCCATAACTCGAGTTGAAACATGGGTGTTGTCTCGCTCAAGTCCATCTTTTGCTAGTTCGAAATCAGAGAACTTGGCATTGTATTCCCACACCAAGTACATATCTCTCCATAAAGACTTAAGAGAATCCAAAGTGTAACATTGATTCATCTCATAATTTTGAAGTTGTAGGTACAAACTGAATCAAGAAGAATATTGGATGTTTTAAAATCTCGATAAATCGTTGGTCTTTCAGCCCCTCCATGAAGAAATTCCAGACCTTTTGCTGCACCCAATGCAATTTTCATCCTGATAGACCAGGGGAGTGGCAGGGACCCTTCTGCATGCATAAGGGAAATACCGTTGGACATCAAACATCAAACATCTAAATATGAAGTATCCTGAGCTAGGTAGGTGCCAATGGAAGGAAATACAGGCTTAAGAGCACATGATGGAAAGTGATCCAGATGCATAGCTCTATGGTTTCCTAAGACTATGGTCTACTACCGGTGAGGAGCTCGGGGTGGGAAGAGGACGTCATCGCCTTTTCCCATTGGTTGGGTGGATGAGATTAGTCGTGCAGTATTGAGATAAGTATTTCAATGTGTCATTTCACAATAGATATGTATATGTGTTTAAATGAAGAGGAATTTGAATGACGTGTTGTTATCCTATCTACTATTTACATTTGATTAAAAGGACTGTATATTTATGTATTGCACACTTGTGGAGAATTTATAATAACGTAAGTAAGATAAAAAGTATTGTGGAGTTTTGTATTATAATCTTACAGAGAATATAGGCTAACCTATTTATGACAGTAAGCATTAACAATATCTATGATGAAATCTTATAGAGAAACCATTGATAATTTCATTAACAGTATCGATAGAGACTACAGGGATGAATAACATGAAAAATAGAATAATCTTAATTTTCAGTTGTTAAAAATATCATAACACAAATAATCTTTAGATTTATTGAAGAATTTGTGTATTTAGTTGTTTGAGCCCAAGTTGGCCTTTTATTAAAACCTCCTCAATTCTTTTTGTGTTAATATTAAAATTATTTATCAACACCCCGAGTGAGGGTGTTAGGACCTAATGTTCACTCAAAATTTAAATGAATCTGACCAATGCAAAGTGGAAATACTCCTCTTCAACAATACTGGGCAAGGACATGCAGTTTGAGGGTAGGAACTCCTCAATTAATAACCTAAAACTTGAAATTTATCTAGTACGTAGGCAAGTAATATAGGCTAGTAAATTCAGCTATGAATGATAATTGAAACCTGTCGGGAGGGTTAGAGGAAACTCTAGTACAAATTTCCTGAGGAACACAAAGATGAATGCAAAACTGATAAACGGTGATAATATTTCTATTCCTACAATGTGTAATAATTAATTTGCGGGAAAATCTTAAGTCCCAGGAAGTATTTACAACAAATAGGGAACTATCCTTCTAATTAAAGTAAGTTTTGAAACATAAACAATAGAACATTCATTGAAAACATCAGATTAAATTTAACTAGAAGTCCTCCTTATTCATATTGAATAGTATTAAAACATTTATAAGTCAATAAAGATCAGTAACTAAATTTCTTAGTTACAAAAGCAATATTATTATCAAATGTCCTGTACATGATGGTTACATGGCCACAAACGGATATTTATGCTGGAAATAAATAGAGCCATAACCAAATGTATCAGCATGGAAAGGGGTATGGTCCAAGTCCCACATAGATAATCATGCTCCAGGGTCGTGGGAGAACTTGCACAGAATATAATGGTCTCTATAAACCCTAGAAGAATATACCATACACGAGTTTAAGGACACGAGGCCAAGAAACTTACCAACATGAGTGACAAATTTCATGGCTTCACCATCAGGATTTTTGAGTGGCATCATAACCACTCAAAAGCAAGTAACACGAGAAAAAGAAAATAAAATAGAACCATTAATCAATAGAGAAAAAAGGTGAATCAAATCTGTAACATTTGCACATATTGAATAGGGAATACCTGTAGAGAACCCCTTTAGGACAAGCCCAAATTTCTGAATGAGAACTTCTCGAGACTATTATGAGTGAAAATTTGAACAAGTGTTGATACGAACCAAAATCCTGCCTAGAAGAAAAATAGAAAATTTTTCATACTCGCAACAAAGAAAATAAGGGGTAATGCAACCAATGCACATTAGAATATCTTAGGAAACAAAAGAAACTAAATTGATACATGTGGTATTAGTGAAGGTCGTTACTTCGAACTTAAGACACCTTGAGTTGCCTAATTGTAAAGTATTACCAAGGTAACCACCAACAACAAGTCAAAAAGGTCACACCAGGTCATGGAGCGAAAGACCCCAGGGTGACAAAGAAAGAACCTACACAGATGCCTCTATGTTAGTGTAGTTTGATCTGTAAAAGAACTTAGAGGGAAAAATTACTCAAAACTATTGTTGGAATGTCATCTGGGTTCAATACCTATGCAAGAAGCATTATCATCAGACGAAAAACCTTGGCCTCCTGAACCAGTTCATGGGAAGGCAGAGCCATCAAACCCACATCAAAATTGACAAAATGAGTTGGGGATGCAACCCTAGGGGTAGGGTTTGGTACCTCAAAGAACTCCTTTAGTCCTCGACGGTTTGATCATGGAGGAGAGATCCATTGGCTCTTAGGTGGCCATATGTCCTCACATATAATAATTTTCCAGACTAATGTACTGCAGCGATTAAAGGAGTGTTAAATATAGTACGTTGGTAGCATTAACACACAACCCATGATCATTTAACACCTGGCGTCGGACTAGATCATGACAGATCATCCAAATATACCAATGATATATGAGTTGAACTTAGAATAAATTCATATGATCAAACATTAACCTAAGTTTGTAAATTAACGAGTCTACACCATGGTAATTATGCAATTATACAATGAAAATTAAAGTTATAGAAGTTTATGACATGTTTTTACCATGAAATGATTTTTTTGTGTGTATAGATGTTACATATGGAAATTAAATTAATTGAAAAAAGAGATTTATGTATTATTATTTATATATTTATATACTTAAAAGGGATTTAAATAAATAATGTTTGAAATATAAAAATTACATGACATTTAAATGATGAATATATATTATTTCAAAATAAATTTGGTAATTTGTAACAAATTTTAACCCATACAAAAGGTAACTCAAATAAATTAATAAATTATAGTTTTTTTTTATACTAAGATATGGATAAGTTGGAGATTGCAAAATTCATGTAGTTGAGGACTTCTTATCCTCAGTTTCAAATATACTTGGAGCAAACTAAGGGAATTTTAATATTTTTTTGAGCATGTTGTGGATAGAACCTTTGAGAAATATTGTAGACCTATATGTGATTGTTACCCTTACATTTGGTACGAGAATGGACCAGTGTTAAAGGATGATGATAGGTAAAGATACATCCTCATATCCAATTTTTTCTATTGAGGGGACATGAATTACAATGGGTCATGCATGTAGATGAACCTTACTTTATTCCTATGAACTTAGATGCATTTTTGGACATTAGAATACCATATTGTTTCCCTTTGAAAGAAAATGTGTGGTGGATAATTGGGGGAAATGTGATTGTCCATCAAATGTAGATCGGATTTGGGGACCTTGTGGATTTTTTACTTCGACCCAAGTAGTGCTTGGAGGTTTCATTTAAGGGGTTAGTGGACACAAACTTAATATCACCAATAATATTAGTGTTTGAGCACCTATGCTTTGGGAGAAAGGCTTAGGGGTTTAGGGGTTTAAGTGTCAGGGGTTAATGGTAAATGGTAAAGGGTTAGGGCATAGGAAATTTACGAGTTAAGGGGTTGAGGTTTAGGGGGTGTAGGGGTTATAGGCTAATGACAATGGTTAAGGGCTTCAAGGGTTAAGGGTTAGGAACCATGGGCTTAGGGATTAGGGGATTTACGTGGTTAAGTGCTTAAGGGTTATGGAATATAGGTATCAAAAGGTTAAGGGGTTAGGGGTTAGGGATAAAGGGTTAAGGGTGAGTTTTAAGATGATAAGGGGCTATGGATTAGGTGCTTCAAGGATTCTAAGTTAAGGGTTAGGGTTAAGGGGTTAGTGTCTTAGGGTTTAAGGGATCAAGTGGTTAATGGGTTGTGATTTATGACTGTACGGGTTAAGGGATTCTTGACCCGACCTGATTCGACCCACCAGAATGCATTTCCTTTGGCTCCCTTACATGACCTGACCTGACCCGACCCGACCTGACACGACCCAACCTCACACGACCCAAACTGACCTGAACTGACCTGACCTGACCCTCACATGCTTTTGTTGCTATTCTGAAATTTTCTATTCCAATGTTTGGACACATTCGTACAAGTCTGATAATTACTAAAAAGTAAAAAAATGTTGTCACATTATAAATATAATATAAAATAAGGTGAATTAATTTCTTACCTTTATATATATATATATATATATATATATATATATATATTGTTTATATATTTATTTATTTATTTATTTTTATTATTATTGATTTTTTAAACAAGTGTTTAATTAATTTTAAAAAACTATCCTAGGCCAAAATTTTTAAAAAATTAATTAAAAATCTAATCTAAACAGCAAATGGGTTGCATGAGGTCGTGGGCACGACCTGACCCACCCGAACGAAGGGTGCACGAGAAAGCAAACGGAAAATATATCACACAAACGTGCACAAGGAACATGGGTGCCCTCACATGACCTGACATGACCTGACTAGGACATGTTCCTTGGTCACCCTCAGATGACCCGACCTAACCCGATTCGCCCGAACTCGTTTCCTTGGACGCCATCACACCAACCGACCTGACCGAACGTCGAAGGAATGAGGGAGCAATTGGAAAACGGGTCACACAAACGTGTAGTACAAGGCACACGAGCGGTCACAACTTAGCAATTTTGATATGGCCACCTTCACACGACCCGACCCGAACTGACCCGACCTGTCTGAATGTGTTTCCCTGGGCATCCTCACATGACCCGACCTAACCCAACTAGCCCGAACGTGTTTCCTTGGGTGCCCTCACACGACCCAAACCGACCCACCCCGACCTGTCGAAACGCATTTCCTTGGGCGCCCTCACACGGCACAACCCGACCTAACCCGTCGAAACGTGTTTCCTTAGGTGCCCTCACACAACTCAACCCGACTTGACCCACACATACGTGTTTTCTTGGGCGCCCTCACATGACTTGACCACACCGGACCAACTTGAATGCGTTTTCCTAGGTTCTCTCACATGACACGACTCGACTCGACCTACCCAAATGCATTTCCTTATGAAGCCTGACACGACACAACTGGACCTGACTCGACACGACACGAGCAGTCACAACTTAGCATTTTTTATACGACCACCCTCACACGACCCGAACCCACCCGACTCGATCCACTCGAACATCGAAGGCACGAGGGAGAAAATGGAAAATTGGTCACACGAGGATGTAGTACAAGGCACACGGACAGTTAATACAACTTAGCATTTTTTATACGGCCAACCTCACATGACCCAACCCAACCTCACCCGACACACTCAAACAGATTTCCCTAGGCACCCTCACACAACCTGACCTAACACGCCAGAATGCGTTTCCCTGGGCTCCCTCACATGACCCAACCTGACCCACCCCACTCGAACACGTTTCCCTGGGCACCCTCACATGACTCGACCCGACCTAACCCGACCCACCCGAACGTGTTTCCTGGGGTGCCCTCACACGACCCAACATGACTCGACCTGACCTGACACATTCCTTGGGTAGCCTGCCATGACCCGGCCCGCCCAACTATGTTTCCATGGGCGCCCTCACAATATGGCATGACTTGACCCAACACGACCTGAACGCATTTCCCTGGGTGCCATCACACGACCCAACCCGACCTGACCCACCCAAACGACAAAGGCATGAGGAAGAAAATGATAAACGAGTCCCACGAACATGCACAAGGCACACGGGCGGTCACAAATTAGCATTTTTGATATGGCCTCCCTCACACGATCTGACCTGAATGCGTTTCCTATGGAGCCTTCACACAACACGACCTGACCCACCCAAATGAAGGGCACACAAGGGAACAAATGGAAAATGGATCGCAAAAACATGCACAAGCAACACGGGTGGTCACAACTTATCCTTTTTTATACGACCACCCTCACACGACCCAACCAAACCCGACCTGACCCGCCTAAATGTGTTTCCTTGGGCGGCCTCACATGGCATGACCTAGCTAGACCCGACCCGCCCGAATGTGTTTCCTTGGGTGCCCTCACAATACGGTATGACCTGACCTAACCCCACCCAAACACTTTTCCTTGGACTCCATCACATGACTCAACCAGACCCGCCTGAACGCTTTTCTTTGGGCGTCCTCACATGATCCGACACATTCCTTGGGCGACCTCACATAGCCCGACATGTTCCTTGTGTGACCTCACATAACTCGACCTGACTGAAACACATTTCCTTTGGCGCCATCACTCGACCAGACCCCACCCGACCCGCCCGAACTTCGAAGGCACGAGGGAGAAAACGACAAAAGGGTCGCACAAGCGTGCACAAGGCATGCGAGCGGTAACAACTTAGCATTTTTATACGGCCTCCCTCACATGATCCGACTTGAATGCGTTTCTTATGGTGCCCTCACACAACACGACCCAACCCGCCTGAACGAAGGGCACACCAGAGAGAAAACAGAAAACGGATTGCACAAACGTGCACAAGCAACACGAGCAGTCACAACTTAGCATTTTTTATATGACCACCCTCACATGACCCGACCCGACCCAACCCACACGAATGTGTTTCCTTAGGCGGCCTCACATGACACAACCTGACCAGACCCGACCCGACCCGCCTGAACACATTTCGTTAGGCACCCTTAGAATACAGCATGACCCAACTTGACCTGACCCGAACGCATTTCCTTGGGAGACATCACACGACTCGACCTGACCCATACGAACATGTTTCCTTGGGCGGCCTCACATGACACGACCCGACCAAACCTGACCCGACCCGCCAGAATGCATTTCCCTTGCACCCTCACATGACCCGACCCGAACCAACCTGAATCGCCTGAACGCGTTTCCTTGGGTTCCCTCACACGACCCAAGATGACCCAACCCAGCTGAACACATTCCTTAGGCGTCGTCACATGACCTGACCTGACCTGACCCACCTGAACGCGTTTCCTTGGGTGCCCTCACAATACAGCATGACTCGACCCGACTCGACCTGAATGCGTTTCCTTGGGCGCCATCACATGACCCGACCCTCCCGAACATCGAAGGCACGAGGGAGAAAATGACAAATGGGTCGCAGGAACGTGCATAAGGCACATAGGTGGTCACAGCTTAGCATTTTTGATACGACCTCCCTCACACGATATGACCCGAGCACGTTTCCTGTGGTGCCCTCACACAACACGACCTGGCCCGTCCGAACGAAGGGCGCACGAGGGAGAAAATGGAAAAGTGATCTCACAAACATGCACAAGAAACATGGGCGGTCACAACTTAGCATTTTTTATATGACCACCCTCACACGACCTGACCCAACCTGGCCTGACTCGCCCGAGCACGTTTCCTTGGGTGGCCTCACACGACACAACCTGACCCGACCTGACCCGATTTGACCTGTTTGAACGTGTTTCCTTGGGCACCCTCACAATATAGCATAACCCAACCTGACCCAACCCGAACGCGTTTCCTTGGGCACCATCACACGACTCGACCCGACCTATACAAATGCATTTCCTTGGGTGGCCTCACACGGAACAACCCAACCAAACCCAACCCGACCCACCAGAATGCATTTTCTTGGGTGCCCTCACACGACCCGACACATTATTCCTAAACCCTAAACCAGATCGCACTTCCTACACATTGTTCCTAAACGTCTCAATATGGACGCATTGTCCCGACACGTCGCTCTTCTTACGTACTCTTCTGGAACGTCGCAATTCCGACACTTGGCTCTGAAACATCACAATTCTGATGCATACTCCTGAAACGTCGCAATTCTGAGACTTTTCCTTAGCGTCGTAATTCTGACACTTGGCTCCTAAACGTCACAATTCCGACACTTGGCTCTGAAATGTCGCAATTTTGATACTTGAATTTGAAACATTGTTATTCCAACGATTTTCCTAAACGTCGCTATTCCGACGATACTCCCTAAACGTCACTAGAGTGACGCTTGTTGGCGAGATTATAAAATTGAGAAAAATTGGGGAACATTCTGATAATACTTCAAAAGTGTAGGAACTAAAGTGTCGGAAAATTGACCATATGTACTAGTGTGAGACCACAATATCTTACCTTGAAGGGATTTAATTTCAAATACCATTTTTCCCAATTTTTTATTATGGTCTATGGTACCATTAGTAACATTCTAATGACTCCCTTACCGAGAACATGTTATTGTAGATGAAGTTTCTGATTGAAAATGGGTATCCATGTTTTCTAAATGAGGTTTTTGAAGATATTAGGGACGATCAAATTTATTCTTTACTGTGCGCACTCCCCCATGTGTGTATCTACACTAATTTAAGTAGATGAGTTTCTTTTCTGATTTCAACAATCACCAATGAGAATCATTATAGGTGACTTCTAACGTAATATTTCAAGATTCTTAATCAGTCAAGATTCTTATATTATGCTCTATAAGCTGTATAATTCAAATTTTGTTGTAAGAAAATTTTTCATAGAAGCAATTCAAACCTTGAAAAAATATGTTTAAAACAGGTAGAGAATTGTAATATATTACCAATCCATGCTAAATTATTCTCATAGGTCGACGTGTACCAATTCAATGTGTTATTTAAAGTATTCATTTGTTATGGATGTTTCATATTCCTGAATCATAAGGCTAACACATCTTACCTCATATTTCAATGGCATCAATAATGTTCCATTTTATTGATTGCAAATATAATTTCCCCTATTCCTATTCACACACCTATTGAGTATTCAATTTATATAGCTGAAATTTTCACAATTATCACTATCCACTGGTACATGCTAAGTATGTTTAATGTAGTCGTGGTGATATAACATACTCTTTTCACTTAGTTCACCATGGAAATAAGGAAAAAATCTCTGAGACATAATTCCATTAACCTAGATAATAGTTCACAGTCCAACCTTATGTTTTTGGCACCGACAATAGGGTCAGTGAAGCTTTGAGGTCAATTTATGGAGTATTTTTTCAAAACTATATTTCACAAATTACTCCCATAACATACACATATTCAAAATTTGTATATCTTTCCTTTGTACTATGATGTTCCAAAATATGTGAATGATAGCATAACACTAATACCATGGACTCACACTCAGTTTCAAAATAAAGCACATTAGGTCCGAGGTTTGAACCTAGAGCTATGATACCATCTGTCACATCTCCCTTTTTGTACCATAATATTTTTTTTTTCATTATCTGTTCCAAGTATTTATTCATGTATGACATGTTTTCTTATAGAAGGTTACTCCTTTATTAAATTTTCAAATGTTTTACATGGTATATTTATATAGGTTATCTATCATGTATACAAATGAGTTTCATTTTTTTTCATATATGCAGTCCATGTGCATCCTATATCATTCTTATGCCACTAAGTTCCACCAAGTTTCATATACCCCCACGCCATGAGGATGATTGAGTATAAATGTTTTTTTTTTTTTGTATTTGTATTTGTATTTGTATTTGACCACTTATAGTATACCTATCAGTGTGGCACTTACTACATAGTTTTATAGGTTACCTATGGTATCCTTTTCTTTATTTCAACATATTATTCCATTTAATATGAATTGATATGTTTAAATTTCAATAAAACAAAATGACCAGGTATTAAATGGTTGGTTTTCACAATGGCGACGTGGAAATCCACTACCACTACTTGTACGCTTCCCACATGGCGCCAATGTCCACTTCCACTAGAACCAATCCTATGGTGACAACGCCCCCTATTCATGTGAAGGGATCATGATTGTGGATGGTCTGTGTACGCTTCCCACATGGCGCCAATGTCCACTTCCACTAGAACCAATCCTATGGTGACAACGCCCCCTATTCATGTGAAGGGATCATGATTGTGGATGGTCGGTGTACGCTTCCCACATGGCGCCAATGTCCACTTCCACTAGAACCAATCCTATGGTGACAACGCCCCCTATTCATGTGAAGGGATCATGATTGTGGATGGTCTGTGTGTGGACGTTGGATATTTGATAATATGAATCGAACAATTGTGATTTATCGGTACACCCTAACCATGAATATATTTCCTATTCAACGTCATTTGACATTTAGCTCCCCGTGCACTGCATGACCGTCGTTTGTTCTAGATGCTTCCAGATCAAGCCTATGTGGTGTTACCATTCCTAAAAGTAAGGAAGATGTTGGTCTCCATTGTAAGTTGAGACGCTGCATTTTTTTTTCTCAGTAGTGGTTTTCGCACAGTATTTATTCCTTTGTAAACATGGGACTCTGTTAATTCTCTGTTAATATCACAGATATTTTTTTTTTTCATTCTTTGTTTATTTTACTCTGGCTACACTCTTTGTTCCATTGGTTTCCTAGTTTCAAAACAAAAGAAGAGGGTTTTTGGTACGCTTCCTTCATCCGTAGTCGATGAGACAACCGTGATTCATTTGCTGGCTTGACTCCGCCCGCCATCACTCTTTTCTTTTGGGTAACCTAGCAATGCTCCTAATTTTGTTTTATGGTTCTTAATTTGCACATCTTACGAAATGACCTGGTTCTCTAGAAATATATTAGTACCATTATCCCCCTAATAATGGTCTCATTGCTTCTGAGGTAGCATTTTAGGGTTCCTATAGGGTTGGGGTGCCCTCATCGCCTGAGATAAACCTCGAACCCCTGGTTCTTTTGTTTTATTTCGGTAGTCCATCTACTCCTGTTTGTGCATATATCTTTGGATTAGAGCGATTTATTAATATACCGAGTTTTGAGTCAATATTTTCTTCTTGTTGCACTTATGATTTCATTTATCCATTATAAATGAGTGAATCTACTGATTCGACAACTAGTTAAGTCTTTGTTACCTATGGAATCGAAGTATCTCCATTGTGCATTTACGCCAATTGTTTATTAAGGTTTCCCTCCTCGGTGCAACACATTGATCAAATGGTCTCATGAGAACGTAGTCAAAGAACTTAGGAAATTCATAATATATTTTCACTATGGTCAGCTACTTTAAAGTAATATGTAAGTTCCAAACTTCTAGATTCGATATAGCTGCGAAATTAAATTCATTGAAATAACTTACTCTTTTGTTAGTTTAATATGGGAATAAACAATTATTCATATTAACATATGTTTACCCTGTATGTGTAAATAAATTAAATTTCACCAATTATGTCACATGCACATTTATAAAGGGATATATGCAATAAATCGAACACTCTTAATTCCAGTGAGCCCTTTTGTTTTTAAAAGAAGATAAGGAATCATGCATAAAATCCTTCTCAACTATACCACCTATATAAAACTTGGTTATAGTACTTCCTTCCAAACACCATCATAATTATTTTTATAATCCATAATTATTTTTATAATCCATAATGAAAAAGAGTTTCCAACAATGAATATATATACAACAATGAATATATATACAACATGCAACAAAATTCTCAGTAATAAATATACTTTGTAAAGAGCTATTTTCAGTGATAATCACATATGATTATGTTTTGTGGACGCGTTTCGAATCAGCCAGTGTGGTTCATCTTCGGGACAAGATGGAAAATCAGATCAAAGAAACATGTTTAAAAAGACAGAGAGAAAATCCAACTAGTAGTTAAGGTATAACAACTAGTTTGACTAAGAAAAAGAAAATATATAAATGAAGCAATTTATTAAATCATTTTATTATTATATTAAATTCATTTTAGTTTATTAGTATAATATATTTTATTTTAATTTCTTAATTAAAAGATATCCGTAGAGTATAAATAATAAAGGAAGATTAGGGTTAGAGTAGTTATTTTTTTTTAATTATATAAATATAATTTTATTATTAAAATATATCTTAATTTAAATTATTAACTAAAAATTTATTAGTCAAAGGTGATTAAAAATCATAATAAAATCTAATTAAAGGGAATATATATATATATATATATATGAAATTATCTAATAATGATTATTAGTTATTATAATATAATATAAAATTACTTTTTTATTATATCAAATTCAATTCGGTTTATTAGTTAATAAATATAATATATTTTATTATTTTTATTTAAAAGATATTCGCTAAAACGGTAATAATGGGAAATTAGGGTTAATGTAGTTTTTCTTAGTATTATATAATATAAGTATATTTTTATTAATTTAATATATATGTAATTTATTAATTTAATTAATTAATAAGAATTTAATGGTGGAAGGAGATTTGAACAAAATAATAATAATAATAATAATCATAATAAATAATAATTCAAGGGATCATAAAAGGTTAAAAATAAAAAGGGAATAATAAATATAAGGATTAAAAAAGAGGAAAGAGGGGAGGGGCGCTAAAGCTAAACATCAAATAAGGATGAAGGGTCGAGATTCAACATCTACTAACACTCCATCCATCATCTCGATTAATGTTAACTGGCCTTTTCTCGATTTGTAATGCTTCCCTTAACTTACGGTGATGAAAGTGGTCAATCCTAGCAATAACCTTAACTTCTTCGATGAAAATGTGATGCTTCTTCTTTTCGGTGTGCTCTGCTAAGGCAGAGGAGCGTGACCTTCCTTGCTAAAGGTCCGCCACATGCTCATGAATCGTTTGTTTAATGGAATGACCATTTTCACTAATTTATGGAGCCCCATAGGAGCAAGGAATTAGGTAAACACCTTTACCCTCAATGGGCTTACTGGGTCTTTAACCGAATTTAGAGAACTCTGAATAGTACAGAGGGGCTTGAAAGTCAAGGAAACATTATGTTTGTTAAGGATTCTTGTGATATTATCAGTAGTCCCTTGAATAAACGGGAGGTGAACCCCAGATAACCAGTCTTTAAAATATTTTTATTCCTTGGACATTTTTCCACTTTTTGAAAAGCTCCAAGGCCATCAAACTTGCTATATCCGTTCTTATTGAAAATGCTCAGGAGTTGGAATTTCTCTTCTTCAAGATGCTTTTCATCTGAGACTCTTAATGCTATGGTAGATAAGGTGTTGAGAACACCTAACTTTTGAGCTGGGAAATGATGAGAACCAGTATGAAGATATTGCTCAGTGTACATTTTATTTCTAAAGACCTGATGAGAAAAATAACTAGCATCATTTCTTGAAATAAGAATGTCGAGAAAAGGCAGGCTTCGATCAACTTCACATTCCATGGTAAAAATTATGGAATCTCATTGATTGTTAAGATGATTGAATAAAATGTCCAAATTCTCCTTGCCATGAGGCCAAACAATACAAGTGTCATCTACAAACCTTTTCCAAAGTATAGATTGGAAAAGGGTTAAGGAGAGGGCCTTGGATTCAAATTCCTCCATGAAAATATTATCCACAACAGGGGATAGGGGGGAACCCATGGCCAGACCACATGTTTTCTCAAATAATTCCCCTTCAAAACTAAAGAAGGTCAAGGTGAGACAAATCTCAATGAGATGGGCAATATCAGGATTGGTGATTCGATTGATGACATCAATAGCCTCATTTATGAGAATATGAGTGTATAATGAAACCACATCAAAACTTAAAAGCTTGTCATCAAGATCTATTCTAATGAGTTTCAACTCATTAATAAAGGAGGAAGAGTCTTTAACAAAGGAATCGGTTCAGATAACAAGAGGTTTAAGCTTATTGGCTAAAAATTTAGTGAGAAGGTAAGTGAGACCTCCAATGGTGTTGAAAATGGGGGCTCCTTCCCTATGAATCTTTGGAAGACCATAGATTCTAGGAGTGAGAGGGTTACTCTCAAATAGCTTTTTACTAAGGGAGGTTACCGTGCTATTAGATTTTATGGCTATAACAATGACTCTTACAACTTTTTTAAGGGGATTTTCGTCCAGTTTCTTGTAGCTCCTGCTATTGCAAAGATGATCCAACATCTTTCTACGGTAACAATATTTGTTTAAGATGAATGTAGCACCTCCTTTATCAGATTTAAGAACAACAATTTCGTGGTTACTGTTCAAGATTTCTAGGGCCTCAAACTCAGGTTTCCTATGGTTGCTCTTAGGGGGTCTAACTTTCCTCAGGATCACTGCATGATCAGGAGCTCAGGACCAAGTGTCGTAAAATGGTCAAAAATGAAGGTACTCAGAACTGGTTTGAACCTGAACGACCGGATAGAGATTGTCTTCCTGATTTCGGCACCGCGAACGGTTCGAAAAACGGTCGTCGTATGCAGAAGTTATTCAAGTTTGAAGATTTCTCAATTTCCATAAAAAAATGCCAAATTTTACTTTGTGGAAAATTTTATTAAAAAAAGAATATTCCACAGAATATTCTGGGAATATTCCGTGGAATATTCCGCAGAATATTCTGGGGAATATTCTATTTACGTGGCGTCCACGTGCTAGCCGGGAGGCGCCACGTATTTGAAGGTGGAATTGAAATGGCGCATTTGCAAAAATTTGTTTGGGCTCGACGATTCGAACCATGGTCGAACCATGTTAACAACGGACTTTACTTGAGACGAAGTGATTTCGTTGTATATAAATTTAACGGACGGGGGTTTGTTATAGCGCGTATTTGTTTTGGGCGGCAGAACGACCGAAGAACCCGACCCCTTAAATGACCATCGCAATGGAACCGTCATATTGCATCGGCGCGCAGAGTGGCGGGTTTCAAAGTTTGGTTATAACGTTTTGTTATGGGTTTTTAATATAAACGTTTTGTTTTAATATAAAACGTTTAAATTTATTACAAACCGTTGTTGTAACCCCCGCCCATGTGAACACGTATTATGACATAACCGTTATATTTATGGCCACGGTTGGCGGGACGTTTGGCGGACTCCGCCCTTTTTGGCGCCACCTCCCCATGTGGCTGCCTTATCTACAGTTACTCCACATTTAGTGGAGGTTTTTTAGCCCAAACTGGCAGTTCAGTAAAGTGGGCATAACTTCTGCTAGGAGAGGCTTTTGAAGACGATTTTTTTTTTGATTTTGGGTCTCTTCGACCTTCTGGAGCCATTGGCACAGGTTTGACAGCCATCTGAGGCCGTTTTCAGGTTATTTTGCTTCGTGGAAGTTCCAAGAGTCACTATGGCCAAATCAGTTTGGAAGCTGCATTGGGAATTTTGCAGCCAGTGAATGTGGAACGAAGGTCATTCCTGAAGTTTTTCAGTATTCTGAATCCATTTCTACAGCTCGTTTTTCCTTTTGAGGAATTCTTAACTTGTTTAATGAGCTTTGGAGCCACAGGACATTGAGTGTTGGGAGCTGTTTGGATGCTATGTTCATCATTTTTGGTGATTCAAAGTCTGTTTACGATATTTTGACCTTACGGATTCTAATGGCGGAGGTTTTGGAGAACCAGTGAGGTCCATCTTGCCTCAAATTCTCATGCAAGTCTAAGGGCACCCAGGGCAATTGGGGAAAAGTATTGTGGGTACAATTTCTTGTTTAGTGTTTGGAAATAGCATGTTTAGCTAATTCCTATCTTCTGATCCTGTATTTACAGTCAGATCTGTCTTTCGAGACACTCATATTCTTGTATTAGCCTTTGTAGCATTTTTAATACAAGAGGACAAGCCTAGTTTGAGAGGCTTGGTCCAGCAGATGTAGCCTAGAGGGGGGGTGAACTGCTTTATCATTTGATGTCTTTATTTGCTGAAGATGATATGCTAAACAAAACTGATATAAAGTGTTAAACAGCAAATATACATAACTTGCATACACACATAATCACCTACTCAGCTGCAGAAAGTTATTTGTCTTATTCCACAAGACTTCAAACTTCAAGTATGTGTATGTCAAAGACTTCTAAGTGTTAACTTCATTATTTCTTTAGGCAGAGCCTGTAGAGGGCCAGGTAGCCTCTGGAACTCATCCTCTCTTTAGAGGTGACATGTCCAGTGAATGCCCCTACAGTCTATCTTTGTATAAGAAATAAGAAGTTTTCACATTTTCAGAGGTCACTTGGAGTGTATAGCTCAATTTGAAATTATGGGAAATGGATACCTTGCACCCTTAAACAAGTACATTCCATTTTCAGATCAGATGGTATCAGAGCTCAGGTTGAGCATTCCTTATGGTGAAAAATGGTTGCATGTATGAGTTTTCTTGAGTTGGAAGGATAGCTGTTGTTAGCTGAGTCTTGGAAAGGATTGAAGACTATTTTCCTTATCCAATTTACCTCAAGATTAACTTTGGAAAACAAACTCCAATAGTGTGTTTTATGGCTGCTTGATTTAGAAGGGAAATGTTGTCCCTCATTGTTGGACTTTGCATCCAACTCATCGTCCCACGCACATGCAGCAAGAAGACAAAAAGTTTGGCGTAATTGGATCTATGGAGTCCATTATTGATGTGGAAAGGGAAGTTTCACATGAGGAAAATTTGTAGCAGCAAAAGTCGCCATGGAATTGGCTTGGTGAGAATTGGATGGACTTCTTATTGCAGTAAGTCATTACTCGTTTTGTACATGCAAATTTCAGATTGGTATGCATGTATTTCAGTTGAAAAGTTGATGCAAGATTGCATGTAAAAGCAGTTTCAGTTGAAAGAATTTCTTTGTTGTTGCAAAATTTCGCCATGGAGGTGTAAAAGATGAGTATGATACTCACTTATGTTGCAGCAATGTCTTTTGGTTCAGCTCTTGATTATCCACATGTTTTTGGGATGATGTACTTGTGGGTATTTGGAAAGAAGAGTTGAAGTTGCACATGTACATAGAGGTTGTATGTGTAATTAGCGAACTGTATATAGTTCATTGTACATGATACATACGCATGTTTGTCAAGATGTATCTTGTTGTTATCGACTTGTGTCGGTTGTGTGCACACTTGTTCAGATTTTGTGTGTCATTGGTATAGCACATCTCATTGTCAACTGGTTGTTGATGTCATATGTTGCACAAGATGCTTTTGGTGTCGTTTGGTGCAGTGACCGAAGTGTCAATGCAAAGCAGTGCAAGATTCCATGAGTTGGAAAGGCATGCAAGAAAAGAGGGCACAAAGTTCAGCAAGTGTCATTGCTGGTTTCAGTATGGCAGATTGGTATGGCAAGAAAACTTGGTCGGGATTCGGCACAAGTACATGGCTCATTCAGCAAAATTCGCCATGTGAACAGTTGGCAATTCAGGAAATTATTTTGGAGGCTGAAGAGAAGAGGATGTTGTTATTCTCTCATTTTCTGTTTTACAGTTCAGTTTCAGAATTTTAGTGAGCTTTTGGGGACCAAAAGCTTCTCATTTGGGAGGTGTGATCAGGAGCTCAGGACCAAGTGTCGTAAAATGGTCAAAAATGAAGGTGCTCAGAACTAGTTTGAACCTGAACGACCGGATAGAGCTCGTCTTCCTGATTCCGGCGCCGCGAACGGTTCGAAAAACGGTCGCCGTATGCAGAAGTTATTCAAGTTTGAAGATTTCTCAATTTCCATAAAAAAATGCCAAATTTTACTTTGTGGAAAATTTTATTAAAAAAAGAATATTCCACAGAATATTCTGGGAATATTCCATGGAATATTCCGCAGAATATTCTGGGGAATATTCCATTTTCAGCCAATGGAAGGGCGCCACGTGGCTAGCCCGGAGGCCGCCACGTGGCCCCAAGACCGAATTTGAAATGGCGCATTTGCAAAAATTTGTTTGGGCTCGACAGGATTCGAACCATGGTCGGAGCTATGTTAACCAACGGACTTTACCGCCAGACCAAAGTGCATTTCGTTGTATATGGCTGCGGACGGGGGTTTATTTATGGCGCGTATTTGTTTTGGGCGGGGCCCGAAGGGGGCCAGCCCTGAAGGGCCAGCCCCCTTCCCAAATGACCACGCGGCGGAACCACCGTCATATTTCATCGGCGCGCAGAGTGGCGGGTTTCAAATTTTGGTTATAACGTTTTGTTATGGGTTTTTAATATAAACGTTTTGTTTTAATATAAAACGTTTAAATTTATTACAAACCGTTGTTGTAACCCCCGCCCATGTGAACACGTATTATGACATAACCGTTATATTTATGGCCACGGTTGGCGGGACGTTTGGCGGCCTCCGCCCTTTTTGGCGCCACCTCCCCATGTGGCTGCCTTATCTCCAGTTTTCCACATTTAGTGGAGATTTTTTAGCCCAAACTGGCAGTTCAGTAAAGTGGGCATAACTTCTGCTAAGAGAGGTCTTTGAAGACGAATTTTTTATTTTATTTTGGGTCTCTTCGACCTTCTGAAGCCATTGGCATAGGTTTCACAGCCATCTGAGGTCGTTTGCAGGTGATTTTTCTTCATGGAAGTTCCAGGAGCCACCAGGGCCAAATCAGTTTGGGAGCTGCATTGGGAATTGTGCAGCTAGTGAATGTGGAACGAAGGTCATTCCTGAAGTTTTTCAGCATTCTGAATCCATTTCTACAGCTCGTTTTTCCTTTTGAGGAATTCTTCTCACTGTTTAGCTTCAGAGAAGCTTTCAGGGCCACCAGGGCCATTTCAGTGTTGGAGCTGTTTGGATGCTATGTTCATCCATTTTTGGTGATTCAAAAGTCTGTTTCTGATATTTTTGACCTTCTGATTCTAATGGCAGAGGTTTCAGAACCAATTGAGGTTATCTTCACCTCGAAATTCTCCATGCAAGTCTAAAGGGCCACCAAGGACAATTGGGGAAAAGTATTGTATCAGGTACAATTTCACTGTTTAGTGTTTGGGAAATAGCATGTTTAGCTAATTCCTATCTTCTGATTCTGTATTTACAGTCAGATCTGTCTTTCGAGACACTCTTATTCTTGTATTAGCCTTTGTAGCATTTTTAATACAAGAGGACAATCCTAGTTTGAGAGGCTTGGTCCAGCAGATGTAGCCCAGAGGAGGGGGTGAACTGCTTTATCATTTTGATGTCTTTATTTGCTGAAGATGATATGCTAAACCAAACTGATATAAAGTGTTAAACAACAAATATACATAACTTTCATACACACATAATCACCTACTCAGCTGCATAAAGTTATTTGTCTTATTCCGCAAGACATCAAACTTCAAGTATGTGTATGTCAAAGACTTCTAAGTGTTAACTTCATTATTTATTTAGGCAGAGCCTGTAGAGGGCCAGGTAGCCTCTGGAACTCATCCTCTCTTTAGAGGTGACATGTCCGGTGAATGCCCCTACAGTCTATCTCTGTATAAGAAATAAGAAGATTTCACATTTTCAGAGGTCACTTGGAGTGTATAGCTCAATTTGAAATTATGGGAAATGGATACCTTGCACCCTTAAACAAGTACATTCCATTTTCAGATCACTGCACAATCTTGCATACCTCAGATTTTTTTCGATTATAATCATTCAAACAGAATAGATTTCCAAAAAAAATTATAAGTAGGATAGGAATGATATTTTCAATAAACAATAATAAAATCTGTAACCATAACCAATTGTATCTTCTTGGGATGAACAAATTTCCACCCAACCATGAACCCTCACTACAGGTTCTCCCCAAGACGAGATATCATTACTTCTAGAATCAACAACCTCTTGTGATTCTAGACCGTGTATCTTTATGCCTTGCTTCCCTATCAAAATTTTCCTTAGAAACATTTCGCTTTATAGGATATACCAACCCAATAGCCTAGTTTTTTCCTATATTTCAAAAAACAATTGTCCCATTTTCCGTTAAAGCCTTCCTTTTTCTATTTATTCATCCTTACTCAATGTTTTTTCTACACCGAGTGATTTTAATATAATTTTCTCTCCAATCATATTAGATCTCATTAATAAACCCCTAGGGATTTTCGGGATTGATTTTAGGTAAGTTTGTCTTGCTCTTATCTATCCACAACAGTTTTTGGATATGGGTAAGGATCACTTTAACTCAAGTGTTTCTTTCCAAATTAAATCTCTAGTCTCACCCTTTTCATTCATAGACTTCATTATTACATCATCATCCTTTATTATTTATTTGAGTCAAATCAACCTTGACTTCCTAACCAATCAATCTAAAATAGGTCAATCTAAAAACATAATTCATTTACATAGAAACGAAGGGGTATTACATTTTACCCCTCTTAAAATAACACCATACCCAATGTTTCTTATGCATTTGCATCCTTACCGTAGCATGTCACGTAATATTCTTTCATTTTAAGCTACAGTTCCCCAGTAGCCTCCTCAGATGTAATGTGTCTCCACTGCATTTTAACCTAAATGACAACTTGATTCTAGATCAAAATATCTTTCCAATCTAATATGTGGAGTGGCTTTGTTATAAAATCTCCTTCAAGTGCCACCTGTATCAAGTTCCAATCAACCACATGAGGAATAATTTGGATATATTTCTTTAATGGAGGTATATGAAATCGTTGTGAACTTAAATATGATTGCACCAAGTGAGTTGATAGGAAACTGGACTAATTATTTCCTATTGATAGTATGATGCATGGGTTGTCCTTGATGACAACCCACTTATAGAATAACCATTATATGACAACTGGATGAGCTCACAGATCAGTTCAAAGGCGACATAATGATGGAACATAATGACATAATGATGGGACATAGTTTTGCAGGTCATAATCAAAATTTAGGTAAAGGTGAATATTTGAATAAATATACGCATGTTTGTCAAGGCCAAGTCACATACACACGCGAGTACAGAGAAGCAAAGTATCATATATGTTGTTGCACTAATTTAATAATACCAAGGGTATTTACCATGGTATTATCCCATAGTATTGAGTTCAGTAATGGTTACTTGATCCTGACCAAGATTACCACCGGCACTAGTGTGGTTTTGGTTCATGGTATTTGTTAAGGTTCAAGCTATATAAGGAGGAGAATATCAAAGTGTTACACTGTGCATGTGAAATGGTTATTGATGAATATTTCAAGATGAAGTATATTTGCATTTTAAGGGCGATAGTTGACATATAGATCTGAAATAATGATGCACCCATGAATACAATGATGGATCATGATATTTATACCTGAAATCATTATGTATTTGCACGATATTTTTATGATTTGTTTAGCTTTGTGGTCTGGCACATTTTTTTTACAGTGAAGGGTATGATCTGAGTAAGTTTGAAGTTATGAAGTATTGCGTAGTTTTAAATTACTTACATATCTGTACGCATGTTCGACACAAGGAAGCCATGTATGCATGCGAGTTCAGGATAAGCGCATACATACACATATATCTATTCTCGAAGGCGAGTATTCAAACTAGGGTTTTGCTGAAGAATCCTTAAGGAAATGTCTGATTAGTTTTGTTGTGTTTCTGTTGTTTATCAATGATGTCTTCATATAGATCTGGGTTTTTTGAGTATTTATAATGCTGCTAGTTGATTGTGATGAAAAATAATTGAATGGTTGGTTGATTAGTGATTTAGTGATTGATTTGTTACAATTGTATGTTTTAGTTTGATGTATGGTATTGGGATTAAATGAGTGTAGTGGGTCCATTCTGAAAATCCAATGAAAAGAGGCCTGCAAGTTGTGATGTATTGAAGCCAGTGGATCCAGTGTGAAAGTTTATGAAACATGGTCTACGGTTGTGCTGAGGGTTGGAGCCTTCAATAAGGAAGTCTAAGCTTCCTCCCAGTAGTAGCTGGTAAATGAGATCAATGGGGTTGAATCTCCCTTATAGTGGTCATTGGTAAACGAGATCAGGGTGTTGGAGCTCCCTTCCTGTAGGAGTTGGAGAATGAGTGAAGGTTGTATCCTTCATAAGGTGGGTCCCTGTGTACTGGCATGATATTGCACCAGTACATTAATCTAAGAATTTTTTGATATTAATAAGATTGAAGACTGAGACAACAACAACAGTGGTTTTCTCCCACATTGGGTTTTCACCTTAAATCCTGGTGTTCATGTGTGATACTTTATTAAATTATTAATGCACATTATTATGGCTTATCAAATACCTGATGAATCTCTTACATTATGGTTAAGTTAAACAGATAAATAACTAGCTATTTTACAATTTTACTAAGCATACACTAGTTTCTTTTATAACAGTCACGTACATACACAAGTTGGGTTTAGTAAAGTAGTATATAGTTCTCAAAAAAGATAATCATTATTGTGAGTTTTAAATACTAATTCACCCCACCCCTCCCCCCACACACCCCTTCGTATTTTTCCCAACAATTGGTATCAGAGCAGGTCCTTTAGAAGAAGCTTGATCGCTTGAAGGAAGATCTACCAAGATGAGCAATCAATATGGAACAATATTTATCAAACCACCACTCTTCAATGGAAATAATTTAATATTATGGAAGACAAGAAAAATATCATATCTTCAGTCTCTTGGAGCAAATGTTTGGAAAATTGTTAAAGTAGGTTACCAATATCGAGTTGCAGTTCCCATAGATTTAGTAGCAAAGAAGACATATGAAACCAATGCGAAATTTGTCAATGCATTATTGGGAAGCCTGACCAAATCAAAATTTGTCAAAGTTATGCAGTTAAATACAAAAAAGAAAAAATGGGACAAAATCATCCTGAGCTATGAAGGTGATAACAAGGTAAAATTTGTTAAACTCCAAACTCTCAGAATTCAACATGAAAATCTCAAAATGCATAATGATGAAAGTATTGCTAGTTTCTTTCTACGTCTAGATGAGATTGTAAATAGTATGATAAATATGTGTGAAGACATAAAAGACACAACTTTAGTAGAGAAAATATTAATATCTCTACCTCCTAAATTCAATTCTAAAGTGTCCTCCATTGAAGAGAAGCAGGATCCGCAAACTCTTACTATTGTTAAAGTTCACGGAATCTTCACTGCTTTTGAAATGAGAAAAGGAGCTCCCTCAAAAATCAGAGAAGTCACATTCAAAGCAACTTCAAAAGGAAAGGAAAAGGAAAAACACAAGGAATCATGGTATGTCTCAGAAGAATATGAGGTAAATTTTGTAAAGAAAGTTCAACTTGGCACCGGAAGGTTCAGAGGTAAGCTTCCCTTCGTTGGTCATTATGCTGCTAAATGTCCTCATAAAGATAACCACGACAAGGGGAAGGATATTGCAAAAGTTAATAGGAGATGATTTGAAAATAATAAAAGTTATTATACTCATGAGGATAGTGATGGCTTTTCAAATAGTGAAGAAGGAGAATGTGATTAAGATCTTAAATTACTCATGGAATTTGAGAAAACCACTAATGAGTCTAATGATAACTTTATGGATGCTTTAGAGGAAAAAAAATTCTTTGAAGAAATCACTCAACTCAATATATGCTTTGAAGAAAAAAAAGTAGCCATAGATACTCTAAATAATCAACTCATAGAAAATGAGAAGCATAGTGAGAAGTTAGAATTTGTAATAGTAAGTCTAAGAAAGGAACTTGAGAAAATAAAAATTCTAAATCTTAGATTTTCTAAAGGATATGAAACCTTAGATGAAGGTATCAAGGTTCAGTGATCTCCTGTTATGAAGACGGGTCTTGGATACATTGGTGAAACATTACAGACACTGAAATCCTCAGCCACAACCGGAAGCTATCTAAATGTAAAAAAATCCAGTCAGCAAAGTTTCAATCTTCAACAGAAGAATAAAGACACTTCATAGGTAAATCATGTTCACTCTAATTCAAGGATGAACAAAAACATAAGCATCAGTAAAAAGGTAAAAAACACTAGAAGGTTCTATGATCACATAAATTTATTCTTCAAATGGATAATGTTTCTCATGTCATAATTTTCACCACAAAGTTGCTCAATGTGTTGCATACAAAATCATCATGACTAGAGAAGAAAGAAAAAAAAGGAATGAGATAGGAATCAAGAAGAATACTGATGCAGGAGAAATTACCCTGGGTTAGTTATTTACTAAATGAGTTAGTTTTTAAGTTAGTATTTAATTAATTAATGTATTTTTCCTATGATTTTTAGGAGAGAATTGGAATTATTGTATATAGGAGAAGATTCTAGAAGATTATGGTAGCTTTGAGAAGATCATGGATTAATTAAGAATAAGGGATTGAATGAGATATTTTAGAGATTAGAAGAGAGATGTTAGGGATTAGGAGAGATATTTTAGGAGTTATATTAGGATCTAGAGCCTCCTTAGGTTCTAATCCATTTTTATAAATATGTGAGCTCTTGAGGCATGTAGGCAGGTAAAAGAGTGTGTGTGAGTGTGAGGAGAGGCCAAGCATGAGGTCAAGTTCTCTGTAAATTTGTTTATTAATTAATTTATGGAAGAGATTGATTTTTCATTTTATTTTTAGTTTGTGTGTGTGTTTATTTATGGAATTTTGGAATCAGAGCCATTCTTTCGATTTTTTTCATGAACATTTGAGTATCGAATTACATAATTTCTATAAACAAGACATATCTCTCGCATTGTACACAGGTTATCAAACATGATCTCTTCTTGGACATGGCATTGACTGTTGAATCGAAAAAATTTGAAAGTGATATTGTTGCATAAAATACGATGTCTATGAAATTGAGATATACAAACCACAAATGCTTGTTATATGATAGCAGTCATTGCAGGGTGTGAATATTGGTGACACTTTTTTTCCGAACGCTGAAAACACCTTGCAGCTTTGGATCTTTTGTGTGGTGCCTATTTCTGATTCAACTTATTGAATTAGCTTTGAATCTCAAGCCTATAAATTTGTTCAACTTGCATGGGTGTTAAAGAAAGAGCAATGTGTAGCACAGAGAGGAGTGTTCTCTATTTTGTAGACTCTTAGCCTATAAATTTATGTCTAACGAGCCGCCAGAAAGAGTTGGAGGAAGAAACACCGTGGAGCCTACGATGTATGTGAATAGTTTTTTTAAATTGGTATTGTAAGACCTAGAGCAATGAATTGGAGAATAATGGAGAGTACATGAAAAGGATGGTGCAGGTGATCCACTCATGCGTTGTTAAGTTCCGTGAAGTTGCAAGTACTATTGTTCATCTGCCAAAGGAATGTGTATAGAAAGCTAGATTCGAAAATATTTTTTTGAGTAAAAAAAATATAAACAGTGGTATCAAGTGGATAGGCATGTTTTAAAGTGTATATTACTTTAAAAAATTGTTTATAATTCCAATTAGATGCTATGGAATGCACCTTTTAGTGGGAGACACTGAAATATTATTTTAATATTTTTTTTTATGAGTTGAATACCATGATGAATTGGAATATTTTGGAATATGGAGAAAAGTTTTGGAAAGTATTTTTTAATGTAAATATAATGAAGTGATAAGGTATTTTTTTAAAGGTAAAGACTTAGGGGATATAAGGAGTGAAAAATTTCAAGAAGGGTATTTTTCTTGAAATATAAAAGTGGGGTCTAGGAAGGTTTAGTGGGATATTAAAATGTCTTTATTTTTCAATTAATCAAAGTTTAAGCATATTTGATTAATAATATTTATTGTAATTAATTGGTCCATATTAGAAATTTCGTGTTTGAAGCTAAAATGTAAACTGTTAGATTCAAGTTCATGGCCAAAATCAAACTCAAGTAAATGGAAAGAGAATTATGTGAGGGTTGAGATCTTATGTATAAACCTCAAGCCAATGTCCAAGTTGTAGAGATTAATTCAAGAGTAAAGGTATAATAAGTTCCATTGATGTAAAAGTTAAAATTCTGGAGCCAAAGGTCAAGTTGGAAATTGAATGTAATGGGTGCATGATTGGCGGAGCCTGGCACACAAATTTTGGTCAAATCATTGTAAGAATAATTTGAAGAGATACTGCATTTATTGTTTTCAACAAAGAGAAACAAGGGGTGCTCAAGGAGAAGGTTCAATTGAAGTGAACCATTGACCGAGTTCAGAAAAGACAACTTGGTAAAGTGATTCAGTTGTAGGTTACAGTGAATAAAGTGAAGTTCACAATAGATGATGAAGATACAGGATGGAGAGAAATTGGGGACTTGTTGGAAAAGGGTAAAGGGACTTAGGAAATTGTATTTTTAGTGTTTTTGGGAATATGGGGTGAAGAAATAGGGTCTAGGGATAATAATTCTGGGACAAAGAGGTTTTTTGGAAATTTTGTAATGGGGAGGGAAATTTTGGGAAAACTAGGGTTTTTTCGATTTTCTTGCCAATATGAAACTTTACCCATAAGCATAAAATGGAGGAAAAGGGATGAAAGAGGGTTTACTTACTTGATTTAGAGAAGAAGGGAAAATTTGGAATAATTTGGAAGAGTTTAGAGGGTTTTTGGCCTAAGTGCAACGCCTCACCTAGGAGTGCAACACCCTTCTCCTAACCATAGTGTCGTTCAGTTTTACACTGCCAGAACTACCCTAAGCACGACGCATCACCCAGGAGCGCAACGCCATTTTACCCCCAACTTGTAGGCTTCTTTTGACTGCGTTCCTGGTGTCCAAATTAGGCCCAGGATAGTGCGTTGCAAATCCCTTCAAGTATAATTTCCAAATATACCTTTGGTTTTCATTTTGGAGTTGATTTTCCTTGTCAATAGTTTATTTTCCCAAGACTATTCAAAACGTGCAGAATGAGGGTGCAAAAATGCACAGTGTTGTTGCAACAACTTTTGGAGGCTTTCCTCGGCTCCAAATTGAGCTCATGATAGCTAATTGGAAATATATCTCTGTCTAGTTATCTTTTGACCTATCAAAAAAGTAATTTGGACACACCTACTAGGAGAAAACTTGAGTTTCCTAAGGTCACTACAGAAATGCAACAAACCTCTTGTAGCACCTATATTTTTGACATTCCTCAAAAACCTAGATATCTGTGTAAAAACAGAAGGAGGTTTTTATTACTTGGCCTATTATGGACAAAACCCTCTCTCACATTTGTCAAAGTCATCTTTGTTTGGTCGAAAACATAGTTTGAAGCGAAATTGGCCCTATGAGTGGTAAATGGCTTGACTCTTGGAATGATTTCCTGGAAAATGATGGAAACATGATGTTTATGAGTTTGGAATGACCTCATACTTATTGATATGACCTACCTTATGCATTCTTTTCTCATATGTCTCTAATTCCATAGCAAACCCTAGCTCAGTGGGAGAGGAAATTAGGATTTACTACTTGTGGAAAATGATGACTTAGGCACCCTTGGAAAAATACAACTCCCTTTGACATTTGATCAATTGTTAAAGTAGACAATTTTTGTATTTGACCCTTAAGGTGTTTGCATGATGAACTCTGCGTTGGCAGCCTTGGGGGACTGAGTACTTATTACATTTAAACTGACATAAAATTACATGGATAAAAATAAAATTACATCTTGGAATGAAACTGACATTTGAAATCAAAATAAAAATTTGGAAACCATCTTGGAGATCATCTTTACATGGTAAAGAGGCATTATTGGGATCACTCTCACACCTTCTACTGCCCTTTATTTAAAATGAGACAATGCAATGATTTGACCTAATGAAACCCTAGTGACCTAATGAGAAATGAAAGAAACTGACTCAATGAGTGACTTTGACTAAAAGTGGAATGAGAGTGGATCTGCTTTCAGTATGATGAAGACATGGAAGAGGGTCAGCAGGCATATACTTGTGAAAGAAAATGGGACAGCTGACAAGGACAACCAGCAGTGGAAAAATTTTATATCATGACCTAATGGAATGATTGAAAATTCTTTAGGGTGGGACACCTAAGATGCACATGAAAAATGTGTTTTGATCTCTGGTGGAAGTGTGCAAATATTGACACTAACATTGGCTCTAGCTGGGGATGGTAGCTCCTTGGGAGGTGCTAAGAACACCGACAAAGTGCCTATCTATTGGGCATGCAGTCAATAGTAAAAACCAAACTGAATAATGAAAGAAACTTGACTCAATAAACTAAACTGACCCAGACTAAAACACAACTGACAAACTGAAAAAGATGCTCAGAATTGAGCTTATTCAACAAAACCTACTCTAATTGATCCATTCATCACCTGATCAAGTGAAATGGAACAACCAATGAAACCATGTAAACATTCTGGCTATTGTATGAATTCTTGGCAAGTGCTTGCTTATGAGCAAGAAGAAAGAACTACTAAAAGGCAACTCCCATGAAAACTTGTCAACAGATTGAATCTTGATGAAATTACGAAACACGAGCCCACTGACTAACCTCAAGAATGCTGCGAAAGGATCTTCGTAGGAATACATTGATTTCCAGCCCATCTAATACATTACTGCTTTGCTCTAGGTAATCTGCGTACCTTGGTTTCAAAATTTTCCTAACATTTGTGCTTTCCTTCTTTGATGACTGCAGCAAGTTGAAAAAAGGATCCTAAAACTTGTTAATGAATATTTTTTTTTGATGATCAACAAAAAAACAAGAATCTTCTTCATTACTCTCTTGATATAACTGTAAAGCTTGGTATGAGCTTCATAATGAAACACCTGCTGAACAAGACAATGAAGTTGACTGTCGGATCAAGTTTATATCAACACTCTTTTCAGACTCAAATTTAGCTAATGGAGAAGGAATTTTACTACAGATATCATCTAACACATCAGCTATTGGGTCATGAAAAACTTGAAAAGACTGTTGAAACATATCCATCGGTTTTAATGAGACTACATGACACTCTACAGGCTGCTCATCCTTTTCTTTAGAGATATTATCAAAAATTTTCTTTAAAATTTGAAATGCTTCAAAAAATAGTGGTACAGAATCATCTTGTATCATTTGATCATGTGTTTCAACTTCAAAACCTTCATCTCCAACCTGACATTCAATGGCATTCGGTGGTTGTAAATGTGGAGCTAAGGAGGGTTCTATGTCGCAAATGATTTTCTCAACCAATTCAGTAGAATGTTCATCATTTATAGTGTTGAACACTCACTTATCTGCTTGTTTATAGTTTTCTATTATTTTTGAAAATGAGGAGAGACACAAGGGTAAGGAGCTTTGATCTAAAATTTGATTATCCTCTTGATTGTCAAGATCAAAACTCAATGAGTGATGATTTCTGATCGCATGAAAGTTATATATGAGAACTGAAATGAAGTAAAAAAAAGAGGCAAAGAGCCTTCACTTACTTCCAAATTTTATAGACTTTCCTCATCACTGTCATAGCTGATATGCATCGGTTGATCACTGTTTTCGAGTTGTTGAAACTGAACTTCCTCCCACAAACCAACTGGTAATTTATTTGCAAGATTAGCCTCTGTTGGGAGAACACAATCATCATCATACTGACCAAAATTTGACAAATAATCAATATAACTAATGTCACCAAGCATACACATTAAATTATCATATTGTTTCTCCTCATATTGATCTACAAATCCATTTTCTGATCTATGGTGGCTAGGATTAGCAGGAAAATATTTAGGGCTTGAAATCTCTTCTTTTTCTGGGATAAGTGGGTCATGATGATCTTGAACAGAAAATACATCTCTCATGGTGATCCCTTGCATTATTTCCTCTATTTTACTTACCAAAATGTCAATCTTTACCTCTGAAGATGTCAGGTGCTCTGCAATGTTCTTCTTCTCTTCTTCCTTTAGCTTTGCCCTTCTGATCGACAGATTAGCCTCTACATCTAATACATTGTTCTGCATCTTTTCAAGTGTTGCAAGGTTCCTTTCTCTTAGCTGAAACTCCATTTCTAGATCAAAGGCATCTAGGTAATGTAAAAGAGATGAGCCACGAGGGGGTCTTATATCAGCAGGTATCGAATAATAGACTTGATTGAATCTGGAAGAAAAATGTTGTAATGTATCCCCTACCTATATTTTTAGTTGGTCATACTCTTTTAGAAATAGGAAAGGGTTTTGTTTGAGCACCCACTTGTCAAGGAAAACTTTGACGAACTGCGGGAAATCTAAGATGCTCGTGGCAGGCAAGTTTTTGAAACAAATCTTGACTTTGCCTTGCAAAGAAAGAGAAAATAGGCTAATACTGACATCCTCTTATTAAACTTCAAAAAGGTCAAGGAAAGTCTCAAAATAATTAATATGACTCTCAGTAGTGATGTTGTCATATTCACCATCAAACCTCGGCAAATATAGGTAATTATTTTCAAGGAAAGCATGGAGTATAGGAGGTAAGATGAGAGTTTTATATCTATCTGGGGCTACAGAAAGTGTAGGAGTATGTACATAAGCTATAGGATTAGTCTTGGTCTCTTTAGGCTCATCATATTGAAAATGATATGTACAATTTTCAGGTAAGAGGTCTTGATATTGATCAAAATCAAAGGGAAACTCAGTATTTACACTCTTTAAATAAGCAGAATCAAGACTTTGATCATCTTTATCATACAACAAACTCCGAAAAAATTTCAGGATAGTTTTAGGAAAAGAAAAGAAGTAATTTACAAGAAATCAGATTAGATCTTAAATACAATTCCACTTTGAATACCTGACCTTTGTGTAAGATCCTTCCATTTTCCTACTGGCAAGGTCGATCCTCCAATGGAGTCTTTACATCAAGTTGGAGTTGCCAGATGAAGAGTTCAGCCTTCATATGCATCTGATTGTTTTCCACCATCAACAATCAGATCTAAACTTTTTCATTCTTTCCCAAGGAATATATGACCTTTTTCTTTCCCTGGTATGGTCGCCAAAAATGTTATCACTCATATTGAACCTTAGGCTGAGAGAGGCAATTTCGAGGTAACCTCAAACCACGCTTAGCCAAGTAGCTAGCCCTACTAGGCCAAGAGAGGGCTCTCTCCATATAGATCACAACTAAAATGACTGAGGAAAGAATATTTTAGGCTAGGTATAGTAGCATAGGGTTTTTTATTTTGATTGGTGGGGTTTTGCTGGATCAGGAAAAGTCAAGCAGTTAGGGAAAGGAAATTAGGTAAAAATCCATAGGGTGTTCTAAGGGGCAAGGTAGGTAGAAAGTTTGAAATTTAAAGGATGATTATGGCGAGGTGAATAGACTGGTGAGGAGTTAGGAAGAGCATCTAAGATGAATTCTCCCTAAACTGAAGAAAATAAAGAAATTATGCAAAATTCTCCAAAAGAGAGCATGAAACATGAATTTTTCCTTTCAAATTGAAACTAAGCATATCATAGACATGAAAATGGTTTACGAGCTTACAATACATTCATACAAATGATCGCAAAGAAGAAACTATGTCGAACAATTCATACCACATGGATCCCAAAGAAATAGCTGCAAATTTATCATTAATGTTTGTGCCAAACTGATACAAAATGTATCCTTAAGATGTCAAAGCTCCAAGTGAGTAAAAGCTCTACTAATGATTGTGTCCTAGCTTCAGGGTGTTGAATCCATGAGAGGAGGAGCTGTTCCAAGAAAGAATGAACTGAAAACTAGTTAATAGGGTGGTCAAAGTGACTCATCCCAAATTTGAGAAAACTAATTCATTACATGTCATTGAGGCCATTTACCTGATGTATCTACCCTAGGTAACATATATAACACCATAATTACATCATAAACCACTTATTACATCAGTAAAAATTCAACCAGTGAGATAAAACTCAAAATTTTGTGAAAAACAGAGAAACTTTGTCCTAAGCACATCGCCAAGGAGGAAAAAATAGGTCATTTTGTAGGTCACATTTTACTAACTTACCGATGTCCAAATTGAGATCATGTTAGCTCATTGGAAATCCTGTCCTATCTACTTTCCAGATATTCTTTTGGTTTCTAATTTTGAGTTTTTTTTACCCCTAAAAACGGCATTCTCCCAAGACTGCCTCTAAGCACAGCGCCATCCTGAAAAAGAGGCAGAAACATGATTTTTTGGGTGTTTTTGGTCCTTTTTGCTGACCATATTTGCTCCAAATGCTTAGAAAACGTACAGGGGGTATGTCCTCATAATTATGAACCCAATGATGTCTTCCTTTTTCTCATTATATGCTCCAAGAAAAAGCGTAGCGCCAAGGCGCTGCACTTAGGGTAGAACTTCCTGTGTTTTTCGAAAATTGCCAAAAAAACTCAAAAATCCTCAAAATTTTCAAAATTTCTCAAAATTTGTGGGATGCACCCAAAACCACATGTATATTTTGAGATAAGGAGGCATTATCAAGCATATTTATTTTATCATCTCCTTTCTTGCCCTTCCGGATCTTCCTCAATTTATCCTTCATCTATTTGACCTTGATATTGCAATTTTTTTTCCGGGTCTGATAGTGATGGGCCATCTGCCTGAGCATCTGAATGTCTTTGTTGGATTTCACTAGCAGCTTATCCAAGTGAATTTTCAATCTCTCAAGCCACACTTCTCTGTTGTCTTCAATTTCTTTTTCCAACTATTCTTCAAAACTTAGACTTTGGGCTTCTTGTTTTTCTTTCTCCAATGCTCTTTTGAGGTTTCTTGTCTTTGGCCATCAAACTCATCATCACTATGTTCTTCCTCCATGTAATATCTTTCCTCTCTCTCCATTCCTATTCTTGGCACTTTAGAAAACCCTAGGGGAGAGGAAAGAAAGGGAGATTGAGAGAGGGAGTGATGAGAATAGGAGCAAGGAAGGAAATTATGAAATGAGGGCTTTAGGGGATAGGGATAGGGTCAAAAAAATTAAGGGAGATGGGGAAAAGAGTTAAGAAACTTGGTGAGTTGATGGGAGGTGAAAATATGAAGGGAGGTGAAAATAAGAATTTAATTACAGGTCAAAGGTATGGGGGAAATCTAGGAAAAAGAGTGAAATTCCTAGAAGTTGGGGTTTTGATGGAAAAGGGTAAAGGGACTTAGGAAATGGTAGTTTTAGTGTTTTTGGGAATATGGGGTGAAGAAATAGAACCTAAGGATAATAATTTTGGGACAAAGGGGTTTTGGGTAAATTTTGTAACGGGGAGGGGAATTTTGGGAAAACTAGGGTTTTTGTGATTTTCTTGCCAATATGAAACTTTACCCATAAGCATAAAATGAAGGAAAAGGGATGAAAGAGGGTTTACTTACTTGATTTAGAGAAGGGGGGAAAATTTGGAAGATTTTGGAAGATTTTGGAGGGTTTTTGGCCTAAGCACGGTGCCTCACCCAGGAGCACAACGCCATTCTCCTAAGCACAACACCGTTCAGTTTTACACTGCTAGAATTGCCCTAAGCGCAACACCTCACCCACGAGCGCAATGCCATTTTATCCCCAAATTTCAGGTTGCTTTTTACTGCCTTCCCGGTGTCCAAATTGGGCCCAGGATAGCTCATTGGAAATCCCTTAAATTATACTTTCCAAATATACATTTGGTTTTCATTTTGGAGTTTATTTTTCTTGTCAAAAGTTTACTTTCCCAATATTGTTCAAAAAGTGTAGAATGAGGGTGTAGAAATGCAGAGTGTTGTTGTAGGAAACCTTTGGAGGTGTTACACAACTCAAAATTGAGCTAATTATAGCTCATTGGAAATCCCTCTCTGTCCATTTATTCTGACTTATCAAGAAAGTAATTTGGACACTCCAACTAGGAGAAAATGTGATTTTCCCAAGGCCACTCCAGAAATGCAGCAAACCTCTTGTAGCACCTGTATTTTTGAAATTTCTCAAAAAACATGATACCTATGTAAAAAATGAAGGAGGTTTGATTCCTTGGCCTATTATGGACAAAACCCTCTCTCACTTTTGTCAAATTCATCTCTGTTTGGTCAGAAACATAGTTTGAAGCGAAACTGGCCCTATGAGTGGAAAATGGCTTGACTGTTGGAATGATTTCCTGGAAAATGATGGAGACATGATGTTTATGATTTTGTAATGACCTCATACTTATTGATATGACCTACCTTATGCCTTCTCTGCTCATATGTCTTTGATTCCATAGTAAACCCTAGCTTAGTGGGAGAGGAAATTAGGGTTTAGTGCTTGTGGAAAATGATGACTTAGGCACCCTTGGAAAAAGATAACTCCCTTTGACATTTGATCAATTGCTAAAGTAGAAAATTTTGTATTTGACACTTGATGTGTTGGCATGTGGAACTCTGAGTTGGAAGCCTTAAGAGACTGAGTACTTATTACATTTGAACTGACATGAAATTACATGGATAAAAATAAAACTACATCTTGGAATGAAACTCACACTTGAAATCAAAATACAACTTTGGAAACCATTTTGGAGATCATATTTACATGGTAAAAAGACATTGTTGGGATCACTCTCACACCTTTTGTTGCCCTTTATTGAAAATGAGACAATGCAATGATTTTACCTAATGAAACCCTAGTGACCTAATGAGAAAGGAAAGAAATTGACTCAATGAGTGACTTTGACTAAAAGTGGAATGAAAGCAGACCTGTTTTCAGCATGATGAAGACATGGGAGAGGGTTAACAGGCATATACTTGTGAAATAAAATGGGACACTTGACAAGGACAAACACTAGTGGAACAATTTTATATCATGACCTAATGGAATGATTGAAAATTCTTTAGAGTGGGACACCTAAGATGCGCATGCAAAATGTCTTTTGATCTCTGGTGGAAGTATGCAAATACTGACACTAACATATCTAACTGAGGAGGAGAATACATATCAGATGAATTATTTGATTTATGTGAACAACATGGCATAAAAAGACAATTTTTTGTAGCCATAACTCCTCAACAAAATGTCGTGGTAGAAAGAATGATTATAATAATTCAACAAATGGCTCGTGATGTGCTTGATGAGTCTAGAACTCCTGACACCCTCTGGGTTAAAGTTTTACATACCATAGTAAATATTCTCAACAAGGCTCATGTTCATGTGAATAGTGATAAAACTTCTTATTAGCTCTAGTATGGTAAGCCTCCAACTGTAAAGAATTTTCGAGTTTTTGGAAGAAAATGTTTCATAAAAAATAATGATGAAAAACTTGTTAAGTTTGAAGCTAGAAAAGATGAAGGAATACTTCTTGGTTACTCATCTAGAGGTAAAAGATACAAATTCTACAATAAGAAACTTCATAAAATTGTTGAACGTATTGATGTTGTGATTAATGAAGCATGCACAATTCACAAAAGGGTAACAACAACAAAAGATGTGTTGGGTGTGGAGCCTGATTATCTTGTTCATTTTTGTGTCATAGCGTTGGAACCCTATACCTAAATGGGGTGGCAACGCCACCCATAATTAAACACTACTTGGGGGTTCCATGGGGAGGCGGCTGCGACTTTATGGAGCCCCCCCCATCGCAGGGGGTTTCAGGGGCAGTGCCCTCGAAGCTAAAAATAGATGTAAAATTGCCTTGTAAAAGTATAGTAATTTCTAGTCAATCTGGGTTGTTCATTAGGCGAATGATCTGACGGTAGAAGTTATGTTTAATTTAGGGTTTTTTGCCATAGAAGGCAACCCCTCGCTTATATGAGGGCATTGTATTATGGCTGTGTATTGTGTGTGTATTCTCAGAGTGAGAAATAGATAGAGAGATTGTGAGAGAGAACAAAGAATATTACAACAGATCTATTGTAGGTTGTGTCTCTCCATTTTGCCGGATAATAGAAAGGAAGGACTTCTTGTTTAGGGTGGAAGTAGCCCAAACTAGGTGAACCATGTATATCTGTGTCTCTCTGGTTTTATGTGTTTTGTGTGTTTGTGTTTTCCGCATATTTTATGTGTTGCATTGCTCTGTAATATATAATATTCTAACAACTAGTATCACAGTCGAAGGTCTATTTGGATAATAAACTCACAGGAAAGAAGGGTTCCTGGTTCGAGTGCGAGCAATGGCAGACGATGGTAAATTTAGGGTCGAGAAATTTAACGGCCAAAACTTCCCGCTGTGGAAGATGCAAATGGAATATTATCTGTATCAGAAAGATCTGTACCTACCATTGAGCAAAAAAACAAAGAAGCCGATGACTATGACAGATGCAGAATGGAAGATTCTCCATAGAAAGGCACTGGGAACAATACGGTTGTGCCTCGCGACATCGGTAGCCTTTAATATTTCGAAGAAAACAACAATAGAGGATTTGATTAAGGCGTTAGCGAAATTATATGAAAAACCCTTGGCCTCAAAAAAGGTATATCTTATGAAACGTTTATTTAATATGAAGATGTCAGAAGGTGGATCAATTGCAGACCATTTAAATGATTTTAATATAGTTACCAGTCAGTTAAGTTGTATAGGGGTAAACTTTGATGATGAAGTTAGGGCTCTTTTATTTCTGTGCTCATTTCCAGAATGCTGGAATGGTTTATTTATGGCCATTAGTAACTCTGTCTCTAGATCTAGTACTTTAAATTTTGATGATGTTATCGGTGCTATCCTTAGCAAGGAAATGCAACGGAAAAGTTCCGGTGAGACATAGGGTAATGCTTTGAGTGCAGAGTCTAGGGGAAGAAAAATGGAAAGAGGAAAGAGCTTTGGATATCGCAGTAAATCAAGGAAATTCAGATTCAAGTCCAGATCAGGGATAGTGTGCTGAAAATGTGGAAAGAAAGGACACATGAAGAAATATTGTAGATCTCAGAAGGGAAAAAAAGGAGCCCCATATCAATAAAACAATCACGAAGCAAATGTGACAAGTGATGTGTTACAAGATGCTTTGATTCTTTCTTTCAAAAATGTTACTGATTACTGGGTGGTAGATTTAGGGGCCTCATTCCATGCCACACCTAGTAAGAAATATTTTCATGACTATGTTCAAGGAGATTTTGGACAAGTTCGTTTGGGTGATGTTAAACCATGTAAAATTTTTGGAATGGTTAAAGTTCTTGTAAAACAACAGAATGGAAACTAATGGCTATTAAAGGAGGTAAGACATGTTCCAAATCTAAAGAAAAATATGATTTCAATAAGGTATTTAGGCGATGAAGGTTGTGTGACACCTTTCACAAATAAAACTTGGAAGGTCACCAAAGGAGCCCTGGTAATAGCAAAAGGCGAAAAGGTTGGTACATTGTATTTATGCAATGGTATTTCTAACTCTGTTAATGCTTTAACTTCCAAAGGAGCAGATGTAGCATTATGGCATCATAGGCTCGGACACATGAGTGAGAAGGGGATGAAGATTCTTCACTCAAGAAATTTGTTGCCAGGTTTGAAGAATGTCAATTTGGATTTCTATGAGAATTTCATTTATGGAAAACAGAAGAGAGCCATATTTCTCAAAGTTGGGAAAGAAAAGAAGAGCGAAAAATTAGAGCTTGTGCATATAGATGTATAGGGACCTGCTCAGGTATCATCTCTCGGTGGCTCTCATTATTATGTTACTTTTATTGATGATGCAACTAGAAAGACTTGGATTTATTGTATTCAGAATAAATCTGATGAATTTGATACTTTCAAGAAATGGAAAGATTTGGTTGATATTAAGACAAGAAAGAAGTTGAAGTGTTTCAGATCAGACAATGGAGGTGAATATTGCAGCACAGAGTTTGATAGGTATTGTTTAGAGCATGGAATTTGTAGAGAGAATACAGTTCCAAGAACACCACAAGAAAATTTTGTGTCATAAAGGATGAACAGAACAATCAAGGAGTGTGCAAGGTGCATGAGATTGCATGGAAGATTGCCTTTACAATTTTGGGCAGATGTTGTAGATATTGTTGTTTATCTAATAAACAAAGGGCCTTCAAGTTCCTTGGATGGTGGTATTCCATAGGAAGCAAGGACAGTTAAAATGGTAAATTACTCCTTTTTAAAGCCTTTTGGTTGTGAGGCCTTTTTCCATATTAATAAAGAAAATAGAACAAAGCTTGAGGAAAAATCAAATAAATGTACCTTTATTGGATATGGTGTTAATGATTTTGGTTATCACTTATATGATTATGAAAATCAAAAAATCATTAGGAGCAGAGATGTAATATTCAATGAAAATGTCTTGTATAAGAATTAGTTGTGGGAAAAGAAATAGGAAAAAGAATACATAGTTCTTGATGATATCACAGAAAAAAGTAAAGGTGTCTAAAAATAATAATAATCAACAACCACAACAACAGGAACCACCACAACAACAACAGACACCTCAAACACCTGAAAGTGGTGTCAGAATATCTACCAGGATAAGTAGACCCCCTAAACGATACTCTCCTTCATTATATTATTTATTGTTGACTGATTCTGGTGAACCTGAATGTTATGAAGAAACAATGCATGTTGAAACTAGGAAGAAGTGGGAGCTATCCATGAAAGAAGAGATGGACTCCTTAATGCATAACCAGACTTGGGACTTAGTCAGGTTGCCTGCAGGTAAAACTACATTGGAGAATAAATGGGTTTACAAGCTGAAGGCAGAAGATGGAGGAAAACAAAGGTACAAAGCTAGACTTGTGGTGAAGGGGTTTGCACAAAAGAAAGGTATTGATTTTGATGAAATATTTTCTCATGTTGTTAAGATGACTTCAATCAGAACTATTTTAAGTCTTGTAGCAGCAGAAGATTTACATCTTGAATAGTTAGATGTAAAGACAACATTTCTCCATGGAGATTTGGAGGAAGAGACCTATATGGAGAAACCACAAGGATATGAGGTCAAAGGGAAAGAAAAATTAGTGTGCAGGTTAAAGAAGAGTTTGTATGGCTTAAAACAGGCTCCAAGGCAGTGGTATCTAAAATTTGACAGGTTTATGTCTTAACAAGGTATACTAGATGTCACTCTGATCATTGTGTTTATCTGAAAAAGAAAAATTATGGAAGCTATATTATATTGTTATTGTATGTAGATGGCATGCTTGTTGCAGGGTCTAACATGTAGGAAATAATTGTGCTCAAAATAAAATTGGAAAATTCATTTGCAATGAAGGATTTGGGAGCTACAAAAGAAATCCTTGGTATGAGAATAACTAGAGACGGGAAAAATTGCAAATTAACACTGTCTCAGAATGAGTACATACAAAAGGTGTTGAAAAGATTTAATATGCATAATGTAAAACTAGTTAGTACACCTTTTTCTAGCCATTTCAAACTTAGTAAGGAGATGTTCCCCAAGAACCAAGAAGAAATGGACTATATGTCTAAAGTTCCATATGCATCAGTAGTTGGAAGCTTAATGTATGCAATGGTCTGCACAAGGCCTAATATTGCACATGCAGTGGGAGTTGTAATCAGGTACATGAACAATCCAGGAAAAGAACGTTGGATGGAAGTGAAATGGATTCTCAGATATTTGAGAGGTACTACAAATCAAGCATTGTGCTTTGGTGGTTCAAACATTGCTCTGCAGGGATATGTTGATGCAGATATGGTAGGTGACAGAGATAACAAGAGGAGCACTACAAGGTATGTATTTACTATAGGTAGAACAGATGTTAGTTGGGTTTCAAAAATCTCAAAAATCCAAAGTGTTGTTGCACTTTCAACAACAGAAGCATAGTATGTTGTTGCTACAGAGGCTAGTAAAGAAATGATTTGGTTACAAAAGTTTATGGATGAATTGGGTAAGAAGCATGATATGGGCACGTTATACAGGGATAGCCAAAGTGCCATTCATCTTGTAAAGAACTCAGCATTTCATTCAAGGACTAAACACATACAGCTCAAGTACCATTTCATACGGTCAGTATTGGAAGATGGACAGTTGAACCTGGAAAATATACACACTAGCCAGAATCCTGCAGATATGCTAACAAAATTTGTATCCAGGGAGAAACTGATATTATGCTCAGTTTCAATTGGTCTTCAAGGATGACGTTGAAGATAAGAAACAGCCAGGTCCAAAGAGGAGTCATTGTCTAGCAAATGAAGTAGCGGTAGAGTTGCTATAATCAGTCTCCAAGAGGGAAATTGTTGGGTGTGGAGCCTGATTATCTTGTTTATTTTTGTATGACAACATTGGACCCATGTACCTAAATGGGGTGGAAATACCACCCATAGTAAAATGTTGCATGGGGGTTCCACGGGGGGTGGCTAAAACTTTATGGACCGCACCCCCCCCCCCCTTGACGGGGGGTTTCAGGGGCAATGCCCCCGAAGATAAAAAAAGATGTAAAATTGCCTTGTAAAAGTATAGTAATTTCTAGTCAATCTGGGCCGTTCATTAGGCGGATGATCTAATGGTAGAAGTTATGTTTAGTTTAGGGTTTTTTCCCTAGAAGGAAACCCCTCGTTTGTATGAGGGAATTGTATGGAAACTGTGTATTGTGTGTGTATTCTCAGAGCGAGAAATAGATAGAGAGACTCTGAGAGAGAACAGAGGATATTAAAGTGGATCTGCTGTAGGTTGTGTCTGTTCATTTTGCTAGATAATAGAAAGGAAGGACTGGCTGTTCGGGGTGGACGTAGCCCAAACTAGGTGAACCACGTATATTTGTGTCTCTCTGGTTTTATCTTTTTTGTGTGCTTGTGTTTTCCACATATTTTATGTGTTTCATTACTCTGTAATATATAATTTTCTAACAACATGACGATTATGAAGAATTCTTTCCCACCTAAAATATCAATGATATGGAAGAAGAAACTAATGAAGAAATAGAATAATACACATCAAATACAAAAAAAGATCCATCCAGGTATGTTCAAAATAATCATCTAGAAACTCAAATTCTAGGAGAAAAGGAATCAGGGGTACAAACAAGAACAACCCCTGTAGGATCTCCTAGTTATATAGCTTTATTATCCACCATTGAAACACAAAATTTAAATCAAGCTAGTAAAGATGAATGTTGGGTTAAGGCCGTGGATGAAAAACCTAATCAAATTCAGAAAAATAATACTTGGGAATTGGTTCCAAGGCCTCATGATAAAAATGTTATTGGGAAAAAATGGATATTCGAAAATAAGTTGAATGAAAATGGAAAAGTCATTAGAAACAAAGCGAGACTTGTTTGTAAAGGTTATGCTCAACAAGAAGGTATAGACTTTGTAGAAACATTTTCACCTGTAGCCAGACTTGAAACCATAATAATTTTTCTTTCATTTTCAAGTTTTTGACATTTCAATGTTTATCAAATGGATGTAAAATATTATTTCCTTAATGGAGATCCAGAAGAAGAAATATATATTGAACAACTAGAAGGATTAATTTTTGGGAATGATGAACACCTTTTATGCAAACTCAAAAGGGATTTATATGGGCTAAAACAAGCTCCATGGACATGGTATTACCGTCTTGACAAGAATCTTCAACAACAAGGCTTCACAAAAGGATCTATACACAACAACTTGTACACAAAAATTGAGGATGATAAACTGCTAATTATTGTTGTTTATGTTGATGACATCATCTTTGGGAATAATGAAGAATCTATGAGTCAAAAATATTCTTCTATTATGTTGCAATAATTTTAAATGTATTCTTTTAGGGAACTAACATATTTTTTTGTTTTACAAGTGAAAAAAAAATGATGGCATCTTTCTCTCACAAAAAAATTATCTCATGAAAATTATAAAGAAGTATGGAATGGAAGACTCCAAACTTGTATGTACTCCAATGATGATAGGATGTAGCTTCAGTTCTCATGATGATTCTCCCACAGTAAACCAACCAGAGTATAGGTCTATGATTGGAAGTCTGCTTTATATAACAGGTACTAGACCAGATATCATGCAAGCTGGGATTGTTGGAAATTTCCAAGCCAATCCAAAGGAATCACATCTTCAGGCATTAAAGAGAATATTCAAATATCTCCAAGGAACCCAAGAATTTGGTCTATGGTATCCTAAAGATGTCGATCTTACTCTTCATGCTTACACAGAGGTAGATTGGGCCGGAAATGTTGATGATCGGAAAAGCACTAGTGGAGGTTCATTTTATATGGGGCCCGATTGGTATCTTGGTTCAACAAGAAACAAAGTTCGATGGCCTTATCTACAATGGAAGTGAAATATGTGGCTATTGCATATTCTTGCGCACAAAATCTCTGAGTGATGCAGACATTACATGATATTCAAATTAAATGTTCTTCACATATCTCCATCCTATGTGATAAAACAAGTGCTATTAGTATTTAGAAAAATCCTGTTATGCACTCCAAAATGAAGCATATTCCTATTAGTTATCAATTTCTATGAGAACAAGTGCTTGAGAAAAAGGTTAAATTGGATTATCCTCCCTCCAAAGAAAAAATTGTTGATATATTTACTAAACCTCTCCCCAAAGAAGCATTTGAATATCTCAAACAAAAACTGGGAGTTTTCTCTGTCTCACTTTGTTGTTAATCTAGTATGCTCAGTATACACGTGAAAATTTAGAAGGTTTCTTTCTGTACGCAGATTTCATGAAATATAGTTGCATATATACATGAGTTTCTTTGCAGACAGTCACGTATGTTTTTATTCGACAGAAAATTAGTAGGATAGACACAAGAACAAACTCTGACATGCTGCAGACAGTTTTGATTTGATTGGTCTGGTGTTGATGGATATAGTCCATTGATATGGTATTGAGTTATGATTTTCTCATTGATATTTATCTGATTTATGAAGATGCTTTGATGAAAGATCTATTGACAATGAAAAAGTAGCACAGTTTCAATGGGAGCATTAGCCTTGCGGAGTATAATGCATTGTTGGCATTATGGTTGTTGAATTATGTTCAATGATCTCTTACTACTAGGGTCTTTTGGTCTTGGTAATAAAATTCATATTTGTAATTTTATGTAAAGGTCATGTTGAGACCTGTGATGTAAATATTGTCACATTCAGTCATATATGGATTTTTAAGGTCATGTCAAATATGTAATCCCACTCGGTTGGGTGGTTGTGTCAAATATGTAAACCCACTCGGTTGGGTCGTAGAGTAAAATATGTAACCCCACTTGATTGGGTGAGTGGCATATGTATAATTCCTTGGTGATAGGAAAGGTCATAATTAGTTGATTTATAGAATCATATACCTCATTAAAACTATTTCTGAAGTTTCAACATGTGATCAGGGGGAGCATGCTCACTATAGCATAGATCAGATCTACAGAGCTCTTGTATTCAACATTGGTCCGCCATTTTCCCTTGATGTCAAATGGGGAGAGTATCTTGGTGTTTAAATAAAGCTTATGTTGATGTTTCTAACATGTATTTATCAGTTGTGGTGATCAAACACCAACATGGTTTCCATCAAGTCCAAATGGAGAGATTGTTGGCAATATGATGCATGTGTTGTCCTTGATGGCAACCCACTTATAGCAGAACCAGTACATGGTAACTTGATGAGCTCACGGATTAGTTCAAAGGTGATAGAATGATGGAAAAAAACGATAGAATGATGAGACAGAGGTTTGCAAGTCATAATCATAAGTTAGGTGAAGGTGAATATTTGAAGAAATATACGCGGGTTCGTTGAGGCGAAGTCACGTAGATGCATAGGTACAAAGAAGTAAAGTCATTTATATGCTGGCACACTAATTTAATAATACCAAGGGTATTTACCATGTTATTAGCCAACAATATTGAGCGCAGTAACGATTATTTGATCCCATCCAAGAATACCACTGGCACTAGTGTGCTTTTGGCTCATGATATTCCCTAAAATTCAAGCTATATAAGGAGGAGAAGATCAAAGTGTTATAGCGTGAATGTGAAAGGGTTTTTGATGAATATTTCAATATGAAGTATATTTTCATTATAAGGGCCATAGTTGACAGATAGATCTGAAATAATGATGCACCCATGGATACAATGATGGATCAAGATCTTTAGACCTGAAATGACTATGTATTTTCATGATTTGTTTATGAGTTGTTTATATCTATGGTCTGGTGCATGTTTGTTGCAATGAAGGTTATGATCTAAGTAAGTTTCAAGTTCTGAAGTATTGCAAAGTTTTAAATTATTTACAGATCTGTACATGGGTTCGACAAAAGGACAACGTGTATGCACGCAGGTTTTGTTCTGAAAAGTCACGTATATATTCAATAATTTATTGAGATGTGTATGCTAGTTGAATTTGGGATAAGCACATACATACATGGATAAGTTTTCTAGAAGGCGCATATTCAAACCCAGGTTTTACTGAAGAATGTTGAAAAAAATGTCTGATCAATTTTGTTGTGTTTCTGTTATCTATCAATGATGTCTTCATATAGATTTTCTTTGTTTGAGTATTGATAATGCTACTAGTTGATTGTGAAGAAAGATTAGTGATTGGTTGGTTTATTGGTTGTTCAGTGATTGATTTGGTACAATTATATGTTTCAATTTCATGTATGGTGTTGGGATTAAATGAGTGTAGTGGTTCCATACTGAAAATCTGATGAAAAGAGGCTTACAAGTTGTGATGTATTGAAGTTGGTGGATCCAGTGTGAAAATTTATGAAATGTGGTTCATGGTGGTGTTGAGGGTTGGAGCCTTTAGTAAGGAATTTGAAGCTTTCTGTCAGTAGTAGCTGGTAAACGAGATCAAGGGGGTTTAAGCTACCTTCCAATTGTTTTTGGTAAATTACTTTAGGGGGTTGGAGCTCCCTTCTAGTAGGAGCTAGAGAACGAGCGAAGGTTGTAGACTTCAGTAGGTGGGTGCTTGTGTACTGACATGAGTCTGCACCAATACATGAATGGAATAATTTTTTTATATTAATAAGATTGACGACTGAGACGACAACAATGGTGGTTTTCTCCCACGTTAGGTTTCCACCTTATATCCTGGTGTTCATGTGTGTTTCTTATGTGTGATGTTTTATTATGTTCCTAGTGCACATGCTTACTGCTTATCAAATACCTGATGAATCTCTTAAATTTTGGTTAAGTTAAAAAAATAAAGAATTAGTTGTTTACAAGTCTACTAAGCATACACTAGTTTATTTTATAACAGTCACGTACATACGCAAGTTGGGTTCAGTAAAGTCGCATAAAGATCTGAGAAAAAAAATTATTATTGTGAGTTTTAAATACTTGATAGCCTGTAATTGGTCTATATACCTTCTTATTTTTTGTGATTGACTTATATATTAACCAGTATCAGTGATGATATTCTACTTAACCTGAGTATTCAATATATTCTTTACACCCATTTTTGCTCATGTTTCCCTAAGGCTCTTCTTATCAACCAATTTTCTTGGTTATAACTTCCTTATTATGTTCCATATTCTTTTCTTTTTTTTGAAAGAGAATCTGAGTAGACTTTTTTTTTTAAAGAGAATCTGAGTAGCGATCAAATTACAATCAATATGCCATTGTCAATATCATCACCTAATATGAAAAAACGTTGATGGAATCAATTATATTATTCCCCATTACTAGGTTTTAGATGCTACCGTAGTCCATATCAAGAGCATTATCTTATTAATACTTCAACCCGAAATTCTGCCGATGCAAATGGATGATCTATTTGGCAAGGATAATTTTAAGGATGAAAAATTATCTTGAAGTTTAAAAAATTGGCGAATATCAGTAGTCCCTAATATGCAAACTATAAAATGTTTATTGATGTATTTGTAAAATTATTCAAATTTATAATGATATTATATATATTCTATATAATGTTGGCAATTTTTAATGTAAAATAATTTTATATTGTAAAATTTGGGTGAACCATTTTTATAAAAAAATGGAGATTGGCGAATCTATTTTTTGGAAAAACAATGGAAAATTAGCCCATCTGCGAATATTAGCCCCTAAAATTTTCCATGTTATTTGGTGATAGTGTTGCTAAAATTAAATAAAATTTATTTTTAAAATAAAATAGCATGTTATGTAGAGAAAAGGAATACAGACATAGCATGAGAAATCAATAGATTAATGTATCGATTATGGATTAAGTACGAAAAATCATATTGCAACAATTATTAAAGGTGAAGTCTAAAAAAACCCACAAAATAATTCATAAATTTATGCAAGATTATAAAAAATTCCAACCCAGAGCGTGGATATGTTTGTTATAAGATGTGTGCTCTAGAGAAGAGTCGACAACGCCTCCTCACAAACCTGCACACGTTGAGAAGAGTTGTGTGCTCTGGAGAGGAATTGTGGATCCAATGTGAAGTTTTCATTCGTCGGTGTCGAGTGGCAAGGTCCAGGGATTCTTCATATGGTTATCGAGTGGTCAATTGCACAAGATGAAGTGCAATCACAGGCCTGAAGCCGTGATGAATCAAGTGGCTATTTGTTTCAATTTGGAATTACAAAGTAAAACTGTCCAGTGGAATCAGTGTCATTCACTCTGTGTATTTGAAGCATGCACAAAAGTCGTGCTTGGTAGGTGACTGAGTGTTGTAATGGGGCGTGCTCCGATTGCACCAAATTGGTTTATCACGTGGACTGGGGCCTCACAAGATCTCTAGATTATACTTGTGGATTAGAGGATTCATCCTATATTGCTGCAGGTAGAAGACGAGACTTTTTGACGATGGTTGTCATTGATTAATCAAATGGGTCTACTACCGATGCTATTTCTTTCACTGTTCCCAAGCCTCCTCATTGGTCAAGATTTTGATCCACGAAAAAGGCTCAAATTTTCATTTTTCCATACGTTCAATCAATTTAACTCCTCTATTTTTGTTCAGCTGGTGCAAAGAATCCTGACTGCTACGACTAAGTCTTGAAAGAGCAACTAGAGATCGCACATTCGAAGGAAACATGGCAACATCTGCAGGGCGATCCGAGGCGTGGATTTGTTGAGTGGATCTATGCTAAATGGTTAGCGTAGTTAAGGAAGTGAATAATGCTACTGTGGTTCGAGGTATCGAGTGTCCCTACGCGCAACAAAAGTATATTTTTTTATATCGGTGCATTGTGGTGAGACCTGTGCGTTTGATGCAATTTTTCTAGCGTCCGGACTTGTTGAGAATGCACAGTAGCTTACCATTTCGCTGGTGTAAGAGTCAGTAAGGAGTGTTAACTTAGGTTTGATGTGTGATTGGTGGATCTGCATGGATCTGAAGAGACTGTTCGCCACAAGGTGTTTAATGCTTGATGCGAGGCATATTCTTTTTTTTGCTAAAATCGCAGGCCTAAAAGAACGTTGTAAGGTAGTTGTAGCAGTTGGTTCAGAGGAGATTCATGCGATCTGTACGCTACTTATCAATTCATCAATTCAAAGGATCAACATACAATATGAGTATTTCCATGAAGAGGAAAGTGCTGACACGTGAAGCCAGAATTGAGACAGATTGTTGGTTGCGTGGATCATAATGGAGCGTCACTGGAGGAAATGCGTTGGGGGCTATGTGGTCTGCTGCAATTTATCTTGGTATTTTCATCTCGAATGAGGGCATATCCACCGTGATCATTGGAGTACTGAGGGAAAATGGGGATGAAGAGGTTCAGATTGCCTACGAGGAAGTGGTTGGGGTTTGTTGCCCCTGGATGAAGTGTTGAAGCAAAAGGTCGGTGGAGCGATGGAGCTGGAGACCATGGAAGGGTTGCTGCAGAGCAAAATGCAGAGGTGTGGATTAGGAGTGTCGATTTCAGCTCACAACAGACGAACAAGTGCTGTGGAAAAATTCCGCAGTGGACGAACTAATTGAAGGCCTGGTGGACATGTTGAGAATCCCTTTAGCGGTAAGGGTTGGTTTGAAGGCCCTTGTGGCGATTTTCTCGTTTCATAATATCTGTGCCGACGACATGGAATAAATGTGTCGACATCGTGAAGGCATGTGTCGTTGAAGGACTGGTGATTATTATCATGGAACTGGCATGGATATATGTGAAGAAGAAAGAGTCGATATGCGACCAAGGCTGGAGATTAAATACGATTCAATCTTGATCGAGCTGGGGAGTTGATCTTGATCCAAATGGAAAACTTTACTATGCGTTCCTTTGTGCGTTGGGCAGAGTAGTGGTGTACCTGTTGGAACCTACGCGCTGGAGACTGCCTCTAGCAGGTATATCTGATGCTTTGAGTGATTATGTTTATGGAAGGAGGTCAAAAATGTGAGTTGCACATGTGTTGTGACTTTGTGTGGAGCTATTGTCGTTGTGTAGGCATAAGGGTGACCAAGTTGAACATATACTACATGGTGCTAGTAGATCTGTTTCAGTGGTGCCTTCATGTGGGAGGTCGAGCAGAGTGTTGGTTGACCATCTGACGCTGTGGTGATGAGTGACTGGTAAAGTCGTGTTGTTCAACAGAAGTACAGTGCACATATTCATATTTAGATGGACTACAGTTGCAGATTTGTTGCTTGGGTGCAGAGTTTAGACATGATTTGGAGTTGCCTGGAACACTATGAAGGAGAGTGGACCAACAATGGTTTCTTGCTAGAGCCTAAGATACCTGTTTTGGATCAAAATATTTTTCTATATTTGTTGATGGGTTTGTTCTGTTTACACATTTTGTGAAGTTGAAAATGACTCCTTTTGCGATTGAGTGATTTGTCGATGAAGTTTTTATTTTCACTGTGTTTGGGGTGAGTGACGAGACACATGGCTACGACATCGAGCGCGATGGTGGTGGACTGGCGAAGTGTGGGAAATTTCATTTACGTAGTGGCTAAATTCATCAGGCGCTGGATCCGCAAATATTTCCAGGAAAGGAGTCAATGGCGCTAGGAACCTGGTACTGGAGGTGAATTTGTTGGCAGTGATGCCATTTCGAAGAAGGGAGTGTTTACTCTCTAATGCTAGTGAACACAGATTTTGACTTCGATTAAATGAGTGTGGTTGGTGCTTTTTCCTTAATGCATGTCATATTTAGATTTTGGAATGTTCTTTTATTGTTATTTCATATTTTTTTGAAGGGAATAGATCTTGGAAGTTTTTATACATATTGAGATTGGTGACCTCAATATGTAGTCATGTTGTTAGAATTCACGACTCTAACTAATGACGGGTAAAGCATGGAGATTCAAGACTAGTATATCCAAAATTCAAGAGTACAAAATCTATGATGGAAATATTCAAGCAAGAAATCAGTGGTGTGTTCTAGCATATGAATGGTATGGTGAGTGACAAAGGATGATGGACAATCAAGTTTGAGATTTTTTTGGAATAGAATCTTGATGATGAGTCACACAATATAATGGAAAGTAAGTCTGGGATGGTTTTTTTGTGGTCTTTGTACCTGGTAACTCCAAGAATTGGAGTGTGTAATGTTAGCCTTATAAAGGCATATGTATCCCTGTGAAGTTCGTGGTTATCTAAAAACCACTTTGTAATTTCCACTTTGTAATTACAGTTTTGTGGTCAGCCGAAAACCACTTTTTTCATGTTGAAGTGATGGTTTGTGGTGAGCCAGAAACCACATGCGAGCCCTAGTGGCTACAGAGCCTTCGCGGCTACAGTGCCCCGGGTGCACACAGGAGCCTTCATGCTCACAGTGGAGTAGGTGGTCTACAAAAACACCTTACTCAAAGGAGAAACTTAGTTTCTCACAGCTCTCAGTTTATTGAGCACAAAGTGGTCAATGCTTATTTGAGGGGGATTTGCAGATACAGGTACATGTATGCAGTGATAATGGTTGACAGAACCATGTATCCGAAGGACGTCCTACGAGACTAGGGATTGCAGCGGTTGGCACCCATGTATTCCGGTGGATGGTTGCTCCTTTATATGGATATCGACATATCCTTTTGTTATGTTTGACCACAACTAGATTTTGTGAATCTATATCGAGACAAGTAGTCATTAAGGGGGTGTATTGGAATATGTAATTCCTACTTGTTTGCGACTGTGACTCGCTATGTAAGGATTTTGTTCCTATACCATAGGAGGTAGCTAAATCTATATATTCCTAGTTTGGTGTGTGGTTGAGATATTCTCTCAACCACCTTATTGTGCGTCCAAGATATTTTTCTTATCTTAAGACTACACTTCATGTATATATATCTAATATTTTTTATTAGTATAATATAGTGTGTATAATTAGATTTTATCTTGGTATCAGAGCAATTTACCACTCGATAACCATACGACGAATCCCCAGACCTCGCCGACTGGCACCGACGAACGATAACTTCACAGCGGATCTGTAATTCCTCTCTAGAGCACACAACTCTTCTCTACGTGTGCAGGTTTGTGAGGAGGCATCGTCGGCTCTTCTCTAGAGCACACAATTTACAACAAACATATCCACGGTTTGGGCTCCATAGATCCAGGCTCCCACCTTGCCTATGAATTTCTAATTTCAACCGAGGTGCGCATATAAATGGACACTAGAACAAAAAACTAAAACAATAAAAATCTACTATATTATTTCCCTTGGCCCATGAGAGGCCAAGGTCAGGCCCAAACGGACTCTGATACCAAGATAAAATCTAATTATACACACTATTATATTGATAAAAAAGATTACATATATATACATGAAGTATAGTCTCAAGATAGGAAAAATATTTTGAATGAACAATAAGGTGATTGAGAGAATATCTCAACCACACCAAACTAGGAATATATAGATTTAGCCACCTCCTATGATATAGGAACAAACTCCTTACATAGAAAGTCACAACAGCAGACAAGTAGAAATTACATACTCCAACACAGCCTCCAAAAGAACAGTATTAAAAGTCTCAATAAGCCCTATACTCTTAATACCACAATCGCCCTTGTCCACCACATACTTCATCGGCTATTGGCTGGACATGAGCTCCAGCAACATGATTCCCAAGGCAAAGATATCCGTCAGAAACAATGCCACTAGTTAGGTATTATGGCGCCATGTAACCCTACGTGCCAATTATCCTCATGTTGTTGCTTCTTTTCCAAGCTCCAGTTTGCATATTCCAGTTCGCTTCCCCTTGGGTTTCATAAATGTCTCGGGCCTCGTATTCTCCGACAAGATAAGAGGCGTCCATATGGCAGATCCAGCTTTGTAGCTGGGCTCTGTTATAAGAATGTTGCTGGACTTTTTGTAGTTGTCGTTGTAATTGGTTTTGCTATAGTGGTGCAAGTATTCTAGCCCTTGCGCCACGTCTACTGCGATCTGCATTCGCGAAATCCAGGAGCTTAGGACGATGAATTCGGGCACCTTGCTGCCCCACAGACAGTATGCCAGGCTCAATCCCTGAACGTATTCGTAGACCAGCTATATGTAATCCCCCTCGCAGCAGCGTCCCAATAGCTTCACTATGATGGTGTGGTGGGCGTTGCAGATTTCTCTCAGTACCGAATTGAAATCCTTGATTTTTCTCTTCTGGCTTTTCACCGTGATGGCCACCGTTTTTCCCCTCACAACCCCCTTCCAGACAGACGATTTTCCCAGCCTTCTAGAGGCGAATTGTGCGGTGGCGTCTGAGAGTTATTTGTATCCGTATAAATTGGGGTTCTCTGGGAGGGAGTCCCTTAGACTAGTGAGAGATTTGGGAGAGGCTTTTGAGAGAGGTTGGAGATACTGCTTGTCTCTGTGTTCTTGCTGAGCGTCTTTGCGCTAGTGTCCTTCGAACATGACCAAATGAGTTTTTTGTGTGAGGATCTCAAGGCCTTTGGCTCTTCGACCATGTGTAGTTTGATCTAAAACACACAAGACAAGGAGGCGTCAATAATACTCTCTGATTCTTCTCACAACATCGGGAATTGTTATCGCTTTTAAATTTCCAGAAGAAAAAACACTTCTTCATAGGAATTTACAACAACGTTGAACTTTTTCACTTTAAGCTCTGCACACGAGACCTCAAGTCACTAATGATTATATTTTATCTTTTCCCATTAAAACAACCAGCGCATTACAAGCATTAATTTGAAAATGCAATTTTTTTTAAATTATTATTATTATTTAATTACATTATAGTACAAAAATTTATTTTAATTTATGGTAAAACTACTAGCGAGTATAATCATTATTAGTGCTAGTGATTGAATCATTATTTTTATTTAAAAAATATTCAGCCATTTGGAATTACCCATTTTCTCTCTTACTATGTAAACCTATTTCCAAACTCTCACCGACAAAAACACAATCTGAAAACATACTCCAATCCAAAAATTTTAATATACTTTATTATTTATTTCCTAAAATAATCCAGATCGAATACGAATCCAGAATCCTCGTGTTACCTCCCATGAACGGGACAATCACCTAATAAACTGACTAAAAAATATTATTAGAATGTGAAAACCATTCCAATCGGTTTCTCAACTATTTGTTAAAAAATATTATTATGTTAAACCATTCCCATGGGTTTCTTTGTCGTCAAACTATGTATGTCTTTTAAATTGAATCCCATCCAGTTATGGGATTGTGTGGTGTGAGAGTGACCGTGTATATGACACGTATCGTGATATTAAAGCTATGATGTGCTTAGTTAGCAACCATGCCCTTTTTTTCAACCAAAAAAACAAAACGTCCTTCTTTACAAGAAACATTGAACATCCAGGTCACTCATAAATGTATTGAACATCAAATTTGAGACATTATAGTTATGGGTTTGTCAGACTTGGGGAGCAGATAGAAGCCTAAGAGGTGCTGGCATGTAACCTTTGTTTTTGCCTATTTAGTGTGTAAGGGCATTTCATGTAATGTGTACTTTAGCAGTGATAATGGTTAAACCCCCTGTTTGAGGTGAGGTTTGTTTCAGTATTGTGTAGTATAAAAAATTTAGGAGGAAATATGGTTAGTTTTTAGGGTTCAGTATAGTTTAAAGGCTCTCAAATCTAGGTTTTTTCAATGTTTTGGATTTGTAATCTATGCTTCGGTGATTTATTTATTTTTATGTGTTTTTATTTGTTTTTTTTATTATTTTGATTTTTTTTTCATTATTTTGTTCTATTACATTATATTATATCATTATTTTAGGGTATTATTGATACACTTTTATAGTAGTAAGAGTCATTTTTAATAAAGATTTTCTATTGATTTTCTATATTAAGACTTAAGTTATTGGCTATGTCTACTATATAGGTCAATATTACATGTTTTTGGTTCACCCTACTACTATATCTATTATAAATTGCTAATAATAAAGAGAGTTGGTGATGGCCACTAACCTAAATCTAGCATGCAATGCCTAACTCACTACTCTAATTTGGCTCCCAAAATCCATTCCACTTATAAACATTCCTAGTGTATCTCCTAGCCACAATCAAATGCTATGAACGTTGCAGAGAATTAGAAAAAAAGGGAAGCTCTACATCGCTCAATTGAAAAGAGAAATTAAAAAATGGATGTCAAACATGGTGTTTCTAGTTCTAGAAATACCAAAGCCTTCAAGCTCATTGAACTATATTGGTTAAACAATGTCTTCATCATCCAAGTGGTAGAAATAAAAGGACACCAATATTAAGCCATCCAAAAATAACTAGACATTTTGGACAAGAAGTTTAATTTGTTTACAAAGTAATCCTGATGTAGACATCATTGTTTTTACTAAGATATCATGCATGTTGCTTCACACCCATTAAAATTAAATTTATTTCATATTAATTAATATTTTAAATATAATAATTAAATTTATTAAGTTTAATCATTTCTTTTTGTTATGTTTTTTTTTTTTTTTTAAGTTTGGTAGGACTACATCTTCATCAACATCTCCATCAACATCTCCAGATACATCACCGTGATCAGGGAATTTCTTTTTGTTATGTTAAATTTATTGTATTAAATCATTTGTTTTAGTTATTTTAAATTTATTATATTGAGTCTATGAAGTCTTGGATAGATGGCGATTGAGTGCTTTGTTAAGGCACTCTTATTTCTTAATGTGAAGTCACCAACTCAATATATTGAACATGATGAAGAAGTAGCCTGGCCAAACATACAAAAAAAAAATTATTGTATTAAATGATTTTTAACTTTATTATTATTATTTTTTTTTAGTTTAATATATAAAGATTTGATTTTTGAATTTCATTGTTTATATAATACTTCATAATATCACAATTGTCAATTAAATTGTCTCTTCAAATTAGCAATTATATATTTATATAGATATAATATTTTGTTAGTAAATCTATAAACCCCTAAAAATTAATAGACAATTTAAAAATTGAAACCATATACTTTATATACAACTTTATACCATAACTATCTCCAACAACAACAACAAATATTTTATTATTTAATATTTAAAAAATTATTATTATAATAAATTCAAATTTATTATATTTTCAAAAATTTTAAATTAATTTTTATTAAAAATAAATTTATTTTCTATTTTTTTTAAATAAATTTATATTTATATTTATTCTTTTTGTTATCGCTTTTAAATTTCCAGAAGAAAAAACACTTCACCATAAAAATTTACAATAACATTGAATTTTTTCACTTTAAGCTCTGCACATGGTACCTCAAGTCACTAATGATTATATTTTTTCTTTTCCACTAAAACAACCAGCACATTACAAGCATTAATTTCAAAATGCAAATTTTTTAAGATATTATTATTATTTAATTACATTATAGTACAAAAATTTATTTTAATTTATGGTAAAACTACTAGTGAGTATAATAATCATTATTAGTGGTTAGTGATTGAATCATTATTTTTATTTAAAAAATATTCAGCCATTTGGAATTACCCATTTTCACTCTCACTATGTAAACCAAATTCCAAACTCTCACCGACACAAAAACAATCTGAAAACATACTCCAATCCAAATATTTTAATGATATACATCTATTAAATTATCCTTATATATATTATTATTTATTTCCTAAAAGAATCCAGATCTAATACGAATCCAGAATCCTCGTGTTACCTCCCATGAACGGGACAATCACCTAATAAACTGAGTAAAAAATATTATTATAATGTGAAAACCATTCCAAGCGGTTTGTCAACTATTGATTAAAAAATATTATTATGTTAAACCATTCCCATGCGTTTCTTTGCCGTCAAACTATGTTGATGACTGGAAAAGAACTAGTGGAGGTTTATTTTATATTGGGCCCGATTGGTATCTTGGTTCAACAAGAAACAAAGTTCGATTGCCTTATCTACAATGGAAGCGAAATATGTGGTTGTTGCATATTGTTGCACACAAATTCTCTGGATGATGCAGACATTACATGATATTCAAATTAAATGTTCTTCACATATCTCCATGCTATGTGATAATACAAGTGCTATTAGTATTTAGAAAAATCCTGTTATGCACTCCAAAACCAAGCATATTCCTATTAAGTATCACTTTATATGAGAACAAGTGCTTGAGAAAAAGGTTAAATTGGATTACTTTCCCTCCAAAGAAAAAATTGTTGATATATTTACTAAACCTCTCCCCAAAAAAGCATTTGAATATCTCAGACAAAAACTGGAAGTTTTCTCTGTCTCACTTTGTTGTTAATATAGTATGCTCAATATACAAGTGAAAATTTAGAAGGTTTCTTTCTGTACACAGATTTCATGAAATATAGTTGCATATATACATGAGTTTCTTTGCAGACAGTCACGTATGTTTTTATTCGACAGAAAATTAGTAGGATAGACACAAGAACAAACTCTGACATGCTGCAGACAGTTTTGATTTGATTGGTCTGGTGTTGATGGATATAGTCCATTGATATGGTATTGAGTTATGATTTTCTCATTGATATTTATCTGATTTATGAAGATGCTTTGATGAAAGATCTATTGACAATGAAAAAGTAGCACAGTTTCAATGGGAGCATTAGCCTTGCGGAGTATAATGCATTGTTGGCATTATGGTTGTTGAATTATGTTCAATGATCTCTTACTACTAGGGTCTTTTGGTCTTGGTAATAAAATTCATATTTGTAATTTTATGTAAAGGTCATGTTGAGACCTGTGATGTAAATATTGTCACATTCAGTCATATATGGATTTTTAAGGTCATGTCAAATATGTAATCCCACTCGGTTGGGTGGTTGTGTCAAATATGTAAACCCACTCGGTTGGGTCGTAGAGTAAAATATGTAACCCCACTTGATTGGGTGAGTGGCATATGTATAATTCCTTGGTGATAGGAAAGGTCATAATTAGTTGATTTATAGAATCATATACCTCATTAAAACTATTTCTGAAGTTTCAACATGTGATCAGGGGGAGCATGCTCACTATAGCATAGATCAGATCTACAGAGCTCTTGTATTCAACATTGGTCCGCCATTTTCCCTTGATGTCAAATGGGGAGAGTATCTTGGTGTTTAAATAAAGCTTATGTTGATGTTTCTAACATGTATTTATCAGTTGTGGTGATCAAACACCAACATGGTTTCCATCAAGTCCAAATGGAGAGATTGTTGGCAATATGATGCATGTGTTGTCCTTGATGGCAACCCACTTATAGCAGAACCAGTACATGGTAACTTGATGAGCTCACGGATTAGTTCAAAGGTGATAGAATGATGGAAAAAAACGATAGAATGATGAGACAGAGGTTTGCAAGTCATAATCATAAGTTAGGTGAAGGTGAATATTTGAAGAAATATACGCGGGTTCGTTGAGGCGAAGTCACGTAGATGCATAGGTACAAAGAAGTAAAGTCATTTATATGCTGGCACACTAATTTAATAATACCAAGGGTATTTACCATGTTATTAGCCAACAATATTGAGCGCAGTAACGATTATTTGATCCCATCCAAGAATACCACTGGCACTAGTGTGCTTTTGGCTCATGATATTCCCTAAAATTCAAGCTATATAAGGAGGAGAAGATCAAAGTGTTATAGCGTGAATGTGAAAGGGTTTTTGATGAGTATTTCAATATGAAGTATATTTTCATCATAAGGGCCATAGTTGACAGATAGATCTGAAATAATGATGCACCCTGTTAGAGTCGGTCCTTACAGCCCTCCGTCAGAGATCATTTTTCTTTTTACATATCATTTTTAGGTGTCTCGCTCACTTCATTTCGTTGCATTTCGCTAGGGGCATGCCATTGACTAACAAGAGGGTCTGGTCGTCTTGTATTCCCTCATGATTGTACCTGCTGGGCTCATTAAAACTCCTCAAAAATCATCAAAGTTCAGGTCACGTCATTCATGGTCATAAATGATTATTTTCGTCAACAAGAGTCTTTAGTCCTAGAGTCTAGGGTTTTCAGTCTTTTGATACATGTAATAAAAGCCCGCAGGCCATAAGGATGGTTTCGAAAAGGTTCCTATTTCATATTTTTATTCTCAAAAACATTTGAAGACATTTCTAGTCCAAAACTCTGTTTTGAACTAGAAACTGTCAAATTTATTTTTTGTAATAATTATGTATTTGTTCCACCATAAAAAGTTCAAAGCAGCCTCTGGTCTTTGCCGAAGTCAAAATGCCAAAATCCCTGCAAAAATAAAATCATTACTTCAGTCCAAGACTCAGAAAAAACAATGAAAAGCCAAAAGATAGAATGGCATTAAATGACAAAGTGCCAAGATTGCCAAACATTTCAAAGTGGGTTATGGAGAAAATTTAAATCAAATCTGATTCTTGTGAGATATTTTTCAACCTATATAAAGCATTGAAGACAAATCATTTTCATAAGTTTCCAAAGCAAAGTCGAGTTTGGAGTGTTGGAAAGCAAAAAACTCGTTTTAAGAGCCATGGAGTTGAAGTGGAAGTGCGCGCGGCGCATACAACTGGCGCGTGACGCACACACCGCGCGCGATGCACTGGGCATCACAGGCCTGTGCATTTTTGCATGCGCGCGGCACACTGGGCATGCGCGCGGCGCATAGAGTTTCAGGGCCGGAAAACTTCAGTTCACCACCCAAATTCGCGTCAAATCACTTCATTTACTTGCAAGTAAGTTATTCATGCCTGCTTAGTGACTCATGAACATGCTGTGGTGTTTTGAAAGTGGAGAAAACGAGTGTTTGATGTGGTGAAATGTAAACCCTATGTTCATTTTCCAAAATCACTCCATAGGGTTTTGAAGGACATATTAGTGATATTGTGGGGGTTTCCAAACTTGTGTTATTGATATATATGCCCATGCTCTCTATTATTATTGGTGTCATCGCTTATTGTTTACCATAGCCTCACGCTCTCTCTCTCCTATTCAAATCACTGCTGTCATTACCATTGTCATTGTCACACTGTTTATCATTTCTATTGTAACACAGTCACATATTCACTATTTCCCCATTCTCCATTGACAAAGCCTAACTATCATTGCAAGGGCTGTTTCTTTGTCCTACACTACATTATACTCCTTCCTACTCACTTGTCAAAATCCCCATGTAGTCAAGCAGTGGATATTTTCCATTCAAACTTATTTGACAGTACCTTTATCATTATGGTTTTCCTATAGCACCTTGATACACATGTGACACACTTGGGATTTGAGCATACACTGAAACTCTTGTTTTTCACCATACCTATATCAGCATATATTTTGCAAACATCTTGATTTCAGCGCCATGTCAAAGACGGATTCGGTTTATGAGCAGGAGTATGACAGTGATTCCACAGCAGATGTTAATGTGCCATGGAGGTCTCACAAAAGTGGCAAAAGCGGTAGGCATGTCAGGGAGGAGCCTACTTCTTTGGCTCAATTGCAGGCTTGCCCGCTTGCAATGGATTGTTTTCAGCATCAGTCATGTTTCCAGTACTGTGAGATGATTTCACAAACCCAGCTTCATCATGAGCTAGCTCGCCTATTTGTTCTACATTTACATGATGGCCGTGTAAACCTTGGCGGAGTTAACTTCATTCTGTCACCAGAGACCATTGCTCAGGCCACCGGGATACCAAACATAGGAGAGGAATGGAACAAACGACAGCAGCTAGAGAAATCCTACTATGAGCCATACATCAAACCTGGGTATTTGAGGCAGCTGAGCAGGGTATTTCCATTCAGATTTCTGAAGGATGAGTTTGCACCATTGATGAAACTCATCATTCGATATTTCAGTTGCGAGGGCAGATTCTCGCGCCTCTATGCATACCATATCCGTTTGTTGATGCATTTCACGAGGATACGTATGATGAGCATTCCATACTTCATGTATCGCAACATACAACGGATGACATTTCTTGTACAAAAGAAGACCCCAGCACAGCAGTATAGCAGCATATATCATTACACGCTGATCAAAATCATGGTGATACATCAGCTGACACAGCAGGGCATTGCTTGGGAGGATTTCATCTCCCGTGACTTCTTCACAGCATCACAGCTGCCTCCCTAGGTAGTTCAGGATGAGGGAGAGCCTTCACACCAGATTGATGTTCCTGAGACTGAGCATATCAGCGCTCCAGTGTATGTGACATATCAGCGAGGCCACAGAGCCTTATTTGCAGCTACACGACGAGTACTATCTGCACCCGGGGTGGAAGGGGTCTCATTGATTTCATCAGCAGAGCGAGTATTATCTCCACATGGTGTGGAAGGGGTCTCGCCTTCTTCATCAACACAGGTACAGGTTCAGGATAGAGGCAAGAGGCCTATGCACGATGAGGGCCCTTCAGGAGGCCGAGACACTGACTTTACACTAATCGATGTTGATGCGAGGTCTCCTAGCTCGAAACTGAAAGAGATCATCCAGGAGCAGAAGGCTGAGATTGAAACGCTAAATGTTAAGTTGTAGAGAGCTCAGTGGGTGATAAACTACCTGGAGCAGCGTAACAAACAACTAGAGGATCAGCACACACTTGTAGAGCTGTGGCGAATCCGTGAAGATCGACAATTGGCCCGGAAGAGACTAGGTGACATGACACCGGCTGATCGAGATACTTGCCTCACGCATGTTAACATTCATCTGGAGAAGTTTTTGGCAAAGGCCAATAGAGACAAAGACATGCTCCGTCATATGAAAGGTCATTATTGGGCCCGCATGCACGTCTGCAAAGCAAAAATGAAGATTCTGAAGAGAAGGTTGAGCAGAGCACTGAAACGGCGAAAGAGGCCTGATCCACTCCGGATTTTGGCCGAGGCTTCATTGGCTGAGCATGAGGCATGATGGGGAATATTTGCTCTAAATTTCAGCAAATTTGGAGAATTTTTTGTCATTTTGGAAAATTTTGGTCTCAAAACAGGTTTTTCAGCCCAACGTGTAGCGCGTCACGAAGCGCGCTTATGATTGGGACACTTGCAGGAGGAAAAATTTGTATTTTTTGATTTTTCATGGTAAGTTATGCATGCTCAGAAATGGCTGAAGCATTTCCCCAAGTTTTGGATGATCAAAATGGCCAAAAACACCATGAAAATCACCTTTCTGCCACCTTTTGCACCAGCAGGAAGTACTTGTGGGAGAATGAAGTTTTGGAGGGGAAAATGAGCTCCAAATTGGGAAATTCCACTTGGGTTGGATAGCAGACATCCAGGGCTTTCCAAAAAGCTATCATGAGCTTGATTTTGATGCTAGGAAGTGCCCCAAAAACAGGCTGAAAGGCGCGCGACGCATAGAGCTCAGGCGCGCAGCGCATAGAGATTTTTGACTGATTTTTCATCTTCCAGCTCAGAATTTCGGCCAGTTGGACCAGTTTTGATTGTGGATGTAATTTTTGAGTTGTCTTGATGTAATTTTGTGGTTGTAATGTAACTTTGACTCGCTTTTACCTATTCTAGAAGATTCACTCACAAAAAAGTGAAAATCAAGTAAATGAATCAGTTTCCTTCCTTTTAGAGGCAAGTTGTTTGGCTGCCTAGACTTTAGCTCCTTATTTAGAATTGGTTGAAACTGCTCCTAGAAGGAGGAATTCGACCCCTAGAGGCATGGGAAGGGGTTAGGATGGTCTATATGATATAATTTCTAAGACACCTTCAGGGTTGGACTCTTGGGAAAAGTTTGGCACACTATTGTACATATTTTCCACATTTTGGCTAAGGAAAGATCAGAGGTTTTGCAGCACCTGTTGGGATTCTTGTGGCTTTCAGTTTTGATGGTGTGTTCTCTCAAATATTTGAAAGTTTCTTTAATGTTTAATGTATGCCATTCCCTTCTTTTGCATCTGAAACTAAATGAATGAGTAAATGAGGTTGAATCCATTGATTCCAGTGCTCCGCCTTTAAATTTGTTTAGTTTTATATGTTTTCGCCAGTTTGGAGAGGATCCTTGTTCTCCCCTGCCCTCTTCAGCTCCTTGTCATTCTGATCCATCCATACGCATAATAAAAAAGCATCAAGACTACTACCTACCTTGCCCCAACTCGAATTCTGCAAAGATCTGGCCTTATCCCCAAACCCAAAATTGTTTTTCCCATTTTTTCAACGAAAACCCAAAAAATTTAAGTCAAACTTCCCTATATATTTACTAGCCTAAAATCAGTTCCCATTTTAAAGTCATCTCACACCCTATTGCTCATTTTATCGAGATTGACTGGAGAGAGCCCTCTCTTGTCCTCGTAGGGCTAGCTACGAGGCTGAGCTTGGTTTGATGTTGCCTTGAACCTTGCCTTCCTTCAGCCTGAGGCAAATTCAAGCGCTAACATAGTGGCAACCATACTGGGAAATAATCTCAATGGTTTTCTTGTTGGTGTGTTTGTTTCATGAGTTATAAATGGAGTCTGAAGTCACGCCAGGTAGCTTTCGAAACGCTTTTGCCATGCATAAGCGGAAGTAGATAAATGCTGCTTCAGTCGATCTCCGGTTAGCTTGTGAATGCAGCACTTGATTTGAAAATTACCCCAGTATACTTATTCGTTCTAGACTTTTGGATGATTGAGTCTAGAAGTCGATAGGCTGAAAATAATCGGTTGTGTCCTTTGGTTGAATAGATCAATACACTGGCTTCAAAAAGGCATACTAGATCAAATCCTGATCCAAATATTCCTCCAGTATATGAAAACCCCAACCTAATCCCAAGAATTTTTCGTCGAGAAGCTCCCATCATTCCTTTGGTTAAATCTCACTCATACCCCACTGTTTTTGAATACATTGAAGATATTGAGTTTGACGATCAGTTCGAGTTATCATTGTTTGAAACCAAATCCGAAAGTGCTACTGTTTCCACCGTCATCAATCCTGAGTTCATCAAGTATCTAGAAGTTGAAAAAGCAAATAGATCTATTGATAATTATATTCTGAATCTTCAAAACTCCATTGTGGAAACCAACATCTCTGAATTCATTGAATCTGCATCCGAAACTCTTGGGCCATCTGAAATTGCATCTGGTTCACGGATTCCCACTGAGCCTCCCTTTATCCCTACCATTCCCGTACAGCCTGAGATTTCTAATCAGCAATCAACAGTAGTTCCTCCTCCATCTCCACCGCATACACCTCGTCCATCTACTGCTCCCATTCCACATGTTTCTCCAAGACAGCAGATTATAAATTCGCCAAGAGTCATGGCTGCTAGATTTGCACCTCTTGTTTTACCTGCAAATTTAGATCCTATGCCCGCTTACTATCAGAGTAAGATTCCAATATTTGATGGCACTCCGCAGAGTGTGTCCGCTCAGCAGCATATTGTTAGAATGATAGATTTCTTGGACCTACATGAAATAGATGAAGAGAATGTGTCCATGAGGTTGTTCGCCCAGACTTTTGGAGGTGAGGTTCGTAAATGGTTCAGAGCTCTACAACCCGCAAGTATCAATACATTACAAGAGCTTCAGACACAATTCCTAGATCGGTGGGAGATGAAAAAAGATCCGCTGCAAATTACTTCTAAGTATACCAGCATCAAGCGTAATCCTGGTGAGTTCGTTCAGGACTATATTATCAGATTCAATACAGTGTATAATGCAATTTCAGATGACTTAAGACCATCTAGAAAGTCATCTCTCCTTAAATTCCCGGATGGTTTCGATCCGGAGATGGCTTATTCACTACGAGACAGAGATCCACCTACCTTGGAGGATATGCAGAAGATTGTTGTTAGTGTTGAGGCGAATCTGAATGATAAGAGAGCCAGGTTGAAAGCAGAGAAAAGAGTGACCATAAAGGAAGAAGCTTCCACATCTGCATCATAACAGCACTTGCTTCGTGAGATGGAAAAAATGTTCAAAAGAATGACGCTTGATAAGCCACAAACGCAGATTCGTAATCCCGACTACCGTGGCCAACAGCAGCCACAGTTCAGAATTAAGCAGCGTGAACAGAGAGCAGAAGAGCCGGCAGCCCAGCAGCAAGTTAAAACACCTCTTTTGCAGAATTTTGTGAGTCAAGATTCAGACGATGACGATGATGTAATAGGGGAGAAAAACCACTTCTTTACTCCCGATGATCTGCCCATTTACATCACTGAAGAGGAAGAATATCGAGAAATTTCAGCTGCACAGAAAGATGAGGATTTCATTTTAGCAAATGATGCAGCTTTGGAGGAAGAATCAGATGAATACCAAAGAGGGTATATGAATGCTTTGTCCGCTCAGCAGAAGCAATACTCATTGAGAAACAGAGATGTGCCCATAAACCCAATTCAGAAAAGAAAAGAGGCTTCAGCACCGAAGATGGATTCACCTATACCACAGAAGAAAGGAAAAGAGACGATTGATCCCACAGCTAATAAATCATCATCAGCAGAAAAGTCAAATCAGCCAAGCATAATGAAGGATAAGGCTGAAAGGAAAGAAGTTCCAGTCAAAGAGGTTGAAATAGTTTTAGCTTTTAGTTTGGAGAATGAAATTTCCAAATTGAAGGTATCTACTCCTTTGACAGAAATTATGAAGAACAGTAGTTATCGAGGTCAAGTCTCTAAAATTCTGAATTTTGATCCAATGTTTGACACGGTAAATATTTAGGATGATCAGCCTGAATTGATATTTGGGCTTGCTTTAGATGGTGAGTCCCCTGACAGTGATGTTCCTCCCTTTTATATCAGTTTGAGGTTGCATGAATATGTATTGCACAATGCCATGTTCGATTCTGGTGCTTTGCACAATCTTATGCCAAAAGCGATCATGGAAAAGTTGGGTTTAGATATTACAAGGAAATACCATGATTTGTATTCATTTGATTCCAGCCGCGTGAGATGTATCGGACGCATCAAAGATTTGGTTGTAAGTTTAGATCAGATTCCAGCGAAGAATGTCTTGATGGATGTGGTTGTGGCGGACATTCCTCCCCGATTTGGGATGCTCCTTTCTAGATCTTGGGGAGCAAAGTTGAAAGGTACACTACAGTTAGATTTCTCCTATGCAACAATTCCTGTCTTTGGCCAAATGCGAAATTTATATCGAGAGCAGAAGATGAAATACATGATAACAAGCAAGGAGAAACCAATCAATCATCCTGCAAATTATGTACATACCGACTTAGAGTCTTTTGTTTTGTTTGCTGATAGTTTTAATGATATAGATAGTCAGTTAGTTCAGGCAGAAGATATACCAGAGATCACCGAGAATTTTAGAGAAGTTCTGCAGAAAGAAAGATGAGAAAAGCAAGATACTGTTGAGCAATCAGCTAAAGACGATGGGCAGCAAACAGAAAAAATAGAGCTGGCGCAATTTCAGCACTTAGAGGAGGATGAAGATGGTCTTTGGACCATGGATTCGATGCTGCAGTGGGTAGTGATGGTGCTGGAATTGGTGTTTGGATACGCAGTCCATTTTCCGCTCTGAATAAGGTCCCGAGCAATGTGAGAGTATGTTCCTACAAACTAGCATTTCACTGTTCTAACAATGAGGCAGAGTATGAGGCTCTGATTGCTGGCCTAAAGATTCTAAGAAAGCTGAAAGCGAAAAGAATTGCAGTCTATGGTGATTCGGAGTTGGTGATAAAATAGGTAAAGGGTGAGTTTCAAGCCAAGCATCCTCACATGAGGGCTTGCCGTAATGCAGTTTTAGACATTTTGAAGTTATTTTCAGATTATACCTTGACGTGTGTGCCTCGCATCCAAAATGGTGTTGCTGATGGACTTGCTAAGGCAGCAAGCAATTTAAAAATCCCAATGAATTCCAGCAATAAGTTCGAGATTCATGTAAAGCACCGCCCTACCGTTCCAGACAATCAGAGATGTTGGCAAGTTTTTCAGGACGACGAGGAGATTAGTGATTTTCTGCAAAATAAGGGTAAGTTTAAAGACACCTCCATAGATACAGAACATGATGATGGTAATGATGATATACAAATAAATAAAATGGAAGTGCTGCAACTTAAAGATAACATCATTCCTAAAGGATTGATTCCTTTAGAGGAACTCTTTGATCAAGACGATGTAGCCCGCAAACCGACATTGAGGCCGACTGAAAAAGGTGTTGAAGAAGTAAATATTGGGACAGCTGAAAATCCCAAGATGGTAAATTTATCCAAGTCATTGTCACCAGAGGTAAGAGCGGAGCATGTGAGATTGTTGTCTTCATTTGCTGACGCTTTTGCGTGGGATTACTCATATTTAAAAACATATGACACTAATATCATTAAGCATACTATCCCTATTAAACCAAATCAGAAGCCTTTCCGTCAGAAGTTGAGAAGAATCAATCCGAAGCTGCTACCATCGATTGAAAAGGAGGTAAATAGGTTGTATAAGTCAGGAATCATTGTGCCTATCATATTTTCTGATTGGATATCAAACTTGGTGCCCGTGAGAAAAAAGACAAGTGAGATCCGTTTGTGTATCGATTTCAGAAATTTGAATAAGGTATCATTAAAAGACAATTATCCGCTGCCAAAAATGGACCATATATTGCAGCGAGTAGTTGGAGCATCAAGGATGTCACTACTCGACAGCTATTCAGGATATAATCAAATTTTAGTGCATGAGGACAATCGTGACAAAACTGCGTTGACCACTCCATGGGGAACGTTTCATTATGCAAAGATGCCGTTTGGTTTGAAAAATGCAGGTGCCACTTTTCAGCGTGCAATGGACATGGATTTCGCCAATGAGAAAGATGTATTTTTGGTTGTTTACCTTGATGATTTGACTGTGTTTTCAAATTCTGATGAAGAACATTTATATCACTTGAAATTTGTTTTCCAGAAGTGCAGAAAATATGGCATTTCGCTGAATCCGAAAAAGAGCCTGTTTGCCATGGATGAAGGCAAACTACTTGGCCACATCATATCGAAAGACGACATTCTCGTTGACCCTGCACGTGTTGAATCCATCCAGCAAATTGAACAGCCCCGGAACAAGAAATAAATACAGTCATTTAATGGTAAAATGAATTTTCTGCGTCGTTTCATTCCAAATCTTGCTGAGCATCTTAGAGAAATCACGAACATGCTGAAAAAGGACAGTCAGGTAAAGTGGACAGAAGAGGCGGTGAAATCATTCAATTTGGTAAAGTTAGCTCTTTCTTCAGCCCCTATTTTAATCAGCCCGGATTACACACAGGACTTCATTTTGTTTTCATTTGCTTCTGAGCACACTTTGGCAGCTGTTTTAATGCAGAAAAGAGATGGAGTTGAGAAGCCCATTGCTTTTTTCAGTCGGATTATAAGGGACGGAGCGTTGAAATACAACATTATTGAGAAAAAAGGACTTGCTCTTGTAAATGCCTTGAAAGATTTCCGTGTGTATATATTGCATTCCCACATTATAGCCTACGTTCCTAATGCAGCAGTTAAAGATGTTTTGGTACAGGCAGATCCAAAGGGAAGATGGGGTAAGTGGATCGCTGCGTTGTTAGAATATGATGTGGAGATTAAACCGACCAAGCTGATCAAAGGACAAGGACTAGCCAAGCTTATGGCTGAAACAAATCTGCATGCTTTAGACAGAAATTTGATTGCTGCTCTGTCTGATGAGGATGAGGAAAGTGCATCATTTCAGGTATCTGATATTTTTGTTTCTTTCCCTTGGTATGCTGACATATTATATGTACTTCAGAATTTGTCACCACCGCCCGGTACGCCTAGAAATAAGAGTAGAACCTTGAAGTTGAGGGCTGCAAAGTTTTGCATATTGAATTATGCATTATATTGGAAAGACCCTGGTGGTATGTTATTGAATTGTTTGGTAGAGGAAGAAGCCAAAAGAGTTTTGGAGGACTTTCATAGAGGAGATTGCGGGGGCCATTTATTTTGGAAAACCACAGCTAATAAGATTCTCAGGGCAGGTTACTATTGGCCTTCTTTATTTTCTGATGTATATAAGACTATTAAGAATTGTCACGAATGTCAAATTTTCGAAGGGAAACAAAAGTTACAGCCTCTGCCTCTTAAACCAATTGAATTTAGTGCACCATTTCAGCAGTGGGGATTGGATTTCATTGGGGAAATCCATCCGGCATCGTCATGACAGCATAGATGGATATTGATAGCAACGGATTACTTCACGAAGTGGATCGAGGCGATTCCTACTCAACAAGCCACGGATGCGGTAATTATCTCTTTTCTTGAAAATAATATTCTGTCACGTTTTGGGTGTCCTAGTAAGATAATCACAGATAATGCAGCGGCCTTCAAGTCAAAGAGGATGGTTGAATTTTGCTATAAGTACAACATCATCTTGGGACATTCAACTGCCTACCATCCGCAAGGAAATGGCTTGGCAGAATCTTCAAATAAGTCTTTGGTAAATATCATTAAGAAATTGCTGGAAATCAATAAAAAGGGCTGGCACAAGAAATTAGTGAATGCACTTTGGGCTGATAGGGTAAGTCAGAAAAAATCTATTGGCATGTCTCCTTTCGAGTTGGTGTATGGGGTAGACACAGTTTTTCCCACTTCTCTTGCTGTCCCGGTAGTCAAATTGCTTCAGGAAGCCGGTAGTGAGGAAGATCCCATGCAACGAAGGATTAATCAGATGATTCATTTACAGCAGACACGGGAGGAGGTCTTTCAAAATACATTCAAGTTGCAGGAGTGCATAAAGAAGATCTATGACAAAAAGGCAAAAGCAGATAAGTTTCAGCTGGATGAGGTGGTTTTGAAGTGGGATGCTCGAAATGAAGATAAGGGAAAGCACGGCAAATTTGAAAACCTATGGAAGGGTCCTTTTAAGATTGCAGCATATCGTGGTCAGAACGCCTTTCTTCTCAAGGAAATGAACGGGGATGATTGTCCGGGAGGGCCGATCAATGGTCGGTTTCTCAAGCGATACCACTTTTGAGTATTTTCTGCTGATTTCATCATCATTGTATATATCGTTCTACTTCTGTTTTATTGCAAGTATGTAATGATCTCTCATCTTCAGTCTGGGGCCCGAAGTGAAGGCTATAATTCTGGAAAAGGAGGTTAGTTGGTTTGAATTTTGTCAAGTCAGTTTTATCAGTCTTTTCAGTTTTAAAATCGAGTCAGTTTTAGTCAAGTTTCAGTCAGTTTTTAGTTAAGTTTTCAGTCAATAAATGTGTCAAAAGTTTTTGTGTTATCTGTTGAAATAATGACTCCATCGCCCAATGGATGAAGGCACTATTTGACTCCCCCAGAGATCTGCCGTTCTTGGCATCTCCTTGGAGCCACCATCCCCATTGGAGCCAATGTTAGAGTCGGTCCTTACAGCCCTCCGTCAGAGATCATTTCACTTTTTTGCATATCATTTTTAGGTGTCTCGCTCATTCCACTTCGTTGCATTTCACTAGGGGCATGCCATTGACTGACGAGAGGGTCTGGTCGTCTTGTATTTCCTCATGCTTGTACCTGCAGGGCTAATTAAAATTCCTCAAAAATCACTGAAGTTCAGGTCACGTCCTTCATGGTCATAAATGATTATTTTTGTCAACAAGAGTCTTTAGTCGTAGAGTCTAGGGTTTTAAGTATTTTGATACATGTAATAAAAGCCTGCAGGCCATGAGGTTGGTTTCGAAAAAGGTTCCTATTTCATATTTTTATTCTCAAAAACATTTGAAGACATTTCTAGTCCAAAACTCTGTTTTGAACTAGAAACTGTCAAATTTATTTTTTGTAATAATTATGTATTTGTTCCACCATAAAAAGTTCAAAGCAGCCTCTGGTCTTTGCCGAAGTCAAAATGCCAAAATCCCTGCAAAAATAAAATCATTACTTCAGTCCAAGACTCAGAAAAAACAATGAAAAGCCAAAAGATAGAATGGCATTAAATGACAAAGTGCCAAGATTGCCAAACATTTCAAAGTGGGTTATGGAGAAAATTTAAATCAAATCTGATTCTTGTGAGATATTTTTCAACCTATATAAAGCATTGAAGACAAATCATTTTCATAAGTTTCCAAAGCAAAGTCGAGTTTGGAGTGTTGGAAAGCAAAAAACTCGTTTTCAGAGCCGTGGAGTTGAAGTGGAAGTGCGTGTGGCGCATACAAGTGGCGTGCGACGCACTGGGCATAACAGGCCTGTGCATTTTTGCACGCGCGCGGCGCACTGGGCATGCACGTGGCGCATAGAGTTTCAGGGCCGGAAAACTTCAGTTCACCACCCAAATTCGCGTCAAATCACTTCATTTACTTGCAAGTAAGTTATTCATGCCTGCTTAGTGACTCATGAACATGTTGTGGTGTTTTGAAAGTGGAGAAAACGAGTGTTTGATGTGGTGAAATGTAAACCCTATGTTCATTTGCCAAAATCACTCCATAGGGTTTTGAAGGACATATTAGTGATATTGTCGGGGTTTCCAAACTTGTGTTATTGATATATATGCCCATGCTCTCTATTATTATTGGTGTCATCGCTTATTGTTTACCATAGCCTCACGCTCTCTCTCTCCTATTCAAATCACTGCTGTCATTACCATTGTCATTGTCACACTGTTTATCATTTCTATTGTAACACAGTCCCATATTCACTATTTCCCCATTCTACATTGACAAAGCCTAACTATCATTGCAAGGCATGTTTCTTTGTCCTACACTACGTTATACTCCTTCCTACTCACTTGTCAAAATCCCCATGTAGTCAAGCAGTGGCTATTTTCCATTCAAACTTATTTGACAGTACCTTTATCATTATGGTTTTCCTATAGCACCTTGATACACATGTGACACATTTGGGATTTGAGCATACAATGAAACTCTTGTTTTTCACCATACCTATATCAGCATATATTTTGCAAACATCTTGATTTCAGCGCCATGTCAGAGACGGATTCAGTTTATGAGCAGGAGTATGACAGTGATTCCACAACAGAGGTTAATGTGCCACGGAGGTCTCACAAAAGTGGAAAAAGCGGTAGGCATGTCAGGGAGGAGCCTACTTCTTTGGCTCAATTGCAGGCTTGCCCGCTTGCAATGGATTGTTTTCAACATCAGTCATGTTTCCAGTACTGTGAGATGATTTCACAAACCCAGCATCATCATGAGCTAGCTCGCCTATTTGTTCTACATTTACATGATGGTCGTGTAAACCTTGGCGGAGTTAACTTCATTCTTTCACCAGATACCATTGCTCAGGCCACCGGGATACCAAACATAGGATAGGAATGGAACAAACGACAGTAGCTAGAGAAATCCTACTATGAGCCATACATCAAACCTAGGTATATGAGGCAGCTGAGCAGGGTATTTCCATTCAGATTTCTGAAGGATGAGTTTGCACCATTGATGAAACTCATCACTCGATATTTTAGTTGCGAGGGCAGATTCTCGCGCCTCTACGCGTACCATATCCGTTTGTTGATGCATTTCACAAGGGTACGTATGATGAGCATTCCATACTTCATGTATCGCAACATAGAACAGATGACATTTCTTGTACAGAAGAAAACCCCAGCACAGCTGCATAGCAGCATATATCATTACGCGCTGATCAAAATCATGGTGATACATCAGCTGACACAGCAGGGCATTGCTTGGGAGGATTTCATCTCCCGTGACTTCTTCACAGCATCACAGCCACTTCCCCAGGTAGTTCAAGATGAGGGAGAGCCTTCACACCAGATTGATTTTCCTGAGACTGAGCATATCAGCGCTCCAATGTATGTGACATATCAGCGAGGCCACAGAGCCTTATTTGCAGCTACATGACGAGTACTATCTCCACCCGGGGTGGAAGGGGTCTCGTTGATTTCATCAGCAGAGTGAGTATTATCTCCACATGGTGTGGAAGGGGTCTCACCTTCTTCATCAGCACAGGTACGGGTTTAGGATAGAGGCAAGAGGCCTATGCACGATGAGGGCCCTTCAGGAGGCCGAGACACTGACTTTACACTCATCAATGTTGATGCGAGCTCTCCTAGCTCGAAACTGAAAGAGATCATCCAGGAGCAGAAGGCCGAGATTGACACGCTGAATGTTAAGTTGCAGAGAGCTCAGTGGGTGATAAACTACCTGGAGCAGCGTAACAAACAGCTAGAGGATCAGCACACACTTGTAGAAATGCGGCGAATCTGTGAAGATCGACAATTGGCCCGGAAGAGACCAGGTGACATGACACCAGCTGATCGAGATACTTGCCTCACGCATGTTAACATTCATCTGGAGAAGTTGTTGGCAAAGGCCAATAGAGACAAAGACATGCTCCGTCATATGAAAGGTCATTATTGGGCCTGCATGCACATCTGCAAAGCAAAAATGAAGATTATGAAGAGGAGGTTGAGAAGAGCATTGAAACGACGAAAGAGGCATGATCCACTCCAGATTTTGGCCGAGGCTTCATTGGCTGAGCATGAGGCATGATGGAGAATCTTCGCTCCGAATTTCAGCAAATTTGGAGAAGTTTTTGTCATTTTGGAAAATTTTGGTCTCAAAACAGGTTTTTCAGGCCAACGCGTAGCGCGTCACGACGCGCGCTTATGATTGGGACACTTGTTGGAGGAAAAATTTGTATTTTTGGATTTTTCATGGTAATTTATGCATGCTCAGAAATGGCCGAAGAATTTCACCAAGTTCTGGATGATCAAAAGGGCCAAAAACACCATGAAAATCACCTTTCTGCCACCTTTTGCACCAGCAGGAAGTACTTGTGGGAGAATGAAGTTTTGGAGGGGCAAATGAGCTCAAAATTGGGAAATTCCACTTGGGTTGGATAGCAGACATTCAGGGCTTTCCAACAAGCTATCATGAGCTTGATTTTGATGCTAGAAAGTGCCCCAAAAACAGGCTGAAAGGCGCACGATGCATAGAGCCCAGGCGCGCGACGCATAGAGATGTTTGGCTGATTTTTCATCTTTCAGCTCAGAATTTCGGCCAGTTAGACCAGTTTTGATTGTGGATATAATTTTTGAGTTGTCTTGATGTAATTTTGTGGTTGTAATGTAACTTTGACTCACTTTTACCTATTCTAGAAGATTCACTCACAAAAAAGTAAAAATCAGGTAAATGAATCAGTTTCCTTCCTTTTAGAGGCAAGTTGTTTGGCTGCCTAGATTTTAGCTCCTTATTTAGAATTGGTTGAAACTGCTCCTAGAAGGAGGAATTCGACCCATAGAGGCATGGGAAGGGGTTAGGATGGTCTATATGATGTAATTTCTGAGACACTTTTAGGGTTGGACTCTTGGGAAAAGTTTGGCACACTATTGTACATATTTTCCACATTTTGGCTAAGCAAAGATCAGAGGTTTTGCAACACCTGTTGGGATTCTTGTGGCTTTCAGTTTTGATGGTGTGTTCTCTCAGTTATTTGTAAGTTTATTTAATATTTAATGTATGCCACTCCCTTCTTTTGCTTCTGAAACTAAATGAATGAGTAAATGAGGTTGAATCCATTGATTCCAGTGCTCCGCCTTTAAATTTGTTTAGTTTTATATGTTTTCGCCATTTTGGAGAGGATCTGTGTTCTCCCTTTCCCTCTTCAGCTCCTTGTCATTCTGATCCATCCATACGCATAATCAAAAAGCATCAAGACTACTGCCTACCTTGCCCCAACTCGAATTCTACAAAGATCTGGCCTTATCCCCGAACCCAAAATTGTTTTTCCCATTTTTTCAACGAAAACCCAAAAAAATTAAGTCACCCTTCCCTATCTATTTACTAGCCTAAAATCAGTTCCCATTTTAAAGTCATCTCGCACCCTATTGCTCATTTTATCTAGATTGACTGGAGAGAGCCCTCTCCTGTCCTCATAGGGCTAGCTATGAGGCTGAGCTTGGTTTGATGTTGCCTTGAACCTTGCCTTCCTTCAGCCTGAGGCAGATTCAAGCGCTAACACACCCATGGATACAATGATGGATCAAGATCTTTAGACCTGAAATGACTATGTATTTTCATGATCTGTTTATGATTTGTTTATATCTGTAGTCCGGTGCATGTTTGTTGCAGTGAAGTTTATGATCTAAGTAATTTTCAAGTTCTGAAGTATTGCAAAGTTTTAAATTATTTACAGATCTGTACATGGGTTTGAAAAAAGGACAACGTGTATGCACGCAGGTTTTGTTCTGAAAAGTCATGTATATATTCAATAATTTGTTGAGATGTTTATGCTAGTTGAATTTGGGATAAGCGCGTACATACATGGATAAGTTTTCTAGAAGGCGCATATTCAAACCCAGGTTTTACTGAAGAATGTTGAAAAAAATGTCTGATCAATTTTGTTGTGTTTCTGTTATCTATCAATGATGTCTTCATATAGATTTTCTTTGTTTGAGTATTGATAATGCTACTAGTTGATTGTGAAGAAAGATTAGTGATTGGTTGGTTTATTGGTTGTTCAGTGATTGATTTGGTACAATTATATGTTTCAATTTCATGTATGGTGTTGGGATTAAATGAGTGTAGTGGTTCCATACTGAAAATCTGATGAAAAGAGGCTTACAAGTTGTGATGTATTGAAGTTGGTGGATCCAGTGTGAAAATTTATGAAATGTGGTTCGTGGTGGTGTTGAGGGTTGGAGCCTTTAGTAAGGAATTTGAAGCTTCCTGTCACTAGTAGCTGGTAAACGAGATCAAGGGGGTTGAAGCTCCCTTCTAGTGGTTTTTGGTAAATTATTTTAGGGGGTTGGAGCTCCCTTCTAGTAGGAGCTAGAGAACGATTGAAGGTTGTAGACTTCAGTAGGTGGGCGCTTGTGTATTGACATGAGTCTGCACCAATACATGAATGGAATAATTTTTTTATATTAATAATATTGACGACTGAGACGACAACAATGGTGGTTTTCTCCCACGTTAGGTTTCCACCTTATATCCTGGTGTTCATGTGTGTTTCTTATGTGTGATGTTTTATTATGTTCCTAGTGCACATGCTTACTGCTTATCAAATACCTGATGAATCTCTTAAATTTTGGTTAAGTTAAAAAAATAAAGAATTAGTTGTTTACAAGTCTACTAAGCATACACTAGTTTATTTTATAACAGTCACGTACATACGCAAGTTGGGTTCAGTAAAGTCGCATAAAGATCTGAGAAAAAAAATTATTATTGTGAGTTTTAAATACTTGATAGCCTGTAATTGGTCTATATACCTTCTTATTTTTTGTGATTGACTTATATATTAACCAGTATCAGTGATGATATTCTACTTAACCTGAGTATTCAATATATTCTTTACACCCATTTTTGCTCATGTTTCCCTAAGGCTCTTCTTATCAACCAATTTTCTTGGTTATAACTTCTTTATTATGTTCCATATTCTTTTCTTTTTTTGAAAGAGAATCTGAGTAGCCTTTTTTTTTTAAAGTGAATCTAAGTAGCGATCAAATTACAGTCAATATGCCGCTGTCAATATCATCACCTAATATGAAAAAACGTTGATGGAATCATCTATATTATTCCCCATTACCAGGTTTTAGATGCTACCGTAGTCCATATCAAGAACATTATCTTATTAATACTTCTACCCAAAATTGTGCCGATGCAAATGGATGATCTATTTGGTGATAGCGTTGCTAAAATTAAATAAAATTTATTTTTTAAACAAAATAGCATGTTATGTAGAGAAAAGGAATACAGACATAGCATGAGAAATCAATAAATTAATATATTGATTATGAATTAAGTACGAAAAATCATATTAAAACAATTATTAAAGGTGTAGTCTAAAAAAACCCACAAAATAATTCATAAATTTATGCAATATTATAAAAAATTCCAGCCCAGAGCGTGGATATGTTTGTTATAAGATGTGTGCTCTAGAGAAGAGTCGACAATGCCTCCTCACAAACCTACACACGTCGAGAAGAGTTGTGTGCTCTGGAGAGGAATTGCGGATCCGATGTGAAGTTTTCATTCGTCGGTGCCGAGTGGCGAGGTCCAGGGATTCTTCGTATGGTTATCGAGTGGTCAATTGCACAAGATGAAGTGCAATCACAGGCCTGAAGCCGTGATGAATCAAGTGGCTATTTGTTTCAATTTTGAATTACAAAGTAAAACAACAGTGGAATCAGTGTCATTCACTCTGTGTATTTGAAGCATGCACAGAAGTCGTGCTTGGTAGGTGACTGAGTGTTGTAATGGGGCATGCTCCGATTGTGCCAAATTGGTTTATCACCTGGACTGGGGCCTCACAAGATCTCTGGATTATACTTGTGGATTGGAGGATTCATCCTATATTGCTGTAGGTAGAAGACGAGAGTGTTTGACGATGGTTGTCATTGATTAATCAAATGGATCTAATACCGATGCTATTTCTTTCACTGTTCCCAAGCCTCCTCATTGGTCGAGAGTTTGATCCACGAAAAAGGCTCGAATTTTCATTTTTCCATATGTTCAATCAATCGAACTCCTCTATTTTTGTTCCGCTGGTGCAAAGAATCCTGACTGCTACGACTAAGTCTTGAAAGAGCAGCTAGAGATCGCGCATTTGAAGGAAACATGGCAACTTCTGCAGGGCAATCCGAACCATGGATCTGTTGAGTGGATCTATGCTCAATGGTTAGCGTAGTTAAGGAAGTGAATAATGCTACTGTGGTTCGAGGTATCGAGTGTCCCTGCACACAACAAAAGTATATTTTTTTATATCGGTGCATTGTGGTGCGACCTGTGCGTTTGATGCAGTTTTTCTGGCATCCGGACCTGTTGAGAACGCATAGCAGCTTACCATTTCGGTGGTGTGAAATTCGGTAAGGAGTGTTACCTTAGGTTTGATGTGTGATTGGTGGATCTGCATGGATCTAAAGAGACTGTTCGCCACGAGGTGTTTGATGCTTGATGCGAGGCATATTGTTTTTTTTGCTAAAATCACAGGCCTAAAAGAATGTTGTCAGGTAGTTGTAGCAGTTGGTTCCAAGGAAATTCATGCGATCTGTATGCTACTTATCAATTCATCAATTCAAAAGGATGGATGTCATGGGGTTGATAGTAATGGGTCTTAGGAGTATACTTATAATAACCTTTTCTTCCTTTCTGATGTCTTCTTTATTTCGGCTTTCTAAGCTCTCTTCTTTTGCCTGAGCTCAGTCTGTATGTAGAAGGCCGACTACGCTTCTATGCCTTCTTTGCTTGTCTCTTGTGCTTTCTGCACTTTACCAAAGGATCATCAACAATTATTCCATATTGGCTGCAGAAAGACTTAGTACCAAGAAGTCTATTCAATTTATCTATAGACTTTTGCATTTTTGAACTGGTACAAAGAGAAATCAAAACTTTAGTAATAATACTATAAAAATCTCCCCAAAGATAAACTTCCATAGGCAAGGGGAAAGCATCTTTCATTTTCAAGATGTCTACCAGCTTTGATGGTAGAGCTGCAAGATAAACTTGTTTCCACAGTATGTTCTTTGGATCTTTTACCAAGAATATCCTTTCTATCCAATCTCTGTGGAAATCTTCAAACTGATTTATATTATTGCACTTCAAATTCATTAAGATAAGTTCATTCTTATCTGTAAGTGAAAACTCTGCTCCACAAAAATGTTCTTGGATAAGTGCAGTGAGTGCACCAATCATATTGTTCTGTGGAGTGCCATCATCATTAAACCTTATATCTCCATGTTCATCTTTGAGCACTTCCTGCTCCATCTTATCAATCATAACAGGGGACGATTCTAATTCCCACCATCTAGCTAATGTTCCAATGAAGCATGCAATGAGAGTCTTGCAGGCTTGTACTTCACTCTTGCCCTCAACACACATCAATTTATATTCAACAATCATCTGGTCAAGAACCTGCCTGATCTGTGCTGCAGAGAGGCCATCAATATTCCACTCCTTATGACTCCCTTCATGGAAATTATCTCTAGCTGGGAGTCTACCAGCTCCATATAGATCAGGGGCTGCATGTCTTGTGAATTGAGGCTCTAGGGGCTCATAGATGGGGAATGCATTTTTTTCAGAGTCTGACTCTTCTAAAATAGATGCCAGGGTTATTCTTTATGATTTTTCTTCTATCTTAGATTCAGACTGCTGGGATGGCTTGGCAACTTCTTTAGGGAAAAGCTGAGGAAACTTAGAGATGGGACTGCTAAGTTCATGAGTGTGTATGCTTTTTCCCTTGGTCAAAAATGATGTCGGAATCGGCTTTTCCGACTTCTTCAAACTCAACCTGTCTAGCTTGTCGGACAGATTAGAAACTGAATGCCGTGTAGAGATAGCTTGTTCAATTACACAATTCTCTACATCTTCAAACTTCTGAACTGAATTTTCTGAAATATGTCGAATTACAGATAAATCACACTGAACTGAATTCAAAACATTATTTACATCATTTATGGACACTTGGACGCTATCAATCTGATCTTTAACCAGAGCAGTCTTGGAAACATTCTTCTCTAGACCAGTGAGAGCAGTGCTTGCCCAATTCACCTGCTCACTCACCTTCTGAACTCTACCCTCAATCCCAACTGCTGCAGTATCTCTGAACCAGAGGATATGCATTTGCTTGATTTTGTCCTTCTCCTAGGAAAATGCTCTTAAAAGGAGGATAGGAAGTGGAGGTCTCAATCTTACTGCCATCTGGTCCTTGCCAGGCATGTGAAGAAGAGGCAACAATGTTTGCCATTAAAACAACATCTTCTTCCATTTTCTTCTTCCAGGAATAAAATGAAATCCATACATTTTCTTCTTCCATGTATGACTTCCATTCTGCTGCCATTTTTCTTTTTTCTTCTCCTGGAAAGACTTTAGAAAACTCATCAGCCTGTGGATGGGTAAACAGATCCCAATTTATCATCTGCTTCATCCATTGAGTAGGGATCTGGTGTTTAGAACAGCCATCCATCAAAGTATAAAACTTGTGGATTTCAGGGACTGATGGTCTTTTGACACCTGGGGGCAGATCCTTGAATCTGCATTCTGGGATCAGTTTGTCAGCTTGCTCAATATAGCTGAGTCCATACTTCGGGCTATTTGCAGGTCTCATGTTAGCATAAATTGTTGTGAGTCTTGGATCTTAATTCTCAAGAGTTGGCACAAGATGCATCATAAGAACATGCTCATCTTCATGTGGGAAGGGAATGTCTGAGCACTTAGGATTAGGACAAGGGTTGGATGAAGTAGCTGGAGGGGCTTCACCAGTCCTAACATTATGGTTCTTTTGAAGAATAGCATAGGCTAGACTCTGCAAATTAACTTGTTGGCTACATTGAGGACATACAACGCTCAGGGGCTGAAAATTTACAATCTGAGCATACTCAAACAAAGCAACATGACTACAATTTGAAACAATAGAACTACAACTTGTGTCTGTACAATCTGGAGCTATAAACCTAGGAGACTTCTAAAATTCTGCCTCAATCCTACGTCTGTTAATGGTTGACCGTCTGGGAAACGACAGAGTGGCTGAGGATTGATTTTCTGTAATGTTGGCAGAGGTAATTTTCTGTACAGCAAGAGGTTTAGGATTTGGCACTGTCCAGTGTTCTGGGAAAGTAAGATCTTCCCATTTAATGGCCTGATGTTAAATTTTCTGATTCTTGGGATCAGTCAGGACAACGACACTGGCTTTTGACTCTCGACTGGGTGCATGGAGGACTGCAGGAAACATTGTGGAGGTATGGCGGAAACAACCCCGAAACTGAATGGAAATATTTTGTCTTTTCTTCCTCATATCAAATCCCATTGTTTGGATTTGAAGTTGCAGTATATTTGCCAGGGTTTCATCAGTTATTGAAACTGAAAAGTTGGGGTAGCAATCAAACCACACCGGACCATTTGACAATGGAGCAACTATTCCTCCAATCAAAGAATGTGTATACTTGTTATGTGTTAGATCCCTTACAGTAGCTAACACATATGCATCAACACCCGGATGTACAAGTGCATGAATACCAACTCTCACACAACCCAAATGCAAAAATTGGGTTCCCCGTTTTCTTGCTTCAGCTTGAAGCTCCTTTGGATTTAAAATAGGAATTAACTGTACATGATCTGAATTTTCTTCTATAGAGCTGACCGACTCTTTTATAGTGATTCTAGTGGCTACTTTGAGATGCCAGACACCTATGTCACTATAGACTTGGGAGGCGGAAATCTTGGGCAAAACCCATCTAGCTTGGGGCTCTACCTCCTCATATAAATGATCGGACTCATTTATTACTCTACTACTGCTACTAGCAAACATATCCCTGAGAGGGTTTTGTTCAGCTCTATCTTTCTCCTCTAATTCTCTGAAAGAGACTGATTTACTCATTGAAGAATCCATTTTTAACTTATAAAGAGAGATGGATTAATTACTGACCTTTCTCGAACCAGTCGTGAACACCGACTTAAGGCTCTGATACCAATTTCTAGCAGAGGCTTCTCAACAAGCTTGCTTGCTTCTCACAGGCAGACTTGGCCTTGTTAAGTGTCTCCTTTATCTTCTCAACACCGCTCTATGTGAACCCAGCGATGAACCCATACACGAACCTACTCCCAAATTCACGCAACTGACGGCCTTCTTCGCGGCTTCCCTTTGCCTTTAACGGCCTTGGCGTCCCTCAATGGTTTGGCGAACCTCTGGCGAACTTCTGGCGAACTTTCAAGAGTATGAGAAGATAAACAGTGTCTTAACAACGATTATAAATGCACAGAGTTACAGTACTTAATAATGCGGAACAAATGAAATTTCTCTCTTTATTGATATCAGAATGATTTTACAATTAGATTACAGACTTATGGACTCAGATCTCCTTATCAGAGATTGACTGCAATGGCATTTATCAGACTGTTGCTACTCAATGAATGAGCGAGTGATACCGAAGGCTTCCTGGCCAGATTGCAGACTCTGTCTCAAAGTATTAAACACACAAAAATATAAAAAAAGACTCAAGCTATAGAACTGGCCACTTTAGGTTCTTGCCTATCACATGAATAGACACGCAGGCTTCTCATTTCTCCTATGGACTATGAGTCAAAACTCCGTGGTGCAAGCAGATCGCAAAATTTGCGCAGATGCAGAGCAGGGAGCAATAACTCGGACTCAACACACAAATGAAAAACTAAAACTCCAAATGCTGATGCCTTCGAATGAGCCTTACTCCTCCTTATATAGGATGGAAGAGGGGACAAACATTCCTATAGACCATCGGATTATTGACACTTGGAATGCGGATCATCGTTTTCGGGTAACACATAACGTGACATCCGCATGGAGATTCGGCCTTCCGACAAACACATGTGAAAGTGGGTGAATAGTACACAGTGGATGCCTTTAAGTACAAGGCCCACGAAGAAACAGAATAATTTTCTACAGGGAGGATGCTTTTCAGACAGATGAAAATCCCTCGAGAAAAGCTTTGTCACAATGGACCCGTGACTAGGTATCATTATTACACAGGGAAAACCTTTTTAGTGGGGCTCCCGAGGACCACTTGTACTATCTGATGCAGGTGGATCCAAGATTGTGGCATCAACATATCTAATTTTTCCGTAAAATTCATCATCCCAAGCCTTGGTGTAGATACGCCGGACGATCATGGGCTTATTGAGGATGATCTGATGTTTAATCTTGGTCATCACCAACCATTGGTGATGCATTTCCATGTAGGACTTTAATATGGGATTTCTCATTTTAAGTTCAAGTCCCGTGATTTCTCCTACAGTTTGACATGGATAATGAAAGAATTCTCCAGCTGGACTTTGAAGACAATCATTGCATTGTCTGTGAAAATAGGCCTCATAATAGTGTGGATCCATACTAAATGGACTAACACCATAATGAAACCACCAGTCTGATAACCAAGGTGCAGCTGGTTCCCATGAATTGATCCAAGTAGGGGAGAATTTCAGTTTGGTATAGTGGGTTTCTTCACGTCCATCTTTATTTAATAAATCCCACCATAGCTTCTTATAACCTGCAAAATCATAAACAGTGTCAGGAAAAATAATATTAGGATTGTTTTCTGGCCAGGTTTGAAATCTCCCTCCGGTATATTGGCCAAGGTTCCTTGTTCTGTTTATGTTGTATGACTTGTAATAGACTCTTGTTCTATCTCTGCCACCAGTACAAATGATAGAGAGGTCCAAAAAGTCTTGTGAGAGTGACCTTTCAGCTTCATAGGAAGCCAACATGCTGTGTGAATACATCATGTCATGTATCCACCGACTTCCTTTGGGGTACACCCTCCTTTCAGGTACAAAGTGCTAGATATCATTATGATTCTGCAAATTGGCATCTAGCACTTGTGTATTTCGGAGTTGCCATGTAGGATTCCACTTTTCTACATAGACCGGCCATGATTCTTCATCTGGTATATACTTTAACTGCTCTCTTTGATGGGCTTGGTCCCATTCTGTGATGATGACCATAACATGGGGCACTTATGCTTCTTGGTCATGCATCTGTTATTGATCCTGGATAAATTCTCTACTGAGAAAATCTGGCAAACAATTTTCAGAGCCCTTAATATGTTCAACTTTAAAATCAAAATAAGCAAATAAAGCCTGCCATCTTGCAAACTTTGCATCCTCTGGACTCTTGATGGTCTTGGTGATTACTTTTACCAATGATTTAGCATCTGTTCTTAGCAGAAAATGAACATTTGACAAGTGAATAGAAAACTTACTAATGCAGTTCCATGCAACTTTTACCTCTTTTTTGATTGGGGCATAGTTTTGTTCTAATTTGCTCCAAACTCCTGAAACAAACTGCACTACTTGCTCTTGTTCTTTCGGGCTTTCTTCACTTGGTTTTTGCTTCAATACACCTCCCCAACCAATGTTGCTAGCATCTATTTCAACAATTTTGAAGGCATTATCGTCAGTAACATAAAGAATAGGGAGATTGCGAACATTGGCTTTTATTTCCTTAACCGCTTGTGTATGCGCCTGTGTCCAAGGTTTCGGATTCTTTCTGAGTTTCTGGTTCAACAGAGACCTGTCAATGGCACATGATGGATAAAAATTGCTCACATAATTCAAGCATCCCAAAAATCTCTACAACTGAGTTTTGTCAAGGATTACATTAGGAAACTTATCAGCAAACTCAAGTGCATGGTTTTGCAGAGCAATTTGTCCATTCTCAATGTGGTGCCCTAAAAAATTAATCTTGGTTTGGCACAACTCCATTTTCTTTTTACTTAATACCAAACCATTTCTTTGGACCAGCTTCATGAAGATCTTCAAATTTCTGAAGTGGTCTTGTAGGTTCTTGGGAAAAATAAGCAGATCATCTATGTAAGCAAGTAACCATTCAGCATAGGGCCTAAAGATAGAATCCATTACCTTCTGAAATTTCGAAGGTGCATGCTTTAACCCGAATGGCATTACATTCCATTCATAGTGCCCATGAGGAACGCTGAATGCAGTTTTCCATTTATCATGTTCTGCAACTGCAACTTGCCAAAAGCCAGACTTTAAATCAAACTTAGAGAATATCTTGGCTCCATGTATCCGACGCATGAGATCTCCTTTGTGAGGAATCGGATACGTATCATCTGCTATAACAGAATTTAGAGGCTTGTAGTTTATCACAAGTCTGGGGACTCCTCTAATATGTTCACTCCTTTTGTTAACATAGAATCCATAACAGTTCCAAGGGCTGCTGGATTATCTTATCAGTTTTCTTTGCAGAAGCTGATCAATTTCTTTCTGACAGAGCTGTCTGTATTCTGCTGACATTGAAATAGCTTTGCTTTTGCATGGTCTGCCCTCATATCCATCTTTGTAGGGCAATTCAATACAATGTTTTTTCCGATGCCAGAAAGCATTCGGCTCTTCTAAACAACATGTTCTTTCAAATTCTTCTTTTAGTTCAGAGATTTATTTCTGAACTAGTGGAGAACTCAACTGGTCTTCAATCCTGATGATTCTTTTGTGATCCTTGAGTTCTTCCAAGATTTTGACTGCTTTTTGAAGTTTCTCTTCTTTCTCTTGCATTTCCCGGACCATGGTTGAGACTCTGGTGTTTGAGACATAGGGAATTTCAATTCTTTCTCCAGAGACTATGATGAAAATTCCTGCAGAGTTGTCAGGAAATCTCAGAGATCCATGGGGCTCAACTGCTGCGAGGAAAATATTTCCCAATATGCAGTCAACTGGAATGTCAGCAACTGCAAAGGAGAGCTTTACACATTTTGAGTTAAAACAAACAATAGCTTTAGAAACTTCAAATTCTAAATTTTTCTTTCCTAATCCCAAAACTTTTCTTTTTGCAGTAGTCCAATATCTTGATGGGATTATTTTCTTGGAAAGAATATTAATATCTGCACCAGAATCAATTAGTGCAGTGACATTATACACTCTGCCTGCAACACATATTTTTACCTCAATGTGGTGTTGCTGATACTGGACTGCCAAAACTTGCATGTCATTTATTTCTCTGAAACCAACAGAATCATCAAATTTACCTTCTGCAACTCGTACCTCTGGTCTTGGTTTAGAATGCAATGTGTAATTGACATGTCTCCCTGATATAGATGTAGAAGGTTGTTGTGCTGGTGGAGCCTTCCCTGGTTGTGAAACTTGGAGTTTTAAGGCAGCAATTTCTGCTTTCATGGCAGAGATTTCAGATTTTGTGTTGTGTATCTCCCTACTCACCTCCCATACAAGATGAGTATTTCCATGAAGAGGAAAGTGCTGACACGTGAAGCCAGAATTGAGACATATTGTTGGCTGCGTGGATCATAATGGAGCGTCACTGGAGGAAATGTGTTGGGGGCTATGTGGTCTGCTGCACTTTATCTTGGTATTTTCATCTCAGATGAGGGCATATCCACCGTGATCATTGGAGTACTGAGGGAAAATGGGGATGAAGAGGTTCAAATTGCCTACTAGGAAGTGGTTGGGGCTTGTTGCCCCTGGATGAAGTGTTGAAGCAAAAGGTCGGTGGAGCGATGGAGCTGGAGACCATGGCAGGGTTGCTGCAGAGCAAAATGCAGAGGTGTGGATTAGGAGTGTCGAGTTCAGCTCACCACAGATGAACGATTCCTGTGGAAAAATTCTGCAGTGTACGGACTAATTGAAGGTCTGGTGGCATGTTAAGAATCCCTTTAGCGGTAAGGGTAGGTTTGAAGGCCCTTGTGGCGATTTTCTCGTTTCAGAATATCTGTGCCGACGACATGGAATAAATGTGCCGACATCGTGAAGGCATGTGCCATTGAAGGACTGGTGATTATTCTCATGGAACTGGCATGGATATCTGTGAAGAAGAAAGAGTCGATATGTGACCAAGGCTAGAGAGTAAATATGAGTCAAAAATGTGAGTTTCACATGTGTTGTGACTTTGTGTGGAGCTATTTCCGTTGTGTAGGCATAAGGGTGACCAAGTTGAACATATACTACATGGTGCTAGTAGATCTGTTTCAGTGGTGCCTTCATGTGGGAGGTCGAGTAGAGTGTTGTTTGACCATCTGACGTTGTGGTGATGAGCGACTGGTAAAGTCGTGTTGTTCAACAGAAGTACAGTGCACATATTCATATTTAGCTGGACTGCAGTTGCAGATTTGTTGCTTGGATGCAGAGTTTAGACATGATTTGGAGTTGCTCGGAACACTATGAAGGAGAGTGGACCAACAATGGTTTCTTGCTAGAGCCTAAGATACCTGTTTGGGATCAAAATATTTTTCTATAATTGTTGATGGGTTTGTTCTATTTCCACAATTTGTGAAGTTGAAAATGACTCCTTTTGAGATTGAATGATTTGTCGATGAAGTTTTTATTTTCACTGTGTTTGGGGTGAGTGACGAGACACATGGCTACGACATCGAGCGCGATGGTGGTGGACTGGCGAAGTGTGGGAAATTTCATTTACGTAGTGGCTAAATTCATCAGGCGCTGGATCCGCAAATATTTCCAGGAAAGGAGTCAATGGCGCTAGGAACCTGGTACTGGAGGTGAATTTGTTGGCAGTGATGCCATTTCGAAGAAGGGAGTGTTTACTCTCTAATGCTAGTGAACACAGATTTTGACTTCGATTAAATGAGTGTGGTTGGTGCTTTTTCCTTAATGCATGTCATATTTAGATTTTGGAATGTTCTTTTATTGTTATTTCATATTGTTTTGAAGGGAATAGATCTTGGAAGTTTTTATACATATTGAGATTGGCGACCTCAATATGCAGTCATGTTGTTAGAATTCACGACTCTAACTAATGACAGGTAAAGCATGGAGATTCAAGACTAGTATATCCAAAATTCAAGAGTACAAAATCTATGATGGAAATATTCAAGCAAGAAATCAGTGGTGTGTTCTAGCATATGAATGGTATGGTGAGTGACAAAGGATGATGGACAATCAAGTTTGAGATTTTTTTGGAATAGAATCTTGATGATGAGTCACACAATATAATGGAAACTAAGTCTAGGATGGTTTTGTTGTGGTCTTTGCACTTGGTAACTCCAAGAGTTGGAGTGTGTAATGTTAGTCTTATAAAGGCATATGTATCCCTGTGAAGTTCATGGTTATCTAAAAACCACTTTGTAATTGCCACTTTGTAAAATTACAGTTTTGTGGTCAGCCGAAAACCACTTTTGTCACGTTGAAGTGATGGTTTGTGGTGAGCCAGAAACCACATGCGAGCCTTAGTGGCTACAGAGCCTTCAAGGCTATAGATCCTTCATGGCTATAGTGCCCTGGGTGCACACAGGAGCCTTCATGCTCACAGTGGAGTAGGTGGTCTACAAAACCACCTTACTCAAAGGAGAAACTTAGTTTCTCACAGCTCTCTGTTTACTGAGCACAAAGCGGTCAACGCTTATTTCAGGGGGATTTGCAGATACAGGTACATGTATGCAGTGATAATGGTTGACAAAACCATGTATCCAAAGGACATCCTACGAGACTAGAGGTTGCAGCGGTTGGCACCCATGCATTCCAGTGGATGGTTGCTCCTTTATATGGATGTCGACATGTCCTTTTGTTATGTTTGACCACAACTAGATTTTGCGAATAAATGTCGAGACAAGTAGTCATTAAGGGGGTGTATTGGAATATGTAATTCCTACTTGTTTGCGGTTGTGACTCTTTATGTAAGGATTTTGTTCCTATATCATAGGAGGTAGCTAAATCTATATATTCTTGGTTTGGTGTGTGGTTGAGATATTCTCTCAACCACCTTATTGTGCGTCCAAGATAGTTTTCTTATCTTAAGACTACACTTCATGTATATATATCTAATCTTTTTTATTAATATAATATAGTGTGTATAATCAGATTTTATCTTAGTATCAGAGCAATTCACCACTCGATAACCATACGACGGATCCCCAGACCTCGCCGACTGGCACCGACGAACGAAAACTTCACAGCGGATCTGTAATTCCTCTCTAGAGCACACAACTCTTCTCGACGTGTGCATGTTTGTGAGGAGGCATCGTCGGCTATTCTCTAGAGCACACAACTTACAACAAACATATCCACGGTTTGGGCTCCGTATATCCAGTCTCCCACCTTGCCTATGAATTTCTAATTTCAATCGAGGTGCGCATATAAATGGACACTAGACCAAAAAACTAAAACAATACAAATCCTAGGCCCAAATGGGCTTTGATACCAAGATAAAATCTGATTATACACACTATTATATTGATAAAAAAAATTACATATATATACATGAAGTATAGTCTCAAGATAGGAAAAATATTTTGGATGAACAATAAGGTGGTTGAGAGAATATCTCAACTGCACCAAACTAGAAATATATAGATTTAGCCACCTCCTGTGATATAGGAACAAACTCCTTACATAGAGAGTCACAACAGCAGACAAGTAGGAATTACATACTCCAACACGGCCTCCAAAAGAACAGTACTAAAAGTCTCAATAAGCCCTATACTCTTAATACCACAATCACCATTGTCCACCACATACCTCATCGGCTATTGGCCGGACATGAGCTCTAGCAACACGATTCCCAAGGCAAAGATATATGTCTTCTCATAAACAATGCCACTATGGCACCATGTAACCCTGCGTGCCAGTTATCCTCATGTTGTTGCTTCTTTTCCAAGCTCCAGTTTGCATATTCGAGTTCGAATCCCCTTGGGTTTCATAAATGTCTCGGGCCTCGTATTCTCCGACGAGATAAGAGGCGTCCATATGGCAGATCCGCGCTTTGTAGCTGGGCTCCGTTATAAGAATGTTGTTGGACTTTTTGTAGTTGTCGTTGTAATTGGTTTTGCTATAATGGTGCAAGTATTCTAGCCCTTGCGCCACATCTACTGCGATCTGCATTCGCGAAATCCAGAAGCTTAGGACGATGAATTCGGGCACCTTGCTGCCCCACAGACAGTATGCCAGGCTCAATCCCTGAACGTATTCATAGACCAGATATATGTAATCCCCCTCGCAGCAGCCTCCCAATAGCTTCACTATGCTGGCGTGGTGGGTGTTGCAGATTTCTCTCAGTACCGAATTGAGATCCTTGAGTTTTCTCTTCTGGCTTCTCACCGTGATGGCCACCGTTTTTCCCCTCAAAACCCCCTTCCAGACAGACGATTTTCCCAGCCTTTTAGAGGTGAATTGTGCGGTGGCGTCTGAGAGTTCTTTGTATCCGTATAAATTGGGGTTCTCTGGGAGGGAGTCTCTTAGACTAGTGAGTGATTTGGGAGATGCCTTTGAGAAGAGGCTGGAGATACTGCTTGTCTCCGTGTTCTTGCTGAGCGTCTTTGCGCTAGTGTCCTCCGAACATGACCAAATGAGTTTTCTGTGTGAGGATCTCAAGGCCTTCGGCTCTTCGACCATGTGTAGTTTGATCTTGCACATGATTTCATATTCCCTTCCTCTCGCGAAATAATTCCAAGAATCTAAAACACAAAAGACAAAGAGGCGTGAATAATACTCTCTGATGCTTCTCACAACATCAGGAATTGTTATCGTTTTTAAATTTCCAGAGGAAAAAACACTTCTTCATAGGAATTTACAATAACGTTGAACTTTTTCACTTTAAGCTCTGCACACGAGACCTCAAGTCACTAATGATTATATTTTATCTTTTCCCATTAAAACAACCAGCACATTACAAGCATTAATTTGAAAATGCAGATTTTTTAAATTATTATTATTATTTAATTACATTATAACATAAAAAAATATTTTAATTTATGGTAAAACTACTAGACAGTATAATCATTATTAGTGCTAGTGATTGAATCATTATTTTTATTTAAAAAATATTCAGCCATTTGGAATTACCAATTTCCTCTCTTACTATGTAAACCTATTTCCAAACTCTCACCGACACAAACACAATCTGAAAACATACTCCAATCCAAAAATTTTAATGATATATATCTATTAAGCTATCCTTGTATACTTTATTATTTATTTCCTAAAAGAATCCAGATCTAATACGAATCCAGAATCCTCGTGTTCCAAACTCTCACCGACACAAACACAATCTGAAAACATAATCCAATCCAAAAAATTTAATGATATATATCTATTAAACTATCCTTATATATTTTATTATTTATTTCCTAAAAGAATCCAGAATCCTCGTGTTACCTCCCATGAACGGGACAATCACCTAATAAACTGACTAAAAAATATTATTATAATGTGAGAACCATTCCAATCGGTTTGTCAAGTATTGATTAAAAAATATTATTATGTTAAACCATTCCCATGCGTTCTTTGCCGTCAAACTATGTATGTCATTTAAATTGAATCCCATCCAGTTATGGGATGCTGTGGTGTGAGAGTGACAGTGTATATGACACGTATCGTGATATTAAAGCTATGATGTGCTTAGTTAGCAGCCATGCCTTTTTTTCAACCAAAAAAACAAAACGTCCTTCATTATAGTAAACATTGAACATCCAGGTCACTCATAAATGTATTGAACATCAAATTTGAGATATTATAGTTAATGGGGGTGTCACACTTGTGGAGCAGATAGAAGCCTAAGAGGTGCTGGTATGTAAGCTTTGTTTTTTCCTATTTAGTGTGTAAGGGCATTTTATGTAATGTGTACTTTAGCAGTGATAATGGTTAAACCACCTCATTCAACATATGATATAAAGTAGTTTGAGGTGAGGTTTGTTTCATTATTGTGTAGTATAAAAAATTTAGGAGGAAATATGGTTAGTTTTTAGAGTTCAGTATAGTTTAAAGGCTTTCAAACCTATTTTTTTCAATGTTTTGGATTTGTAATCTATGTTGTGGTGATTTAATTTTTTTTTAAATATGTTTTCATTTTTATCTCATTATTTTAGGTTTTTTTATTATTTTGATTCTTTTTTGTTATTATTTTGTTCAATTACATTATATTATATTTTGATTTTAGGGCATTATTGATACACTCTTATAGCAGTAAGAGTTATTTTTAATAAGGATTTTCTATTGATTTTCTATGTTAAGTTATTGGCTATGTCTACTACATAGGTCAATATTACATGTTTTTGGTTCACCCTACTACTATATCTATTATAAATTGCTAATAATAAAGAGAGTTGGTGATGGCAACTAACCTAAATCTAGCCTGCAATGCCTAACTCACTACTCTAATTTGGCTCCCAAAATCCATTCCACTTATAAACATTCCTAGTGTATCTCCTAGACACAATCAAATGCTATTAGAAAAAAAGGGAAGCTCCACATTGCTCAATTGAAAAGAGAAATTAAAAAATGGATGTGAAACATGGTGTTTCTTGTTCTAGAAATACCAAAGCCTTCAAACTCATTGAACTATATTGGTTAAACAAGGTGTTCATCATCCAAGTGGTAGAAATAAAAGGACACCAATATTAAGCCATCCAAAAATAACTAGACATTTTGGACAAGAAGTTTAATTTGTTTACAAAGTAATGCTGATGTAGATATCATTGTTTTTACTAAGATATCATGCATGTTGCTTCACACCCATTAAAATTAAATTTATTTCATATTAATTAATATTTTAAATATAATAATTAAATTTATTAAGTTTAATCATTTCTTTTTGTTATGTTTTTTTTTTTAAGTTTGGTAGGACTACATCTTCATCAACATGTCCAGATACATCACCGTGATCAGGGAATTTCTTTTTGTTATTTTAAATTTATTGTATTAAATCATTTGTTTTAGTTATTTTAAATTTATTATATTAAGTCTGTGAAGTCTTGGATAGATGGTGATTGAGTGCTTTTTTAAGGCACTCTTATTTCTGAATGTGAAGTCACCAATTCAATATATTGGACATCATGAAGAAGTAGCATGGCCAAACATACAAAAAATAATAATATTGTATTAAATGATTTTTAACTTTATTATTATTATACTTTTTTTAGTTTAATATATAAAGATTTGATTTTTGAATTTCATTGTTTATATAATAATTTATAATATCACAATTGTCAATTAAATTGTCTCTTCAAATTAGCAATTATATATTTATATAAATATAATATTTTGTTAGTAAATCTATAAACCCCTAAAAATTAATAAACAATTTAAAACTTGAAACCATATACTTTATATACAACTTTATACCATAACTATCTCCAACAACAACAACAAATATTTTATTATTTAATATTTAAAAAATTATTATTATAATAAATTCAAATTTACTATATTTTCAAAAATTTTAAATTATTTTTTATTAAAAAAAAATTATTTTCTATTTTTTTAAATAAATTTTCTATTTTTATTTATTCTTTTCGTTATCGCTTTTAAATTTCCAGAGGAAAAAACACTTCTTCATAGGAATTTACAATAACATTGAACTTTTTCACTTTAAGCTCTGTACATGGGACCTCAAGTCACTAATGATTATATTTTATCTTTTCCATTAAAACAACCAGCACATTACAAGCATTAATTTCAAAATGCAATTTTTTTAAGTTATTATTATTATTTAATTACATTATAGTACAAAAATTTATTTTAATTTATGGTAAAACTACTTGCGAGTATAATCATTATTAGTGGTTAGTGATTGAATCATTATTTTTATTTAAAAAATATTCAGCCATTTGGAATTACCCATTTTCTCTCTTACTATGTAAACCTATTTCTAAACTCTCACCGACACAAACACAATCTGAAAACATACTCCAATCCAAAAAATTTAATGATATATATCTATTAAACTATCCTTATATACTTTATTATTTATTTCCTAAAAGAATCCAGATCTAATACGAATCCAGAGTCCTCGTGTTACCTCCTATGAACGGGACAATCACCTAATAAACTGACTAAAAAATATTATTATAATGTGAGAACCATTCCAATCGGTTTGTCAACTATTGATTAAAAAATATTATTATGTTAAACCATTCCCATGGGTTTCTTTGCCGTCAAACTATGTATGTCTTTTAGAGTGACAGTGTATATGACACGTATCGTGATATTAAAGCTATGATGTGCTTAGTTAGCAGCCATGCCTTTCTTTTCAACGAAAAAAACAAAACGTCCTTCATTACAGCAAACATTGAACATCTAGGTCACTCATAAAGCCGTAGTCTAACTAGCCAGAGGAATCGCCCTGAAAATCATGAAAATTCTGATAAGATTTTCAGAAAATCCGGCAGGAATTTTTCTAAATCCATGTTATAAATATCAAAGTTTAATATTTTGGGTTTCCTACATGTTTTTGATGGTGCTGAATCCATTTCCAATGTCAAAATCAAGATTCAAACACTGTTTCTGCAAGATTTTTTAAATTTTTTTGGCCCGGATTCCGGCCAATTTTGACCGTCCGGGCAATTCCTCCGGCTCGTTAGACGACTCCACTCATAAATGTATTGAACATCAAATTTGAGACATTATAGTTAATGGGGGTGTCACACTTGGGGAGCACATAGAGGCCTAAGAGGTGCTGGCATGTAAGCTTTGTTTTTGCCTATTTAGTGTGTAAGGGCATTTTATGTAATGTGTACTTTAGCAGTGATAATGGTTAAACCACCTCATTCAACATATGATATAAAGTTTGAGGTGAGGTTTGTTTCATTATTGTGTAGTATACAAAATTTAGGAGGAAATAAGGTTAGTTTTTAGGGTTCAGAGTTCAGTGTAGTTTAAAGGCTCTCAAACCTACGTTTTTTCAATGTTTTGGATTTGTAATCTATGTTGCGGTGATTTAATTTTTTTTTTACATGTTTTCATTTTTATTTCATTATTTTAGGTTTTTTTTATTATTGTTATTATTTTGTTCAATTACATTATAGTATATCATGATTTTAGGACATTATTGATACACTCTTATAGTAGTAAGAGTTATTTTTAATAAAGATTTTCTATTGATTTTCTATGTTAAGTTATTGGCTGTGTCTAGTACATAGGTCAATATTACATGTTTTTGGCTCACCCTACTACTATATTTACTATAAATTGCTAATAATAAAGAGAGTTGGTGATGGCCACTAACCTAAATCTAGCATGTGATGGATAATCCACTACTCTAATTTGGTTCCCAGAATCCATTCCACTTATAAACATTCCTAGTGTATCCCCTAGACACAATCAAATGTTATGAATGTTGCATAGAATTAGAAAAAAAGGGAAGCTCTACATTGCTCAATTGAAAAGGGAAATTAAAAAATGGATGTGAAACATAGTGTTTCTAGTTGTAGAAATACCAAAGTCTTCAAGCTCATTGAACTATATTGGTTAAACAAGGTGTTCATCATCCAAGTGGTAGAAATAAAAGACACCAATATTAAGCCATCCAAAAATAACTAGACATTTTGAACAAGAAGTTTAATTGTTTACAAAGTAATGCTGACGTATATATCATTGTTTTTACTAAGATATCATGCATGTTGCTCCACACCCATTAAAATTAGATTTATTTCATATTAATTAATATTTTAAATATAATAATTAAATTTATTAAGTTTAATCATTTCTTTTTGTTATGTTTTTTTTTTTTTTTTTTTTTTGTAAGTTTGGTAGGACTACATCTTCATCAACATGTACAAATACATCATTTGTTATGTTAGATGGTGATTGAGTGGTCTGTTAAGGCACTCTTATTTCTAAATGTGAAGTCACCAGTTCAATATATTGGACATGATGAAGAAGTAGTCTTGCCAAACTTACAAACAAAATATTATTGTATTAAATGATTTTTAACTTTATTATTATTATATTTCTATTATTGTATTTTTTTTAGTTTAATATATAAAGATTTGATTTTTGAATTTCATTGTTTATATAATACTTCATAATATCACAATTGTAAATTAAATTCTCTCTTCAAATTAACAACTAAATTTATATTTATATAGATATACTATTTTGTTAGTAAATCTATAAACCCCTAAAAATTAATAAACAATTTAAAACTTGAAACCATATAATTTATATACAACTTTATACCATACCTGTCTCCAACCACAACAAAAAGATATTTTATTGTTTAATATTTAAAAACTTATTATTATAATAAATTCAAATTTATTATATTTTCAAAAATTTTAAATTAATTTTTATTAAAAATAAATTTATTTTCTATCTTTTAAATAAATTTATATTTTTACTCATTAGCATTTAAGATTTATATTAATTAACAGCTTTTAAACCAATAGAATTTAAATGTCTTACCCTCGTCTTGTCGTTAGAGCTGCAAGAATAAATGCAAAAGCCACTAGAATAATGGCTCCTGCCTGTGGCAGCAAATGGCTAGGTATGCAAAGAACAAATTTGTACTACCTGGTTTAGATTATCTGTTTCTATTTCCTCCCAGAAAGGCTTCATAGACTTTTTTTCGAGGCTATTCTCTCGGACTGCCTGAAAGATAAGAAATGTGAATCAGATTATTCTTGGTCAGATCCTTTTAATGGAGGTTCTGATTACTCTCTTCTTTCTCTTGAGCTGATTAATATATTTAATTCTCAAAATATTTATTTATTGAGCCATATCAAAAATCCTGAACATAATATTGATTCAACTGCTTATTAGTTGAACGTAGCGACGTCTAATGTGGTGACGTCTGCCTCTCTAGAAGTATTGCTTTAGAATGAGATAATTTTATCAGCTATCTTTATTTTAATGGTATATTTTTAGGGAGGGAGAGTATACTTTTTTGGAGCTAAAATATTGCTAATGGCCAAGTTACAAGTAGATCAGAAGCTGATGACTTATATGGTTATGAAAATCAAAAAATCATTAAGAGCAGAGATGTAATATTCAATGAAAAGGTCTTGTATAAGAATCAGTTGCAGGAAAATAAATAGGAAAAAGAATACATAGTTCTTGATGAGATCACAGAAAAAATTAAAGGTGTCTGAAAGTAATAATAATCAACAACCACAACAACACGAACCACCACAACAACAACAGACACCTAAAACACCTGAAAGTGGTGTCAGAAGATCTACCAGGATAAGTAGACCCCCTGAACGATACTCTCCTTCATTATATTATTTATTGTTGACTGATTCTGGTGAATCTGAATGTTATGAAGAATCAATGCATGTTGAAACCAAGAAGAAGTGGGAGCTAGCCATGAAAGAAGAGATGGACTCCTTAATTCATAACCAGACTTGGGACTTAGTCATGTTGCCTGCAGGTAAAACTACATTGGAGAATAAATGGGTTTACAAGCTGAAGGAAGAAGATGGAGGAAAACAAAGGTACAAAGCTAGACTTTTGTGAAGGGGTTTGCACAAAAGAAAGGTATTGATTTTGATGAAATATTTTCTCATGTTGTTAAGATGACTTCAATCAGAACTATTTTAAGTCTTGTAGCAGCAGAAGATTTACATCTTGAATAGTTAGATGTAAAGACATCATTTCTCCATGGAGATTTGGAGGAAGAGATCTATATGGAGCAACCACAACGATATGAGGTCAAAGGGAAAGAAAAATTAGTGTGCAGGTTAAAGAAGAGCTTGTATGGCTTAAAACAGGCTCCAAGGCAGTGGTATCTAAAATTTGACAAGTTTATGTCTGAACAAGGTATACTAGATGTCACTTTCTAGATGCGGATGGTAGAGAGGCCTTATGGGACGTTAGTCCCCAGACGCATTATGAGGAGGATCGCATGGGGTGGCCATATGAACCCCTGCGGCTCCATTAATCGCGCCATTACTTCGCCAGCTCTTTGTGCCTTTACTCTCCCTCGCCGGCGATTTCTTACCCCCATCCTACTCAGTCGATTAACAATGGATTTCATCTTGGACAGTCTTGATTGTTTTTGTTCTAATTTTCGCTCTCTGTATCCTCTGTGGAGCACCTGCCCTGCTGCCTGTGACGAGCCAAGTGCTCGCACACAGACAGGGCGACGCCGCTCTCTTTTTAGTTTCTTGGAGATTACACCTGGTTATCATTTCTCCCAAAGCGTTTCTTGCTACTATAATTCCTGCTTTCATTCTTACTGTGTCGATCATTGCGGGTTTCCTCTGACCCCTTCCTGTTCTTTTTGTCTTAATCAACCTCAAAATACTGCATGCACCATGCCAAGGCTTCGTCACCGGATGCACTGTCGCCAGGGTGCAAGTTGAGGCCGGTCTGCACGCTCACGTCCCTCTACAAGCTTTGATACAAAGACCTCCTCTGAGAATACGGAGTGGAGGCGTTCCCCTGACACCCGTGGCCACAGAGGGTGCGATAGCCTTCTTGGCATTGCACGCATCGCTCGGCCCTCCCCGCATCCTTCTGTTGCTCCATCTAGACCTGTCTCCCCTGCCTCTCATGCTTCAGACAGTCATACCTTGCGACAAACCTCTTAGAGGGCAGAATTCTGCTTTGAATGTTCCTTAAATCAGCCCCTTGTCACTGCCTATGTTACTGTCACCCTGAGAGAAGAAACACCCCATGGTCTTTCTCCCATGCCTGGTCCAAATCCCCCTCCCTTTGGTCTTAATCCTGCCCTGGTTGCGAATGCTCCTAAAAGACAAGTCGAGCCCCCAAGCTATGCATTACCCGACCTGGGTAAACAACCCATGCAGGTGGACGCGGGCTTCACGCGCAAAGATGGCGAACAGAAAGACGAGGTTGAAGAACCAGAAGGCGAGTATTGGTGTCGTATAGTGGAGGAACCGCCTTCTCCAGCACATGCGCAGTAATTCCCGCCTGTCTTGGTTCAACATGGTACACTCGTTCTACTGTTTTGGGAGATTATCTGATTTTCTGGTTTTCTACAGCAACAATAGCTGCTTGCTACTCTATTTTTTTATGTTTTAGTATGTTGTATGTAATGAACAATGCACCGGTTTCCCTCTCAAGGGTGGTGAAACTCCTCTTAAAAGAACTGGTTTCCCACTCAGGGCAATTCGTTATTTTGTTAAAGCATGGACATCAAGCCCAGTCTTCAAGCTCCCATAGCTGAACTGAGGTAGTTTTGTAACATTATGTTTTCATAAATAGAATTATTATAATATAGAAAAAAACAGAAAAAAAAAGAGCTTGTATGGCTTAAAACAGACTCCAAGGCAGTGGTATCTAAAATTTGACAGGTTTATGTCTGAACAAGGTATACTAGATGTCATTTTGATCATTGTGTTTATCTGAAAAAGAAAAATGATGGAAGCTATATTATATTATTATTATATGTAGATGGCATGCTTGTTGCAGGGTCTAACATGTAGGAAATAATTGTGCTCAAAATAAAATTGGCAAATTCATTTGCAATGAAGGATTTGGGAGCTGCAAAACAAATCCTTGGTATGAGAATAACTAGAGACAGGAAAAATCGCAAATTAACACTGTCTCAGAATGAGTACATACAAAATGTGTTGAAAATATTTAATATGCATAATGCAAAACCAATTAGTACACCTTTTGCTAGTCATTTCAAACTTAGTAAGGAGATGTGCCCCAAGACCCAAGAAGAAATGGACTATATGTCTCAAGTTCCATATGCATCAGTAGTTGGAAGCTTAATGTATGCAATGGTCTGCACAAGGCCTAATATTGCACATGCAGTGGGAGTTGTAATCCGATACATGAACAATCCAGGAAAAGAATGTTGGATGGAAGTGAAATGGATTCTCAGATATTTGAGGTATACTACAAATCAAGCATTGTGCTTTGGTGGTTCAAACATTGCTCTGCAGGGATATGTTGATGCAGATATGGCAGGTGACAGAGATAACAAGAGGAGCACTACAGGGTATGTATTTACTATAGGTAGAACAGATGCTAGTTGGGTTTCAAAAATCCAAAGTATTGTTGCACTTTCAACAACAAAAGCATAGTATGTTGCTGCTACAGAGGCTAGTAAAGAAATGATTTGGTTACAAAAGTTTATGGATGAATTGGGTAAGAAGCATGATATGGGCACATTATACAGTGATAGCCAAATTGCCATTCATCTTGTAAATAACTCAGCATATCATTCCATGACTAAACACATACAACTCAAGTACTATTTCATACGGTCAGTATTGGAAGATGGACAGTTGAACCTGGAAAAGATACACACTAGCCAGAATCCTGTAGATATGCTAACAAAAGTTGTAACCAAGGAGAAGCTGAGATTATGCTCAGTTTCAATTGGTCTTCAAGGATGACGATGAATATGAGAAAAAACCAGGTCCAAAGAGGAGTCATTGTCCAATAAATGAAGCAGCGATGGATTTGCTACAATCAGTCTCCAAGAGGGAAATTGCTGGGTGTGGAGCCTGATTATCTTGTTTATTTTTGTATGACAACATTGGACCCCTATACCTAAATGGGGCGGAAATACCACCCATAATTAAATGTTGCATGGGGGTTCCACCGGGAGGGGGGGGGGGGGGGGTGGCTATGACTTTGAGCGCGCCCCCCCCACCCATTGACGGGGAGTTTTGGGGGCAACGCCCTCGAAGCTAAAAAAAGATGTAAAATTGCCTTGTAAAAGTATAGTAACTTCTAGTCAATCTGGGTTGTTCATTAGGCAGATGATCTAATGGTAGAAGTTATGTTTAGTTTAGGGTTTTTTTCCCTAGAAGGCAACTCCTCGCTTGTATGAGGGAATTGTATGGAAACTGTGTATTGTGTGTGTATTCTCAGAGCGAGAAACAGATAGAGACACTGTGAGAGAGAACATAGGATATTACAGTGGATCTGCTGTAGGTTGTGTCTCTTCATTTTGCTGGACAATAGAAAGGAAGGACTGGCTGTTCAGGGTGGACGTAGCCCAAACTGGGTGAACCACGTATAATTGTGTCTCTCTGGTTTTATCTTTTTTGTGTGCTTCATTTCTCTGTAATATATAATTTTCTAATAAGATGACGATGATGAAGAATGCTTTCCCACCTAAAATCTCAATGATATGGAAGAAGAAACTAATGAAGCAACAGAAGAAGACACATCAGATACAGAAAAATATCCATCCAGGTATGTTCAAAATAATCATCCAGAAACTCAAATTCTAGGAGAAAAGGAATCTAGGGTACAAACAGGAAAAACCCTTGTAGGATCTCCTAGTTATATAGCTTTATTATGCACCATTGAAACACAAAATTTAAATCAAGCTAGTAAAGATGAATGTTGGGTTAAGGCCATGGATGAAGAACCTAATCAAATTCAGAAAAATAATACTTGGGAATTGGTTCCAAGGCCTCATAATAAAAATGTTATTGGGAAAAAATGGATATTCGAAAATAAGTTGAATGAAAATGGAAAAGTCATTGGAAACAAAGCGAGACTTGTTTGTACAGGTTATGCTCAACAAGAAGGTATAGACTTTGTAGAAACATTTTCACCTATAGCCAGACTTGAAACCATAATAATTTTTCTTTCATTTTCAAGTTTTTGACATTTCAATTTTTATCAAATGGATGTAAACTATTATTTCCTTAATGGAGATCCAGAAGAAGAAATATATATTGAACAACCAGAAGGATTAATTTTTGGGAATGATGAACACCTTTTATGCAAACTCAAAAGGGATTTATATGGGCTAAAACAAGCTCCATGGACATGGTATTATCGTCTTGACAAGTATCTTCAACAACAAGGCTTCACAAAATGATATGTACACAACAACTTGTACACAAAAGTTGAGGATGATAAACTGCTAATTATTGTTGTTTATGTTGATGACATCATCTTTGGGAATAATGAAGAATATATGAGTCAAAAATATTCTTCTGTTATGTTGCAAGAATTTTAAATGTATTCTTTTGGGGAACTAACATATTTTCTTGGTTTACAAGTGCAAAAAAAAAAGATGCCATATTTCTCTCACAAAAAAATTATCTCATGAAAATTATAAAGAAGTATGGAATGGAAGACTCCAAACTTGTATGTACTCCAATGATGACAGGATGTAGCTTCAGTTCTCATGATGATTCTCCCACAGTAAACCAACCAGAGTATAGGTCTATGATTGGAAGTCTTCTTTATATAACAGGTACTAGACCAGATATCATGCAAGCTGGGATTGTTGGAAATTTCCAAGCCATTCCAAAGGAATCACATCTTCGGGCATTAAAGAGAATATTCAAATATCTCCAAGGAACCCAAGACTTTGGTCTATGGTGTCCTAAAGATGTCGATCTTACTCTTCATGCTTACATAGAGGTAGATTGGGCCGGAAATGTTGATGACCGGAAAAGCACTAGTGGAGGTTCATTTTATATGGGGCCCGATTGGTATCTTGGTTCAACAAGAAACAAAGTTCGATTGCCTTATCTACAATGGAAGCGAAATATGTGGTTGTTGCATATTGTTGCACACAAATTCTCTGGATGATGCAGACATTACATGATATTCAAATTAAATGTTCTTCACATATCTCCATCCTATGTGATAATACAAGTGTTATTAGTATTTAGAAAAATCCTGTTATGCACTCCAAAACCAAGCATATTCCTATTAAGTATCACTTTCTATGAGAACAAGTGCTTGAGAAAAAGGTTAAATTGGATTATCTTCCCTCCAAAGAAAAAATTGTTGATATATTTACTAAACCTCTCCCCAAAGAAGCATTTGAATATCTCAGACAAAAACTGGGAGTTTTCTCTGTCTCACTTTGTTGTTAATCTAGTATGCTCAGTATACAAGTGAAAATTTAGAAGGTTTCTTTCTGTACACAGATTTCATGAAGTATAGTTGCATATATATGTGAGTTTCTTTGCAGACGGTCGCGTATGTTTTTATCTGACAGAAAATTGGTAGGATAGACACAAGAACAAACTCTAACATGCTGCAAATAGTTTTGATTTGATTGGTCTGGTGTTGATGGATACAGTCCATTGATATGGTATTGAGTTATGATTTTCTCATTGATATTTATTTGATTTATGAAGATGCTTTGATGAAAGATCTATCACATTTTCATAGTTTCAGCGGGAGCATTAGCCTTGCGGAGTATAATGCATTGTTGGCATTATGGTTGTTGAATTATGTTCAATGATCTCTTACTACTAAGGTCTTTTGGTCTTGGTTATAAAATTAATATTTGTAATTTTATGTAAAGGTCATGCTGAGACCTGTGATGTAAATATTGCCACATTCAGTCATATATGGACTTTTAAGGTCATGTCAAATATGTAATCCCAATCGATTGGGTGGTTGTGTCAAATATGTAAACCCACTCGGTTGGGTGGTTGAGTAAAATATGTAACCCCACTTGATTGGGTGAGTGGCACATGTATGATTCCTTGGTGATAGGAAAGGTCATAATTAGTTGAGTTATAGAATCATATACCTCATTAAAAATATTTCTGAAGTTTCAACATGTGCTCAGGGGGAGCATGCTCAGTATAGCATAGATCAGATCTACAGAGCTCTTGTATTCAACATTGGTCCACCCTTTTCCCTTGATGTCAAATGGGGAGAGTATCTTGGTGTTTAAATAATGCTTATGTTGATGCTTCTAACAGGTATTTATTAGTTGTGGTGATCGAACACCAACATGGTTTCCATCAAGTCCAAATGGGGAGATTGTTGGCAATATGATGCATGTGTTGTCCTTGGTGGCAACCCACTTATAGCAGAACCAGTACATGGTAACTTGATGAGCTCACGGATTAGTTCAAAGGTGATAGAATGATGGAAAAAAATGATAGAATGATGAGACAGATGTTTGCAAGTCATAATCAAAATTTAGGTAAAGGTGAATATTTGAAGAAATATACGCGGGTTCATTGAGGCGAAGTCGTGTATATGCACGGGTACAAAGAAGTAAAGTCTTTTATATGCTGGCACACTAATTTAATAATACCAAGGGTCTTTACCATGTTATTAGCCAACAATATTGAGCGCAGTAACGATTATTTGATCCCATCCAAGAATACCACCGGCACTAGTGTGCTTTTGGCTCATGATATTGCCTAAGGTTCAAGCTATATAAGGAGGAGAAGATCAAAGTGTTATAGCATGAATGTGAAAGGGTTTTTGATGAGTATTTCAATATGAAGTATATTTTCATTATAAGGGCCATAGTTGACAGATAGATCTGAAATAATGATGCACCCATGGATACAATGATGGATCAATATCTTTAGACCTGAAATGACTACGTATTTTCATGATTTTTTTATGACTTGTTTATATCTGTGGTCCGGCACATGTTTGTTGCAGTGAAGGTTATGATCTAAGTAAGTTTAAAGTTCTAAAGTATTGCAAAGTTTTAAATTATTTACAGATCTGTACATGGGTTCGACAAAAGGACGTGTATGCACGAAAGTTTTGTTTTGAAAAGTCATGTATATATTCAATAATTTGTTGAGATGTGTATGCTAGTTGAATTTGGGATAAGCGCGTACATACATGGATAAGTTTTCTAGAAGGCGCATATTCAAACCCAGGTTTTACTGAAGAATGTTGAAGAAAATGTCTGATCAATTTTTTTGTGTTTCTGTTATCTATCAATGAAGTCTTCATATAGATTTGGTTTGTTTGAGTATTGATAATGCTGCTAGTTGATTGTGAAGAAAGATTAGTGATTGGTTGGTTTATTGGTGGTTCAGTGATTGATTTGGTACAATTATATGTTTCAATTTCATGTATGGTGTTGGGATTAAATGAGTGTAGTGGTTCCATACTGAAAATCTGATGAAAAGAGGCTTACAAGTTGTGATGTATTGAATTTTGTGGATCCAGTGTGAAAATTTATGAAATGTGGTTGGTGGTGGTGTTGAGGGTTGGAGCCTTTAGTAAGGAATTTGAAGCTTCCTGTCAGTAGTAGCTATTAAACGAGATCAAGGGGGTTGAAGCTCCCTTCTAGTGGTTTTTGGTAAATTATTTTAGGGGGTTGGAGTTCCCTTCTAGTAGGAGCTAGAGAACAAGTGAAGGTTGTAGACTTCAGTAGGTGGGCGCTTGTGTACTGACATGAGTCTGCACCAATACATGAATGGAAGAATTTTTTTATATTAATAATATTGACGACTGAGACGACAACAATGGTGGTTTTCTCCCACGTTAGGTTTCCACCTTATATCCTGGTGTTCATGTGTGTTGCTTATGTGTGATGTTTTATTATGTTCTTAATGCACATGCTTACTGCTTATCAAATACCTGATGAATCTCTTAAATTTTGGTTAAGTTAAACAAATAAAGAATTAGTTGTTTACAAGTCTACTAAGCATACACTAGTTTATTTTATAACAGTCACATACATACGCAAGTTGGGTTCAGTAAAGTCGCGTAAAGATCTGAGAAAAAAAATTATTATTGTGAGTTTTAAATACATGATAGTCTGCAATTGGTCTATATACCTTCTTAGTTTTTGTGATTGACTTATATATTAACCAGTATCAGCAATGATATTCTACTTAACCTGAGTATTCAATATATTCTTTACACCCATTTTTGCTCATGTTTCTCTAAGGCTCTTCTTATCAACCAATTTTCTTGGTTATAACTTATTTATTATGTTCCATATTCTTTTTTTTTTGAAAGAGAATCTGAGTAGCCTTTTTTTTAAAGAGAATCTAAGTAGCGATCAAATTACAATAAATATGTCGCTGTCAATATCATCACCTAATATGAAAAAACATTGATGGAATCAATTATATTATTCCCCATTACCAGGTTTTAGATGCTACCGTAGTCCATATCAAGAACATTATCTTATTAATACTTCAACCCAAAATTGTGCCGATGCAAAGGGATGATCTATTTGGTGATAGCGTTGCTAAAATTAAATAAAATTTATTTTTTAAACAAAATAGCATGTTATGTAGAGAAAAGGAATATAGACATAGCATGAGAAATCAATAAATTAATATATCGATTATGGATTAAGTACGAAAAATCATATTAAAACAATTATTAAAGGTGTAGTCTAAAAAAACCCACAAAATAATTCATAAATTTATGCAATATTATAAAAAATTCTAGCCCAGAGCGTGGATATGTTTGTTATAAGATGTGTGCTCTAGAGAAGAGTCGACAACGCCTCCTCACAAACCTGCACACGTTGAGAAGAGTTGTGTGCTCTGGAGAGGAATTGTGGATCCAATGTGAAGTTTTCATTCGTCGGTGTCGAGTGGCAAGGTCCAGGGATTCTTCATATGGTTATCGAGTGGTCAATTGCACAAGATGAAGTGCAATCACAGGCCTGAAGCCGTGATGAATCAAGTGGCTATTTGTTTCAATTTGGAATTACAAAGTAAAACTGTCCAGTGGAATCAGTGTCATTCACTCTGTGTATTTGAAGCATGCACAAAAGTCGTGCTTGGTAGGTGACTGAGTGTTGTAATGGGGCGTGCTCCGATTGCACCAAATTGGTTTATCACGTGGACTGGGGCCTCACAAGATCTCTAGATTATACTTGTGGATTAGAGGATTCATCCTATATTGCTGCAGGTAGAAGACGAGACTTTTTGACGATGGTTGTCATTGATTAATCAAATGGGTCTACTACCGATGCTATTTCTTTCACTGTTCCCAAGCCTCCTCATTGGTCAAGATTTTGATCCACGAAAAAGGCTCAAATTTTCATTTTTCCATACGTTCAATCAATTTAACTCCTCTATTTTTGTTCAGCTGGTGCAAAGAATCCTGACTGCTACGACTAAGTCTTGAAAGAGCAACTAGAGATCGCACATTCGAAGGAAACATGGCAACATCTGCAGGGCGATCCGAGGCGTGGATTTGTTGAGTGGATCTATGCTAAATGGTTAGCGTAGTTAAGGAAGTGAATAATGCTACTGTGGTTCGAGGTATCGAGTGTCCCTACGCGCAACAAAAGTATATTTTTTTATATCGGTGCATTGTGGTGAGACCTGTGCGTTTGATGCAATTTTTCTAGCGTCCGGACTTGTTGAGAATGCACAGTAGCTTACCATTTCGCTGGTGTAAGAGTCAGTAAGGAGTGTTAACTTAGGTTTGATGTGTGATTGGTGGATCTGCATGGATCTGAAGAGTCTGTTCGCCACGAGGTGTTTGATGCTTGATGCGAGGCATATTGTTTTTTTTGCTAGAATTGCAGGCCTAAAAGAACGTTGTAAGGCAGTTGTAGCAGTTGGTTCAGAGGAGATTCATGCGATCTGTATGCTACTTATCAATTCATTGATTCAAAGGATCAACATACAAGATGAGTATTTCCATGAAGAGGAAAGTGCTGACACGTGAAGCCAGAATTGAGACAGATTTTTGGCTACGTGGATCATAATGGAGCGTCACTGGAGGAAATGCGTTGGGGGCTATGTGGTCTGCTGCAATTTATCTTGGTATTTTCATCTCGAATGAGGGCATATCCACCGTGATCATTGGAGTACTGAGGGAAAATGGGGATGAAGAGGTTCAGATTGCCTACGAGGAAGTGGTTGGGGTTTGTTGCCCCTGGATGAAGTGTTGAAGCAAAAGGTCGGTGGAGCGATGGAGCTGGAGACCATGGAAGGGTTGCTGCAGAGCAAAATGCAGAGGTGTGGATTAGGAGTGTCGATTTCAGCTCACAACAGACGAACAAGTGCTGTGGAAAAATTCCGCAGTGGACGAACTAATTGAAGGCCTGGTGGACATGTTGAGAATCCCTTTAGCGGTAAGGGTTGGTTTGAAGGCCCTTGTGGCGATTTTCTCGTTTCATAATATCTGTGCCGACGACATGGAATAAATGTGTCGACATCGTGAAGGCATGTGCCGTTGAAGGACTGGTGATTATTCTCATGGAACTGGCATGGAGATCTGTGAAGAAGAAAGAGTCGATATGCGACCAAGGCTGGAGAGTAAATACGAGTCAATCTTGATCGAGTTGGGGAGTTGATCTTGATCCAAATAGAGAAATTTACTATGCGTTCCTTTGTGCGTTGGGCAGAGTAGTGGTGTACTTGTTGGAACCTACGCGCTAGAGACTGCCTCTAGCAGGTATATCTGATGCTTTGAGTGATTATGTCTATGGAAGGAGGTCAAAAATGTGAGTTGCACATGTGTTGTGACTTTGTGTGGAGCTATTGTCGTTGTGTAGGCATAAGGGTGACCAAGTTGAACATATACTACATGGTGCTAGTAGATCTGTTTCAGTGGTGCCTTCATGTGGGAGGTCGAGCAGAGTGTTGGTTGACCATCTGACGCTGTGGTGATGAGTGACTGGTAAAGTCGTGTTGTTCAACAGAAGTACAGTGCACATATTCATATTTAGATGGACTACAGTTGCAGATTTGTTGCTTGGGTGCAGAGTTTAGACATGATTTGGAGTTGCCTGGAACACTATGAAGGAGAGTGGACCAACAATGGTTTCTTGCTAGAGCCTAAGATACCTGTTTTGGATCAAAATATTTTTCTATATTTGTTGATGGGTTTGTTCTGTTTACACATTTTGTGAAGTTGAAAATGACTCCTTTTGCGATTGAGTGATTTGTCGATGAAGTTTTTATTTTCACTGTGTTTGGGGTGAGTGACGAGACACATGGCTACGACATCGAGCGCGATGGTGGTGGACTGGCGAAGTGTGGGAAATTTCATTTACATAGTGGCTAAATTCATCAGGCGTTGGATCCGCAAATATTTCCAGGAAAGGAGTCAATGGCGTTAGGAACCTGGTACTGGAGGTGAATTTGCTGGCAGTGATGCCATTTCGAAGAAGCGAGTGTTTACTCTCTAGTGCTAGTGAACACAGATTTTGACTTCGATTAAATGAGTGTGGTTGGTGCTTTTTCCTTAATGCATGTCATATTTAGATTTTGGAATGTTCTTTTTATTGTTATTTCATATTGTTTTGAATGGAATAGATCTTGGAAGTTTTTATACATATTGATATTACCTCAATATGCAGTCATGTTGTTAGAATTCACGACTCTAACTAATGACAGGTAAAGCATGGAGATTCAAGACTAGTATATCCAAAATTCAAGAGTACAAAATCTATGATGGAAATATTCAAGCAAGAAATCAATGGTGTGTTCTAGCATATGAATGGTATGGTGAGCGACAAAGGATAATGGACAATCAAGTTTGAGATTTTTTTGGAATAGAATCTTGATGATGAGTCACACAATATAATGGAAAGTAAGTCTAGGATGCTTTTGTTGTGGTCTTTGCACCTGGTAACTCCAAGAGTTGGAGTGTGTAATGTTAGTCTTATAAAGGCATATGTATCCCTGTTAAGTTCGTGGTTATCTAAAAACCACTTTGTAATTACAGTTTTGTGGTCAGCCGAAAACCACTTTTGTCACGTTGAAGTGATGGTTTGTGGTGAGCCAGAAACCACATGCGAGCCCTAGTGGCTATAGAGCTTTCATGGCTAGAGTGCCCCGGGTGCACACAGGAGCCTTCATGCTCACAGTGGAGTAGGTGGTCTACAAAAACACCTTACTCAAAGGAGAAACTTAGTTTCTCACAGCTCTTAGTTTATTGAGCACAAAGCGGTCAACGCTTATTTGAGGGGGATTTGCAGATACAGGTACATGTATGTAGTGGTAATGGTTGATAGAACCATGTATCCGAAGGACATCCTACGAGACTAGAGGTTGCAGTGGTTGGCACCCATGCATTCCGGTGGATGGTTGCTCCTTTATATGGATGTCAACATATCCTTTTGTTATGTTTGACCACAACTAGATTTTTTGAATCGATGTCGAGACAAGTAGTCATTAAGGGGGTGTATTGGAATATGTAATTCCTACTTGTTTGCGGCTGTGACTCTCTATGTAAGGATTTTTTTCCTATATCATAAGAGGTAGCTAAATCTATATATTCCTAGTTTGGTGTGTGGTTGAGATATTCTCTCAACCACCTTATTGTGCGTCCAAGATAGTTTTCTTATCTTAAGACTACACTTCATGTATATATATCTAATATTTTTTATTAATATAATATAGTGTGTATAATCAGATTTTATCTTGGTATCAGAGCAATTCACCACTCGATAACCATACAACGGATCCCCAGACCTCGCCGACTGGCACCGACGAACGAAAACTTCACAGCGGATCTGTAATTCCTCTCTAGAGCACACAACTCTTCTCGACGTGTGCATGTTTGTGAGAAGGCATCGTCGGCTCTTCTCTAGAGCACACAACTCTTCTCGACGTGTGCAGGTTTGTGAGAAGGCATCGTCGGCTCTTCTCTAGAGCACACAGCTTACAAAAAACATATTCACGGTTTGGGCTCCATAGATCCAGGCTCCCACCTTGCCTATGAATTTATAATTTCAACCGAGGTGCGCATATAAATGGACACTAGACCAAAAAACTAAAACAATACAAATCTCAGGCCCAAACGGGCTTTGATACCAAGATAAAATCTGATTATACACACTATTATATTGATAAAAAAAATTACATATATATACATGAAGTATAGTCTCAAGATAGGAAAAATATTTTGGATGAACAATAAGGTGGTTGAGAGAATATCTTAACCACACCAAACTAGAAATATATAGATTTAGCCACCTCCTATGATATAGGAGAAAACTCCTTACATAGAGAGTCACAACAACACACAAGTAGGAATTACATACTCCAACACGGCCTCCAAAAGAATAGTATTAAAAGTCTCAATAAGCCCTATACTCTTAATACCACAATCGCCATTGTCCACCACATACCTCATCGGCTATTGGCCGGACATGAGCTCCAGCAACACGATTCCCAAGGCAAAGATATCTGTCTTCTCATAAACAATGCCACTATGGTGCCATGTAATCCTGTGTGCCATTTATCCTCATGTTGTTGCTTCTTTTCCAAGCTCCAGTTTGCATATTCGAATTCGAATCCCCTTGGGTTTCATAAATGTCTCGGGCCTCGTATTCTCCGACGAGATAAGAGGCGTCCATATGGCAGATCCGCGCTTTGTAGCTGGGCTCCATTATAAGAATGCTGCTGGACTTTTTGTAGTTGTCGTTGTAATTGGTTTTGCTATATGGTGCAAGTATTCTAGCCCTTGCGCCACGTCTACTGCGATCTGCATTCGCGAAATCCAAGAGCTTAGGACGATGAATTCGGTGACCTTGCTGCCCCACAGATAGTATGCCAGGCTCAATCCCTGAACGTATTCGTAGACCAGATATATGTAATCCCCCTCGCAGCAGCCTCCCAATAGCTTCACTATGCTGGCGCGGTGGGTGTTGCAGATTTCTCTCAGTATCGAATTGAGATCCTTGAGTTTTCTCTTCTGGCTTCTCACCGTGATGGCCACCTTTTTTCCCCTCAAAACCCCCTTCCAGACAAACGATTTTCCCAGCCTTCTAGAGGCGAATTGTTCGGTGGCGTCTGAGAGTTCTTTGTATCCGTATAAATTGGGGTTCTCTGGGAGGGAGTCTCTTAGACTAGTGAGCGATTTGGGAGAGGCCTTTGAGAAGACATTGGAGATACCGCTTGTCTCCGTGTTCTTGCTGAGCGTCTTTGCGCTAGTGTCCTCCGAACATGACCAAATGAGTTTTCTGTGTGAGGATCTCAAGGCCTTCGGATCTTCGACCATGTGTAGTTTGATCGTGCACATGATTTCGTATTCCCTTCCTCTCACGAAATAATTCCAAGAATCTAAAACACAGAAGACAAGGAGGCGTGAATAATACTCTCTGATGCTTCTCACAACATCGGGAATTGTTATCGCTTTTAAATTTCCAGAGGAAAAAACACTTCTTCATAGGAATTTACAATAACGATGAACTTTTTCACTTTAAGCTCTGCACACGAGACCTCAAGTCACTAATGATTATATTTTATCTTTTCCCATTAAAACAACCAGCGGATTACAAGCATTAATTTGAAAATGCAAATTTTTTAAATTATTATTATTATTTAATTACATTATAGCACAAAAAATTATTTTAATTTATGGTAAAACTAGTAGAGAGTATAATCATTATTAGTGATAGTGATTGAATCATTATTTTTATTTAAAAAATATTCAGCCATTTGGAATTACCAATTTCCTCTCTTACTATGTAAACCTATTTCCAAACTCTCACCGACACAAACACAATCTGAAAACATACTCCAATCCAAAAATTTCAATGATATATATCTATTAAACTATCCTTATATACTTTATTATTTATTTCCTAAAAGAATCCATATCTAATAATCCAGAATCCTCGTGTTCCAAACTCTCACCAACACAAACACAATCTGAAAACATACTCCAATCCAAAAATTTTAATGATATATATCTATTAAACTATCCTTATATACTTTATTATTACGCCGTAAGGCGTTATTATTTGAAAATAACTTTGCTGATGTGCATCGTGTCATAACGTGAAACCGTTAGATTATATGTTAGACGATTGAAACATATTCAGCCGTTGGATGAAAAAACAATAGTAGTTGCAAATATTTAATTAGTGGAAGGTTTCTAGGGCTTCTTTTTATTCAGAATCGGTAGGGAAAAACTCTGCCATTGTGCTTGCAGACCTTCCAATTCGCTCGTCACCGTCGAAAACAGGGGAAGCTTTTAGGGAAATCCAGGGCTCTGTGCTAAAATCTTTATTGGAGATGATACACTCGCGGCTTGCTCGACTTCTCGGGATGAATCCAAAAGACTGAAATTGGCAGCCGGTCTAATTGCAAGTGCAGCGATGTTAATATCCACCTTTGGACTGATACTTTTCCGGCGGTTCCTTCAATACCAAGCAGATTCACTGGAGAAAAAGGAAAATCCATCATGGAGACTTACAGCTTTTCATAACTCGAGCTTCGATGCGGAAGATATTTCCAAGGTTTTATCACTGAAAGGGGATGAAAATGTGATTGGAAGCGGGGCATCTGGTAAGGTTTATCGCGTTGACATACCCAACAATGAAACTGTGGCAGTGAATACATGCCACATGGGAAAGCTTAAACAATGTTTTTGCAGCCTGTTTTGACTTGGAAAACCTTGTTCTTGTAAGTTTTTATCAAGAACAGCCACCCTAGCTTGCTTAATAATTGCATGTTTTTACCGCTGTGATTCTTTGTGAGATCCCCTGTTTCAGGTATGGTGTAGTATTGAATATTCTGGTGGTTTTGGTACTGTAATATCTCATCCATGCCATTACCCAAATTCTTTTTGAGGTTGAACGTATGTTTTGTTTTCTGTAATTGGAACAGAGGAACCACAGGATGCCCTAGCCTCACAAGAAATAGGAACCCAAGCTCTTGATTGCAGGGCACTTCATGCTCGGCATCAGAGCATTAAGGCTTTATATGTTCCATGCCATTGAAATGACTTATTTGAGCTTGCCATTGTAACCAGTGATCATAATTTCGACTTGGGGGTGACCAGTCTCAAATCCCGTACGCAAATCTATGTTTATTAGCTATCGATGTTTTCACTGTGATGTTTTCCGGGGCCATTTGCAAATTTTATCATGAAGGTCTATGAATTTGTATAGCATTCCAAGATACTTGGGATACTGTCCAAAAGGATCAAAGAAAACATCTCCAGAGAGGGTAGGGGAGTAAACAGAAGTCCATTAGCATGCCTTTACATGGCTAGAAGAAAGCGCAAACCACGTGCCAAAGTTATCCAAAACAGTTGCTTCAGGGGCTGGGTCAGCTCACTGGTAAATGGAAAAAACTCATTACTCTGTCAAGACCTTGTTCTCCACCAATAAATACAGCTCAACGCCTCACATGTTCAATGGAATTCAAGGTCCCTCTTTGATATTTATCTGGAAACCTATTGATATACGTTATTAAGGGCCTGTCTAACCAGATATGTATATCTGTATAGCACACCTGTGTGAGAAAAACATGCGTTGAAGGGGAAAAGCCTATTCATATGCCTTTTCATGGCCTGAAGATAGGGTGGGGATTACCAGATATGGGTGTTGGGCTGATTGGTGAATGGACAAACCCATTACTTTGCCAGTGCCTTGTTCTTACCCAGTTAAGTTAACTCAGCTTCTCGCATGTCCAATGGAATTTGAGGTGCTTCTTGCATATATTTTTTAAGAAAACTTGAGATTATTGATCTAGGTTATCAAGGCCTAGCTTATTCAATATTGATATTTATTTAGACACTTTCAGTTTTTTTTTTATACTTTGGTTGAGAGCCGAGTCCCAATATTAGATGAAAGAATGATTTGTCCCGCTGTAACCAGGATTGTGCAAGGTATGCATTGGGACGATGACATCCAAAAAAACCGTAGAGTTTATTTTTATATCTGCAGGTTTTTTTCAGTAACAAGCATGATTTTACAACAATAATGTTAACCACCTAGTAAGACAGTTTTTGTTTGCCAGTACATCAAATATCTTTTATTGCTTTATATATACAGGTTTAAACCCTAGGCTTTGTCTAACCCTAAGCATGCCCTTTTATAAGAACATAAAATTCAAAATAATACGCCATGCTTCCGAACCCGAAATGAGTCATAGCAAAACAAGAAAAATAAGATTCAACGTAATCTAATTCAGAAACTTAATTAGTGATATCATAAATCTTCTATAGTCATTGGTATATCATCTTCGTTCATCGATAAGGTCTGTTCATCTTCTGGACTGCTACGATGAAAAACTTAAGCGACAGGGATTTATTTTGTAACTCTCCCTGCCTTGACAACAAGATCACATAATTCTATTTGTTCTGCTTTCAAATCTTGTCCAACACCTTTCTGTCTTCATTTTCAGCATCCTTCTCTATAGTCTTATGATCAAATGATTCCCAGATCGCATTAGCATTCAAGCCTGTTTCCTTCATGATGGAAATTCTCAATGAGACTCATGTTAACAAATAAGTTCCTTTGTGAATCTTGTTGATGCAACGAAGGCATATATTCAGAGAAGTAAATTTGACAAATGTTGAATATTGTAGCACAGTTCGTTTATCAAAATTGTTTATCATGGTATGCCTGACTGTTTAACTCTGTATGTTGTATATTTCTGAAAATTAAGTTTTTACAAAAAGTAAAATTGGAGATAAACACTGAAGTATAAGAGGGACAAAGTGCATGTGTCTATTTTGCTGGCAGTTGCATTCTTAAGCCTACCTGGGATCCTTAATGTGTTACTTGGTATTGGTTGGTATTTGAATTTATATTTGTTTGCCTGAAGGGCAAAAAATGTTTATTGTGGCCCTTACAAGGCCCTTTCCAATTTAGTTCTGGTGGTCTGTAGGAATCATGCATTGCATATTTCTGTTTGTTTCTGATGAAGATGCTTCCAGTGAACACGTGATTGCCAAGCGTAAGACTGATTTGTATGCTGATTTTTTTGTGTGTCCTTATGCAATTATTAGTGGGTATAAGAGTCTACCTTTGACAAGAAACTTAGTGGAGTACTTAAGTGAATTACTTTGTGTTATTATTTCAATCATTTGCACTTGTTATTTCGCTCATGGTTTTGTGAATTTGAGGAGAAACTTAGCATTACATTTGTTGTTTGAGTGTAAAACAAGTTACCAGCCATGTTGTTGGAGCTGGAAAAATTTCACAACCTTCACTAATGGTATAGGGAAGACAATTTTTAATAGCAATGTTTGTCATGGACACTTGGCAATAATTTCTCCACCGTTATATGCACCACAACAAGTTCTTGTATCGTTACATTCATTCATAGCATCATAAGCTTATAGTGTCATATGCTTTTGGAGCACTGTATAATCATCCACTGGAAGGTTTGCTTCTAGACACCATCGGTGGTGCTCTGTCATTTCTTTTCTCAAGGATGACTCATCTAACATCAATATTCTTTTTCTCCTTTTCAAAAATTAAAACAGTTGATGATCACTGTGGCCTTTGGCTCCCTGGGAATCCATTCCATATCGTCTTTCAGAATAATACAGCATATCATGACATTCATCATCAGTTGTATGGCACCAAGTACAACTTTGAATAGCCTTTATTTGTAATGTGGGATAAAATTCTAGGGACTTACATGCCTTGTATGATTCAAACATGACCAGACGGTGGATTTGAAGCTCGAACAGACAAAAGTTAATATTTTTGGAAGTTGGAACACTATATAGTATAAATACCTCATGTAATGTACATTGGTCTACACTCTTCGTTGCTGACAGTGGCAAAATATCTGATATTTTCACTTGTCAGGCTAAGAAACAATCTCTACTTTTATATTGTAAAATATTTCAAATCAATACATAACTCGAAGCTCTTATGTTTGCTTTTAAGGACCATGGCAAGGGCATGTTTCGATAATGTGATAACTTGAATGTGAGTGCAGAGCATAATGCCATTTGGTAAATGCATGATGGTTTTATTTTAATTTCTGGTTATTATTACCAGTTGCAAGGTGCTTATCCCCTGCTATTGATTTGCCAACAAAATGTTTAGTTAATAGTATGTTTAGTCAACAGTGTTATGCCTCGGATGCAGTTTTGAAGAAAGACTATTAAAGAGGTACTCGACTATAAAAAAGGATCAAACACATGATTTGCCTTTGAATATCTATAGGACTCGGAAAGGTCTATAAATCTTTATTGGTATAATAGGCCATATCTTGTTTATTTCTGTGGCTAATGCATTTACTGGATCCAGTATGATATAAAGAAATACAGATAGCTCCATTTCAATGGGTAAATATCTTTGCTAATTTCTTATTTCATTTATTCTTGGTAACTTGGCTCTTGACTATGAAATGAGATATAATGGATGTTTAAGAGATTGAGTAATTATATAGGTGTTGATAGAGAAAGATGTGTAACAGGAAATCAGTTTTCCTATTTGATAATATGTGCACATGATGATGCAGCATACAAAAAGCACATAGTTGTTTCATTTGGAAAATCTAGCTAGAATATTTTAGCTATATGTCCTGTACTACGTTGTAAATTTCCATAAAGAGTTTTTCGGAAAATCTGCTAATGGTTCAAACATGGGGATCTAGTTTGGCACCAAAATGACGGACATGGAAAAGATGAAGTATATTTTTATCCATACAGTACTACCTGCATTAACTATTTTCTTATGTAGTTGAAATATATGCACTGTCTGTTCATGTTCGAATCTTCAGTATGGTTAACACAACCACAAGTCCCTTGAATGGAGCTCTGTAATTAGACAATGAGGTCTCAGGCATATTCGTACATCTTATATTTTCTTTCTCCTCTCCATTAAAGGATAAAATGAACAGGTGTTATTAAAACTACCTCCTTTCCTTTATTTGCACGAAGAAACAGTTCTTATGCTGTTTCTACATTTCATTCTAATCTTATCTAAAATTTTGGTATAGATAATAGAAGAGATTTTGATTATCTAAAATTATTTAAATGTAGATGCCTATTGATTTGTCCATAGAGGAACTTTTGGCATTTGGCTTTGGGATTGGTATATTACTATGATTTTACAAGTTGTTCTTACTCAATTTTGTCATTCTGGCTCTGAGCTCAGTATGTTAAAAGAATTTTATACTAGTCTCTCTCTCTCTTTTATATATATATATATATAGGAAATGGAAACACTCTCAACAATCTACTGCTTTAGAGAAAACATCTTATACCACCACTGCTTTGGAGAAAGCATCTTATACCAGATAAAAAGATAGATACGAGAGGTTCAAAAAGAGCTTTTGCTCCTTGAAATCATGCATAGCGAATAATCTCTTCCAACGAAGAGATTAAGAGAATCCATCATTGTGTTGAATTCCTTGAAAATGTGAGTGAACGTGATTAATTAGATTAACCTTTTATCTCCATAACTCTTCATGATAGGTCAGAAAGTGACATAAAGGTAAGAAATCAACCTTTTATCTCCATAACTCTTCATGATAGGTAGAGAGTGACAAAAAGGTAAGAAGATGCCTTTTATCTCATGATATGTCAAAGAGTGACAAGAAGGTAAGAAGATGCTGCTAATGAGTAAAATGTACAAAAAATTTACAAAAATCAAAGATTTTATAATGTAAACAATTTTATAATGTTTACTTTCTTTTTTTTTAAATTGACATTCATTGTCATATTTTTAAGGTAGCATTGCTTCCTATAGGGTTTTGTTGATTCTCAACATTTTAGGAGGGAGTGATAGAGATTGATTTTTCTACTTGTCTATGACATGTTTAAGTCTCTTAAAATATATTTTACTTGAATGCAAGGAATTCAAGGGAGTGATCTCTAAGTCCTTGTGTGAAGACGTTGAAGCGTGGAATCCAAAGGAAAGGTTCCCAAAGAAAAATGACAAATCCAGTTATTAATGTCACCTAATATAATTGGAAATCTAATTGCTAAAGATCGAGTAAGGATGATACATTGGAAGAGAGCATACATTTTAACTTGGTTGTTAGAGCTTATGCTTAGGCTCCATGGGTATTCTAGTTCTATTTGTCCTTCAAAACCAAATAGAACCTCCTCACACTTGTCACCATTAAATTTTTCTTGGACGCCTCATTGCAAAATAATATATGACAGCATATCTAGATTAGAGGTAGTTCTTTTGTGAGAGAGAGCTACCATAATTGTTTTTAAGTGCTAGAGGAGAATTTAAAATTTGTGGACTCAACTAAGAACTCCATCTATCTTCATAGCTATCCAATGATTTAGGATTTGACAGCTTTATATTTTTACTTTTCATATGCTTTACTATAGAGGAGTTTAACTTTTTCAACAAGCATTTAAGGTAAAGACAAGTGTTTTGCAAAATTTTTGTGTTTCTAACTAGCTATATTTTTCTAGCAGAAAAACTTTGGGAGAGCTGTCCAAATTTCTTTGAAAACATGTTTCCTTCTGAAAGTGGCTCTATAGAGCTTGTTTGGTGATTCAAGTAATTAAAGAATTGTTTTTGGCCACTTGAATCGATGGAGTAACCTTTGTGGAACCTACTTCCAACCATGTTTAGTAAAATTAAATTCTTGAAATAAATGTTTCATGGTTTCAATTTCATTGTGGCAAAGAGAGCATATTTATGGACCCTAAATCCCTCTCTTGCTAATAGTTTATGCAGTAAGGATTTTTTTATGAGATAAAGTCTAGCATAAGATATTGATGTTATGAAGGTTGTCAAGATTCCAAATATTTTTCCATAAATTGGAAGTGGGATGTGGAGTAGGCACTTGGGATTCATATCTTTTATTTACTGTCTCGAATAACTTTACCTATTCCCTCTTATCTGATTCAAAAGTTGAAAGAGGTACACAATCGTCCAATTCCATCTTGACCTCATTGGATAAATACATTAGATGTAGAGGTATGAAAAATAAATTTCACCCACACCATTGACCCCTGTGATTCCATATTGAGATATCAAAAAAGGAAGGTCAACTTGCTTGGTATAGCCATGGTTTGAGAGGGAGGAGAGATGGCTTTGATTTCAAGGGAGGGTTTTCTAGAATTTTGTCCCTCTAAATGTTGGTTTTCTTTCCATTACCTATTTTTCGTGTGAGCTTATTTTGGAGGACATGAAGAGCATTTGCCATTAGTTTCTAGATCTCTGACACTCCATTTTAGTTGATGGGATGATCCAAGCCTCTGTTTCTATCTCCACTTAAGTATTTATAAAATATATTTTTGAAAATATATATGGTATCATTGTTCTAAAAAACATTGGGAAGTAATTTATGATTTCAAGATTTTTTCCTCTATACTACTATTTCCTATGTTACTGCTTTACAACGTTTCCTTTGCACCACAGTGTATGAATACATGCCGAATGGAACCTGTTTGAAGCTTTGCATAGCCATAATGATCTGGATTGGCCATCACGCCACAGGATTGCATTAGGGGCTGCTCATGGATTGGCTTATCTTCATCATGATTGTTCCCCTACAATTATTCACAGAGATGTCAAGTCTTCCAATATCTTGCTGGATCAATTTTATGAGGCCAAGATTGCTGATTTTTGTGTTGCAAAGGTTCTTCAAGCTTGCAACATCGGAGGGGATTCAACCACAGTTTTTGCAGGCACTCACGGTTACATTGCTCCTGGTAAGTTTCTTTACTATTTTTTCTGCCACATGTATTCCATTTTCCTTCTTGATGTTTACAGAGAAAGCTTTTTGCTCTAAACTGGTGTGTTTTTTAACAGGTTTTGCAGTCCTTGATTTTTAAATTCCTTAGCATGCATTTTGTTGACATCTTCTGCAAACGTATGAAACCTGAATGGTGCCATGTTTATATATTTTTCAGAATATGCATACTCCTTGAAGGTTACCGAAAAGAGCGATGTTTACAGTTTTGGTGTGGTTCTGCTGGAGCTCATAACTGGCAGGCAACCCATTGAACTAGAATTTGGGTAGAACAAGAATATTGTTTCTTGGACTTCAAGTAAAATCCTTAAGAGGGAACATTTAATTGCTGTTCTCGACTCAAAAATTTCCAAGTCATTTAAGGACGAAATGATCCAGGTCTTGAAAATTGCAGTGTCTTGCACACACAAACTACCAGCTTTGCGGCCTTCCATGAGAGAAGTCATGCAAATGTTGCTGAATGCAGATCCTTGTAAGTTGCAAGTGAAATTCAACTCCTAAAGTGGAGGACTCAAAGCACACACTTATTACAGCTGATATATCTGGAACATTATAAATGGTGAACATCGAAGAACGCTCTGACTGTAAACCATTAGTACTACTAATACACTTACTTGACTAAGGATTCTGCCTTGCTTTCTATTATTCTATATGATGGATGCCAAAACTTGAAAGAACAATTCTCAACATAAATGCTGTCATAGACTCATAGAGTAAGAAAGGTTGCTCATGGAATGTATCTTCAATCATAAACTTGCATTCTTGGTCAATGATAGACTTGTACAGTTGGAAGGCCAATATCAGCTAGTAAGAGCAGATTGTTGCTGATCAGAAGTGCATTGTAATATCTATCATACAGTACCTACCATGAGTCTTTTTTCTTTCTTAGTTGTGCTTATGCATCTTTGCACTATAAGAAACTGAAAACACTCATGTGTCTACTTGTATGGGTAGTATTCCTTAATTTGGCTACAAACTGCATGGAGGCAAAAGGAGTATCAAATTCCTTAATTTTGGCTACAAACTGTGTTGATTTCAACCCTGCTCGAATGGCTTTTAAAAAGGAATTGTATAGGAACAGTGTAGTGGAATTCTGTATTGGAGACTAATTGTAAAGTTAATTACCAAATATTTTTCCTTCCCATCTTTTGATATCAACGTCTATTGGAAAAAAATTAATGTTACTTTTGGGGTAGATTTAATAATGTGGTCTGTAACGTACACATTCTAAACATAAATATAAGGTCACATCAAATTAATTATAGTTGCTTTCTTTCTAGCTTCTTCCTTACGACATTTCCTTTGCAACATTAGGTGCAATTGCTAGTTTATTTCCTAAAAGAATCCAGATCTAATACGAATCCAGAATCCTCGTGTTCCAAACTCTCACCGACACAAACACAATCTGTAAACATACTCCAATCCAAAATTTTTAATGATATATATCTATTAAACTATCCTTATATACTTTATTATTTATTTCCTAAAAGAATCCAGATCTAATACGAATCCAGAATCCTCGTGTTACCTCCCATGAACGGGACAATCACCTAATAAACTGACTAAAAAATATTATTATAATGTGAAAACCATTCCAATCGGTTTCTCAACTATTTGTTAAAAAATATTATTATGTTAAACCATTCCCATGGGTTTCTTTGTCGTCAAACTATGTATGTCTTTTAAATTGAATCCCATCCAGTAATGGGATGGTGTGGTGTGAGAGTGACAGTGTATATGAGACGTATCGTGATATTAAAGCTATGATGTGCTTAGTTAGCAGCCATGCCCTTTTTTTCAACCAAAAAAAAACGTCCTTCTTTACAGGAAACATTGAACATCCAGGTCACTCATAAATGTATTGAACATCAAATTTGAGACATTATAGTTAATGGGGGTGTCACACTTGGGGAGCAGACAGAGGCCTAAGAGGTGCTGGCATGTAAGCTTTGTTTTTGCCTATTTAGTGTGTAAGGGCATTTCATGTAATGTGTACTTTAGCAGTGATAATGGTTAAACTACCTCATTCAACATATGATATAAAGTTTGAGGTGAGGTTTGTTTCAGTATTTGTATTATAAATAATTTAGGAGGAAATATGGTTAGTTTCCAGGGTTCAGTATAGTTTAAAGGCTCTCAAACCTAGGTTTTTTCATTGTTTTGGATTTGTAATCTATGTTTCCGTGATTTATATGTTTTTATTTGTTGTTTTCATTATTTTGATTTTTTTTTCATTATTTTGTTTATTACATTATATTATATCATGATTTTAGGGCATATTACATTATATTATATCATGATTTTAGGGCATTATTGATACACTTTTATAGTAGTAAGAGTCATTTTTTATAAGGATTTTCTATTGATTTCCTATATTAAGACTTAAGTTATTGGCTATATCTACTACATAGGTCAATATTACATGTTTTTGGTTCACCCTACTACTATATCTATTATAATTTGCTAATAATAAAGAGAGTGGGTGATGGCCACTAACCTAAATCTAGCCTGCAATGTCTAACTTGCTACTCTAATTTGGCTCCCAAAATCCATTCCACTTATAAACATTAGTGTATCTCCTAGACACAATCAAATGCTATGAACATTGCAGAGAATTAGAAAAAAAAGGAAGCTCTACATTGCTCAATTGAAAAGAGAAATTAAAAAATGGATGTGAAACATGGTGTTTCTAGTTCTAGAAATACCAAAGCCTTCAAGCTCATTGAACTATATTGGTTAAACAAGGTCTTCATCATCCAAGTGATAGAAATAAAAGGACACCAATATTAAGCCATCCAAAAATAACTAGACATTTTGGACAAGAAGTTTAATTTGTTTACAAAGTAATGCTGATGTAGATATCATTGTTTTTACTAAGATATCATGCATGTTGCTTCACACTCATTAAAATTAAATTTATTTCATATTAATTAATAATTAAATTTATTAAGTTTAATCATTTCTTTTTGTTATGTTTTTTTTTTGTATGTTTGGTAGGACTACATCTTCATCAACATGTCCAGATACATCACCCTGATCGGGGAATTTCTTTTTGTTACGTTAAATTTATTGTATTAAATCATTTGTTTTAGTTATTTTAAATTTATTATGTTAAGTCTGTGAGGTCTTGGATAGATGGTGATTTCAGTGCTTTGTTAAGGCACTCCTATTTCTAAATGTGAAGTCACCAGTTCAATATATTGGACATGATGAAGAAGTAGTCTCGCCAAACTTAAAAAAAATATTATTGTATTAAATGATTTTTAACTTTATTATTATTATATTTCTATTATTGTATTTTTTTTAGTTTAATATATAAAGATTTGATTTTTGAATTTCATTGTTTATATAATACTTCATAATATCACAATTGTAAATTAAATTGTCTCTTCAAATTAGCAATTAAATTTATATTTATATAGATATAATATTTTGTTAATAAATCTATAACCCCTAAAAATTAATAGACAGTTTAAAACTTGAAACCATATAATTTATATACAACTTTATACCATACCTATCTCCAACAACAACAAAAAGATATTTTATTATTTAATATTTAAAAACTTATTATTATAATAAATTCAAATTCATTATATTTTCAAAATTTTAAATTAATTTTTATTAAAAATAAATTTATTTTCTATTTTTTTAAATAAATTTATATTTTTACTCATTAGCATTTAAGATTTATATTAATTAACAGCTTTTAAACCAATAGAATTTAAATGTCTTACCCTCGTCCTGTCATTAGAGCTGCAAGAATAAATGCAAAAGCCTGTGGCAGCAAATGGCTAAGTATTCAAAGAACAAATTTGTACTACCTGGTTTAGATTATCTGTTTCTATTTCCTCCCAGAAAGGCTTCATAGACTTTTTTTCGGGGCGATTCTCTTTCACTGCCTGAAAGATAAAGAAATGTGAATCAGATTATTCTTGGTCAGATCCTTTTAATGGAGGTTCTGATTACTCTCTTCTTTCTCTTGAGCTGATTAATATATTTAATTCTCAAAATATTTATTTATTGAGCCATATCAAATATCCTGAACATAATATTCATTCAACTGCTTATTGGTTGAACGTAGTGACGTCTAATGTGGTGACGTCTGCCTCTCTAGAAGTATTGCTTTAGAATGAGATAATTTTATCAGCCGTCTTTATTTTAATGGTATTTTTTTAGGGAGGTAGAGGATACTTTTTTGGAGCTAAAATATTGCTAATGGCCAAGTTACAAGTAGAGAAGCTGATGACTTATTAGTTTTATCTCTCATGAGTTTAGTATTTGGTGACATAAAGCTGAGATGTTTTTGGATCGCTTTTATTGGAGAATAGAATACTTATCTGGTATAATCTGCTGCAAAGAGGCTTATCGGGTTCCAATATCGGTTGTCTTTGCAAATTTGATGTAGAAACAATTGATTATCTCTTTGTTCATTGCTCTGTGTTTAAGGAAGTTTAGCAAAACACTTCTCAAATTCTTGATCTACATGTATCAATATACTTTAATTGTTCTCAAATTCTTGATCTACATGTATCAATATACTTTAATTGTTTTGAAAATTGTTTCTGATACTTGGATTTTTATATGGACAGTTCTAAAACTTTTTTTTATTTTTATTGCTTGGGGTTTGTGGAGAATGCAGAACAAATATATTTTTGAAAACTATTATACAAATTTGGAGATAGTAGTTCCTTTACTCTAGCTAAACGGTCCAGTTGGTTTTTTTGATAGGGCCTCTCAAAAAAGTGTGTGTGATGGAGTGCTCTCATTAGACCATTTGATTGTAAATCCTATCAAATATAGGTTAATCTAGAACCCAAAAAAAAAATATCAAGGCTGATTGTAAATCCTATCAAGTATGGGTTAATCTAGAACTGGGATTCCACTTTCATTGCTTTCACAAAAAAAAATATATTCCGTCAACAAGCCTAATGTAGCTCTATGTGCATTATACAGTGGCTGACTCACAAGTGTTCTTTACATATACTCAATTCATGCTACTGGTAGGTCAGGTTACTGGCAATAAAAGAAAGGTTCCATCCACTTTCTTTCCAGCTAAAGGTTCCACCCACTTTCCTTCTAGCTTATTTACAGGATCTGGAATTCAAGGGTGGACTCTTTTGGAAATTCAAGGGTAGACTCTTTATCCAAAAGAGTTTCCGCCCACTTTCCTTCTAGCTTATTCACAGGATCTGCAATTCGATCTGGAATTCTAGCTAGGATCTGGAATTCAAGGGTGGACTCTTTATAAAAAAAAAATGCTAATTAAAAAGAGCTTCCACCCACTTTCCTTCTAGGTTATTTATAGGATCTGGAATTCTAGCTTATTTACCGGATCTGGAATTCAAGGGTGGACTCATCTGGAATTCAAGGGTGGACTCTTCATCCAAAAGATCTTCTGGAATTAGCTCACACGGAGGCTTCTGGAATTATTTTCTTTTGAAAATTGGCAGTCTACAAATCTAATTGAAAGAGGCCGTCTTCCTATTCACCAGGAGACATAATCTAGCGTAGTTTTCTGTGAATCTAATTGAAAGAGGCCATCTTCCTATTCACCGGGAGACATAATCTAGCTTAGGTTTTTTTTGTGTGGACAGTAAATTTTATAGAAAGTATAGAAAGAAATACTACTGTTGGTTCCGTTGATTTCTTAATGGAATAGCAATGGTACAGTTTTATCTTTTTTGTGTGGACAGTAAATTTTATACAAAGTATAGAAAGAAATACTACTGTTGGTTCCATTGATTTCTTAATGGAATAGCAATCGTACAGCTTTATCTTTTTGGAAAAGAAATGCAAAAGCCGCGTTAATTTCAAGATTAGGGTTGCAATGGCTCCTGAAAATGCTAGGTAAGCTCCTTCGCAGCTGATCTTTGGAGGCGAGAAGCAGCTTTCGGGGCCAGAAGGTTTTCGCAAATCTTTCTGCCCCTGCGACAGATTTGTGCTGTTATAAGGGCAGAAGCACTGGCGGCTTAATAGGCCCTGGAAGCCACGAATAAATACTCCGTGGAAGCCACTCTTCTTCCGTTGGCCCTGGAGGATCTGGCGTGTTGTATGTTGCTGGTAACCTGTGTGACAGAACTGTTTAAAATGACAGAATTTTTAATTATGTAGCTGTTTTGTAACCTTATCTTCCTGAATTATGTAGGTTAAATGAAGAGGTTTACAGCTTTAAAATAATGTTTCTTCTGGACCATTCTTGATTGATATGAATCGAAATGTATAATTAATGTTTAATAATTAATTTAAATTCAATTCACTTCCCAAAAAATCTTCTGCAATTTTATTCATATTCGAATTTCCGATTTCAAGGTTGAATCGATGCACAATTCCAACATCCAAATGAAAAGCGAAAGACGCACGAAGCATAAATTGAACAAATATGCAAAGAAAATGAATCTGAACTGTCTTTTTAAATTTTACTTTTTCATTTTAAGAGGGTTTAAATAACAGAAAAATGCTGGTCAGGAACACAAATCTTCGGAAATGCTCTATCTGGCCTCGAAGGTGCTACTAAGCCATCCTTTGTTGGCCTTCATTTGCTCAGACCACTGCTCGGACAAGATAAACACTCTAGACAGCTCCCCTGCAACTTTTTTCGTATCAGGCCTTTTTCCCGGGTCTGGATCCACGCAGGAAGCGGCGATCCTCGCTACCCTCTCTGCGCAATCTACAGGAAAAGAGTCCCTCAGCCGAGGATCCATCCATGACCTCAGACTCGCTGTACCGCGGTCAGAACCGACCTCCAAAAGAACAGTATTAAAAGTCTCAATAAGCCCAATACTCGTAATACCACGGCCGCTCTTGTCCACCACATACCTCATCGGCTCGTGGCCGGACATGAGCTCCAGCAACACGATTCCCAAGGCAAAGATGTCTGTCTTTTGAGAAACAATGCCACTGGTTAGGTATTCTGGCGCCATGTAACCCTGCGTGCCAGTTATCCTCATGCTGTTGCTTCTTTGCAAAGCTCCAGCCTGCATATTCGAGTTCGAATCCCCTTGGGTTTCATAAATGTCTCGGGCCTCGTATTCTCCGGCAAGATAAGAGGCGCCCACATGGCAGATCAGCGCTTTGTAGCTGGGCTCCGTTACAAGAATGCTGCTGGACTTTATGTAATTGTGGTTGTAATCGATTTTGCTATAGTGGTGCAAGTATTCCAGCCCCTGCGCGACGTCTACTGCGATCTGCATTCGCGAAATCCAGGAGCTTAGGACCGTGAATCCAGGCACCTTGCTGCCCCGCAGACAATCCGCAAGGCTCGATCCCTGAACGTATTCGTAGACCAGATATATGTAATCCCCCTCGTGGCAGCCTCCCAATAGCTTCACTATGCTGGCGTGGTGGGCGTTGCAGATTTCTCTCAGTCCCGAACTGAAATCCCTGATTTTTCTCTTCTGGCTTCTCACTGTGATGGCCACCGTTTTACCCCTGAGAACGCACTTCCAGACAGACGATTTTCCCAGCCTTCCAGAGCCGAATTGGGCGGTGGCGTCTGAGAGTTCTTTGTATCTGTATAGATTGGGGTTTTCTGGGAGGGAGTCCCTAGACTGGCGAGCGATTTGGGAGAGGCCTTTGAGAAGAGGCTGGAGGTACTACATGTCTCCGTGTTCTTGCCGAGCGTCTTTGCGCTAGTGTCCTCCGAACATGACCGGATGGGTTTTCTGTGTGAGGATCTCAAGGCCAGATGCAGTTTGAGGTTGCACATGATTTCATCTTCCCTTCCTCTCGCCAAAAGATTCCAAGAACTTAAAACACAGAACACAAGGCGGCTTGAATAATACTGTCCGGTGCTTCTCACAACATCCGGAATTCAATAACAATTTTTTCGAGGCAAAGTCGCTTCTTCTTCATGTAATAGGAGTTACACTAACATTGAACTTCTCCACTTTGGGCGCTGCACACGGGAGGCGAGTCTTATTTCTACCGCCATAGGCTCATAAATTCGTCCAGGCATCTGACGGCGGGCATTTCCTGCCTGGGTGCATTTATGGGCTTATGGCGGTGGAAATAAGGATCGCAGACCTCAAATCACTTTAAAATTATTTTTTTATCTTTTTCCATCAAAACGACCTGTACCTTATCGGCATTAATTTCAAAATGAGATTTTTTTAAATATTATTATTATTTAATTACATTATAAACGACCTGTACCTTACCGGCATTAATTTCAAAATGAGATTTTTTTAAATATTATTATTATTTAATTACATTATAGTGCGAAAATTTGTGGTAAAACCATGAGTAAAGCTTACAGTGCGAAAATTCATGGTAAAATTATTAGTAAAACTTATTAACTCATGGTAAAACTACGAGTAAATTTTAACATGAGTCAAACTTACAGTGCGAAAATTCACGGTAAAACCATTAGTAAAACTTTTTAACTCATGGTAAAACTAGGATAAAATTTTACCCTGAGTAAAACTTAAAGTGCGAAAATTCATGGTAAAACCATTAGTAAAACTTCTTAATTCATGGTAAAAGCACGAGTAAAATGTATCAATAGCTGCTTTCAGCGCCAATACAGACTGACTCATTATTTTATTCAAGGAAAACAAAATTACTTAGAACCAATACAGATTTGACTCATTATTTTATTCCAAAAAAAAAAAAAATTATCTAGGACCAATACAATACAGATTGACTTTTTATTTTATTTTTAAAAAAAACCAAATTATATACTCTTACTATGTAAATCGATTTCTTTATTTCTTTATTTCTTTGAACTTACTCTGTAAACTTATTTCTTTATTATAAAATAAATTTATTTTTTTATTATCTGAAAAACATAAATTCTTAACAAAAATAAAAACAATTTTAAAACATACTCTAACTCAAAAATAAATTTATTTATTTATTAAAAAAAAAAATCCAGATCTAACACGAATCCAGAATCCACATCGGAGCTACCTCCCATGAACGGGACAACTACCTAATAAACTGTGACTAAAAATTATTATTATAATGTGACAACCATTCCAATCGGTTTCTTGGTCGTCAAACTATGTATGTTTTTTAAATTGAATCCCATCCAGTTATGGGATGGTGTGGTTTGAGAGTGAGAGGGTATATGACACGTATCATGATACTAAAACTATGATGTGCATAGTTAGCAGCATTGCGTTTTTCTTTTCTAAAGGAAAAAAAAAAAAAACAAAACGTCCTTCACTTTTTTTTTTCAGCACGAAAAAATACTTCTGGTTTATATAAGTGTACCAGGGCACAAAACTATGCAAAAACAAAAAACCATCTTTGGTTTTACAATATTCACTGTTTTCAAATCCACAGTCCAGAATTTCTCAGTTTTATAGCATCAAAAAAAGCATCACAAACTAACTCCTGTTTCTTGTTTACCGAATTACCTTCAGTCCAATAACAAAGAGGTCTGAAATCAAAGTTCACATACCATCATATTGGTTCATGCCTTTAGCAGGCTTTCCAAAAAACAGATTAACACTCATCCTTAAATCTATATCTGAATGAGTTCTAAATCTGAAAAGAACGCAACGAAACCAGCCTGACAGTTGGAAGAAAGTACATATCACTTCCTAGCTAAAATTAAGCTTACCTTTCACTTCCTGCCCATTTGCATTGTGAAGTTCATAGTACATATCACCAAAACACCCGTTTAATCCCCTTTTTGAAAGGCTGTCTGCTTCAATGTTTTTTTCCCTGTAGACATGGCTGAAAAAGATGTCCTTCACTTTAAATAAAGAGGAACCATAGAACATGAACAGAGCTCCAAGGCCCGTCTGCAATACGATTGCCCATTTTTGGATCTGAACCTGTGACTGGCAACCAAACCATGAATTGCAGGTGCGGTTGCAGGAATCTAAATACAGCAGATCTTGAACCGCAGTACTTGATGTATTGAACATCAAATTTGAGACATTAAAGTTTTAAATGGTTAGTTTTTAGGGTTCAGGCTTTTATGTTTTTTTTAAGGTTTATATGGTTAGTTTTTAGGGTTGAGGTTCTTAAATTTAGATATTTTTTTGAAGTTTTGGGTTTGTGGTCTGTGTTTTGGTGATTCTATTTTTGATATGTTAATATTTTGTTTTATTATTTTGAATTTTTTTCATTATTTTGATTTATTTTTATGTATTTCTTTTGTTTTATTACATTATATTATATTATGGTTTTAGGACATTATCGATACACTTTTTTTAGTAGTAAGAGTTATTTTCAATATTAAAGTTTTTCTGTATGTTTTCTATGTTAAGCTATTGGTTATGTCTACTACACAAGGTCATTAGCACGTTTTTGGCTCACTCTACTACTATATCTCTATCAATTGCTAATAATAAAGAGAGTTGGTGATGACCACTACCTTAAATCTAGCATACAATGCTTAACCCAATACTCTGCTCCCAAAATCCATTCCTCTTATAAGCATTCCTAGTGCATAAAGACGCTAAGAGTGAGGAGTCCATGGAACAAGCAATCAATTAGAAAAAAAAAAAGTTCTCCATTGCTCAATTGGAAAAAGAAATTAAGAAATGGATGTGAAACATAGTCTTTATAGTTCTCCATTGCTCAATTGGAAAAAGAAATTAAGAAATGGATGTGAAACATAGTCTTTATAGTTCTAAAAACACCTAAAGCATTCAACCTCATTGAACTCTAGCCAAGATCCAGCTTCTAACTGTATTCCTTCCAATCAAAACAAAATAAATATTATAACTTGGTATGGTATTCCCTTTAATCAAAACAAGATAAATATTATAACTTAGTAATACTATATAGTAACTCCACATACCGTTTTCTCTTTACTCAATAAATTTAGAAATAAGAAATACCACTCCTTTTAAATTTTTATTATTAGTTTTTTTTATATTAAACTATAAAAAATTTGTTATTAATTTTTTTTATATTAAACTATAAAATTCAAATTCAATGTAATAATCTTTTATTTTAAAATATTAAATTTATTTACCTATTAACTCATTTACATTTAATTTACATTTAAATGCTAACCAGTTATATCATTTCAAAATATATATATATATATATATATATATATATATATATATATATATATATATATATATATATATATATATATATATATTAAATCTCCGTCAGGCCACTGTGTTAATTTAGATGAAATCAAATCAGTGCCTTATATTGAAACTCTCAAATAGTGACACACAACCAGAAAAGGAAGTTGTCTACCGAGCCCGTGAAATAGCCCAGACGACAGAAAATTGTTGGATTCTGGTCAACTAAAATTCGAAAAATCAGGTGCTTGGAGTGTTTGGAATCCATTTTTGATGCTTGAAATGGATTCAGCATTATCAAAAACACTTTGCGCACTTAAAATATTACAGTTTAACAACTGTAAACAAGATTCTTGGAAAATTTTTGCCAGATTTTCTGAAAATCATTGCGAGATTCTGAGTGAAAACGGGGCCTTTTTAGACTACTCACCAAAAAAGTGGCAAAAGTCAATGCCAATACAACTTTTTGCAGTGTGCTGGAATAAAGGTATTAATGGCTTTTATCAATCAAACCTTGATGGGGTCGCATTGAATATCATATCATAATATGAAGAACGTTTATCAAATTAAAATCAATATGTCGCTGTCAATATCATCACTTGATATGAAAAAACATTGATGGAATCAATTATATTATTCCCATTACCAGGTTTTAGAAGCACCAAAGTCCATATTAGCAGCATTATCTTATTGCTACTTCAACCGGAAATTGTGCTGATGTCAATGGATGATCTATTTGGTCAGAGCATTACTAAAAATAAATAAAATTTATTTTATATATATTTTTAAATAAAATAGCATGTTATGTAGACAAAAGGAATACAGACATAGCATGAACAATTTCCCCGATCCTGCTCCACAAGCTTAACCATAGAGGTATTTTCGTCATTGCTGATCTCATTTCGCATTGGGAACTCGGTGCTCCGTGTTGGATTTCTGGCTTACAACTTGGTCTCCATGGGCGGGATTCTAATGCATGGGACAGTTATAAGGGTATGCTACAGGGATTGGGCCTTTCATACAATAGAGAAGAGGACTGTATCATATGGGTTGGGCCCTTGGATGGCGGTATCCATGTGAAAGAATTATATATAAGTATCATTAAAGAGTAGATTGGTGATTGCTCTACGTCTTTGTTTCATAAAGTGTGGAGGTGGTAAGTTCTTACTAAAATTCTGCTTTTTGGGTCACTGCTTTAGAGAGGAAAGATTTTTACTTGAGACTTTCTTAATAAACATGGCTTTCATGGGCCAGAGAGATGCTCTTTTTGTCACAATTTTGAGTAATCTTTATCACATCTATTCTTTTCTTGTAGGTTCTCTCTTAGAGTTTGGTAGCTATTCTCTGCCCTTCTTAAGGACACTAATCAGAGGCTTACTAACTATGTTGATTCCATTTTGGTAGGGGCCGCTGCTGATAGTATACACAAACCTTTATCTTTTTTTGTTTTTTGGGAGCTATGGTGCACACAAAACCAATCCATTTTTCATGATATACCTGTTGGAAATTAATTCCAATTGCTGAAGTCAATCAGAAGTAATTGCAAAAGTGAAAGATCAGTGGCACATTGAAGCATAGGCAAAGGCGATTGATGTTGTCTTAATGTAATTGCAAAAGGATTGGAAAGCGTCACATGTGCAGTACAGAATAGGCTTTAAAGCCTTACCAATATAATCGGCGGAGTAAATGGAAGAGGCGGTGATCGCAAGTTTTTACTTGCAAGTGTCTTGTTGATGTGGCGAGTTCTGCAAGCGGAACGAACATACAATACCACAGCCCTTTTGTTTTGGGCCGATGCGATAAATTAAATCGCATGTTCTATTACAAATTGCCCTCCACTTTGATTCGAGGCCCGCGTGTGGTCCCACAGACCACGCGGCATTGTATAATTCAATCGCAAAGTTTGAATCGGGGGAGTCTTTGTATTTGGCCCGAATGACATTTCAAATGGCGGACCCAACGCCATATTATATGGCGGGGTTAATATTGTTTCATCGCATCCGTGGTTCAATCGGTGATCAGAGATTTTATTTGGTCGTGTATTTTGTTATAACACGGACCCGACGTGTTTTATATGGCACAGTTTATTTGCCCATCGCATCCATTTTAAATCGCAATCGGAAACTCTGTTGAGCATAGCCTGATGGAAAGTGTTGAAGCCCGGACCTGATCCAGTTTATGTAGCGGTATTAAATGGAGCTTATCGCGTCCGACTTGTAATCGCAATCAGAAGATTGGGTTGATCGCTTTTGTTTGTTTAAAATGCAAACCCGATGAATGTTTTAAATAGATTTAAAACACGTGTTCAAAAGCGCTATAGTAATGGGCCCGATAGTCGGTTTAATGTTTTTTCTATATATATGAGCGCGACATATAAAAGAAAGGACTGAGAGCCTGCAGAAGCAATTTTTTGCAATTGTTTTAGTTTGTATGCATAGCAATGCGAGTCAAAAAAACACAACAGTGTTATTTTGTGAAAGATAGAGTGCTTTGTTTGAGAGACAGTGAAGGTTTTGTGAACTGCGTTTGCAGTAGTCAACATCTTTGTAAATTCCTTTGTGTGAGGAAGAATTTGTAACAGTTTATTTTAAAGGAATAGAAGTTTGTTTTCTGAGTTGAAACTCAGTCTCCTGTCAAGAAATTTTATTAATTTCTCTATGTTGAAGAGGAGAGTTTACTCTCTCCATTGTTATTCTGGAATTTTCAATATTCAACATGCTATCAGAGCTAGTCCAGGCTCTTTGAAGGTCAAAGAAGCTGAAGGAAAGGAGTTCTTTGTTGTAGCAGCTTCTCCAGTAGAGTGAAGACTCAGCCAAAAAGAATCCAAAGGTATTTCTCTATACAGTTTTTGTGTTACTGTTGCAGAACAGTCAGTTAATTTTCGATACACAGTCAAGTTTTTTTTGAATCATAGTTAAGAGTGCAGAATGGCTGGAGCCAACACTGGTATGGGTATGGGAAATATCCATCTCCCAATATTTAATGGGAAAAATTATGACTACTGGTCAATAACTATGAGAGCTTTATTTGTCTCCCAAGACTTATGGGAATTTGTTGAGGATGGCTTTGAAGAGCCAGCAAATGAAGAAGAGTTTGAAGGTTTAACTCAAGCAGAGAAAGAGTTGCTGAAAAGCATTAGGAAGAAAGACTCCAAGGCTCTCTTCTTATTGTATCAAGTAGTGCATGAGAGTGTGTTTCCAAGGATAGCAGTAGCCAAGAAATCCAAAGAAGCATGGGAAACTCTCAAGACAACCTATCAAGGCATGGAAAAAGTGAAAACAACAAAACTTCAGTTGTTGAGGAGAGACTTTGAGACTCTCTGTATGAAAGAGTTAGATACTATTGACTCATTCTTCACTCTTGTGATTGGAATGGTCACACAAATAAGATCTCATGGAGAGACTCTTGAAGACAAGAGGATTGTGGAAAAACTCTTGAGAAGTTTACCCTCAAGATTCGATGTGATTGTCACCACCATAGAGGAGACTAAGGATCTCACAAAGCTTTCAGTGGATGAACTACATGCATCACTGATGACCCATGAACAGAGATTGGGTAGGAGTGAAAACTCATCTCTTGAGCATGCCTTTAAGATCCAGATGTATTTCGGAAGAGGAAGAGGGCAAGGCAGAGGAAACAAAAGAGGAAGAGGCAGCGGTTGGCACCCATGCATTCCGATGGATGGTTGCTCCTTTATATGGATGTCGATATATCCTTTTGTTATGTTTGACCACAACTAGATTTTGTGAATCGATGTCGATACAAGTAGTCATTAAGGGGGTGTATTGGAATATGTAATTCCTACTTGTTTGCGGCTGTGACTCTCTATGTAAGGAGTTTGTTCCTATATCATAGGAGGTAGCTAAATCTATATATTCTTGGTTTGGTGTGTGGTTGAGATATTCTCTCAACCACCTTATTGTGCGTCCAAGATAGTTTTCTTATCTTAAGACTACACTTCATGTATATATATCTAATCTTTTTATTAATATAATATAGTGTGTATAATCAGATTTTATCTTAGTATTAGAGAAATTCACCACTCGATAACCATACGACGGATCCCTAGACCTCGCTGACTGGCACCGACGAACGAAAACTTCACAGCGGATCTGTAATTCCTCTCTAGAGCACACAACTCTTCCCGACGTGTGCAGGTTTGTGAGGAGGCATCGTCGGCTCTTCTCTAGAGCACACAGCTTACAACAAACATATCCACGGTTTGGGCTCCATAGATCCAGGCTCCCACCTTGCCTATGAATTTCTAATTTCAACCGAGGTGCGCATATAAATGGACACTAGACCAAAAAACTAAAACAATACAAATCTCTGGCCCAAACGGGCTTTGATACCAAGATAAAATCTGATTATACACACTATTATATTGATAAAAAAGATTACATATATATACATGAAGTATAGTCTCAAGATAGGAAAAATATTTTGGATGAACAATAAGGTGGTTGAGAGAATGTCTCAACCACACCAAACTAGAAATATATAGATTTAGCCACCTCCTCTGATATAGGAACAAACTCCTTACATAGAGTCACAACAGCAGACAAGTAGGAATTACATAATCCAACACGGCCTCCAAAAGAACAGTATTAAAAGTCTCAATAAGCCCTATACTCTTAATACCACAATCGCCATTGTCCACCACATACCTCATCGGCTATTGGCCGGACATGAGCTCCAGCAACACGATTCCCAAGGCAAAGATATCCGTCTTCTCATAAACAATGCCACTATGGCACCATGTAACCCTGCGTGCCAGTTATCCTCCTGTTGTTGCTTCTTTTCCAAGCTCCAGTTTGCATATTCGAGTTCGAATCCCCTTGGGTTTCATAAATGTCTCGGGCCTCGTATTCTCTGACGAGATAAGAGGCGTCCATATGGAAGATCCACGCTTTGTAGGTGGGCTCCATTATAAGAATGCTACTGGACTTTTTGTAGTTGTCGTTGTAATTGGTTTTGCTATAATGGTGCAAGTATTCTAGCCCTTGCGCCACGTCTACTGCGATCTGCATTCGCGAAATCCAGGAGCTTAGGACGATGAATTCGGGCACCTTGCTGCCCCACAGACAGTATGCCAGGCTCAATCCCTGAACGTATTCATAGACCAGATATATGTAATCCCCCTCGCAGCAGCCTCCCAATAGCTTCACTATGCTGGCGTGGTGGGTGTTGCAGATTTCTCTCAGTACCGAATTGAGATCCTTGAGTTTTTTCTTGTGGCTTCTCACCGTGATGGCCACCGTTTTTCCCCTCAAAACCCCCTTCCAGACAAACGATTTTCCCAGCCTTCTAAAGGCAAATTGTGCGGTGGCGTCCGAGAGTTCTTTGTATCTGTATAAATTGGGGTTCTCTGGGAGGGAGTCTCTTAGACTAGTGAGCGATTTGGGAGAGGCCTTTGAGAAGAGGCTGGAGATACTGCTTGTCTCCGAGTTCTTGCTGAGCGTCTTTGCGCTAGTGTCCTCCGAACATGACCAAATGAGTTTTCTGTGTGAGGATCTCAAGGCCTTCGGCTCTTCGACCATGTGTAGTTTGATCTTGCACATGATCTCATATTCCCTTCCTCTCGCGAAATAATTCCAAGAATTTAAAACACAGAAGACAAGGAGGCGTGAATAATACTCTCTCATGCTTCTCACAACATCGGGAATTATTATCGCTTTTAAATTTCCAGAGGAAAAAACACTTCTTCATAGGAATTTACAATAACGTTGAACTTTTTCACTTTAAGCTCTGCACACGAGACCTCAAGTCACTAATGATTATATTTTATCTTTTTCCATTAAAACAACCAGCGCATTACAAGCATTAATTTGAAAATGCAAATTTTTTAAATTATTATTATTATTTAATTACATTATAGTACAAAAAATTATTTTAATTTATGGTAAAACTACTAGAGAGTATAATTATTATTAGTGCTACTGATTGAATCATTATTTTTATTTAAAAAATATTCAGCCATTTGGAATTACCAATTTCCTCTCTTACTATGTAAACCTATTTCCAAACTCTCACCGACACAAACACAAAAACACAATCTGAAAACATACTCCAATCCAAAAATTTTAATGATATATATCTATTAAACTATCCTTGTATACTTTATTATGTATTTCCTAAAAGAATCCAGAATCCTCGTGTTCCAAACTCTCACCGACACAAACACAATCTGTAAACATACTCCAATCCAAAATTTTTCATGATATATATCTATTAAACTATACTTATATACTTTATTATTTATTTCCTAAAAGAATCCAGATCTAATACGAATCCAGAATCCTCGTGTTACCTCCCATGAATGGGACAATCACCTAATAAACTGACTAAAAAATATTATTATAATGTGAAAACCATTCCAATCGGTTTCTCAACTATTTGTTAAAAAATATTATTATGTTAAACCATTCCCATGGGTTTCTTTGTCGTCAAACTATGTATGTCTTTTAAATTGAATCCCATCCAGTTATGGGATGGTGTGGTGTGAGAGTGACAGTGTATATGACACGTATCGTGATATTAAAGCTATGATGTGCTTAGTTAGCAGCCATGCCCCTTTTTTCAACCAAAAAAACAAAACGTCCTTCTTTACAGCAAACATTGAACATCCAGGTCACTCGTAAATGTATTGAACATCAAATTTGAGACATTATAGTTAATGGGGGTGTCACACTTGGGGAGCAGATAGAGGCCTAAGAGGTGCTGGCATGTAAGCTTTGTTTTTGCCTATTTAGTGTGTAAGGGAATTTTATGTAATGTGTACTTTAGCAGTGATAATGGTTAAACCACCTCATTCAACATATGATATAAAGTTTGAGGTGAGGTTTGTTTCATTATTGTGTAGTATAAAAAATTTAGGAGGAAATATGGTTAGTTTTTAGAGTTCAGTATAGTTTAAAGGCTCTCAAACCTACTTTTTTTTTCAATGTTTTGGATTTGTAATCTATGTTGTGGTGATTTAATTTTCTTTTTATATGTTTTCATTTTTATCTCATTATTTTAGGTTTTTTTTTTATTATTTTGATTTTTTTTTTTTTTTTTTTTTGTCAATTACATTATATTATATCATGATTTTAGGGCATTCTTGATACACTCTTATAGCAGTAAGAGTTATTTTTAATAAGGATTTTCTATTGATTTTCTATGTTAAGTTATTGGCTATGTCTACTACATAGGTCAATATTACATGTTTTTGGCTCACCCTACTACTATATTTATTATAAATTGCTAATAATAAAGAGAGTTGGTGATTGCCACTAACCTAAATCTAGCATGCAATGGATAACCCACTACTCTAATTTGGTTCCCAGAATCCATTCCACTTATAAACATTCCTAGTGTATCCCCTAGACACAATCAAATGTTATGAATGTTGCAGAGAATTAGAAAAAAAGGGAAGCTCTACATTGCTCAATTGAAAAGGGAAATTAAAAAATGGATGTGAAACATAGTGTTTCTAGTTCTAGAAATACCAAAGTCTTCAAGCTCATTGAACTATATTGGTTAAACAAGGTGTTCATCATCCAAGTGGTAGAAATAAAAGGACACCAATATTAAGCCATCCAAAAATAACTAGACATTTTGAACAAGAAGTTTAATTGTTTACAAAGTAATGCTGACGTAGATATCATTGTTTTTACTAAGATATCATGCATGTTGCTCTTTTTGTTATGTTAAATTTATTGTATTAAATCATTTGTTTTAGTTATTTTAAATTTATTATGTTAAGTCTGCGAGGTCTTGGATAGATGGTGATTGAGTGCTTTGTTAAGGCACTCTTATTTCTAAATGTGAAGTCACCAGTTCAATATATTGGACATGATGAAGAAGTAGTGTCACCAAACTTACAAAAAAAATATTATTGTATTAAATGATTTTTAACTTTATTATTATTATATTTCTATTATTGTATTTTTTTTAGTTTAATATATAAAGATTTGATTTTTGAATTTCATTGTTTATATAATACTTCATAATATCACAATTGTAAATTAAATTGTCTCTTCAAATTAGCAATTAAATTTATATTTATATAGATATAATATTTTGTTAGTAAATCTATAACCCCTAAAAATTAATAGACAATTTAAAACTTGAAACCATATAATTTATATACAACTTTATACCATACCTATTTCCAACAACAACAAAAAGATATTTTATTATTTAATATTTAAAAACTTATTATTATAATAAATTCAAATTTATTATATTTTCATAATTTTAAATTAATTTTTATTAAAAATAAATTTATTTTCTATTTTTTTAAATAAATTTATATTTTTACTCATTAGCATTTAAGATATATATTAATTAACCGCTTTTAAACCAATAGAATTTAAATGTCTTACCCTCGTCCTGTCGTTAGAGCTGCAAGAATAAATGCAAAAGCCTGTGGCAGCAAATGGCTAAGTATTCTGTGAATCTAATTGAAAGAGGCCATCTTCCTATTCGCCAGGAGACATAATCTAGCGTAGTTTTCTGTGAATCTAATTGAAAGAGGCCATCTTCCTATTCACCAGGAGACATAATCTAGCTTAGTTTTTTTTTTTGTGGACAGTAAATTTTATAGAAAGTATAGAAATAAATACTAGTGTTGGTTCCATTGATTTCTTAATGGAATAGCAATGGTACAGCTTTATCTTTTTTGTGTGGACAGTAAATTTTATACAAAATATAGAAAGAAATACTACTGTTGGTTCCATTGATTTCTTAATGGAATAGCAATCGTACAGCTTTATCTTTTTGGAAAACAAATGCAAAAGGCGCATTAATTTCGAGATTAGGGTTGCAATGGCTCCTGAAGATGCTAGCTAAGCTCCTTCGCAGCTGGTCTTTGGAGGCGAGGAGCAGCTTGCGGGGCCAGAAGGTTTTCGCAAATCTTTCTGCCCCTGCGACAGCTTTGTGCTGTTATAAGGGCAGAAGCACTGGCGGCTTAATAGGCCCTGGAAGCCACGAATAAATACTCCGTGGAAGCCACTCTTCCGTTGGCCCTGGAGGATCTGGCGTGTTGTATGTTGCTGGTAACCTGCGTGACAGAATTTTTAATTATGTAGCTGTTTTGTAACCTTATCTTCCTAAATTATGTATGTTAGATGAAGAGGTTTACAGCTTTAAAATAATGTTTCTTCTGGACCATTCTTGATTGACATGAATCTAAATGTATAATTAATGTTTAATAATTAATTTAAATTCAATTCACTTCCCAAAAAATCTTCTGCAATTTTATTCATATTCGAATTTCTGATTTCAAGGTTGAATCGATGCACAATTCCAACATCCAAATGAAAAGCGAAAGACTCACGAAGCATAAATTGAACAAATATGCAATGAAAATGAATCTGAACTGTCTTTTTAAATTTTACTTTTCCATTTTAAGAGGGTTTTGCAGTACAATAAACAAAGATGAACCAATGTAACCCAGCCCAGGCACTTTCGAATGTTTAAATAACAGAAAAATGCTGCTCAGGAACAGAAATCTTCGGAAATGCTCTATCTGGCCTCGAAGGTGCTACTAAGCCATCCTTTGTTGGACTTCATTCGCTCAGACCACTGCTCGGACAAGATAAACACTCTAGACAGCTCCCCTGCAACTTTTTTCGTATCAGGCCTTTTTTCCGGGTCTGGATCCACGCAGGAAGCGGCGATTCTCGCTACCCTCTCTGCGCAATCTACAGGAAAAGAGTCCCTCAGCCGAGGATCCATCCATGACCTCAGACTCCCTGTACCGCGATCAGAACCGACCTCCAAAAGAACATTATTAAAAGTCTCAATAAGCCCAATACTCGTAATACCACGGCCGCTCTTGTCCACCACATACCTCATCGGCTCGTGGCCGGACATGAGCTCCAGCAACACGATTCCCAATGCAAAGATGTCTGTCTTCTGAGAAACAATGCCACTGGTTAGGTATTCTGGCGCCATGTAACCCTGCGTGCCAGTTATCCTCATGCTGTTGCTTCTTTGCAAAGTTCCAGCCTGCATATTCGAGTTCGAATCCCCTTGGGTTTCATAAATGTCTCGGGCCTCGTATTCTCCGGCAAGATAAGAGGCGCCCACATGGCAGATCAGCGCTTTGTAGCTGGGCTCCGTTACAAGAATGCTGCTGGACTTTATGTAATTGTGGTTGTAATCGATTTTGCTATAGTGGTGCAAGTATTCCAGCCCCTGCGCGATGTCTACTGCGATTTGCATTCGAGAAATCCAGGAGCTTAGGACCGTGAATCCGGGCACCTTGCTGCCCCGCAGACAATCCGCAAGGCTCGATCCCTGGACGTATTCGTAGACCAGATATATGTAATCCCCCTCGTGGCAGCCTCCCAATAGCTTCACTATGCTGGCGTGGTGGGCGTTGCAGATTTCTCTCAGTCCCGAACTGAAATCCCTGATTTTTCTCTTCTGGTTTCTCACTGTGATGGCCACCGTTTTTCCCCTGAGAACGCACTTCCAGACAGACGATTTTCCCAGCCTTCCAGAGCCGAATTGCGCGGTGGCGTCTGAGAGTTCTTTGTATCTGTATAGATTGGGTTTTTCCGGGAGGGAGTCCCTTAGACTGGCCAGAGATTTGGGAGAGGCCTTTGAGAAGAGGCTGGAGTCCGTGTTCTTGCTGAGCGTCTTTGTGCTAGTGTCCTCCGAACATGACCGGATGGGTTTTCTGTGTGAGGATCTCAAGGCCAGATGCAGTTTGAGGTTGCACATGATTTCATCTTCCCTTCCTCACGCCAAAAGATTCCAAGAACCTAAAACACAGAATAATACTGTCCGGTGCTTCTCACAACATCCGGAATTCGCAATAACAATTTGCTTCTAACTTTCTGTTTTTTTTCGAGGCAAAACCGCTTTTCTTCATATAATAGGAGTTACAATAACATTGAACTTCTCCACTTTGGGCGCTGCACACGGGACCTCAAGTCACTCTACGATTATTTTTTTATCTTTCCCCATCAAAATGACCTGTACCTTACCGGCATTAATTTCAGAATGAGATTTTTTTAAATATTATTATTGTTTAATTACATTATAGTGCGAAAATTTGTGGTAAAACCATAAGTAAAGCTTACAGTGCGAAAATTCATGGTAAAATTATTAGTAAAACTTATTAATTCATGGTAAAACGAGGATAAAATTTTACCCTGAGTAAAACTTACAGTGCGAAAATTCATGGTAAAACCATTAGTAAAACTTATTAATTCATGGTAAAACTAGGATAAAATTTTACCCTGAGTAAAACTTACACTGCGAAAATTCATGGTAAAACCATTAGTAAAACTTCTTAATTCATGGTAAAACCACGAGTAAAATGTATCAATAGCTGCTTTCAGCGCCAATACAGACTGACTCATTATTTTATTCAAGGAAAACAAAATTACTTGGAACCAATATAGATTTAACTCATTATTTTATTCAAAGAAAATAAAAAATTATCTAGGACCAATACAATACAGATTGACTTTATATTTTATTTAAAAAAAACCCAAATTATATACTCTTACTATGTAAACCTATTTCTTTATTCCTTTAAACTTACTCTGTATACCTATTTCTTTATTATAAAATAAATTTATTTATTTATTATCTGAAAAACATATATTTTTAACAAAAAAATACAATTTTAAAACATACTCTAACTCAAAAATAAATTTATTTATTTATTAAAAAAAAAAATCCAGATCTAACACGAATCCAGAATCCACATGGGAGCTACCTCCCATGAACGGGACAACTACCTAATAAACTGTTACTAAAAATTATTATTATAATGTGACAACCATTCCAATCGGTTTCTTGGTCGTCAAACTATGTATGTTTTTTAAATTGAATCCCATCCAGTTATGGGATGGTGTGGTTTGAGAGTGAGAGGGTATATGACACGTATCATGATATTAAAACTATGATGCGCATAGTTAGCAGTAATGCGTTTTTCTTTTCTAAAGGAAAAAAAATAACAAAACGTTCTTCACTATAAATAAAGAGGAACCATAGAACATGGACAGAGCTCCAAATGCCCGTCTGTAATACGCTTGCCCATTTTTGGATCTGAACCAGTGACTGGTAACCAAACCATGAATTGCAGGTGCGGTTGCAGGAATCTAAATACAGCAGATCTTGAACCGCAGTACTTGATGTATTGAACATCAAATTTGAGACATTAAAGTTTTAAATGGTTAGTTTTTAGGGTTCAGGCTTTTATGTTTTTTTTAAGGTTTATATGGTTAGTTTTTAGGGTTGAGGTTGTTAAATTTAGATATTTTCTGAAGTTTTGGGTTTGTGTTCTGTGTTTGGGTGATTCTATTATTTTGATATGTTTTTATTTTGTTTTATTATTTTGAGTTTTTTTCATTATTTTGATTTATTTTTATGTCATTTTATTGTTTTATTACATTATATTATATTATATTATGGTTTTAAGACATTATCGATACACTTTTTTTTAAGTAGTAAGAGTTATTTTCAATGTTAAGGTTTTTCTATATGTTTTCTATGCTAAGTTGTTGGTCATGTCTACTACACAAGGTCATTAGCATATGTCTTTGGCTCACTCTACTACTATATATCTATCAATTGCTAACAATAAAGAGAGTTGGTGATGACCACTAGCTTAAATCTAGCATACAATGTTTAACCTAATACTTTGCTCCCAAAATCCATTCTTCTTATAAGCATTTCTAATGCATCCCCCGGACACAATCAAATGCTATGACTATTGCAGGGAATTATCACCATTAGTTCTCTAAAGACACTAAGAGAGTTGAAAATAATTAATATTATTTTATATTAAAGGAGAAATGGTTACTCAAGTTGTAACGTATCTTCTTAGTTTAGGATTAGTTCCTACAATTTAAGAGTCTAGTTCCTAGTGATGTACTTAATGATGTAATTTATCATTCATGAATGTAGAGTAAACTCAGAGTGTTCTCTCTGTTTGAGTGCAGTCTCCAGGTGCAGTACTCACCTGTGAGCTGCAACTCCTTTTTCAATTCAGTGTGATTTTTATCTTGGTAGCAAAGCACAGAGTAGGGAGAGCCTTATTTACTTTTTTTTTTTGCATCATTGATTACAGAACTGTAGTGGCTGTGAGTATATAGAAGCTTTCGCAGAATCAGGTGGACTGCAGTAACACCTGAAACACAGACCTCAGATGACTGATCATCTCTGAGCGGGAGAAAGGATTGGTGCAGTTTTGTCGCGAACAGTCACGCCATTGGCGCAGGTTTGAGGGAGATAAGCGCGCTAGCGCGCCAAAATACGCTATTGGCGCGGAAGTACATGCAAAATTCGCGCCAGTTTTGGGAGATATGTGCATTTTGATTTGGGCGCGGATTTTTCGCATAGAAGAAGCGCCAACCTCTTTCTCTTTGGGAAAGTCTGCAAATTTTTTGCAGATCGGCCCTGCCCGGTGGTGGCACATTGAAGTTTCGAATTCGCCCAGTGGTGGCAGATCGGACTTGCCCGGTGGTGGTGCATTGAAGTTCCGAATTCGCCCGGTGGTGGCAGATCGGACTTTCCCGGTGGTGGCAGATCGGACTTGCCCGGTGGTGGCGCATTGAAGTTCCTGATTTGCTCGGTGGTAGCAGATTGGAGTTGCCCGGTGGTGGCGCAGTGAAGTTTATGATGCGCCCGGAGGAGGCAGATCAGATTGCCTGTTGGTGGCATATTGAAGGTACGAAATTTTTTTTTTCAGCAAGACAGTGGTCAAGATCTGGTATGTGGTGATTTTTTTTTAGTATCCCGCAATTGTTCAGTTGGGTAGAATTATTCATCAGAGGATCAGAAAGTTTATCAGTCCAATATGAATAACAGTATAGAATCGTATCTCCACGAGTCTGGCAAACTCGATGGATCTAATTTCACCAACTGGAAATTCAAGATACAAACATTATTTGAAAGCGCAAATGCGTGGTCGATCGTTATATGAAATGAGTTGAGACCAGGAGCAGCTGCACAAGAACAAGACTGGGATAAAAGGGAGACCAAAGCAAAGGTCATACTGAAGATGTCCGTCAAGGACAATATTATCCCGCATATTAGAGACTGTAAATCGTCCACTGACATTTGGATGACGATCAAGAACCTATACCAGACGCAGAATACAAACTGTGTCTTGTCACTCAAAGGCAAGCTATTTGCAATGAAGATTGAGGAGAATGAGTCCGCTGCTGGATTCATTGCTAGAGTCAAAGACCTGAAGGACAGATTGGGAGATATCGGAGAGAAAGTTTCTGATTCAAATCTGGTCACGATCACATTAAACGGAATGACAGATGAATATCAGATGTTCATCACTGGACTGGCAGTGAGGGAGAAAGACCATGCATTTGAAGAGCTGACAGGGATTCTGCTACAAGAAGAAGAGCGACGACAAAATTTGAAAACACAGAGCAATGATCTTGCTCTGATGGCCAAAAGGCGACAGTATAGAGGGAAGCAGCCACAACAGTAACAACAACCACAACAGCAGAAAGGAGCCAACATGTTTCAAAAGAGTCCATTTAAAGGTATATCTGCTAATAATTTTCCCAGCAAGAAATGTTTTTACTGTGGAAAACCTGGTCATCAGATTAAAGAATGTTATAAGAGGCAGGCAGACGAAGCAAGAAATAAACAGAGAAAGCACAAAGGATACTTTGTTGAGGAAGATGAGGACCATAGCCATGAACTTTGACTATTTACAGCTGATTGTGCCCTTTCAGCTTCAAAGGGAGATGAGGATGACATATGGTATGTCGATTCTGGTGCATCCTCACATATGACAGGTAAGAAGGAATGGTTTGAATGTCTTGAAGAAACTTCATGTGGGTCAAAAATATATTTAGGAGATGATAGCGGATATGAGATCAAAGGATATGGTCATATTCCGGTAAAGTTACCTAGCGGTGACATTAGACACCTTAAAAATGTATTGTATGTGCCCGGAATTAAGAAAAATTTGGTCTCTATATCTATGATCACTGATCAGGACATGCAAGTTCAATTATTTAAGACTAACTGTGTCATAAAGGATAGCCAGATGGAAACAGTTGCAACAGGAGTGCGCGTGGGGAGCCTGTACAGACTAGATGTGAAAAGTATGCCACAACAAGCCATGGTTGCAACTGGATCGACAACAGAAAATCTCTGGCACCAGATATTTGGCCATCTTAATCTGCAAGACCTCATCCTACTTCAGAGAAAAGGTATGGTCAATCGACTCCCTGTTTTCCATAATGTTCAGTTGGATTGTGATGGATGTGCATTAGGGAAAATGCATAGAGAAGAGCTCCTTTTGCATGTTAATAGAAAGGAAAGAGATATTTTAGAACTGGTGCATGCAGACATATGCGGACCTATGCAGACTAGGTCACTAGGAGGTGCATATTACTTTCTCTTATTTACAGATGATTGCACTAGGTTCTCATGGATATACTTTCTAAGTAAAAAGAGTCGGACCTTTCAGTATTTTAAAGAGTTTAAATCTATGGTAGAAAACCAGACAGGAAAAAGAATAAAAATTCTTCGCTCAGATCAAGGGGGAGAATACAGGCTAGGAGAGTTCATGAATTTCTGCAAGCAGCATGGGATTGTTCAACAGTTTACAGTGCCTCACACACCACAGTAGAATGGAGTGGCAGAGCGAAAGAACATAACTCTTGTGGAGTGCGCAAGGAGCATGCTTCAAGGTAAGGGCCTATCAAATGGTTTTTGGGCAGAAGCTATTAACACTGCTGTCTACTTAAAAAATAGGAGTCCTACTAAATGTTTAGGCTTGAAAACCCCTTTTGAAGCATTATTTGGATTCAAACCAGGAGTGAGTCACTTAAGAATATCTGGGTCAAAAGCTTACGCTCATATACCTAAGGCAGATAGGAAGAAATTAGATCCTAAAGCCCTGAAATGTACCTTTGTTGGATATGGTACTGAGTTCAAAGCATATAAGTTATTTAATCCTGTGACTCATAAGGTTTTTGCAAGCAGAGATGTCATATTTCATGAACAATTTGAAGAAGGAAAGGATGACTGTAATAATGATTGGCACATTCCATTGCTAATGGAAGAAAACAGTGAGGATGATGAAGAACAAGAGCAGAAACAAGAAGAAGAAGTAACAGGTAATGTAATCAATGATGCAAGCCCGGAGAAGGCTGAAATGGACAGATTTGAGGTAAGTCCCCTACCAAGGAGATCAAGTAGGAAGACTCAATTACCATCCAAATTGAAAGACTATGCATTAATGACAAACATTTTAAACATTGTAGAACCTGCAAATTATGAAGAAGCATGTCAATCTAATGCATGGAGGGCTGCAATGCATGAGGAAATTGAATCAATTAATAAAAACCATACTTTGGATTTGGTTGAATTTCCTGATGGTACAACCCCCATAGGATGAAAATGGTTGTACAAACCTAAAATAAATGCAGATGGGAGTATAGAAAAACTTAAAGCTAGACTGGTAGCAAAGGGTTACTCACAGCAAGAGGGAATAGATTTCGATGACACCTTTGCTCCTGTAGCCAAATTAAATACCATTAGAATGCTAATTTCCTTAGCAACAAAACATAAATGGCAGCTACACCAGCTAGATGTTAAGTCTGCATTTCTGAATGGTGACTTGAAAGAAGAAATTTATTTAGTTCAGCCTAAAGGTTTTGTGAAAAAGGGGCAGGAACATCTTGTTTGTAAATTGAAAAAGGCACTTTATGGTTTAAAACAAGCACCCAGGTCGTGGTATGAGAAGATTGACTCATTTTTTGTACATCATTGATTTCATTGGAGCTTGAATGATCCAAATCTGTATACCAAGTTTAATAAACAGAGGCAAATTATTTTGATTTCTTTGTATGTAGATGATATGATCATAACAGGTGATGCTAACAATTTGATCAAAGAAATCAAACGGCGGATGTCACAGGTGTTTGAGATGAAAGATCTCGGAAATCTCCATTACTGTTTGGGATTGGAAGTATGGAGAGATTCTGGACAAACTTTTCTTACTCAAAGGAAGTATGCCAGAAGCTTGCTAGAAAAGTTTAGAATGGAGTAGTGTAGATCAGCAGCAACACCATTGCAGCAGAACTTAAAGTTGAGCAGTGATGATGGTACTAAAGAGGTGGATGCCACTATGTATAGATAGCTAGTTGGCAGTTTGATATATCTTACTACAACTAGACCAGATTTGGCATACTCTGTTAGTACGTTGAGCCATTTCATGTCAAAACCACTCGAAAGTCACTGGGTCGCAGCAAAAAGTGTGTTGAGATATCTTAGTGGTACTAGTAATTATGGTATTTTGTACACTGACACTTCTGATGTTACTCTAGCAGGTTTTTCAGACTCAGATTGGGCAGGTAACTTGGATGATCGAAGGTCTATCACAAGTTACACTTTCAGCAGTGGATCTGGGGTCATAGCATGGAGCAGCAAAAAGCAAAGCACTGTAGCCTTATCTTCATGTGAAGCTGAGTACCAAGCATTGTGTGCAGCCACATGTGAAGCTATCTGGTTGAGAAGACTTCTCAATGATGTAGGAGAAGAACATAAAGAATCAACTATCATCAAAACTGACAACCAGAGTACCATCAAGCTTGCATACAATCCAGTCTTTCATAAAAATACCAAGCACATCGATACTCAGTTCCATTTTGTTCGAGAGAAACTACAGTCAAAAGAGATATTTGTTGAATATTGTAAAACGTATGACAATATGGCTGATATATTTACTAAGCCTCTTGGGTGTGTAAAGTTTGAATTGTTTAGAAGGATGCTAGGAGTTCAGGATAATCTTTTCTCCATTAAGGGAGGGAGTTGAAAATAATTAATATTATTTTATATTAATGGAGAAATGGTTACACAAGTTGTAACGTATCTCCTTAGTTTAGGATTAGTTCCTACAATTTAGGAGTTTGTTTGCAACTTCCTAATTCCTAGTGATGTACTTAATGATGTAATTTCTCATTCATGAATGTAGAGTAAACTCAGAGTGTTCTCTCTGTTTGAGTGCAGTCTCCAGGTGCAGTACTCACCTGTGAGCTGCAACTTCTTTTTCAATTCAGTGTGATTTTTATCTAATTTTAGGATTTTGGCTACCCAAGGTCTTTGATGGTGTTGAATCAATTTCCACTATAAAAAACAATTTAAACACTTCAACTTTTTAAATTTTTGAATTTTTTTTAACTGATTCTCTCAGAAAACTACCATCCATACTATTTTGTTGAGTCCATAAATTCTATTATTAAAACATATGTAAAATAAACTTTTTTTATTGCATTTTATAAGTCATAGATCAAAGATAGATCTGTAGAAATTGACATGAATTTGTTTGTAATTCATAGATAGGTATTGATTTACAATGTTTGAAAATAATTTAGAGTGATCGTATTGTAATTTAGTTTATATTTATAAATGGTTTAATAATTATTAAAGAGGCAAAATGTTTATTAATTTAATTATATAAATTACTAAATTTAATAATAATATTTAAATACAATTATAATACTATTTTTTTTTTATAATATATAATAATAAATTATAATTTGTTTTTAGCTACAAAATAAAGTGAATGACTAATAACCAGCAGTTGCCTCAAAAGATGCAAAGAGAGGCCGATAAGATTTTTAAATAAAAAAAGTTGTACAAGAAAATAGCAATTGATACGTTAAACTTAAGTTTTTTTTTGTGTATTTTTTTATTAAGTTTATAATATGTATCTATATTAGAGTTGTTTAACAAAAACATTCTCCAATGTCAATACAACCCTATAGTGGAATATTAAATACTAAATTCATTACATTATATTTTAAAGTAATCTAACTAATAGATGAGATGATATTTTAATTTACAAAAATTGAGTGTCTCAAGTATCCATGCCTTCTTGTAAAAGGTTAAAAGTTAAAATTCAAAAAGGTAGAAAATATACATCTAGGAATCAAATCACTAGACAAAGACATTGAATTCATATTTAAGTATAGCTTCCTTAAATCCGGATCATACATTGCAATAAAAAATAACAAAAAATTAATTATAAATTTATGAATGGAATTCCTGAAATATTATTGAATCATACTTAATTAGCTTTTGAATCAGTAATATTTCCTACTTACTATTTAGTAAAATTTCGCCTCCATAAAAGAAAATTTCCTGGTAGTGTTTTTCTTTCTTACTAAATTTAATATTTCCTACTAAATAGTAATTATTATTTAGCCAATTTGCTTCTAAATTTCAGTAATATTTATTCAGTAAAATTTTTAAAAAGTAACTACAAATGAAAAATGCAAGTTTTACTCAAGGACGTTTTTTAAAAATAAGCAATTGACATGCCATTGAATTGCTCAGAACAAAGACTCAAAGGAAGAAAGTTAAAATTTTGAATTGTTGAGTATCAGTGCAAGGCATTTCAATTAAGTCCAAATATTCTAATCAAGCTAAAAAGACAAAACAATATCAAAAGGTATAAGAAAAATAAGAAATAAAGTCATCAAAGAAGCACTTCAAGTTAAATCAGGTTAAAGATAAAAATAAGAGAGGTAAGGATAAGGTTAACACTCCCCAGAGCACCTAACATAAGCTTGAAATAAAATTAATGCATACATCATTATGTAATATCCTAAAAGGGAGAATGCAGTAATACTAAAACACAGTATAAGAACTGCAGCAAAGTAAACAATAAATCTATATACACATTAGAATGCACAGAAATAGCTGAGCTATTTTATTATATTGGAGGTCCAAAAAGAAAGTAAAATAGTGCGCAAAATATGAGACACTCAAGCCATAAGAGTGGCCTAGAATAGCTCTACAATGATATCCCAAGAGGGACTACATAACTCCTGCTCCACTGGAAGGTAAACTGCATTGTCCCTACTACAACTGTAGGGACTGCAATTGCCTGAAAGATATAAAGTTAGATCTAGGAAGAATGGGAGCTCCGATGATGCTGAAATTGTAGATCTGGGCTCTATGATGGATTCCCAAGATAACCCAGGAGGGGTTTCTCAAATCTGTAAGTCTAAGACAACCTTCCTCTTTGGGCTTCACATATATGCTGCTGGGAATGCAGATTTGAAACTATATCTGATAATATGATGGCTGCAATTATGTACAATCAAATCTATGCAAGAAGGGTTGATCCCTTCACTAGATCCTTGGTCTAAAAGCTAAAGATATAGCTCATCCAATCTCTTCCACTGAAAATAGTTGTTGGATGAACAACAGCTTCAGAAAATTGCACTGTCAAAGAGGGAGGCTCATTATCCTGCTGCTAGATATGTCAAATTAGCTCCTGAGTGATGGAAAAAATAGATCCAATGTGAGGAGGTTATCCCTCATAAGATGTCTAGCTGAAATACTGAAAACTTACTTCCTCAAATAGATCTATAGGACTGAACTGCACAATCCTTGAAGGGATTTTTTCTGCATGGAGGTAAAAATCAATGGCTTGAATGCTGGATGTATATTTGTTGCTCCTGAAAGGCTGGATCTGAAAAGCAAAGTGGTAGGATGAATCTTCCAGTGGTTTCCTAGCTGAATGCTAGAAACAACCTCCTGAAGATGGAATGAAGAACAATCCCTTTTCGACTGCTACTCAAAGAAAGAGGTGGGATTCTCGCTCGAGAACACCATGTGCTAAACAACACTACAAACTCTACTAAATAGCCCAAACTTCCATAGAAATTTCCTCAGACAAATCTAGATCTAAACATATCAAGAAATGAAGAATCCAAATCATGCCTTCCATTGTGCCTTCACCTTCATTATATCCATGAGCCTTCCATAGCCTAGGCCCACTCCAAATTTGCATTGTACATGTGGATAAAGTCTCCATGTTTGATTGCAATGGATCCATGTCCTCCATCATGTTCTTATGGGCTGATCACCCTCTCCATCATGCATGCATTAAATTCACCACTTCCTCTACTATCTTATTATAAGTGCTACATGATCTTCTTTGAATACACTATGATCTCAGTTGACCTTATCAAAGATCCTCATGATTTTATATTTGAGATCCATGATCTTATTTAACTGTTTCATCCTATATAGTCTATCTCTTAAATGAGACATGATCTCCATAAATAGAGCTGCTCCACTATTCCATGTTCTAGATCTAGATTTAAAATATCCGCATCCACACATTAAAAGTGGATTTTATTCATCTTTGAGGTTTGTGGGTCCCTCCACCCTTTTATTTACTTAATTTCTTAAGAAAATCAAGCACAATAATATTCCAAATATGATGTGAAAATTTGAGAATATTACATCTACAAGTTTGAAAATAACAAAATGAATGCAAAAAATTAAACTAATAGACTTTGTAAATGGAACTTTAAGATCAAAGTTAAAACATAATATAATAGGTTGTTCTGATACATCAAATCCAATACTAAAATAATGGCTACTATGAACCTAATTTTAAGGCTATAACAAAATATTGTGAAAAAATAAATGGTACACGTAAAGAAACAAAAATAAAGTAATTAGGTTAATAAACATAAAATCAAAGATCAAGGAATACAGGTGATACATCAAATTCGGAGCTAAAGGAAGGCGATTAGAAAAGTTATAAAGACTAAAGACTAAAAAATAAAAAATAAACTAAAATGGAAAGAAAAAGATGAAAATGGTCAACAAGTTATAAAGACTAAAATATTAAAAATAAACTAAAAAGGAAAGGAAAAGATCAACTTGTTATTGGTCAAGAAAGAAAATGGTCAAAATCAAATGAATAAATCTACTTAATATAAATCTAAAACAAATGAAAAATAAAACTAACATGATCAAAATCAAATGAATAAATCTACTTAATATAAATCTAAAACAAATGAAAAATAAAACTAACAGTTGCTCTTAAAGGTGTAAAGACAGGTCGATAGGATTTTTAAATCAAAATAGTTGGACAAAAAAATAGCAATTGATACTTTTTTTTGTGTTTTTTTTTAATAAGTTTATATATATAACTATATTAGAGTTGTTTAACAAAAACATTCTCCAATTTCATTACAACAACATAATGAAATATTAAATACTAACTTAATTACATTATATTTTAAAGTAATCTATTATATTAAATACTAAATTTATCACATTATATTTTAAAGTAATCTAACTAATAGATGAGATGATATTTTAATTTATTTTAATTTACAAAAATTGAGTGTGTCAAGGATCTATTTATGCATATTGAGTGGTTCTAATAGTTAAAAATACATGCCTTCTTGTAAAAGGTTAAAAGTCAAATTTCAAAAAGGTAGAAAATAGACATATAGGAATCAAATCACAAGACAAAGTCATTGAATTCATATTTAGGTATAGCTTCCTTCATAAATCCGGATCATAGATTGCAATAAAAAATTAACAAAAAATTAATTATAAATTTATGAATGGAATTCCTGAAATATTATTGAATCATACTTAATTAGCTTTTGAATCAGTAATATTTTCTACTTACTATTAGTAAAATTTACTATTTAGCAACCAATTTCCTTTCCATAAAATAAAATTTCTTGCTAGTGTTTTTCTTTCCTACTACATTTACTATTTCCTACTAAATAGTAATTACTATTTAGCTAATTCGATTCTAAATTTAAGTAATATTTATTGAATAAAATTTTAAAAAAGTAACTACAAAATGAAAAATGCAAGAATTACTCAAAATCGTTTTTTAAAAAGAAGCAATTGACATGGCATTGAATTGCTCAGAACAAAGACGAAGAAAGTTAAAATGAAAGCCAAAAATTAAGCTAACAAACTCTTTAAATGAAACTTTAACAGCAAAGCTAAAACATAATATAATAGGTTGTTCTGATACATCAAATCAAGTACTAAAATAATGGCTACTGTAAACCAAATTTAAGGCTATAACAAAATATTGCGAACATATAAATGGTGCAAGTCAAGAAACAAAAATAAAGTAGAGCTAAAGAAAGGCGATTACCGTGCTCTGACAACTTCATTAAGGATGACAACTTCATTAAGGATAACTACTGTTAATTAGTTAAAAGACAATTCTTTTTATTATTGTGTTGAGAAAAGACTAAAATAATTACTATTGCCTAAAATTTATTTGTTTTCTAAGTAATTAATTAGCAATGATTAATTAATGGAAAGAAATTCTTAAAGAAAATAAAAAGTTGATGGTAAAATGTTTTCCAAGAATTGGTAAGTGGTTGGGGACAGTTGGAAAATAGTTACCTATAAATATTGATCCCAGTGAGAAGTAGGGGTTCTATTCTAGTTTGGAAAAAGGTTGAGGAATTTCCAGCTCTGGTAGAGACCAGTGGAAAGATCGCTAAAAAATAACCTGAAACTAGATTTCTGATACTGACTGGACTGGCTATCCTGAGATCACAGCATAAAGTGAATCCATTGTTAACCTGTATCATCCAAGTCTAGAGCTAGGGGGCAAGTAGAGGACTTAATTTCCTCTCTTGATGGTTCGGAGGACCACAACTTAAAACAAAGTGATACATATAAGTACAAATAGTTATTTTGTATTTTGTATATATGAAGTATTTACTAGTTAAGAACACGGGTGTTTGTATTCTATTATAAATAGGAATGCTGGTTATACATGTATTTTGTATTATGTGTATGTATAAATAATTATAATTTGAATGTATTTTGTATTATGTGTATGTATAAATAATTATAATTTGAATACACAGATGTACATATTCTACTTATAAACAGGAACGTTTGATACACAAATATTCTGTAAATCTACTTATAAGTAAACATCATTTGATTACACAGCTATTGTTTCTATTTATAAATAGGTACTTTTTATTACATGCTCTAAAAGGACTTAGAAAGTAATTCCTTGAATATTAAAAAGAAAATTATCTATTAACTGTGATAGTTCTTTGTTTACAGTTTTTCAGTTACATCATAGATTAAAACTCTATGGAAAAATCATAAGAAATTATGAAGGAAGAGTTCAACTAATATTTTAATTCTGATAATTTCTTTACCCAGAAAACTTATGAAGTTTAGTATGAATTTAAAATAGATTTATGCAGAGCTATGATTGTAGGGTGCACGATCTGGAGGAAAGATAAGAGTTTCTGGAACATGCATATTTTATTATTGTAAACCCTTGATTTGGTCTTTTACTACCAAGTTCAATCTTAAAACTGGACAAAATGGTTTTTAATCCCCTCGAATCATCTTAACGATTTTTAGTTCTAGAAACTCTGTTCGAAGCTAGAATCTAGGAGCAGTAACTTCAGTTGCCAAGGTATGTGGAGAAAGAGAGAGCCAGTGTGTTAGCCGAGGCCGAAGGAGTCACTGCAGTGCATGTCAGTCTTAGACTCTGTGCCAAAGAGGTTGGGGTTGGAGTACTGACCTGTCGAGAAACAACAAAAGATGTTATTCTTAGAGAATATAAAATAACTCTTCGTAATACTTAAAAAAATAAGAATACCAAGAAGTAAGAAACATGTGGAAGCACAAAGATGATCTTACATGTAGGAGGAAGAATCCCATATGGATAGCCTGCAGTATACAAGTAAACATTAAAACACTTAACGCTTATGAGAAGATTTGAACTCTCTTACAGCAAGAAAATGAATGCATAAAACCATATAAATTGCAGAGTTATTCTTACCTGATGGCAAACTAATGAAGAAAGGAAATCTCATTGAGTAGATTTCATGGCTGGCAAACAAGAGTCTGGACTTATTCTTAGCAGCATTTTTCTTCCTTCTAAATTGTCTAAGAATGTTTCGACCAATAGTGAGCTAGACGAAAGACTCAGCCAAAGACCTAAGGACCGAATAATCTAAAGGTCGAAGGATTATCCTCATATGAAAGCTTACACCCGGAGGTGCCATGAGCTTAAGAGCTGAGTAGAAAAAACAGAAATGAGTTCTAGATGGAACTTTCCAAGTATGTATTAAGTTTTGGAAGCATTAAGTCAGATCTCCTACTGAAAATGTAAGTCGTTGATTTGAAAAATGATCGACGGTGAGGGTCAGTAGAGTACCATAGAAAAGCGTGTTAAAATCTGTATGCAATCCTGGCAGCCGTCAAAGGAATTAAAGGTGAGTACTATGGTAATAAATGGAGTTGACATGCCAGCTAACCGTCGATTGAAAAGGTCATGGTGGAGTTATATAACGCAGATATGGATCAGCTTTAAGGTGGATGCTTTGAGAACAAAATAAAATCTCACCCAAACTTTAATCATATGACTATACAAATAAGCATCCTTTATTTCTATGATAAATCTTATAAACAATATGGTTATGTAACCGTAGTAAATTATATTAATAGAGGATAAAAGAAAAAATTAATTTATTTTTTTACTACGTAGTTTTTAAAGGGTTTAGTTGTTACAAGTGGTATCAGAGCCGCATTTCTATGCTGGGACCCTAAGGGTCGACTAAGGATAAATCTGTGTATGTGACTAATGCATAGAGAGAGAGAAAGACTTAAGTAAAGATAATGAGAAGAGGATTAGCATCAAAACCACGACAAGATGCTGGGGAATCCCAAGCACAACTGGTGATGAACCCAGAAATGTGGGTTGAGTTAAGTGTCGAACAACATCAACAAACTAGTCGGTTGCTTGACAAACATCAGTGCCAGCTAACCGTCGATTGAAAATATCATGGTGGAGTTATATAACGTAGATATGGATCAGCGTTAAGGTGGATGCTTTGAAAACAAAATAAAATCTCACCCAAACATTAATCATATGACTATACAAATAAGCATCCTTTATTTCTGTGATTAAATCTTATAAACAATATGGTTATGTAACCGTAGTAAATTCTATTAACGGAGGATAAAAGAAAAAATTAATTTATTTTTTTTACTATGTATTTTTTAAAGGGTTTAGTTGTTACAAGTGGTATCAGAGCCATGTTTCTACGCTGGGACCCTAAGGGTCGACTAACGATAAATCTGTGTATGTGACTAATGCACAGAGAGAGAGAGAAAGACTTGAGTAAAGATAATGAGAAGAGGATTAACATCACAACCACCACAAGATGCTGGGGAACCCTAAGCACAACCGGTGATGAACCCAGAAATGTGGGTTCAGTTAAGTGTCGAACAACATCAACAAACTAGTCGGTTTCTTGAGGAACAGCAGCACCAAACCAGTTTCCTATTGAATATAGTGTAGCAACTACAAGAGGAAATGGTACATGTTCGAAAAGATAATGAACGATTACTGCAAGATGAAGAAAAGATATTAAATAGTCTGTCGGACAAACAAAACCAGGAGGTGGAACATCCAAGTACTGACAGAGGCATACAAGAAGGAGATGAACAAAAAACGAGAAATAACACCATAGATAGAGTGGAAAAAATCCTATCTCAGCGAAGCAAGAATAAAAGTTACAATGAGGCAGAATCTAGCAGTTTGTCAAATGAGAAAGAGATTAAGAAGCAGAAAGTATAATTTCAGGGGGAATTTCAAAAGATTAAATGATTTGGTAGAAATCACCAGAGAACCAGATGGCCAGTAGAATAAAATCTTATGGAAGCATCCAGTAAGCTCGAGTAAGGTCAGATGACTAAGCCACCTCTACAGTGTTGGGGGTGTGGTGAGGCACACTATTACAAAAAATTTCCACAACAAACTAGAAATGATATAGTGGCAAATTTGCAGGAAGCTTCTACTGTAAGTGATGTAGCACGAAACATACCCCATATCAATGCAGCTTTGGAGGACCAATAGGCAGATTATCAGCCAACAATGATTGAACTAGAAGGTAAATTACTAACTAAATCTATTTCTATTTTGGTAGACCCAGGAGCAAGTCTGAGCTATGTTAGTCCCAAAATAGTGGAAATGTGTAATTTGAAAGAACAAAAATTTAAAACTTCATGGTTGCTATAGCTAGCTATCGGAGCAAAATGAAAAGTAACTGCTGAGATTCAAAATTGTATTTTGAAAATTTCAGAACAACAGTTACAAGTAGATATGAACATTCTTCCATTGGGATCCTATGATGTTTTGCTAGGCATGGATTGGTTAGAAAATCATTAGACCTTGTTGGAATGTAATGAAAATATTATTTACTACAGAATGAACGATGGAACACGTAAAGAGATTCAAGGAATCAAAAAGCCATTGTAGATATGCCCAATTACAACATCCCAAATGCATAAATATATAATAAAGGGATGTCAGTTGTATGCTATTTAGGTAGGGTATGCAGATTCCAAGGAAAAATTGCCTATGAAGGAAAATATACCAGTGGTACAGGAATTTCTGGATGTCTTTCCAAAAAATATTCCTAGTTTACCACCTAGGAGAGACATTGATTTCACCATAGAGTTACTGCCAGGAGCTTCTCTGGTGTCAAGGGCTCCCTACAAAATGAGTGTGCCAGAGCTAACTGAGCTTAAAATGTAGTTACAAGAAGTGTTGGATAAACGCTATATTCGTCAAAGTGTGTCCCCATGGAGAGCACCAATTCTATTTGTGAAAAGGAAATATGGGACCATGCAAATATGCATGGACTACAGGAAACTCAATAAATTAACAGTAAAAAACAAGTACCCCCTACCAAGAATTGATGATTTTTTTGATCAAGTAAAAGGGGCCATAGTGTTTTCCAAGATAGATTTAAGATCTGGATATCACCACATTCGAATTAAGGATGAAGACATTTAGAAGACATCATTCCATACCAAGTATGAACACTATGAATTTGTGGTGTTACCCTTTGGATTAACGAATGCACCAACAAACTTTATGAGGTTAATGCATGGAATCTTTCATCATTTCTTGGATAATTTCGTACTTATATTTATAGATTATATTCTCGTATATTCTAAAAATCAGGAAGAGAATAAGAAACATTTGAGGCTTATTATGGAAATGTCAAGAAAACACTAGCTGTACGCTAAGTACAACAAATGTGATTTCTTTAAAACAGAAATCTAGTATCTAGGCCATGTTATTTCAATAGAAGGAATAGTTTTTGATCCTGAGAAGATCAAAACCATTATGGAATGGCAAGCACTGCAAAACGTGGTAGACATTAGATCCTTTATGGGATTAGCTGGTTATTATCGAAGATTTAGTGAAGGATTTTCTAGAATTGCTTTTCCTATCACCTCCTTACAGAGGAAAGGAAAAGTTTTTAAATGGACAATGGAATGTTAGAAAATCTTTGAAAAGCTGAAACAACTTTTGACCACTGCACCTGTGCTAAGGGTAGCGGATCCTAACAAAGAATTTGAGGTATGTACTGACGCAAGTAAAGAAGGTGTTGGGGCAGTTCTATCCTAGGAAGGCAAAGTGGTGATATACGAATCAAGGAAGCTGAAAGACCATGAACAGAGATATTCTGCATATGATTTGGAACTAACACCAGTAGTACATGTGCTCTGATTGTGGAGACATTACTTGCTGGGTAAAAAAGTTTGTACTTAAAACAGATCATAACAGCTTGACTAGTTACTTCAAGCAAACAGATTTAAAATACATATAAGCAAGATGGAATGCCTTCCTAAGTGAGTTTTATATGGACATTTAGCACGTAAAGTGAAAAAAAAACCGAGTAGCTGATGCTTTAATTAGAAAATTACATGGTATATATCAGCTGTATTGTAATCAGATAGAAAATAAATTTTTGGAACAATTAAAGGAAGAGGCACAGAAAGATTCGGAATACCAATTTTTATGGCAACAGATGGAAGAAAACATGAAGCAAGGACATACATTCGAGTACAGAATAAATGAAGATCGGATGTTGACTTTTCGAGGAAAAGTGTATGTGCCTAATCACATGGCTCTGAAGGAGCTGATAATGGATGAATTCCATCACAGCAATTATGCAGGTCATCTAGGGTACCAGAAAATATTGACCGCAACAAGGAAGGTATACTTTGGGCCTGGTATGTGTAAAATATTGCTAAATATTTAAACAAATACTTAAAATGTCAACAAGTATAGGTGGAGTATCAACATCCCGTAGGATTGTTGCGGCCCATATCAATACCTGAATGGAAGTGGGAGGTCATATCCTTGGACTTCATTACAGGTTTACCGCGAACAAAAAAGAAAAATGATTCTATCATGGTGGTGGTGGATAAATTGAGTAAATCTGCACATTTTATACATGTGCAGTCCACTTACAAAATGACACAGATAGCCGACATATTTATGAAGGAAATTTTCAGGTTGCATGGAATTCCAAAAACCGTTATTTCAAAATGGGATATTAAGTTCACTTCTGAATTTTGGAAAACTTTGTTTACCAGTCTAGAAACTCAGATAAAATTCAGCACAGCTTATCATCCCCAGACTGACGGTCAAACGGAGCGAGTAAACCAAGTGTTGTAAGACATGTTGCGCATGTATGTAATGCAGCAGCGAACTAAATGGGAGGATTATCTGCATCTTGTTGAAGTTTCTTACAACAATGGTTATTAGGAATCTTTGAAGATGAGTCCTTTCGAGGCATTATATGGGAGGCATTGTCGCACGCCTATAAATTGGAACAACCCCGAGACAAAATTAATGTTGAGACTCGAGATGCTTACCGAAATGGAAATAGAGGTAAAGAAAATAAGACAAAATCTAAAGGCTGAACAAGATCGAAAAAATATTTATGCAGATAAAAAGAGGTCTTATTGAGAATTCGAGGTGGGAGACCATGTATATGTGAGAATTAAACCCAAGAGGACTACCTTAAGGTGGACCTCTTGTGCCAAATTGTCTCCCAGGTTCTGTGGACCTTTCCAAATTTTGGAAAAAGTAGGACCTGTAGCTTATCGGCTTGCTTTACCCAGCCACACACGAGTACACAATGTGTTTCAAGTATCCATGTTAAAGTGTTATGTGCATGATGCAAAGCACGTAATACATTGACAAAATATACAAGTAGGATAGGAATAATAATCCTAACTTGAGATATATATATATATATATATATATATTGTGAGAATTGATTTGGAACCTTATTGTTTTTCAGGTAGAACTGGACGACGAGTTCCTCATCGAGCCGCAACACATACTTGACCGAAAGGAAATCGTACTCCGTAAGCGAGTGGTTGCCTAGGTTAAAGTGAAATGGAAGCACTTCGAGCTGGATGAGGCTACTTGGGAGGACGAAAAATTCGTGCGAGAAGTTTACCCAGAGCTCTTTGCAAAAATAGAATAAAAAAAAAACACTGAGGACGATGTTACTTCAAGGGGGGAAGTTGTGACAGCTTCATTAAGGATAACTAGTGTTAACTAGTTAAAAGACAATTATTTTTATTATTGTGTCAGGAAAACACTCAAATAATTACTATTGTCTAAAAGTTAATTTTTTTCTAAGTAATTAATTAGGAATAATTAATTAATGGAAATAATTTATTAAAGAAAGTAAAAATCTGATGGTAAAATGTTTTCCAAGAATTGCTAAGTTGTTGGGGACAGTTAGAAAACAGTTACCTACTTCTCTGAGGATAAATATTGATCCCAATGAGGAGTAGGGGTTCTGTTCTAATTTGGAAAAAGGTTGAGGAATTTCTAGAGCTGGTAGAGAGTAGTGGAAAAATCGTTCAGAAAAAACCTGAAACTAGATTTCTGATACTGACTCGACTGGTTGTCCTGAGGTTATAGCAGCAAGTTAATCCAGTGTTAACTCGTATCATCTAAGTCTGGAGCTAAGGGGCAAGTAGAGGACGTAATCGCCTCTCTTGATGGTTGGGAGGACCACAGCTTAAAACAAAGTGATACAGATAAGTACAAATAGTTATCTTGTATTATGTATATATGAAGCATTTACTAGTTGAGAACACAAGTGTTTGTATTATGTTATAAATAAGAATGTTGGTTATACAGGTATTTTGTATTCTGTATATATATAAATAATTATCATTTGGATATACACATGTATGTATTCTACTTATAAACAGGAACGTTTGATACATGAATATTCTGTCAATCTAATTATAAGTAAACAACATTTGATTACACAACTATTGTTTCTATTTATAAATAGTGACTTTTTATTACATGTTCTAAAAGGACTTAGAAAGTAATTCCTTGAATATTAAGAAGAAAAGTATTTGTTAACTGTGATAGTTCTTTGCTTACAGTTTTTCAGTTACATTATAGATTAAAACTCTATAGAAAAATCAGAAAAAATTATGAAGGAACAGTTCAACTACTATTTTAATTCTGATAATTTCTTTTCCCAAAAAACTATGAAGATTAATATGAATTTAAAATAGATTTATGCAGAGCTATGATTGCAGGGTGCATGAGCTGGAGGAAAGATAAGGGTTTCTGGAGTAGGCATATTTTATTATTGTAACCCCCTGATTTGGTATTTTACTGCCGAGTTCGATCTTAAAACTGGACAAAATGTTTTTTAATCCCCTCGAATCATCTTAATGATTTTCAGTTCTAGAAACTTTGTTCGTAGCCAGAATCTAGGAGCAGTAACTTCGGTTGCCAAGGCACCTGGAGAAAGAGAGAGCCAGTGTGTTAGCCAAGGCCAAAGGAGTCACTGCAGTGCATGTCAATCTTAGACTCCATGCCAAAGAGGTCAGGGTTGGAGTACTGAACTATCGAAAAACAACAGAAGATGTTAGTCTGAGAGAATATTAAATACCTCTTCGTAATACTTAAAAAAAATAAGAATGCTAAGAAGTAAGAAACCGTGGAACCACGAAGATGATCTTACCTGTAGGAGGAAGAATCCCATGTGGATAGCCTGTAGTACATAAGTAAACATTAATACACTTAACGCTTATGAGAAGATTCGAACTCTCTTACAACAAGAAAACAAATGCATAAAACCAGACAAATTGTAGAGTTATTATTACCTGATGGCAAACTACTGAAGAAAGGAAATATAGTTGAGCAGATGTCATGGCGGGTGGACAGGAGTCTGGACTTATTCTTAGAAACATTTTTCTTCCTTATAAATTGTCTAAGGAAAGAAGAATGTTTCGACCGATAGTGAGCTAGACCAAAGTCTCAAGTTTGTGAGCTAGACCAAAGACTCAACCAAAGACCTGAGGACCGAATAATCTGAAGGTCGAAGGATTATCCTCATATGAAAGCTTACACCCGGAGGCACCATGAGCTTAAGAGCCAAGTAGACAGAACAGAAATGAGTTGTAAACGGAAATTTCCAAGTATGTATTAGGGTTTGGAAGCGTTAAGTCAAATATCGTGCCGAAAACGCAAGCTATAGATTGGAAAAAGGATCGACAGTGAGAATCAGTAGAGTACCATAGAAAAGCGCATTAAAATTTGTATGCAATCTTGGTAGCTGTCAAAGGAATTAAAGGTGAGTACTGTGATAATAAATGGATTTGACATGCCAGCTAACCACCAATTGAAAAAATCATGGTGGAGTTATATAATGCAGATATAAATCAACCTTAAGGTGAATACTTTGAAAACAAAATAAAATCTCACTCAAACTTTAATGATATGACTATACAAATAAGCATCATTAATTTCTATGATTAAATCTTATAAACAATATGGTTATGTAACCGTAATAAATTCTATTAACAAAAGATAAATGAAATTTTTTTTGTTTTTTTTTACCATGTAGTTTCTTTATAAATTATAAAATGTTAAAGTTTATAATTAAATTAAAATAATAAAATTCCCTCAAATCACCGCAATCCTTGATAAGGACTCACATGAAGCACTTTGTAAGACATATTTCACTTTGTAACGTCCACGTATTTGTATTTGTATTCGTAAATAACTTTAAAGTTGCCAATAAAATATTGAAAAACTATCATGGTGAGACATATAACACTTCATAAGTTTAAAAATTCCATAATTTTTTCTCCCTTATAAATTATTTGAATTAAATTAAAACAGTAATAATATTGTCCAATTTAGAATTAAATTGGAATAATGTAAAAAATTGATCAAATAGAATTACACTTTCCCAATCAATTTCAGACAAATTTCGCTCGGGTGTTAAGACTAATGCTAAAATGAACCATGGAGAGAAGAGAGAAGAGCGAAGAGCAATGGTATCATAAATGAGAAGTCATAAATCAGGCGTAGGTGGTCGGGCTGAAAAACAGATGACGACGACGGTGAGATTGTCTTCGGAATCCCTTTGGAGAGCCTCGTCGACCAACACTTTGGAACAACGCTGGGGATCGTTGCTTGAGATGAGCTCTCTCCTGGCGATGACTACGGCTTCCTCGCTGCTCATCACATCCCAAACACCATCGCAGGCAATGACCAGGAATTCGTCCTCTTCGCTCAGTCGCACCTGCTGCACATCCGCGTCTGCCGACAGAGGAATGGAGGCCTTCAGCCGCAAGTCTCCAAGTGCCCTGGAGACCCCCAGCTCGCGGTTGAGATACCCATCTCTGGTCACAAAACCCCCAAGGGACTCGATCCGCTTTCTCTCGGCCCTCATGATGGGCTTGTGATCAGTGGACATGTCAACAGCTATGCCGCCCCTTTTCCCCAAAACCGCACGACAATCGCCAGCATTGGCCACCACCAGCGACTTTCCCGACACGATGGCCACAACCGCCGTCGTCCCGGACGTGATTTTGGCCTCCGCCAGGGCATCGTCGGCCTTCAGGAAAGCATTCTTCAGGGTTTTCTCAACTCCTACTCCTCCATCGGAAAAATCAAGGTCGCCATTGCCCTCGCGGAGTATCAAATTGAGGAGGTTTTCTTTAATAAATTTGGATGCATCCCCGCCCAGATGCCCGTCGAAGACTCCATAGAAGGCCAATGAGTCGAAACCCGGTACCTTGTCGATGCAAATGTGCTCGTCTTCCATATGTGATCGCGTGACTCCTATGTCGGCCCAGCTACCCGAGCGCAACACTACTGGAATATCATCCAATTCTGTTTTCTCACCCTTTTCATTCCTACTACCTCCTCCTGCCATTTCTTATTCTTCCTATTCTTCTTCTGCGTTTACAAATACAAATTTCTTATTCTTCCTATTCTTCTTCTGCGCATACAAACACAAATTGGATTTTATTTGATTTCTCCTCCTCCTCCCCTTGTGGATATTTCTATTCTATTGATCAAGTGCCCCATCGCTCTCTAGATTTTATACCTAATTCGCCTCAACACACGCCTCCTTGTGTGCACCGTGCACCCTTTCGGATCACGCCTCTCCTTAAACACAGAGTTGTTAACCAAAATAAACAATAATCACCTTCCTCTAACGACCGAATATCGCTCGCCCATCCATCCCTCACTCCATTCCCTTTCCAACACTATTTTCAACATTCCTCATGCATAACACAAATTTAAACACTCGGTACAAAGTAATTTTTCAGCGCTATACTATAACTCTTTTTAAATGCATTTGCATTTTTAATATTAAATAGATTTACTGTGTTTTGAATGTTTTCTTATTATTTAAATGCATTTTTAATATATTGAAATAGGTCAATAATATTTGCATGCATGAGCCCAATCTATCTGGACATAGCAGATCTTTCCCTATCGCTCACCACTGTAAAATTACTGCAGTCTACCGGAATAAAGGTATTAATGGCTCTATCAATCAAACCTTAGATATCGTCGCAATGAATATCATATCCTAATACGGAAAAGTTTATCAAATTAAAATCAATACATCACCTAATACGAAAACAAGTTGACGGAATCAATTATATTATAATTCCCCATGACCAGGTTTAGATGCTACCAAAGTCCATATCAACGGCATTATCGTATTGCTACTTCAACCCAAATCACTTCGACGTCGATGGATGATCGATCTGGTGAGAGCGTTACTCAAAAATAAATAAAAGTTATTTTATATATATATATATGTAAATAAAATAGCATGCTATGTAGTCAAACATGTGTTAAACAATCTTTATTGTTTTTCATAATTCATTGATCTAGCTAGATATGTAAAGATTGACATCTTACGGATATGTGCTGTATATTACGGATTCCTCAAACTCAATGACATCTTCGGTGAATGAATCTGGTCTAGCACAGTTCTCTTCTAATCCAAAAGTTGTAAAGAAACAATTTGATGGAAGCGAGAACAAAGTACAATCTAGAGGCGATAACTCCTCCTGGTTTAATCCTGAGATTTAAGGAGGAATCGTCACTATGATCGAAGGCGTGGATCTTCGACGTATAAATAGCCTGCTGAGGTGGGAATTCATCATTACAACCTGCGGAAAAGCTTTCAGCACTATTCAGTAAGTCATTTCCTTATTGCTATTGACTTGGTACGCCTACTATTATCCCTAATGCATATTACTCTTTCACGAATTTAGATGCATTATCATTTGAAATAATTATAAAGATATATGGATGCCAAGAGGAGTTTGATTCTTTTGAGATGTTGTAAGTTTGTTTTTCTCTTATGGTCAAAGACATAATTTGTGGTTGTTTTCTTTTATTTCTTTTACAATTTATATTTTGCATAAAATGGTGTGATATTATAAGTATGCATGCTCTCACTTGGTTCATTCATGGAAACACAAATGTGACATCTCCTTTTCTGTACCATATTTTTTTTTTCTTTCATTTTATGATATTAGCATTTATTCATGTATGACATATTTACTTATAGAAGGTGAATCTATTCTTAAGTTTTCATATGGTATATTTATGCACGTTATCTAATATAAATGAGTTTGATTTTTGTTCATATATGTGGTCCATGTGCATCCTATATCATTTTTATGCCACTAAGTTCCACCAAGTTTCATATACCTCCACGCAACAAGGATGATTGAGTATAAATGTAGGAATTTAAAGGGTAATTTCCGTAGATCAAGAACCAAAGGTCACTGCTCACAAACAGATCACAAATCAGTACACCAGTATAATCACGTGGTTAAAACCCTCAAAGAGGGAAACAGTCCACGCCTTGAGCCAACGCGGCCACTTCAGGGAATTTATTAATATAAAAGAAAAGTTACATATGTTTCTCTCATAAACGGTTACCGGACAAATGACCCTCCATGCTCTTTAAATAAAGATCATGGACCAATCAGGTGTTAAGCCACGGGCCAAGTGCTGTCAATACCAAGGTGAGAGATAACCGTTGGATCACTACAAATCGTGACCGTCGGATTGTAAGTTAAAAATGTACATGGTAACGAAACACACTTTACCTAACTCTACACTAGACTAAGTTATTCTTAACTATTTCCTATATGTCGGAATATCCTAACATCCCCCCTTAATAACAACTTGGGATAGGATTGAAGGATTTACAAAGGTGACACAAAATGAGCCTATTTCCTATGTGTCGAAATATCCTAACATCCCCCCTTAAGAACAAATTGGGATAGGATTAAAGGATTTACAAAAGTGACACAATAGGAGAATGATGGAGGCATTAGAGCCTATCCCCCCTTAATGACAACTTTCCTGAACTCCAAGCATGGATTGAAGTTTGGTAAACTTCGCTTCTGTGAGAGCCTTCTTAAAGATATCGCTACTTGATCATTGGTCGGACAATACTGCACTTCAAGAACACGATCATGAATGAGCTTTCTGATGAAGTGTATGTGGATTTCAATGTGTTTCATACGCTGATGCTGAACTGGATCTTTACATAGTTGAATGGCGCTCTGATTATCACACCAAAGTGTAGTTGGATGCTGCTGATGAAGACCAAATTTAGATAGGATCTGACGAAGCCACATGGCTTCCTTGCTGGCTTCAACTGCACCACGATACTCTGCTTCTGTTGAAGAAAGGGAAATGGCACTTTGTTTCTTACACGACCAAGTAATAGGTCGTGAACCAAGAGTGAATACATATCCTGCAGTGGACTTTCGATCATCAAGGTCACCAGCCCAATCAGAATCAGTGAAACCAATCAACAAGGGAGATGCTCATGCATTGTAATGAATTTCAAACTGAATTGTACCTCAAATATATCAAAGTATTCTTTTAGCTGCTTTCCAGTGACTTTCATGAGGTTGGTGCATAAACTGAGCGACAAGACCAACCGCAAAGGAAAGGTCAAGATGGGTATGGGATAGATACAAAAGTTTACCAACAAGTTGACGGTATAAGGTAGCATCAACTTCAGGGGTAGTACAGTTGATTGAAAGCTTGACTCCAAACTGAAAGGAAGAAGGGGCAGGCTTACAGTCTTCCATGTGAAAGTGGTGTAGAAGATCATAGGCATACTTGGACTGAGAGAGGGTAATGCCTTCCTTGGATTGCAAGACTTGAAGACCAAGGAAATAATGCAAGTTTCCTAAGTCTATCATTTCAAACTCCTTTTTGAGGCTAGACTTCACATGGTTTATATGATTTGGATCACTACCAGTAAGGATAAGATCATCAACATAAAGAAAAAGGATGGTGAAGGAATTACCCACCTTCTTGGTGTAGACAGTGTTGTTAGAATGACACCTAGAAAAGCCATTATCTAAGAGAAATCTATCCATTTTGGCATACCAAGCCCGAGGAGCTTGTTTGAGACCATAGAGAGACTTCCTAAGGCGACAAACAAGGCTGGAGTCTTTTTGCATAAAGCCAGGGGTTGTTCCATGTAGATTTCTTCGTGCAAATATCCATGTAAGAAGGCAGATTTAACATCCATATTATGGACTTCCCATTTAAAGGAGGCAGTAAGGGAAAGAACAAGGTGGATAGATTTCATTTTGGCAACAGGGGAGAAGGTTTCAGTATAGTCAATGCCTTCAACTTGTGAAAAACCTTTAGTGACAAGATGAGCTTTATGTCTATCCGCTTTTCCATCTAGTCCAAACTTTGTTTTGTAAACCCATCTGCATCTAACAAGTTTTCTTCCTTTTGGAAGAGGAACAGGATCCCAAATATTGTTTACGAATAAGGAACGATACTCTCATTCATAGCTTCATCCCAATCTGGATGACCGGAGGCTTCTTCAAAGGTTTCTGGATCAAGTTTTTCTAGAACTTGAGCCAATAAGGAAGAGGCTCATTCGAACTGAGAACGTGTACGTCGTCGATCGGCAGGATCACCTGCAAGAGAACCTGTTGCATCCTGAGTAGAGCGAACCCATCTTGGAAGCGGTGGAGTATAAGGAGCAATTTCACGAGCTGGAGGAGGATTTCCATCCTCGTTTTCATCATCTAAACTAGAAGGAATGCTATTAAAAATAGAAGAGAGAGAGAGAGGTGGCACATATGCTGAATCAGGCTCGCAGGCCAAAGGTGGCACACCCGCCGAACTAGGCTCGCAAGCCGATATATTTTCATCAAACCTTACATCTCTTCTAATGATTATATTTTTGGATTTGGGTTGAAGAAGTCTATATCCTTTGACATCTTCAGAATATCCAACAAAAATACATTTTCCACTCTTAGGTTCTAAGGCTTTATGTTTTGCATCTGGAATATGGGCCCAAGCATCACTTCCAAAAACATGAAAGTGACTTACATCTGGTTTGATTGAGCTCCAAGCTTCTTCTAGAGTTATATTCCTTAAAACCTTAGTAGGAGTGCGATTTACTATGTAATTTGCACAATTAATGGCTTCTGCCCAAAAATTGAGAGCAAGTCCTTTAGATTGAAGCATACAATTAGCCATTTCTTTTAAGGTGCAATTCTTCCTTTCAGCTACACCATTTTGTTGTGGAGTATATGGAACAATATGTTGCAATTGAATGCCATGCTCAGTGCAGAAGTTGATAAATTTTTTGTTAACATATTCTCTGCCATTGTTTGATCTTAACTTAAGAATTTGATGTCCATATTGTTTCTCAACAAAGGCCTTAAAGGCCAAGAACATGTTAAAAAATTCACTCTTGAGTTTTAAGAAATATACCCAAGTGCGTCTGGAAAAATCATCAATGAAATTTAAGAAGTACTTGCAACCAGAGAAAGAAACAACAGGAAGTGGACCACATAAATCACTGTGCACATGTTGCAAAGGGGATGAAGCTTGCCAAGAGGCATGTTTGTCAAAACTATCTCGATGACGTTTTCCGAGTACACATCCGGAGCAAACACCATCTTGGAAAGATACCATAGGAAGGCCCGTCACCATATTTCCCTTACATAGAATTTGAAGAGAGCGATAGTTTAAGTGACAAAATCACTCATGCCAAAGTTTGCTCACATCATCATTATGAGTAACAAAAATAGAGGGAAGAGATGATGACCCAAAGTTGTCAAACTTATACAACCTTGTGGAATCATCAGCAATGCCAGTAGCTAAAATATGTTTAGGATCTTTGAGGTCCTTGATTACAACATCATGAGGTGAGAATTCTACTATTTCCCCTTCACTTGAACTATTTATCTGATAAACAGATAGAAGGTTGCATGACAAGGTAGGAACACATAGTACATCATTAAACTGACCACTATCGAGATGAATTGTTCCATATCCTACAACACTAAGAGATCTATCATCACCAACATAAATATGTTTGGTGTTACAATCATTTAAAGAAGAAAACATGGATTTATTTTTATCCATGTGGTAGGAAGCTCCAAAATCAATGAGCCACTCATGAGAAGGAGAAGAAGAAGATACATTTAATTCATAACCAGATCTTGATGCTTGACAACCAAAAGCAGAAAGTTCCATGCCTGAAGATGAAGGTGAAGAGTGCTCCAAATTGATGTTGTGCTTTTTCATTGCTACTTCTAAGGTTTCCATCTTCTTAAAACATTTGGACTCTATATGGCCATCTCGGTTACAAAAGTTGCAATGTCTCTCTCACTTCTTCCCTTTGTTTTGATTTGCCTTATTATTTTGGTGATTTGATTTTTCAGTTTGCGGTTGAAATTGCTTAGGGCCCTTGTTTGGTTTAGGACCATATTTTTTAGGATACTTATTCTTGGGATTCTTTTGATATGGTTGTTGTTGGGCTGCTAGGGCTTTCTTAGAAGTTTTTCCAGCAGTGATAAGACCAAGGTGTAAAATTTTTTCTTGTTCTCTTATCAAAGAATCACAAAAGGCATCAAAAGAGGGATTCTTGTAGGTGGTTCTTGAAGAAATTATGACTTCTTGGGTGGAATGGAAGGCGAAAACAGATACAGAGTATGCAGGACCAAGCTTAGAAAGAATGCAATATATGAGGCTACCATTGTCCTTTTCGATCTTACAACCTTCTAAAAGAATTCGGAGGGTCTTAAATTTGGTTATAATATCTTCAATGGAGGAGAAATTATTGGGGTCCAAAGTAAGCAACTCATTTTCAAGCTGCTGGGCTCGGATTTGATTTTGAACACCAAAAAAAGTTTTTAGATTTTCCAGGGCTTCATCAGGGGTGTCAATGTCAAGGATATGAAATCGAAGATCTTGAGCAATGGACATTCCTATCAACCCTTGTGCTTGATCTTGTTTATTTTCCTATTTAGCAGCTTTACCATCATCGGAAGGTTTAGTTTATTTTCCTGTGGCTATTCTATAAAGCCCTTTACTTCTAAGTATATCTACCATGTGAGGTAGCCATTAGAAATAATTGGTGCTGTTAAGAATAACCGGGCATGCACTTTCCATTTTTTTTTAATTGAAGCTGAGAAAAGCTGGAAATAACTACTCCAATGGAAATATCTCAAAAAATTAGGCCGTTTAAAAAAAAACGGCTCGAAAAAAGGCTTCCAGATGAAGAAGTTATGCCTTTTGAAAAAAATGAGTAGATGCTGAATAGTTACGGGAACAGGATGAAGTGTGGTTTTTAAAAAAATTCCACCCCTTTGAACAAAATTTTTTTACAAAAGAAACTTGAGAAGGAGATTTGAACCCAAGACCTCTATTCTCATAAACTAACCCCTCACCAAGTGAGATAGTAAAAGGATCATGTTATTTTAGAAAGGAGGAAGGGGGGATGATTATTATTATTATTATTATTCGATGTGTGTGCCTTTTATTGCACAAAAAACATAAAAAACAAGCAAAAAAAATGAAATGCAAAGCCTTACGGCAGAATGTTAGATTCTTGGTTAGCCTTATCGGCAACTATCACTTTTTTCACTATTTCTGATTTCCCGAGATCGCACAAAGACGCGGGGAAAGAGCATACGTAGTAAAAAAATCCCTTTTTCATGTTTCTGATTTGTCGAGATCGCACGGAGCGCACAACAAAGAGCATACACAGAGAAGAGGGTATAGATCTAGCAAATAAATAAAACCTTAATAAAGAAAAAAAATGAAATAAGTTGAACTATTAACAAATATAACTGCAAAATAGATGCTTTATACCTCCATATCTAAATTGACATAACTTGGGTAGCCATAAACCTTTTCTCATGAAACGAAAGGCGTTCCTCACTGTAACAGACGCTCTGGACACAACTGAGCAGTTCTCCAAGCCCAAAAATGTTCAGAAATAGTAGATCTACAAAATGGCATTCGCATGCAGTCAAACCGGCTTCAGATTTTGATCAACAACGAATGTGGCCCTCAAAATAGCTTTGATACCATGTAGGAATTTACAGGGTAAGTTCCGTAGATCAAGAACCAAATTTCACCGTTCACAAACAGATCACAAATCAGTACACCAGTATAATCACATGGTTAAAACCCTCAAAGAGGGAAACAGTCCACGCCCTGAGCCAACGAAGCCACTTCAGGGAATTTATTAACATAAAAGAAAAGTTACATATGTTTCTCTCATAAATGGTTACCAGACAAATGACCCTCCATGCTCTTTAAATAGAGATCATGGACCAATCGGGTGTTAAGCCACGGATCAAGTGCCATTGATACCTAGATGAGAGATAACATCACTACAAATTGTGACCGTCGGATTATAAGTTACAAATGTACATGGTAATGAAATGCACTTCACCTAATTCTACATTAGACTAAGTTCTTCTTAACTATTTCCTATGTGTTAGAATATCCTAACTTCCCCCCTTAAGAACAACTTGGGATAGGATTGAAGGATTTACAAAGATGACACAAAAGGAGCCTATTTCCTATGTGTCGAAATATCCTAACATCCCCCCTTAAGAACAAATTCGGATGGTATTGAAGGATTTACAAAAATGATACAATAGGAGAAGGAAGGAGGCATTAGAGCCTATTTGTATTTAACTACTTCTAGTATACCTATAAGTGGCACACTTCCTACATAGAGTTATAGGTTAACTATGGCATCCTTTGCATTATTTCAACCCAATGATCAATCTAATCTAAATTGATAGTGTTAAATGTCAATAAACCGAAATGACCTGGCATTAAATGGTTGGTTTGCACAATGGCAACGTGGAAATCCACTACCACTACTCGTACACTTGCCCATGTGGAAAAAATGGCCACCGCCACCATAACCAATCCTATGGTGACAACACAACCTATTCATGTGAAGGGCACATGAGTGTGGATGGTATGTGCGTGGACGGTGGAGATTTGATAATACGCATCGAATGGTGGTGATTTCTCGGTACATACCCTAACCCTGAATATCTTTCCTATTAAACGCCATTCAACATTTCGACCTCCTTCTCTGCATGATCGTCATTTTTTCTGGATGCACACTCCCAAGATCAGAAATTGTTTCCAGATCAGGCCTATGTGGCGTCATCATTCCCAAAAATAAGAAAGAGGTTGGACTCCATGGTAAGTCGAATTGTGTTTTTTTCTCAGTAGTGGTTTTCACATGTTTATTTATTCCTCTGTAAATACGGTACTCTGTCAATTCTCTGCTGATATTATAGATCTATTTTTTTCGTTCTTTTCTTGTGTTACTCTGGCTACACTCTTTGTTCCACTGGTTTCCTAGTTTCAGAAAGAAAGAAGAGGGTTGTTGGCATGCTTCCCTGTAGCCATAGCTGATGAGACCACCATGTGTTTTCTTTTGGGTAAGCTAGAAACACTCCTAGTTCTATTTTATGGTTCTTAAATCACACAACTTACGAAATGACTTGGTTTTCTAGCAATATATTAATACCAAATTTTTAGCTATTCCCCTAAATACACAAGTTTCTTCTTTTAACTAATAAATAATTTTAGTGAGGCCACTATCCAATTATAATGGCCCCATTGCTTCTCATGTACTATTTTAGGGTTCCTACATTGTAAGGGTGCCCTCGTCGCATGAGAAGAACCTCGACCCCTGGTTCTTTTATTTTATTATGAGTAGCCTGTCTACTCTCGTTTGTGCATATATCACCTTTTTTTTCCCAAGTTCACCAAGTTCTACTTTTTTTCTTGCTCCTTTCAAACTCTAACTTGTTCATTCTCTGTAGTTGTTTATTCCCCAAAGTTGGGATGGTGGAAGCCACAACTTTATACTACCAAGGTGATTAAAGGATGGCTCTCTGGTAGTTTAATTTTCCTTCCAGAATTTTACTATTTTTTTTTTAATTTCTTGTGTCGCTCTCATTCATTGAATTTGGGGTTGTCTTTATAGGTACATACGTGGGTCGTTCTCTCGTAGTCACATTCTTAGAAGGTTGGACTCACCATTGAGTAAATATTTACCATGTTTCCCAGGTCGATGCCTTTATTCTCCTATCATGTTTCAAGTTCCAACCCCTGAGCTTTTTCATGTAGCCGAGTTTTTTTGAAACCTGAAAAGTCTTCCGGATTGTTGATTCTGTGGCTATTTTCTCCTCGCTAACTAAAATTGATGCATTTCCTTCAATTTTAATGTTCCTTTAGTGATTACTTTTCTCAATGTAATTGAGATCCTTAGAGGGATGAGTTTGTTTTTTTGAGGTTTATTCAAAACTGTAGGAGAATGTATATATATTCCCAGTAGACTCTTCATGGCTCCTTAGCCACACGACTGTGCATAATCATTAGTTTATAATTCTGTATTAGTGGAATTATCTTTATGTAACCATAAAGACATGTGAGGACCTATATTATTACTAGTATCTTATGTTTTATCACTGTGCATATATAATAGGCCATACTAGTTAGTTTTGTTCTTTTTTTTTTCAATATGAATCTGTAACATATATGCTTTGTTTACAATATGAATTGTATTATATATGCTTGCTTTACAATGTGATCTAAAGTGATTTTTATAGTAGTTTTTATCTCATTTAACTAAACTTAACAGTTTGATGTTGTTCGTTTAATTTAATTGTGCTTAGCGGGTTTACCACTTGAATCATACGAAACGTTTGAAACCCTAGCGGAGCTCTGCACTAGGTCGACCTCCATGACCTAGGGTTTTCTGGTTCTGGCGTTGGCTGCCCTAGGCAGGCCTCCTCCCCCGGACTGATAAATCGTTACTTCTCACCTAGACAGCTTCAGGCTAACCGATGACCGACTCTAACAGGGGGACGGTTGCTCCCCCACTCATATGCCAGCCTCCTATAGGGGTGGCGACAATGGCTGATACTGTCAATCAACACAACTCTGGCCCATCTCAAGAAACTATAGGGGCAACACCCACAACGCAAACAACAAATACAAAAGCCGCAACAACAACGAACACTAAATCCACCACATGCATACCAAAGAACTCTAAGAAAAAAGTGATAGAACTCCCAGCGCACCACATCAATGGCAGAATCCAATTCATGAAAGATCACGCACTGATAGGCAAGTTCATGGGCTTCTGGGCCATGGAAAAAGTGTTGAGAGGATGGATAGCCTCGAAATGGAAACCCAAAGGCCATGTTTACCTAAATTTGTGCACTAAAGGCTTCTTCAATATATTCCTCACCTATTTTGAAGACAAAGATAGGATAATGGATGGGGGTCCATATTTATCCAACAATGTAGGTCTATACCTTAGACCTTGGACTGAGCATTTCAACCCAGATAAATAGGATCTTACCTGGGCACTGGTCTGGATCCGGCTCTACTCTCTCCCCCAAGACTACTAAGACGAGCTTACCCTCAGAGACATCGGCAATGCATTAGGAGACCAAGATCAACCGCTACACATCCTACGCTCGCATATGCGTTTACATGAACCTAGAAAAACCGCTAACAGGCGAGGTAAGTCTGATGCATGAAGATTTTGAATGGACACAAACTGTAGGTTATGAGCATATTCTTTTTAGATGCAGAAAGTGTCACCAACATGGGCATCTCTTTACAGATTCTCCCCTAAACAGGAAAGCCATTGCTGCAAAGGAATATAAAGAACATGAATTAGAAGGATTCATGAAGGTAGCAAGAAAAAAATGACATAACAAGAGAGCTACCCCTCAACTGAATAAAAAAGGACCTACGATTAGCAACAGCTTCGCAGCCCTAAATCAGCTAAATGAAAATGAACTTGAACAAGTCATCGAAGCTGGGAGTACCTCTACGGCGCAGGCCCAGTCCTCCAAGGCTCAATGGGACAAGCTCCCCCCCTAAGACCTTCTTGAAACCACCTACTGGAAACGGTGTAGGGGAAAACAACATGATAAAAGGCAAAGAACAGATCATGGAATCGATCCCAGAAGCAATGGAGGAAGAACCAGAGAGCATAGATCTGGAAAGCCTGGATCTCATCGGGTTAGAGGAAGCTTGCAACAAGAAGGACTACATCTCAATTCTAGAGCAACAAATCCAAAAAATATAAGAAATCCTCGCCAAAGCACAACAGCTCCCCTCCTTTGGTATCCATGGGGGCATGCTCATCAACACAAATACTTAACGAAAGAATCCTGCAAAAGGGGTAGGAAAAAAACCCTGTAAAGAAATATAGAAATAGGGAAAGAAATGGTGGACTTTGGGCAATTCCCCAAGCTGACTAGATTCTATGCCCTCACCTCCAATCATATCCCATGAATCTCTTCTCTTGGAATATTAGAGGTCTCAGTATCCCCATAAACCATAGGATCATAAATAAAATGATTACAGAGGAACATCCGACAATATTCTACATGCAAGAAACCAAATGTTCTAGCACTACTTTGGATGCCATCTTCAAAAAGATCTGGAAAGGCATCAATACAATAGTGGTAGATGCAAACGGGGCATCTGGAGGCCTAGAAATCATCTGAAACCCCCAAATCATCTCCCTGGAGAATTTTCATGCTAACAAACACTTCATTCATGCCAAATTTCACCTGATTGGCATGAACATCCATGGTCTGCTCACAAATTTCTACTCTCCACAAAACTCTTGACAAAAATTGGTTCTCTTGGAAAACCTAGAGGGAATCAACAAATAGCGATCCCTCCCTCTCTAGCTGTTGGGAGGAGACTTCAACATGATCACCAATCTTCAGGAAAAGAAAGGCGAAAGGATGCATTGGAATCAGATAGTAATGGAGTCAAAAAATTCATCAAGAGTAATAACCTTATAGATATACATACCTCCAATGGAACCTTCATGTGGAACAACAAAAGAGGAGGTGCCCAGCAGATAGCCTCAATATTGGATAGATTCCTCATTACCGAATCGGACTTGGAGGTAACATAGATGCCACCATCATCTTGGAAGCAGGATCTGATCATTGGCTGATACAACTTCAATGGATCCAACCAGGTAAGCATGAATCTAAACCTTTCCGCTTTGAACATTGCTGGTTCAAGCACCCAGGGCTCAAGGAAATGGTTTCCAAATGGTGGTCCTCCTTAGCACCTCCTCAAGGCACCAAAATGCTCGAGTTCCAGAAAAAATTGAAACTTCTCAAAGGAAAACTGAAAGTCTGGAATAAAACAACCTTTGGAAACATATTCATATAACAAAAAGCTTTGGAGGAAAAAATCAAGAACCTATAATAGAAAATTATCCAAGAGGGGCGCTCATCTGATTCAGATCATCAAGATAAATCCCTAACTATTCAGTTGGAAGAAAGACAAAACCAAGAAGAAGCCCTCTGTAGACAAAAGTCAAGAATCAACTGGCTCAAATAGGGAGAAAGAAACACCAATTTTTTCCATCACTCCACCATTCAGCACAAGATGCACAACATAATCATATTCCTCAAGAACCAAATAGGGGAAAGGCTAGAAACGCAAGCGGCCATCACTGAGGAGCTGTGAAATAATTTTAGGGACGTCCTTCAGGAACCCAACCACCAGAGGCATGATGCCATTGGGGAAATCAATAAACATATCCCCAAGCTGATAACGGAGCAACATAATAGGATGTTGGTCGTGGCTACCTCTCTATCTGAGGTGGAATAGGCATTCTTCCAATTGAAGGCAAGGAAAGCTCCCAGTCCCGATGATTTTACCACCGACTTCTTCCATTTCTTCTCGGAAACCATTCAAAACGAATTTCGGGACGTTGTGGAGGAATCACGTTCCACCCATTGGCTTCTATCTAAGCTAAATGCCACCTTCATCAACTTGGTTCCTAAAGAAGACAGAGCAGCCTCACCAAGTAAGTACAGACCTATAGCTCTCTGCAATGTCATTTATAAAATTATCTCCAAAGTTATTGCTAACAGGCTGAAGAAGCTCCTTCCCCTCATCATCTCCCTAGAACAAACAGGTTATGTGGAAGGTAGGCAGATCCTTGATGGCATCATCCTAACTCATGAAGTCATTCACTCCCTCAAAACCACCAAAAAACCTGGCATGCTTCTTAAAATTGACTTATCCAAAGCTTTTGACAAACTCAGTTGGGACTACATCAATATATATATATATATATATATATATATATATATATATCTTTAATTATAAATATTTAAATATATAATATTTAATATATATTTTATCTCATTAGGGGCATGCTTGATAAACACTCTTAATATGCATAAAATTGGTCAAAGTTATTGAAAATTTTGGCGATTTAAATTTGTTTTTTTTCTTAAAGGAATAACTAACATTAGTATATTGCAATATTTCCCAATGTATCACAGCCCCATGATGTGGCACTTTACAACCATTGTTGGCTTTATGAGGCGTTGGCGAGATTTCGCTTCTTCCTAAACTACTTTTACCTCGACCATGTCTAACACTTCAATATTTAGCTAATTTTCCATTCAAGTGTTTGTATTTTTAATTATGTAGCGGAAATATATTTCATTCAATTACTTCTTTAGATTATACAAATCTATGACAGTATAAGAGAAGTGTGATATCACAAATACAATATTGAACACATATATGTGATGGGAGGGGGAAACTCCCCAAAGTAGTTTTCCCTTATTTTTATTAAATGGCTATAAATAATATACAACAACAATTTACATGTACAGAGGTGTGGCAGTTTCCTGGCCCAAACCAACAAAATCGTCCACCCAGTTCAACAATTTGTGCAATCTTTCCCTGCCCATAAATCCCAAAATATTTTTCCCATCCAAATACCAACAATTTTTCCCAGTCATGCAGGCTCGCTGGGTGAGCCTCACTTTTCCCTATGCTCTCCTTGTGTGACTTCCAAATTTTCTGTGATATCGCAAACTTGCCCTTGTTATGCGACCTATTTTTTTGATGTCCTCTTACTTGGTCAAACTTGTCTGTTTCCTTACTCGAATGCCTGTCCTCTTCATTTATACACGTTCAACTTCTATTTCCATGGGCCAATGCCCCTTCAAGCCATTGAGTCGACCCTTCTTCCTCATGTGGGCACTCCTTCATGGGTAGCCATGCCCTTGGGTTGACCTGCATATAGGTGGCCTAATGCCCCTTGCTAGGCAAGCGCGCCCCTAACTGGGAGCTCTATCACTATATTCTCCACCCTTTCTCATTTTTCGCAATTTTCGTGTTGCTTACTCCTTTTTCATTTCCCCTTGACTCGCTTTTCAACACCCTTATTTTCTTTGCATGTTATGTCATGGCACTCTAGTGCTCCTCCTTGGTGTGAACGCGCAAGTGGGTGTGGGTCGTCGAGTTGGATTATCGCCTTGTTGTGTTCACGTGTGCCCCTTTGTGCACTCTCTATTATTTCATGTGGGTGGACACTCTCCCTTGTGATCTCACCATTATGTATCGCCCGACACAACACCCGATGACCTGCCTTCATGCGGGTGTGTGCCCCTCAAATCGTTCACACTTCATGTTGTCATTGTGTCAACCAAGGCACCCCTTCTCCGTGTGGGCATGTTCTTCGCGCTTGGGTGCTCTCGTGTCGTGCGCCCCAAGTATTTTCCAAGTCGTTTCCTTGTTGCATGGGTGGGCGCCTTGCCTTGTCTCGTCACGCCTCGTCGTGTGATATTCCCTCAACTCGGTTCCAAATCGGGTTTTCATCACTCCAAGTGTTCATGGACAATCATGGGTGCCTGTTGGCCTTGGTGCCAACTCGAGGTCCTAACACAATGCCAAATGGTGGTGTATTTAGATACAGAAAATTTACAAAGTTCTTTACAAAAATATATTTAGCGGATATTATCACAAATTCCATAATGTTATACATTAGTACAACCACATTTACTAATATGGTTGATAAAGGCATTATTTTCCATATTAGTAAATGTTGTTATGTTATTAATTATGATCACCATTATACACCAATAATTAAAATTATTGACCTTTTCAAATAAGAGATTTTATATTTTAATAAATACTTCAACTACAATATTTTTAAATTTATAATGTTTATTCCTGGATGCGGATGACACGCTTGACACGGGTGGACAGAAAATCCCAACTCATGCGGACTACGGAGATCTCCAAATCAATTCCCGACCGGCTGCGGATCCAATCATAGTTATCGCCTTGCACGATCCTTCCAGAAACATCGATCATGCAGAATGGATAGGCCTAGTGTCACTTGACCTAGACCATCACCAAGTCACCCTTACCTCCATTAATGACCATGCTCCATAATCAGTATTGCAGCCTCGCTTACCCCTCTGTGTCTGCCCAACAGCTTGAGCCTCACACGCAGATCACTCATAGCCTCTCTGACATGCCTTATCCACAATCCTATATATTCTCCCATTCTCGGCTCCTTCCCTCCATCATATGCTTTCTTCTACATTTTTCTCTACTGATTTGCATGCTCGTTGATACCAATCAGCTACGAATTCCAAGTTCCAGAGTGAGGCTCAACAACCCCCTTTTCCTGGTGCATTGCATCCTGTGCAACTTCCCCCCAGCCTCTATAGTTTCTCCTGCCCCTATTCTTCAACTGCCACCCCTCCCAAGTGCTCAATGGCTCCCAGGTTGCGCCAACGCACTATCTGTGGTGGTCAACGAGGGGCTCTCCTAGGCCGCTACCATCGCGGCGAGGAAAATCACCGCAAATGGCTTGAGGCCTCTTCATCAAACTCCCATACTAGCCATCCTTCTTTTCCTGAGCAGCGCACAAAATCCTCCAAGAGCCCAGCATAAAGAGGAAGATGTGGTGCGAAGACGTCCACCTCCACCTCTAGGGCTCCCTCTCTGCAGAGCATTCTGATACCCCCAAACAACCCTATGCAGGCAGATGAAGACATGGATATTTGGATCATGGATTCCAACGGCGTCTAGACAAAGGTTCCGGATGGAATAGATCTAGACTCCCCCATCCTCTGCGCTTCATCAAATCTCCCCATTCGCACTGCTGCTAAAGTGGAAGCTGCCAAGGAAAAGGCTATCGCGCAGGCTCCTGCCTGTGCCATCCTCGATGAAGCTCCCCATTGCAGTGATGATGAGGATGTGCAATGTTTGTGTTGTTGTTCAGTTCTATTTTTTTTTTGTCATCTTTGCCTGCAGGGCCACACTGCCATGTCCTCCTCTCATGCTCCTAAATGTATCAGCACTACTGCGCACACAGTAATTTTTTCTCACAAGTTTTGTCTGGGCTAGCCCCCTCCCCCGCGACAGCCCAGAAACAGTGTAACAAAGGCAGGGATTAGTTAAGTGCAACTTACCAACCCTGCCTATAAACTATGTACTTACATGTTTCAAAATTAATAGATTACCACAACTTACCAAAAAAAAATTATAACGTTTTTATATGATTAAATAAATTATTTGAGATTTTAATAAATACTTCACCTACAACATTTTTAAATGTGTTAGGGTTAGTAAATTTAAAAAACAGACTACTCTAAAATTATATTATTGAGCTGAGAGGCTTATTCTAAAACCGAGTATGAGAGAAATGTGTAATTTTGTCATTTCTCAATCTCAAGTTGACATGTATCCTTTTAAAATACATATATTCAGCTAATAAAAAAATAAAAATGAATATACATGCTTTACTCTTAGTAAAAACCATAAATAAAATATTTTGATGTCCATAACAGAAAAATAAAACAGCTAAGAGTATTAAGAAAAAACAAAAACAAAAACTATGAAGTTGTATATACTTTCTAAAAAACAATATTTATTTTTATTTTTTAGTACACGATATTTGTTGTACTTTCTAAAAATATTTTAATACATACATGATTTAAATAATATTTTTGAAAATATTTCACTACATGACTCAAATAATGTTTTTAAATATGCATGTTGACTAATTTATTTCAATCTCAACTTCATGCATATGTATATAGAGAGAAAGTAAATGAAAAATTAGTTTAGTGTTAATCATAATAAAATCATTTTTATGTGGAAAACCTAGTCCATAAATGAAGTATTTCAAGAAAATTATTTAAATGTGTATATAATATATATGATTAAAAAAACCTATATATACATTATATAAAGTATTTGAAAAAAAATAATTATGACTAAAACATTTTAAGTAGTCTCATTCTGCCCTTTTTTTTAGTATTTTTTTTTTTGTCAGTTTTGCTTGAAATCAAGCAAAGATGTGTTCAAATTGCAAGTTTATGTTGTAAATTTTGAAGACATTGAATCTATTTTCTATATTCAAAATTGTAATTTAAACAATGAAAAACTACATGTCATTTCTAAAAAAATTACAGCTTGAGTGGGTCTAATGGTTAAGAGCATGTGTTTCCCCTTAAGAGGTCATAAGGTTAGAAACTTTCATTATAAACGATGTTTACACATTGAGGAATTTGATCCCTCTTGCTCTTCCTATATCCATGGTTAAGATGGATCTATATTGGTATATGTAAAATTATCAAAACTAGGGGTGATGAAACACAAAAGTAGTTCCATTGGGTTCCTGCATATCGCAGGTTAATAGTGGACTCTTGTATCATTGGGAAATATATTGTTACCATAAATCATGGAATACATCAAATACAATTATTTGAACCATTTTTCCATTTTACATTAAACTTGATATATAACCCTAAATTGCCTTGGATTGTATACCCTCTCACTGTACATTTTCTATCCTCTTCATTTATTATTTTCTCTGGACCATTTGCATTCTCATTAAACATCATGAACCCTAAAATTGCACACAACTCACAATATTTCATACCTTTGGAAAAAGATATGTGGACGCCTACATCAGAGAAATTTTGAGGTCTAAAATGGGCTTCTTAAGGAATATTTTAAAATAAGAGTGGAAATATTAAAATAATATTAGATTACCTCATCAAGTTTTGGAGGAAAAAAGAGAAAACTACTTTTTTAATTCATATTTTCAATTTATCTCCCTATGATTTTACTCAAATTCAAGCAGGAGCACTCGTTGATGCGAAATTTAATTTTGCATCCAAGGAGTATCCATGTTGGATACTTTCGATGAACCATATTAATGAAAAATGTGAAACACGTGAAAAATGTGATTGCAATCATGTATTTTCATGTATTTCACATTTTTCGTGTAGTAGAGTCGATCAAAAGTATGCAACATAGGTAATCCTTTGATAAAAAAATGAATTTTGCATTCAACGAGTGCTCCCAAGGAGATAAGATGAAAATACAAGTTGAAAAGTAGTGTTTTTTTTTTTTCTATCTTTTAACTCCAAAAATGGTGAATCATATCCTATGGTTGACATCATCATATTGAATCTTATTGGTTCTTATAAAGTTATTTTTTTTGTACTTTTTTTTTAGGCCTATTTTTTCCCTCAAAATTTCTCAAATGAAATCAGAAGCCTCAGAAAATCTGACATGATTCTAGTCTTGATAAATTTCAAGTCATGTGATGAGAAAATGCAAAATAAGTACTCGCGGACATCCACTCTCATAATGAATAATATAATGAATATTAAATTGTGTAGTGACAATATCAATAGGAAATTATTACGTAAAAAACACAAATTTATTGCTCAAACATAGATGGGTAAATTGAAAAGATCCATTTCACAAATGTACACATAATTCATGATTGAAAACCAAGTTTTATAAATTATTTTTAATAAATTAAAAAACTATTAAAAACTTGTAAATTTCAAAATTTGCAAAAACAATTTGTAAACATTTGGTATTTTCCATTAAACAACATATAGAATAAAAAATATTCCCATAAAACAAATCTTCACCATTCATTTAATAAAAAAATAAAATTCTCAAAACCCAATTCTAATATATAACATGCCTATCAGCATTATATAATAATAATTATTACATAATAGAAAATATCTAAAATATAGTTTTTATACTCGATTTTCTATACTATCCTCTTTGGGCAAGGCTACTTACATTTGTTTCCACTAAAATAATTAAATTCTATAAGAAATTATTCAATTTTGCATGACTTGGAATGATGTAGGTACGTAGACTATGGCTTAGATTACCATTCCTTTTATGATGCTATTATATAATGACACTTCTTATTATTTTGCAATATTGGCTTTTGGTTAATAGATCATCGACGCTTACTTGTGACTTCATCAAATCTTTTTAACTTTAACATTGCATATTTCATGTGTGTTTTTCGAAAATTTTTATTTGACATTTTAACATTTCATATTTCATGTGTGTTTTCGGAAAATTGTTATTTGACAACATTATTATACTTGTCAAGGGTAGGTATAGTGATTGATAGGTGGTTGACTACATATTAGACCTTTTTCAATATTTTGTAGTTTAATCAATGTTTTTGAATTTATTTTCATTTAAAATGAGCTAATTTGTATTTTTGTGGTTTTTGATTGGACAAAAATATTAAACTCTTATTGGACCTTAATCCTTTCGAGACATAATTTTTGAAATTTTTCAAGATATCCAAAGTTTTATCAAACTTGTCTATATTTTCAAAGAGAATTTATGCAAAGTTTCTATTTTTCTAGTTGCTCTCGACATAGAGATTTCAAATAATATCCTAAGTTTTATCAAACCTATTTATTTCTTCAAATGGAGTTTATCCAAAGTTTTTATTGTTCTCACTACAAATTATTACATATTTCAAAGTTTAGGTTTTAAATACAATTTTATGTTTTATCAAAGAAATTTTCCATGTAAAATTAATTTCCACCAAAGTTTTCATATGAGATCATGTCCATTGTGGCTCTTGGAAAGTTTTCCATCTGCCATGCTTCTTACGCCATTTGCCATGGTTCTTACCAAGCCATGGTAAGGACATTACCATGACAAAAAAACTGGCCAAATTTCTCCATTTCTTTATCATTTCCCATTTCATTTATTTTCCATTTCCAATTTTAGTGTTCTCCTTATCTCCTTTGCCCAATGCTTTGAAGCATTATGAAGCAGCATTGTTGGATACCATATCCCCTTTTTTCATAGTACTTTGAAGCTACATGAAGTAGCGTTGTTGGATACATTGAAGAAGGGTCGCCAGTGAAATATCGTTTTCACATTGAAATGTCAACAAGTACGGAACAATGAAGACAAGTGAAGAGAAATGCAGACAAGTACAAAACAATGAAGACAAGTGAAGAAACAAAATATAAAAATGAAGACAATTGAAGAAAAAAAAATTATTTCATGCTCTTGAAGGTAATTAGTGCACCTCATATTGTTCTACATAATCCGTGATCAGGCACAAGTTCTTACCCTCCACCACTTCAACCAAAGAAAAATAATTTATCTCTTCCATTTGTCGTGCCTCCTATTTGAAATATCTTTGTCAGCTCATTATTTCCACCTACATAACCTGAAATAACCTTGTTGACTTGAAATATCAGTGATGACCTCAAATATTCTTGATGGTTCAATATTTCCCCTTGCATGACCGAAAGTTCAAAAAGTTCAAAATGCATAACTAGTGTTCCATGTATTCCTTAGCCTTAATTCTTACATTTTTGCGTTTTCATTATGGGGCTAATTTGCTTTTCACAGTAGGTAAAAAATTCTTTTAAACTTATTATTGATGGTATATAGAGTTCTGTAGCTAATGACCCAAAAGGAAAAATGGGCATATAATTTGATTTTGCACCTTTGATAAATACTACTGAAAAATATTGATTTCCTCCAATCAAGGAGGGGGACATGAATATTCGTTGTTGCCGAGAATTTGAAATTTTAAGTTAGAACAGTTTGTGGGAAACAAAAAAAAGAAGTATGAGGAGGGTTGTGCCCTGTGAATAGATTGTGTAACAAACTACCTAATAGTCGTCAGGAATGTCACGTTGCTGGACAAGAAAAATTATTTAGTATGTGAGCTAATACAAAAAATTTATCAAGCATCAAAAAATTCAATTCCTGGACAAGCAAAATTATGTATTGTGTGAGCCAATACAAAAAATTTGTAAAGAGAACACGTGCACCAATCATCCAAAGATTCAATGTACCAGGAGAAATGTCAACCTCCAACCAGAAATTCAATACAAAGAAATGTCAACATCCAACCAGAAAATCAATACAAGAAATTTCATGTCCGAAGAGTAATGCTAAATTTCGAGCATCAAATCACTACCCAAACATTCTTTCGAATCAGAAATTAGGTAGATATACCTTTTTGTTTTGTTTCTCTATTATTACTTTTAACGTAAATAGGGTATTGTGGATCTATACTATGGATTGTTTCTATGGATTTATAAGGGACTTTGGTGTGCATCACCCAACGGTTTTACGTGAAAACACTAATGCAGGGGAATGTTTCCTATCGCATTTCAAAAAATCAAATAATAAAAATAAAATGTATTTAGCTGCCTTTTAATTCAACTTAATAGCCTTTGGAAGCATCTCCTATGGCATAGAGCTTGAGTCCTACTTCTCTAAGTCCACATCAATATCCTCAACATCTAATTTCCTTGCTAGAAGGCCTTGTTGCACTTTTCTTAGAGTATTTGGAAGTTTTGAGAAGATAAGGAGGGCTTGGAACGAGCATGAATGGACAATAAAGCTGGCACATGATAAACAACATAAACATGCACATAGCTAGATGTAAAACATGCACATATCTTGTATTAATAATTTATAAAGTAAGGTTATCATAACCACCCTCGTAGGGTATAATTAATAATTAATAAGGTGAGAGGACTGCATTTATAATGTGAAAACAATATTTAGATTCTATTTCCGTTAGACTACATTTGAGCTGAATTGATTAGATGTTTCTAACATAGGCCATATTTTTGTCTCCAAATTCTAGTACGTCATTTCTTCATGCAAATATAGTGAGACTTTCGTTCTAGTTTCCAATGTGTTGTAATGAAATCTACCTGATTATATTTGAAAACAATCTATTACATTTCAATGTTAGATTTCACCATTTTTTTTATGGTGTGCCTATGAAACCATGCAAATATAGTGCGACTTTCGCTCGAGTTTCCAATGTGTTGTAATGAAATCTACCTTATTATATTTGAAAACAATCCATTACATTTCAATGTTAGATTTCACCATTATTTCAGTGGTGTGCCTATGAAACCGTGCAAATATAGTGAGACTTACACTCCAGTCTCTAGTTTCCAATGTGTTGTAATGAAATCTACCTAATTATATTTCAAAACGGTTAGATGATCCAAAATAATTTTTATCATAGGTTATAGTGTTTGAATAAAATAATTATTAATTTAAGATATTAAATTAATAATTATTATTCTAGAATATTTAATAAATCTTTGAGATATTTAGAAATAGAAATTTGTTATTAAAAATTAGGACTCTAGAAAAGATTCGTTTCCTAGGCTCTAAGTTAGGAGTGAAGTTAGTAGAGTGATTAGAAGCTCATTTATTCTAAATGGACACTTGTTTATTTTCCAAGTGATCCATAACTGGATTAAGTTAGAACATAGAGCTTATAAATAGGTTAGTTTCCTATTTTCATTGGAATGTGTAATGAGAGAATGTGAGAGTGTGAGTTTACGTGTGTAAACCCCTGTAATTTGCTATGTAATCTTTTTGCTTGATCAATAAAGTTGTGTGTCTGAGGACACTTCTGCAGTTTCATGTGGTATTAGAGCCACGGTAATGCTGTGAGGAGGAGATTCCAGCTCTACCAAGTCGTGGAAAACTCAACTCCGTTGAAGTGATCAACAAAAGATTGGTATGCAATTTGCAATTTTTTTTTTATTGATTTTAGATCTGTAAATTCTAAAATCATTTTTTTTTAAAAGAGCAAATGCAAAATCTGTGTGAATCTCCTATTTCGAATTGTTGAGGCAACTTTGTTTGTAAGAATTTTGTTGCAATAAAAACAAAAAAGGAAAGCGCTGTTGATATAGCGCGTCAGCACTGAAGGAGAGAGCGATGTTGACATAGTACATCTGCAAGAGAAAGCACTGTATAATTCTGTATAATTCTGCATAATTCGATTTGAATACACAAGGCATCAAACTTTAGCTGCGTTGAAAAGCCTGTCAGCATTTTAACTACCGCAATCTCACGAGCTTTATATCTCACGCGCCTTCATCTCAAAGCATCCAAATAAAACAAAGAAGGTCAATGCCGCGAATGTGCCAGGCACATTTAAGACAGGATCCAAGGCATCTGCTGCCTCATCCTACACTTGTCAAAAAGCCTTTCCTGTGCATAGCAAGCATGAGATAGTATTATTACAGTTCAGAGAGATCAAGTTGGGAGAGTAAGATCGAATCATAGGACCGAGGGACCCTTGAATCCGAAGGAGTGAAAGGAGTAAGCACCGAGGAGCTACGTAACACTTAGTATTTTAAAAATTTGACAGAAGCCTGTCATTTGACAGCGCCGAGGAACGACATTTGACAATTCCAGGAAACAGAACTTTCAAGTGACCGACGCTAGGCTGGATGTCTTAATCCCAGAGATAAGGAGTTGTCAAGGCTCGCTTAAGGAGAATAAGTGGCAAGGAGGGTCGAGCTTACGTGGAAGAGTGGGTTTGCCCAGAAGTTCTACGTTTTGTTTTATGCTCAATCATTGATGAACTGGCCTACTCTGTTCGGCTTTCGTAGCATCGACAAGACAACAGAGTGGGTCACGCATGGGGATTCTACCTTGGTTGTTGATATAAATGCTTCTCTCCATTGCATCCAGCTAATAGAAGTGGAGTTGCGACACAACAGAATAGTTTAGAATAGTTTGGATGGCGTTTTTTTTTTTGGGGTTGAAATTTGACAAAAAAAAAAATTTAAAGTGCATGAGGAGACAAGCGAGAGGCTTGTGAGAAGCCAAGATCTGGTGAGGCTAGAATGGGTCTATTATTGTAAATATGTTCAAACTAGGCCTTTGTAATTATATGTATACAATAGAGAATATCTCTCTTTCGACTATGTTGTATACAGATTTAAGGATGTTTTGTATTTTCTTATAAAATCCTTTTCTATCCTATGAATGAAAGTACAAATATTGAAGGTGCGATGAAGCTCATAAGGGATAAAATTCGTGGATTCAATGAGATGCCCATCGAATTTTTGTGCAAGTATCTGGAGAGATAAGTGTGACTCAAAGTAATTTTACTTTGAGGGGGGGTAACCTTTTTTTTACTAGATTGTGCAAGAGCACTATTGTAAAAGTCAAATTTTGAAAGTTGCCTTGTAAATATTTGAGAAATTGACTAGAGCCAAGTGCAAAGCTCAGTCAATTTTCTCCTGTTTTGAGGGTCAAGGCCAAGCCCCGATAGTTCGTTTTTTGCGTCGTGTGTTGTTGTTGTGTTGCGCATCTTGATATTTTTGGAGCTTGAGTCATGGTGTGAAGTCTTAACACTACAATGTCTAAGTTGATTAATTTCTTTTCTGATTCCGACAAACTTGAAGGCTCAAAATCTTACAAAACATGGCAATGCCTCATCGAAAGCACTCTTGTTTATAATGAACTATGGCATGATATTTGTGATGGATATGTAAAGCCAAATAAACCTATAGATGCAGTTGCGCTAGCAAAATGGGAAGTTAAAAACGCCAAAGCATTAGCTCTCATTAAATCCTCTGTCAATGATGAAATGTATGTCCATATCGAAAATGCTAAAGATGCTTGGTCTGCTTTGAGAACTTTTAAAGAGTTGTTTGATACTCAGCCTCAATCAAAAAGAGTTGATCTACAATTAAAATTGTTGCATCAAAAATTGACTGAAGAAGGAGATATTCTTGAATACATCTCTAGACTTAAGAATATTAAGCAGGAAATTGTTAATGCTGGTTTTCAAGCAGTTGATGATAGTTTTATGGTCACAATTTTAATTGTTGGGCTTCCTTCTTCTTACACACATTTTTTAGAAACTCTACAGCTCACTGGAAAGTTAGAAAAGCTAAAGTTTGATGAACTCTGCGAAATGTTGACTCAACATGATAAAACTTTTGGGAAGAAAAAGAAAGTTGGTGAAGATGTTTTTCTCACAGAAGCCAGTACTAGCAACTCCCCAGCTGACAATTCCAAAAACAAAGGAAAAGGTAATTTTAATCAAAATCAAGCAGCGCAAGGTCGTGGTTGCAGTCAACACAGAGGAAACAACTCCAACAGAGGCTTCAATTCAGGCAGAAACAATTCTCAAGGCAGAGGCAACAATCAAAACAGAGGATCTCAGCAAGGCACAGGACAGAATCCAGGGAGAGGACAATCTCAAAACAGAGGACAAAGCAGTGGTCGAGGACAGTCTCAAGGCAGAGGACAGTCTCAAGGAAGAGGCACCGATTTGAGTCAAATTGTTTGCAGGTGATGTAACAGAGTTGGTCACTATGCTTCAGATTGTCGCACATCTATCAATAAAATTTCTAAGTTTCAACAGCCTTCAGCATAGTTTGCAAATGATCAAGATCAAGATGATAATGACTCAGAATATGTCTTCACTTCTTCACCAACAATCCAAATTTCCTCTTATATTAAGAGTGATTATGAAGATGCTTGGATTTTGGATTCAGGAGCAACTCAGCACATGGCCTGTAGACGAGATTTATTTTGGAATTTTCAAGAGTGCCATCTTAATTCCATCTTTCTAGTAGATGATACAAAACATACGCCTTATGGAAAAGGTGCAGTCAAAGTTTTTCTCCCTGACATTGGAGAAAAATTGATTTCCAATGTGTGGTATGTACCCACCTTTAAGAAAAATTTGTTGTCCTTGGTCATGATTCGACAAGCAGGACATCAAATAATTATGGAAGATGGCTTAGTTAAGATTAATTCAGTCAAACAGAACTTCCAAACAGTGATGACAGGATATGAAGACGGAAAACTGTTAAGGTTGAAAGGGACAGTTATTCCAAGGCATTCTGATTTTGCAGGGGCAGTTACTACAAGAATTTCACCTATAAGATTATGGCATGTAAGGTATGGAGTCTGGACATCTGAATTTTGATAGTGTTTCTCAATTGCAGAAAAAAGGGATGGTTAAAGGACTTCCGACTTTCAACAAAGAAAATGCTAAATGTGAAGCCTGCATTTATGGCAAACAGAGTTGAGAAAGTTTTCCAACAAGTACATGGCGTGCAAACAGGCTGCTGCAACTAGTTCACAGTGATGTGTGTGGTCCACTACAAACTTCATTAGGTGGTTGCAAATATTTCTTGCTATTTATTGATGATTTCAGTAGAATGACCTGGGTTTACTTTTTGAAAAATAAGTCAGAAGCATTTGAGAAATTTAAAATTTTTCGACAACTTGTTGAAAATGAAGCCAAAGAAAAGATAGGTACTCTCAGGACAGATAATGGGGGAGAATTCAATTCAAATGAATTCAAAACTTATTGCAGTGAAAATGGCATCAGAAGGCATCTTACAAATGTTTACACTCCATAGCAAAATGGAGTCGTAGAAAGGATGAATCGCACATTGTTAGGCATGGCGAGATCCATGTTAACTTTCAAAGGGTTAAGTCCAACATATTGGGCAGAAGCAATCCATACAGCTGTCTATCTAAGAAACAGATCTCCAACTACTTCTTTAGAAGGAATCACCCCTTATGAAGCTTGGTTTGGTTTCAAACCTAAAGTTAAACATCTTCGAGTTTTTGGATCCATCTGTTATGCCTTAGTTCCCAAAGAAAAGAGAACTAAGCTTGATTCAAGAAGTTTGAAATGCACCATGATTGGCTATTCAGATGAAAAGAAAGGGTATCATCTTTTGACAAATGGAAAATTTATTGTGAGCAGGGATGTCATTTTTGATGAAATAAAGAGTAAGAGTGCTGAACAAATCGAAAGTCTTCTTCACAAGTTAGAAACTAAGGGCAGTAAAAGGAAAGGAAATATGCAAAGTCAACCAACTTCACCAAATTGGTATGAACTTGATTTTCCTTCCTTTGAAGATGAGTCATCCAGTCCATCTACTTCAACAAAATCATCTGGGTCTTCTAGCAGTTCATCAGCGTCTCCAAGCAATAGCAGTTCTTCTGACAGTGATTCTCCAGATTCACCACCTGAGCGACGAAAATCAGTTTACATTAATCCCCTTTACAATGATGGAGAATTCTCAGAACCTCAAATAAGTGAGCAACAACTTCCAAAGTGGGTTGTTCAACTATTGAAAGATGTAAGGCCTAATGAACAAAACAAAACAGGAACAAGGGCATCAAAATGAAATGAAGGAAATTTTTCTTTGATAGCAAATGTTTTTACTGAACCTTATTCTTTTCAGGAGGCAGTAAAACATAAAGCATGGCAAAAAGTAATGGTTGATGAATATCAGGCAGTTCAAGACAACAACACTTGGCAACTTGTTGATTGTCCTCAGCATGTTAAACCTATTGGATGCAAATGGGTTTATCGAATTAAGTACAAGCAAAATGGTGATATTGACAAATGTAAAGCACACCTTGTTGCTAAAGGTTTTGCGCAGCAGGAAGGGATCGATTACGAGGAGACCTTTGCTCCCACAGCTAAATGGAACACCATCCGCCTCACACTTGCCTTAGTAGCTCAGAAAGGGTGGAAAGTTCATCAAATGGATGTCAAAAGTGCTTTTCTCAACAGGGACTTACAAGAAGATGAATATATGACACAACCACCAGGGTTTGAAGTTTAAGGGCAAGAACATAAAGTCTGCAAATTAATCAAGGCTTTATATAGATTAAAACAAGCTCCCCGCGCTTGGTATGCCAAAATGGATGAATACCTTCGCAAAGTTGGTTTTCATCGCAGTGAATCTGATGATACTCTGTATGTGCGCCAACAGGGAAAATATCTAGTCATTCTCATTATGTATGTTGATGATTTGATCATCACAGGCAACAATGATGATCACATTACATTTCAATGTTAGATTTCACCATTATTTCAGTGGTGTTCCTATGAAACCATGCAAATATAGTGAGACTTTTGCTCCAATTTCCAATGTGTTGTAATGAAATCCACCTGATTATATTTGAAAAAAATCCATTACATTTCAATGTTAGATTTCACCATTATTTTAGTGGTGTGCCTATGAAGCCATTTAGCAAATACTCAATATTTGAAGATATGTGTTGTTAATAATATAGAAATAACTCTATAAACATGTTCGAGGGTTACATTTTTCATTGTATTCAGCCACAAGTTTCACAGTATGGAAAACTTGGCTACTCCTCTATTTTAAAAGAGAGAACATGCCTATGACCAAAAGTAGATTCAAATTTCACCGTTGTTCTTTTTGTAAGCAATAAAAACTTTTTCTTCCACTTTTATTTCCTCGATATTTCAAATTTGACTTTTTATGTATGTATTCGGCCGCAGAATTTCTATGCATGTATTTGGCAGGTATTCCACTACAGTACAACCTTGTTATATTTATTTTTATTTCTAGGCATCAAGTTTCATGTCAATGTAATTTAGGTTATTATTTCACATAACATCCTTTTACAATTCTTTCTCATGAGTGTGATTAGACCTATTAAGAGAGTAAGTGGATAATCTCTTCCCCTTTCTTTGTGAATATTTTTTTTCCATCTCAAGTTCATCTTGAGAGGGGATTCTAATAAAAGTATATTAGACAATAAGTGATTGTGCACTACCGACTTGGTTTGATATATTAGTGTTGTGCATTTATAGTGAGTTTTTCTATTATTTTTTGGCACTTCATTTATTAGAGGATCACTAATACATACATGATTGAAATAATCTTTGTGTTTATGGTGTTTCATTTTTATTATATCATCTTGTTTATTTTTAATCTTTATTTAAAAACTAACTAAATTTATAGTGAGTTTTATTTTTTTATTTTTTAGCACTTCATTTATTAGAGGATCACTAACACATACATGATTGAAATAATCTCCTTATTTGGTTGTTTATGGTGTTTGATTTTTATGATATCATTATGTTTATTTTTAAACTTTATTTAAAAACTAACAAAATTGATTTGTTGGCAACATTATGAGAGGGAGTATCATATTAAAGGTGAGTCGTTAGTTCTGGAGTAGTAATACAAATTTTATGTTTTTTTAATGATTTCTTTTTTTGGGTTTACAAGTAAGTCTTATATTCTCTAATTTTTATTTGTGTGAATTATTTTATGTCAGGGTCATTTAGGTAGTTTCCTATATTCTTATTGGTATAACTTGTTTTATTTGTATTTGGTTGGTTGCAATGGTGAGGATGCACAATGGTTTCTTTTTGTTGAGTGTGTGAATATATTTTCTATTATGACTCTTTTTTGTGTGAAATTGGTGTTGAGTTAGGAAGAGTAAGACTAATTATAGAGATGGTTGATCCATTAAAAGTGCCATGGAACGAGCCAAAATCAGCTATGGAAGTTGAGTTTTCAATAATAAAAAACCACACTTTGAAATGTGTATTCAGCTATGGAAATTGAGTTTGCAATAATAAAAAACCACACTTTGAAATGTGTATTCAGCTATGGAAATTGCGTTTGCAATAATAAAAAACCACACTTTGAAATGTGTATCTTGCTCCTAGGATTTTTGATCATATCCTTATCTCATTGTTCATATCTTAGGAGGTAAGCTACTAATTCTAAATCCTAACTTCATAAATGGAAATCTTTTATTAACTTTAAATCCCTCTTTCATTACTACATTTTATAGAAAAATTAAATGTTGATCTCTAATGATGATAGTTATACATAATGGAACTACAACAAATTTTTAACATCTTATATCACTTTTGATCATGCCTTACCCAACTTTGGATCTTTCTCTTTGTACCCTAAAATTTTTTAAGCTAAGCCCTGGAGTCTATCTCTTTCCCTTTCTCACAATATAGTTCAACAAGATGGGTTGCTTCATTCCCTTAATAGCAACGCCTAAGTGGATTAATGTTCACAATTCACCTCATTAAGTAACATAATGCTTTCAAACCTCCTTTGAATCTTAAAATCTTGCTCCTCTAAGTAGAGAGAACTTCATTAGTGTTTCATGGCCCTTATGCATAAGTTCTTGGTTCATTCCCTGCAACTTTTCTATGCACACACATATCTTATGCAATAAGATAATTCATCCATCTCATACGTGATTGATATGTTCTCTATATCTTGGTAGTTTTTTTCCATCATATGGGGCTTCCAATGCCCTACCGAATTTTCTTCTTAATGAAGAGAAATGTCAATGTACCTAGACAATTTGAAATAGATCCAGGCATGCCACCTAGTATCAAATTCATCCCACGGTGCTAAATGGAATAATATAAATTTGAATGTAGATACATGAAGGAAATTCAATTATAAAGAAACTCAACCTAACAATGCAACCATTAACTTGCCTATATAAAACTCTAATGTAGAAGGTAATTCAAGCTAAATAAGTTCTAAAGTGTTTTTGAATTCACCAAGAAAACACTTAAACCTTGCAACAACTATGTATGTAACATCATACATTCATCATGAATTATATTTTAAATTCATACATACACAATTTGCAATGTAATAAACATAGTTATTGACTTGACGAAAAGTGTGACCTCAAAATGAAATAACCCGATATTTTTTTATCAAAAACACCAAAATCAACCCCTAGATTAAAAACTTTTACAACTAGTAACATCTTTTTTGGGGGTAAAGTTACAACATTTTTCGAAACCATGACCTTCAAATCTCTTACTGTTTTTCACAAAAACATGGAAATGGACTTTTTTTTTTAAAGGGGTGCCACTGGTGACAATATTTTTTTAGGGTTAAAAATACAAGGCTTTTCAAGCATGGTCTTAACAACCTCATAATATTATTAATCAAAACTTAAAATTCAACCCTAAAATTGAAAATATCTACTATTAACAACACCTCCTCTTCCCCCTCTATTTTAACAAGGATAAAATTGAACCTTATTTGAAACCAAAAAATTAGCCACCACTATTATTGTCACAAAAATCTTAAAATCAACCCTTGAATTGAAAATTGGTTTTACCAATGATACCCCATTTTCTTTCAAACTCAAAATTCCAATTTTTTCATTAAGGGATTTTTGAAGTTAAAAATGGGCCTCAAAACAGAAAGTGTACTAACAAAATTAACTTTAAAATATCCAATAGGATTCAAGTTGATGATGTCACCCCCACAGGAAAATATTTTGCAGGGAAAGGACAAAATTACATTTTTTAATTGTATTCTTGGCTTATCTCCTTGCAAGCTCACTCAAATGTAAAAATTAGACACCTACTGGATGTAAAATTAAATTCTATAGCCACCTAGTACCCATTAAGCATAGATATATCCACATCAAAAGAATTGAAAATACATGAAAAAAGTATGTTGAATACGTTCTTCATGTAATTTTAATTATTTTATATGTAGATCTACTTACAAGCATGTAGAGTGGGTACTCGCTAGATGTGGGAATTAATTCTGCATCCAACGAGTCTCTACTCTTGACATTTGAGTGAACCTACAAGGAGATAAGCAAAAAATACAATAAAAATTTAGTTTCCTTTCTTTCTTTTTTAAATTCATAAGTCTTATTTTATTATTTTAACTATTATTTTATTAGTTTCCTTATGAGGCTCATTTTCTACCTCAAAATTCCCCAATGAAAAACTATGGCCTTGAAAATTGGTACCATTGTAACCAAAATCCTAAAATCAACATTTGAATCGAAAAGAGGTGCTACCAACAACACCCTTTTTTCTTGTGTTTAAAACTACAACAATTTTAAAAACATAACATTAAATTCCAATATCATTATAAACAAAATTTGAGAGAGAGAGAGAGAGAGGGAGAGAAGCAAACTATAGAAGAAAAAGTATAATTTTAAACAAAACTTAAGGGCACTAGCACCAAAATGATGGCCTAAAAATTGGCAATGGTGCCATCATGAATGTGCTCAAGCAGGAATCAGTGTGAATTCCCAAAATTGTGCATGATTTCCCTATCCTATAGCCTTAGTGCTCCTTAACTTCCATGCATGATTGCTAGCTTATATTTTTTAGGAACGTGCTCATATTTTGAAAATCGTGCATACTTTTAATAATGTACGCATCATTTCAAAAGTGTTTGTGCACTTTCTTAAAGTGTGTGTGAATTTTCAAAAACATGTGTGTGTTTTTATATCTATAATATTTAGGAAGTAAGGAGGGAGGGAGGGAAGGAGATATACGTTGGAAACATAATCCTTTTTGGATATGTGATTTTGGTACATTTGCTTGAGTGGAAGTAGAAAAGCCTCAAGTGAAGGCCAATGGTCATAGAGGTCCAAGAGACCTCTTGGAATATGAGACCATGGGTTAGGAAAATGTGTATTAATATGTCTATTATCTTAATAATATGCATCACATGATTTATCTATCTCATTTTATTTTGGTGTGTGTGTTTAACATGGTATCATAGTAGGTGTATTCCTACTTCTTGTTTGTTTGTGACAATCGTAGTTTTTCACCCACCTCATCACTTCCAATTTTTGGGCCCATATTCCTTTTGTACACTACCTCCTCCATGCATTTTTCTAGGTTGACAAAACTGTTACTTTCTCTCATTGTCTAAGAGAAAAAAAAGGACCAAGAAGGTAGATGAATAGGCTAATTGTAGAATTATTGATTGTGATTTTTTGGTCCAATATCGAAGGTAGAAGCTTTCATGAAAGAAAAAAAATGTAGATACTATGTGTCCCAATAAAATAAAAATATTATGTATATTCTAGATTAATAATATGCATTACACAATTTATATAGCTCAGTCTATTGCTTTTCTGTTTATTTAATACGAGATATGGAGTTGGGGGGTGTGTTGTGAAGGAGGGCCTAAGGGAGGGAGGGATGTAGAAATATAGGAAGGAAGAGGAAGGGAGTTGGAGAGAGAAAGGGGAGGTGGAGAAATAAGGGAGGAAGAGAGAGGAGTAAAGAGGGAAATGGGGGATAATGGGGAAGGGAGAGTTAGGGAGAGAGAGGAAGAGGGAGATTGGGAGAGAGAGAGTGAGCATACAAGAGAGATAGGGGAATGAGAGAAAGAGAGAGAAAGAGTGGTGGGAGATAGAGGGAAAAGATACATAGGGGGAGGGAGGGTAAGAGGAAGTGGTAGGGGAAGATAGGGAGGGATGCAATGAAAAAGAGCAGAAGGGGAAAGGAGATAGGGAGGGACAGAATGAGAGATAGGAAATGTGTAAATGAGAGAGGGAGAGCGAGGTAAAGAGATATATTGTGTGTGTGTGTGTGTGTGTGTGTGAGAGAGAGAGAGAGAGAGAGAGAGAGAGAGAGAGAGAGAATATGTTTGGTAGTGAGGGAGGGAAGGAGGGAGAGAGGAATAGAGTAATGGAGAAGCAAGAAGGTTTAGAGAGATAGGGAGAGAGTAGGGGGGGTAGAGAAAGAGAGAGGGGGAGTCATGGAAATGTAAAGGTAATAGAGAGAGGGGGTATAGAGAGGAGGAGGAAGAAGGAGAGGGGAAGAGGGGAATAGTGGGGGATAGTGATGAAGGAATAGAGAGGGAGATGGGAGGAGAGGGTTAGAGTGGGGGGGGAGAGAGAGAGAGAGAGAGATGGTGGAAATAGAGAGATGGAGGGAGGGAGGGATAGAGTGAGAGAGAGGAAAGTGAAAGAGAGTGTGGGATAGAGATATGAGAGAAGAGGGGAAACGTGAGATAGGGAGTGAAAACAAGAGGGAAAAACAAACACGCACACACACACACACACACACATATAAAGAGAGAGAAATGGTGGATAGGGAGTGAAGGGGAGAGAAGTGGAGATACAAGTGAGAGTGAGGAGGGGTATGGGAAATCTAAAGAGAAAGAGAGAGGAGGGGAAGGGGGGGAAATAGAGAGAGAGAGATAGGGAGAAAGAGTAGGGGGAGAGAGGGAGGGAGAGAGGCATAGGGGGATATGGAGAAAGATATAAAGTTAAATAGGGATAGAGGGGTCGGTATTAGGGAAGGGAGAGAGCTGGATATTTGGGGAGAAATTGAGGAAAAGGGAGAGAGGCGGAAAGTGTGAGGAAATTTGAAAAATATATAGGGGGGATGTAAGGAGGGAAAATGATAGAGACGGGGATTTATAGGGGTTGTTGTGTAGGAGGTATTGTGGGGGGGGGGAGGGATAGAGAAAGAGACAAAGGGAGAGGAAGGAATTTGGACAGAGATAGAAGGGTAGGAAGGTGAATGTGTGTGTGTGTGTGTGTGTGTGAGAGAGAGAGAGAGAGAGAGAGAGAGAGGGAGAGAGAGAGAGAGATGGGGAATAGGGATTGAAGGGGAGAGAGGTGTAGAGATGTTTGTATGTGCCTGTGAGAGAGAAAGAGAGGTGGGGATATAGAGATATAGATTAATAAAGAGGATGCGGATAGAGACAAGGAGAGAGATATGGAGGTAGGGATAGAGCCAGGGAGTGAGACAAAGGGCGTGGTGTGGGAGAGTGAGACAGAGGGGGTGGTGTCGTAGAGTGAGATAGGAAGGTAGGGAGAGAGAGAGGTAGAAAGTGAGGGGGGAGATAGAGAGGGGGGAGAGATAGAGGTGAAGAGGGAAATATGCGATATTGGAGAAGGGAGATGGAGGGAGAGTGGGGGGAGAGGAAGAGTGGGAGAGAGGGAGGAAGAGGGAGAGAGGGGAAAATCAGTGAGAATGAAATATAGATAGATAAGGAGGGAGAGTGGCAATAGATAGAGGAAACTCTCTCTCTCTCTCTCTATTTCTATCTCTATATCCCTCCCTCTCTCCTTTTCTCTCTCTCTCTCTTTCTCTTCCCTAGCCTCTCTGTATATATCTCCATATATATAATTGTATCTATATTTTTTTTTCTTTTTCTCTATTGTCTCTTTCTCTCTATCCCCCCTTCATCTCGATACATATATCTTTACTTCTCTCCTTATCTCTCTCTCCCTCACTCCCTCACGATCTCTCTCTGTCTCTCCCACATCACTCTCTCTCTCTCTTCTCTCTCTCTAGCCTCCATATATATCTCTACCTCTTTCCCTACCTCCTTCTCTCTCACTCCCTCCACCACTCTACTTCTCTCCCAGACCATCACACTTTTTATCTCCCAATATTTCTCTCCATCGTTCAATCCATTAATACCTCCTTCAAAACAATGCCCATACAATTTTAACTATCTCTCTCTCCCTCTCCTCCTCTCTCACCTCCCCTCCTTCTCTATCTCCTCCCATCCTTGACTCTCTCCTCCTTCCATCTCTCCTTCACTCCCTCTTTCTCTCCCACCCCCCCCTCTCTCTATATTCCCCCTATCCATCCATATCTCTATATCCATCACTCTCTCTTATCTTTTTCTCCCTTACTCCCTTCCTATCTCTCTTCCTCTCTCCCCCATTAATATATCTCTCTCTCCATGTCTTCCTTGCTCACATTCCCCCTCTCTATCCCACTCTTTCCCTCTCTCTTGATATCCCTCCATCCCTAACTACCCCCCCCCCCCTCTCTCCCCATTCTTCTCTTTCTCTATTCCTTCCTCACTACCCCAATCTCTCCTTCACAATAGCCCCATTTCAACTTTGCCTCTCTATATATCTCTCCCTCTCTCCCTCACCCCTTCTCTCCCAATATCTCTTTAATTTTCTCCTTTTATTTCTCCTCCCTCCCTCACTCCTCGCTCCCTTACTCCCTAACTCTCTCTTTATCTATCCCCCCATCACTCTATTTCTTCATATATCTTTGTTTCTCTATCTCTCTTTTTCCCTGTCAATCTCTCATTTCTTCCCTCTCTCCCTCTATCTCTAGCTCTACCTCCATCCCTCTCTCCTTTAATCTCTCTCCCCCTCACTCTCTCCCTCTCTCCCTCTATCACCCACCTAAGTATATATCTCTATCTCCCTCCCTCTATACTTCTCTCTCTTTATTCACCTCAATCCCTTCCTCACTACTTATCTCTCTTTCTTCACCTCACTCCCTCTCTCTCCCCCACTTCTCTTCCCTCCCCTCATCCCCTTTCTATATTTCTATATCCCTCCCTCCTTCACAATAACTTCCCTCTAACTCTCTCTCTATGTGTCATCCAATACTTTATCTATATCCCCCTCTCTATATTTCTCTCTCTCCCTCACTCACTCCCCTTATCTTGTTATCTTCCCCCATGTCATCTCTCTATGTCTTGCTCTTCCTCTCTCCTCCTCCTCCTCTCTCTCCCTCTCTTTCTCTCTCCACCTACTCTCACTCACTCACACATAGAATCTATCTTTGTCCCTCCCTCTCTATTTCCCTCTCTCTCTCCTCTCCCTGTTCCTTCCCTTATCTCTCTCTCTCTCTCTCTCTCTCTCTCTCTCTCTATTCCTACCTCAATTCTGCTTTCACAAAATCCCCCTCCAACTCTAACTCTCTCTTCCTTAATACTAAACTATAAGGCCTACTTTTATAGAAAAAAAATACAATCAAATTCAATGTGTATTTACCAATTTAATTTTGGATACATACCTCGATATCCCATTTGAAGTCGATGTGACATTACTCTAAGTATACTCCTATTACCAAACTGATTGATTCCTCCCTGCCAATATAGGATGGACCTATATGGTTCCCAGATTCATAATAATATGGAATTGAAGTGGTCTATCCCCTGTGACCAAAAATCCAAGAAAAAGAGCACAAAATTACAAGTCTCTTTGTTAAGTCTCTTTCCCAAGGCTCATTCCATAGGTTAGCGAACTTTTTTTCATCGTGTCTCTCTCTATATTTTCCCTTTTTTCATCACTTCACCATAGATACAAAACCAAAACCCCCCCTCACTTCACCCTATTTGATCTCCTTATATCCCAAAATCCATCCAGTGTCTCATAGCCATCCACTCTCTCAACAACACAAATTTTCATTATTATATGATTTCCTTGCTTTGTTAATCACCTGCCATCATAAATGGTTTTTAATGGATTTTATAGATAGTTTGACCTTTAATATTTATATAATGATATTTATGAAAAAATATATGTATGACACAAACCTCTCCCCACACCTCGCTATCTACCTTTCTCTCCCTTCCCCACCCTCTTTCCCTATCTCTCTCACTTTTCAACCCTCACACATAAACACACTCCCTCTCCCCGCTGCCCTCTCCCCTTTTCCCCTCACTCACCCACTCATTATTTCCCACCACCCCACCTCTCTCTCTCTCCATCCCTACCTCCCTCCCTTGTTCCATTTATCCCTACCTCTCTTCCTCTCCCCTTGCCCCCTAACCCCACCTCAACCATTTCCCATGTGTTAAAGCTCCTAGAAAGAGGAACATGTGCATGTTCCTCTCACTAGGAATGTGTGTAGGTTTTCAGTGGTAGGAACGTGGGAATGATCTTACCGCTAGGAAAGTGTACATATTTTTTAGTGGTAGGAACATGCGCACATACTTATCTCTAGGAACACGTACCCATTTTTAGCGACATGAATGTGCACACATTCTAGATGCATGTAATGTGTGCACATTTTAGGATGAAGAATATGCACACATTTTTTTGAATTTAAATTTCTTCCGAAAATAAGCTTCCATGTTCAATGATTTATTTGATTTTAATATAGGTTTTCGATCACAAACCTACTTGTTTGGGATAAAAATACATGAAAACATAATTTTCTCTCTCATACTAGCTTGAACCTATTGCACTCCAACCCTCGCATCTGCAACTGTCGTTTCTCTTTAGCACTTTTAATTTAAAGAAGAGTAATGATTATTTTTTTACACAATTTTTATGTTAAAATCCCAAGCAAGTGAGTAGCCAAGAATGAAAATCCCCAAACTTGCCTTTTTTTTGGCACTCTTAATTGATAAATGAGTAATGAGTATTTTTTAACATAATGTTTTTGTTAAAAAAGTAGCATTTGAGTAGCTAGGAGTGCAAAATGGGAGAGAGGGGATCCTATTGTCTGCTATTTAAAGAATAGGCTATTTAAGTGGTTTATTGTGCTAAAGGATAGGCACATGGAGGTGGGGCAAGGTTGAAAACAATTGGTCTAAGATACTTGGTTACTCATTTAATTCAATTATTTTTGGGCTTGGTTAAACTATTTATTTAAAATCATTTTAAACAATACCCCAACTTACATAGTTATGGCACTCCCTTCCATGCTCTACAAATTAAAGGAGTATGTTTCCCTTCTTTACTTAACAATTCATTGGAAATTTATTTCTCTTGAGTATTTTTTAGTGTGTAAAAGGAATCCAAATTGATGTTTGCTTTTAGAATCAATTTAGTTAATCATATCTTCAATATTGAACACAAAATGAATAACAATCTATAGAGAAAATCAATATGACTTTCTATAAACCTAACCTCCTTATTCCTCTACAATTTTATCTCTTCCCAACTCATCCTAGGCTTACTCAAAACCCTCGCTCGCTTACTAGTTTTAATTATAATTATGGTGTCTAGCAAAGATGGAAACACAAGCAACGTATCCAATCCTAAAGTAATGAAGCCCAAATCGGTTAAGCTAATTCATATTGCATGATAATAGTGCATAATTAAAGTGATGGTTTGAATTACTATAAAGTTCAAGTTCAAATCCTTATAGAAATAGAATTTCTCACTCTCTTCATAAGTTGTATTATATTCTCACTCTTCACAACTTGTATTCTATCCTTATGCTTTTGTATGGAAATTGGATTGCTCCAACCATTTTTAAACATGTGTAGTTAGACCTTTAATATAACATATGCTTTTGTATGGAAATTGGATTGCTCCAAGCATTTTTAAACATATGCAGTTAGACTTTTAACATAGCATGTGAAGAAAAGAAAAAATTGACCATTCATAAAACCTATGTAGTTATACTTTTAATAATAATAATAATAATAATCCAATTTTAAGGTCACGGCCAAGCGAGACACCAAATTGGTGTATGAGACCCCCTTGTTTGTGGGACAAGGGACCCACCTCTGCGCAGCGATTTTACTGCTAAGTCTACGAAGACATACACACTCTACCACCCTCTAGTTTTGAACCTGTAACCTCTTAGGAAAAAAAACATGCTCTTAACTATTAGGCCCACTCAAGATTTATATAACATGTGCGAAGAAAAAAAAATAATTCACTATTCATAAAACTTGGAATTATTTTCATCCCTTATACCCTTTATTCTGGCCCTAATAGATCTCTATATAATTCTTAAATTAGAAATAAAATAAAATAAAACTAAATAAATTAACATTTACATATATATATCTAACTATATAGCACGTTGAATATTTATAAGTGCACCCCTAAAGTGACAAGTGTATTATGATGCATGTTGACTACTTGAGTCCACCTATCAAATTTCATGTGTCATGCAAAAGCCAAAACTTTGTCACGTGGACTAGACTTGCACTTGCTAATGGTTATTATAGGTCAATTTGGGCATCATTCCCAATGACCTGGTCAAACTAGACATCATCCCCAGAAGTAGTGAAATAATGTCTATCATCCCTTATCATTTCAGTTGCTACATGCCCTAAGATAAGAACAAACCATTCATGACTTCCATTGCAAGGTTTCCAAGGTTTGAAGTATATGTTATATCACTTATGAGCTCACTAGTGCAGCCTCTCAAGGGACTAACTACTTTTCATATACAATTACCTCCATTCAAGGGTGCTTTGCAAAGCACTTCCTGACATTCAAGAGTGTGTTAGTCAAATGGGAGTGAAATTCTCATTGTTTCTGAATATCCACATGGCCATTTCCTTTTGGAAGAGTCCATATGTGTCAAAATTCGAATCCATGGGTCAATATAACACCTCTAAGCTTGATAACATATCTTGCCTATTATTAGAAAGTCATTGATTGAGAAACTACCTTCCGTTGCCCTATAAATTGAGCACAGATCCTAGTGCTAGGGAAGGAAGAAATTTGGTAAAGAAATGTTGTTGGATTCTCAATTGAGTGTGTGATGAGGGCGATATGCTGCTGGTGAGATGTTTATTGTGATGAGGCTGGGATGATGCTAGAGCTGGTGACATCAAATCGATTGTTGGTTGTAACCTCCCCCTTATATCCATTAATAAATATTGCTGCTCATTTTCCCATATATGCGTATGTTTATGTATCTACTTTTCATATGATGGATTCTTAACTGATATATATGTTTCATGTTTAATAAATTTAACTGATTAAGATAAATAGCCATTTGTATATTGCACTCTCTTTTCTATTTAGTGTTTATACTTGTAGGAACTAGTCTGGTGATCTAAGTTGGATTGGAAGCTACAACAAGAGCGACAGAAGGAGAATATGAAGCGCTTGGATCACAAGTAAGTTCCTCTATCTTTATGTGTGTCTATTTACTCTTAGAGAAATTTTCTGCAAAGTATTTGATCTATTGTTCTAAATGCATAGCACCACATTTAGGGAATGTGTTTTATCTGAAATTCATAATTTCGCATAACAAATTGGCAACTCCAATGGGGAGTTTCCTTATCATTCCTGGTGTTTTTTTCCTCTGCTTATCCACCCAATAGAATCTAGTGTCAATTATTAGAATTTTGACTCAAATAATTGCATTAGAAGTGTGTTCAGTAGCTTGAATTTTCAATCTCTATAGCGCCCAACGCACTGTTGGTCAAGACACAGTGCTTTGCATAGCACTATCTCCCACTCAAGGGTGCTTTGCAACGCACTGTCTCCCCTTAGAGACTACGTTGTCCCCTTAGCCAACCAAATTCCCTTTTAATTTTTCATTTCCATCACACTCAGCCTTTTGTTTGTTGTGTTTTCAATTGTTTGATACCTCATAGAGACCAGTGAATTTGCTTGATTCTTCCTCCTTTGAAAAGTAAGTTTTTTCAATGTCTTTTTAAGTGTTTTTCTTTATCATTGAAAAATCAAATTCAAATTATTTTATTTATGCATTAGATCCATTTGTTTTCGTAAAGTAAATTGTCGTTAAATTCTTCTTTTCCTGTAGGAAAAATTGTATTTCTATTCTTCGTTTTTCCTAAAGGATAAATTGTTGTTAAATTCATCGTTTCTCAAATAAGAAAGCATTTGTTTTTGTTGATTTGATGCATATAGTTTCCTTTTTTCATTTACATTAAGGGGACTAAAAAGAAAAACCTACATTTTCATATAGTGAATTGTGTGTTTTGCATAGGAACAAATTAGGAAAGTTGCATATTAGTTTGTGCTCTTTGTTGTTTTCTCTCAAAACCGATCGCTCTTTCCCTTTAGTAGCTAGGAATTTCATTGAAAAAACTAAAATTGAAAAGTTTTCATATCATTTTAGTTTGCATTTTAGGAATTTCTATCAAATTATCGCGATGAACCTTGAAAGGAAAATTTATAAACAAGATCAACTTAAAATTTACATCAATTTACCTAAAAAAGCATTGGAACCATAACGATAACATTTAGAAGGTCTAGGCTAGAGACGTGTTCTGGCATCGTAAAACGTAGCAGCTATCGTTAATTTTCTACGATACATTCCGAGCGTGATACCTCACTCCATGTACGTAAGTATATTGTAGCTCATCCATGTACCTTCGAGTATATCGAGCGGTGTTATAGTACGAAAAGTATAAAGGGGTGCTCTCACTGTGCGGTTTCACATTAGACAATGCTAATACAGACTTGGACCTCCATGTAAATTCGTGTATATTTGGGAGGAAAAATTTAGGTTTCTATCCATCCATAGTTAACTAATTCGGACACCTTGTAAATTTTTATACACCGAACACTACATTCAGGGAGATTTCCTGCCCGTACTTCTTGGTTCGCTAGGAGGTATTCTGCAGTTCAAGGTTTCTTGGTAAAGCTTTTGTCTAGCATTACCCTTTATTTTGTTTATTTGTTTTTGGTCATAAAATAAATTAGTCACCATGGAAGAAGAAAATCCCTTTCCCCGTCGTTCGCGTAAACTTGCATTGAAACCACCTTTACCATCGGAAGTCACTTCTGGTCGGTGAAGGCGGCATCACTCTACTGAAACCAGTACCATTAGTACCTCTGGTGAAGCATCATCTTCCCATATACCGGAGTCGGCACAATTTGTTTCTACAAATCTTGGTTAGTCTACCATTGTCGAGACGGAGTCCTCATAGCTGCTCATGGTCATGATCCATCCAATCATTGAGACCATACCTCCCGAACCTAATGTTTTTCAACTAGAAGTTGATCCAGATCATGTCACTTTTTTGCGAGAAGATTTGCAACCCAAAATCGAACGACTGGAAGTTGTTCCTGTATCGGTCTCCCTACAATCTATTGTAGAAATTGAGTCTCCCATATCGTGCAGTCAACCTCTTGAAATATACTTTGGGCCTGACGGCGAAATCCTTCCACCTGGTTTACTTTCGATTGAATAAATACCACAAAACGAAACACCTTTAACTCCAACTCATTTTGGGGCAGAGCTTTACCTGTACGAGCATTTTCCTCAATCACCTGCCTTTTCTTTTAGTGATCTTGTGCATATTCAATTTCTCGTCAATCCAACGGGGTTTACATTTGGTCAAGTAACCATGCCTGAACCAACATCTTCGGTCGGACCATCTATTCAAATTGTGGCAACACCTGTTGTCGCTACCTCGTCAATGTTCAAAATTTCACTAGAGTGATATTTACATGGTGGCCCTACGGTCCCATCCGGTTATAAACCTTTATCTGTAATTTTCTCTGGTGCATCTTCAAATCCATGGACTTCACCAATGTCATCATCTGGTATTCTAATTGATAAACCTATAGTGAGTACTAAGCAACTTGATCCCTTATATCCATCATCAGGGAAATATCAAGCTGGTCCATCTAGGTATATTCCATCCAGTACAATCTCAGTTGGACTCCCTGCATTTAGAGAACAATATTTTCCGTCTTATTATATTCCTCGTGCTAGGTGAAACCTATGGTCACCCACATTGATAGTACTCTATCATTATTTGGTCAACCTAATGTCAAAATGAATGTTTTTCAATGGCAGCCCAATTTTCCTATCCAACCACAAATGGTAGCACACTCGTATCAACCGGTTCAACCCATTGCACCCACATCAACTCCACTTTTTAATACATCTTTACCCTTGTTAGGGACTCAAACTATTGTACATCAACCGTTTCAAGCCAGTCCTTCAACTCAATACCCTCAAGTATTGGGCCCTTAGACTCCAACTCCTTCAGCCAGTTCATAACAACCACTTGTATCCTGAATCATTTATTCACATGTTGGATCACCATATTATGAGATGTCGCAGCCACAACCAGGTTATACTTATCCTCAACCGAATCCAAGTTATCTTAATTTGGGTTATAACATTGGTGGACAGACCCCTTGGCAGCCACAGACGCAAATTCCACAACCTTCATTTCAACAAGTATCGTACCTAAGTTTTGGTCAAAAAAATCCTCAAGCGTTTTCTTATCAAAACAACCCCTATCTAGGTTACCAACAATAGATTCCTTATGCTAGTGCTCAAAGTCCTATTTCCAAAGCAATTCCATCATACCTTGGCTATGATTAACGTAACCTCAATCGACAGTTGCCCTTTGTTGCAAATTTAGAGTGACCGAATTTAAACCAGCTCTCCAATGACCCAATCAACTATGTTCCTTGGTGGCCGGTGATACCTCATAAATTACCCTCGGATATTCCTAAGTTCAATGGAAACCCTGGAGAAGACCTGTCGACTCATGTTATGACTTATCATTTGTGGTGTTCATCTAACTCCCTAAATGATGACTATGTTCGACTACCTCTTTTCAAGTATACGCTCATTGGTCCGGCTGCAAAATGGTACATTGAGTTACCTAGAGCTTATTTTGATAATTTCGGTACCCTAGCTACTGTCTTTTGACTCACTTCCAGTTACCCATATTATATGAAGCTGGAACGGAACTCTTGACTAATTTCAAATAGACTAATGCTACTCACATTTCTGATCATATTCATGAGTGGCGTTGTCGTCGTAGAATGGTTAAGAGATTTGTTCCTGATCAACACCTTGCAAAGTGATTCATTAAGTCCCTGTTACCATCTATAACCGAGGATGTGGCTAAGGTTGGCGTTGTCACTAAATAACATGTCATTGCTCATGCCCAATATTTATACTTGATCTATACTCAGTCTAGAACGCTCTACGAGAAAATTCCCAACGTGTCGTGATCTAATTTTATTGTTCCTCCTCCATCAAAGGACTCTCATGCTAGAGACGGTATGATCAGTACTGCAAGCACACATATCATTACTGCATGTGATCCTGCACCTTCTTCCGAAATCCATGTCATGTCATCTGACAAGGTAAAAAGTGACAGGCAATCCGGAAGTAAGAAAAAAGGGAAATCAAAGAAAAAACAAACTTCTACCCCACAGGAAAGATCATCTAATCAATCGTCTGGAAATAGGAAACCTCATTATTCATGCATAATATGTAATGAGGAACACTTTGTTTGGGATTTTCCTCACCGCGCTGAAGTCTCAAAAATGGTTAAGACCTCACATATGTTAGCTGTGTTGACAGGTACGTTTCAAAATCCGGACACAAATTTGGTTGCTACGGATCCAGCTTCTAGTTCCCAAGTGCTTATGCTATCTGTCACGAAGCCATCAACAAATGTTTTGGTGTCAACGTGTAATAAATATTATGGTAGTCAAGCTACTGGTCAACCTACTAGCTTGACCATAAATTTGTCCACAAAATCAATACCGCTACCTGCTATTCCTGATTTGGCAATCAATCCACCAAAGGGAATCGTTCATAAATCAACATTTAATCCTTGAGCCAGAGCTTCTCAAAATTAAAATATAGTTGAATATTTGGCTCAATCCCCTTCAGCTATGTCAGCGCTTGAGGTGCTACAAAATTGTCCCTCCTAGAAACAGGCTTTGTTTTCGACAATTGGTGGTATTGATCCGACTAATTCTAATCTCGTAGTCTTTAATCATATGGACTATGTGCCACAATTACCAGCAAAATTCGCATTATCCATCCAAGTAAATATTCTCAATCAAATTGTTCATCGTACTATTATTGATGAGGGATCATCTACATTCATTATGTCTCTAAACTGTTGGAAGTCACTCGGTTCACCGCGCCTATCTCAATCTCCAACGACGTTGAAAGCTTTCGACGGACGTACATATAATCATTTTTGTATTATCAATAGCCTGCATGTTGAACTAGGGGGGAAAACAATCAATGTTTAAGTTGAGTTCGTCAACAGACCCCTTGACTACAATATTCTACTTGGAATACCATGGGTATATGCTATGACTGCGATCATCTCTACATATTTTAGAATGATTTCCTTTCCACATAAAGGTGTTATCTCAGTCTTCAATCAGCTATCCTTCTTTGCCTCCAATTGCCAGGTAACTGGAAGTGTTTCGTTAGTTCGCGCACCCCAACTTGCACTTCAAAACACTGGTGTAGTACTCTTAAAGGATTCTACTCTCATGGGAACCTTTGCATTACCACCACCTGCGACGTCGGCATAAATTGAAAATATAGAGACCTGCTACATGATCTCTTCCACTCCATCTGGCTTAAGGAAGAGTATGGGTGAACTGAAGTTGTTATAGTGGATGCATTTCTCCCGCCCAGCCTTATTGAGCTGGCATAGAAATTAATCTATCTGGTTTAGGTGATGAATCTGAAATCATTGTCACCGGTCATTTGGGTTGATCGTTCATTTGATTATGGTACTCCATCTGATCCTTTTTCCTCAAATTTCTTGACAGATGAGAATATTCTGGAAACCATGATGTCAGAAGGAGAACCATGGGAAGATTATCATCATGATTCCAATCTTCCTGATTATGAAGAGGATAATCTTGTGAACTATATCACCCATCGATCAAAAATTCCTTTTCGAATTCTTTTTATATTAATGCAAATGATTCCGAGCAAAATTTGTCAAATATTGAAGAAACCATTTCTATCGATATTTCGACCCAACCTGGCATTGTAGAAAACATTCATTTCTGTGTGTCTTGTTATCCATCAGAACTCGAAACATTTCGCTCTCTCTTTTGTGAATTTCGTGATGTATTTTCTTGGTCTTACGAGGAAATGCCAGGCATAAATACTAGTATAGTTGAACACACTATTAATATGTACCCTGATGTCAATCTGGTACGTCAACGCCTTCATCCTGCTCATCTGAAGAAGGTCATTGCCATTAAAGAAGAATTTGAAATAATTTTGCATGCAGGTTTCATTTACCCTATTCCACTAACTGAGTGGGTTTCCAACATCATTCCTATTATGAAAAAAAAAAGAACCATCAGAGTGTGTGTTCATGATCAGGATGTCAATCTTGCTTGTCCAAAAGACAACTATCCTACTCCATTTATCAACCAGATTATTGGCGATTGTGTTGGATGCCAAATATTTTCATTCATGAATGGATTTTCCAGCTACAATCAAATCAATGTCCACCGAGAGGACCAATATAAGACAACTTTCATCTGTCCCTGGGGCACATTCGCTTACCAGAAACTCTCGTTTGGTTTAAAGAATGCTGGGGAAAATTTTCAGAGAGAAATGGATTATGCTTTCAATGACATCAAGCACAGTGTTCAACCCTATCTAGACGATTTACCCATGCATTCACGAAGTCGGACTGATCACCGGATGCATTTGAGAGCTATCTTTTTACGCTGCCGACACTATAAAATATGCCTCAATCCACATAAGTGTGTGTTTTGTGTTGGTTCTGATTGTTTGCTAGGATTTATTGTCTCAAAAGAAGGAATTTGAATAGACCCATTGAAGGTCCAGGCCATTCTTGATTTTCATGTGCCATCAAATTTTCTTCAGTTACAGAAACTTCAGGGAAAGGATAAATTTCTAAGGAGCTTCATACCCAACTATGTTGAAATGGTTAAAGGATTTACTCGGCTCTTGAAAAAGGGGATTCCCTTCCATTGGGACCAAGTTGCGCAAGCTTCTTTTGATGTTGTCAAGGATACTCTTGTCCGGGCGTCATTAATGTATCCCCCCAATTATCAGAGTGATTATTTCTTATATATCGTCATGACTGATACGACTATTGTTATGGTATTGGTACAAGTAGAAAACGAGATAGAACATCCAATCTATTATTTGAGCCGTAATCTCAATGATACGGAAGTAAAGTATTCGTACGTAGAAAAGCTTTCCTTGGCGACTGTTCAAGTTGTCCAAATATTTCGCCACTATATCTTGTTCCAGAAGACCATTGTCATTTCAGATTGCAACTCCATGACTTACATCTTATCACGTCAATTTTTAGGGGGCAATTTTTCAAAATGGATTGTCATTTTATAGGAATTTGATTTGGAATTCATCAAATCCAATTCAAAGAAGTCTTTAGTTTTGGTTGAGCTTCTCTGTGACCTTCCCTCTGATAGTACTGCTACTACGTCAAAACCATTTATTCCTGACGAGTCTTTGTTTATGATCAGATCATCTGATCCTTGATATGGGGATTTTATCATTTATCTCCAGACCCAGAATCTTCGAACTAATACCTCTCACTCTGACCAGCGATGTATTCAATACCAAGCCAAAGATTATCTGATCGTCGACGATACACTTTATCATCGTGGTGCCGATAAAATTTTAAATTATTTTCATGTTGGGGCTTGTGGTGCACACTTTTCTGGATACGCTACCGCGCAGAAGATACTCTGCGTGGGTTAATTTTGTCCTACCATATTTCGTGACTACATCCTCGCGGTCAGAATTTGTCATGCGTGTCAGATATTTGATCGTAAAATCCGCAAACTGCCAATGCCAATGCATCTTGTTGTCTTTGTAGGACCATTTTCAAAATGGGGCATTTACTTCATGACCTGTAACCCTCGTTCATCTGGGGGGCATGGTTTTATTATTGTCGCAGTAGACTAAAGTGGGTCAAAGCGATGCCTACATTCAAAAACACAGGAAAAAAGGTTGCATTGTTTCTCTTTAATCATGTTATTGCACGGTTTTGGGTCCCACAGGTTATAGTCATAGATCATGGTAAGAATTTTCGTAATCACATGATGACTGAGTTGACTGCCAAGTTAGGACTATAACATGATAGTTCTACTCCTTATTATCCATAATCAAATGGACAAGTTGAGGCTATTAACAATATTCTTAAATGAATGCTTTCAACGAATGATAGGAGTTCATAAATGAAACTAGAATTTGATACTGTACTTGACTTTGTGGGCTTACCGAACCTTGGTGAGAAACATAAACGGATTTACCCCCTTTCAATTGGTGTATGGTCTGAAAACTATCTTGCCAATCCAATGTGAAATACCATCGTTAAAACTCGCAATCGACTTGTTACCTGACACCTCATATGAAGAAGCACATCTTTTTAACCTCATCCATCTTGATGAAACGCGTCGTGAAGCCCAATTGACCAATGAAGTGCATAAGAGACGTATAAAGGTGTAATACGACAAGCATGTCCAGCATGGAATTTTCTTAGAGGGTGACTTGGTCCTTCTTTATGATAAGGAAGCTGATGTAATAGGTACAAGGAAAATCGATCCATTATGGCATGACCCCTATATTTTCGAAAGATTTCTTGCTAAGGGTGCCTATGAATTAGTGGATTACGATGGAATTTCGTTGGCGCAGCCCTGAAATGAGTTGTATTTGAAACGTTACTATGCTTAATCATGAGCGTAGAAATTTTTTGTATTATATTGAATATATATGCTATTGATTTGCATTCACTGTCTTAGTTTGTTTTTTAGAGTTTTCTTGATGTTAGTATTCCACTTTAAATTTCATTTTCGATGTATGAATCATTGGAACCATTTTTTGGGTATGCTCAGTGGTGCTAGTCGTAGTATGCATAACCTATCCTCCGTAGCGTGGGCCATTTTCACTTTGAACGGCGAGTTAGTGAGTTTTCAAGGGATCTGTATCGGTATATCGACAAACAATATCGCTGAGTATAGCACGTTGATCGAACTTCTCTTTGATTACATTTCATTTGATATTAAACACATCATCATAAGGTTACACTCACAACTTGTGGTATTACAACTTACTAGTGTTTATACTGTTAGAAATCCAACACTGCATCATATTTTCCTAAGAGTTCTACTTTTGGAAAGACATTTTGATTTTATTCAATATCAACACATTTCGAGAAACTTGAACACATTGACTGATTCTTTAGCGAATTATGTTATAAACAGAAATTTTCAACACATGTAAATATACATTCATATAATTGAATAGGATTGCGCAATAAACATAGGAAAACACTGAAATCAAATAGATAGATAGTTATAGGTTTTCACAAAAAAATTTGCCCTAGACACGTTGCTCATTTGACCTCAAAATGTATGCAACATTTCAAAGGTAAACTAGTGATTCTCATGGTAACATGCTATTGATCTAGCTATCCTATGCCTTAACCGCATCCGGCGGTTAGGAATGCCAAGAGTGTGGTGCTGCAATCGCATGGGTAACTCTTCGATCGAAAAATCCGTAATCTTGAAGTTCAACCCCTCTATGTGTTTTTGAAGCTCAGTAAGAGTGTCAACCATGTCTAAATCCTAAACGACTGCTCCCCTGACATCCTTCTCTACTGGCTGATCCGCTCCATGATTTGGTTGAAGTCGACCCACATATACAATACATTAAAACTTTAGTTTAGTCTTGGGAAAACATCAAAATACAAAACATGTATAAACCTTAGAAAAATAAAATAACATGGTCAAAACATTCTTAATGATTGCACCCCACTGAGCGCCTTCTAGTAAAGCTAAGTCTGGATCTCCTCAGAAATTGACGCATGCATATGCATACTCATCGATGGCGATAACTTGTCGCCTGAACCAGGTGAAGAATGCAGTCAAGAACATTATGGAAGATTTGCCTACATGTCTAGCCATCAGTTATACTCATATTTGCATCCTTGGATATCTAGGGTTAGACACACCCAGCGTCACATGATGAGGCTGCATCAGTGGAATCCACTCTAACGAAAAAGAAATGAGGATTGAACCATAAATAAAGTTTTTCTTCCTTCCTCCCTTTGCCTTGGTCATTCGTTCTTTTATTTGAGAAATTATGGCTTTAGACCAATTGAAAGTTGTTGGTTCCATACACTCTAGCGCATACTACATATAAGATCTATTCACTACATTTAGTGTAATGGTACCAGCAATCTTTGTGATCATGAATAGAATGGTTCTCAATGTAACATCACGAACTACATGGATGTATATTTTCCCATCCTTGCTTGGCTCTACCCTTGGATGGTAATACTGCAAAATATAGTCTCTCACCATCTCTCCTCCGAGAGCAGACCCTGAGAGAGAAATGGGTAAGCCTCTCCTTGACAAGCCTGTCAGAAAATATATGTCCTCCACTGTAATAGGAACCACTTTGTTCCTAATTTGAAATTCCTCAATTTTCGAATCCCATGCATGAACAAGGAACTCTAAAAGTTCTATTTCTTGCCTCATACCTGATAAGTGGAAGTACTTTAATAACCCACAATCTCTTAGGGCTCTTACTGTACCCGGATCATTAATGGCAATCATATTTTTTATTCATGCTCTCTTTCTCTCCAAATAATCATCATTCTAGTTCTATGAATCCCTAAAACATAACCATAAGACTCATTAGACTCCTTTTCATGCAAACATTTAGGCAAAATTTGGGTATAATGCAAGAATAAAAAATATGAATTGCGCCCAACGCAATCTTGGTCAATAGACAGTGTGTTTCATATGCACCTAGGCTTCATTTTGAGTTCATTACAACACATTTTTTGATGCCCAAGGGTGCGTTGCCCTCTTTGGAAAAAAAAATTACCCTAAGGGGCCCAAATCCCTAAAAATTTTCAATGAAATGACTACAGAAAGAAAGAAGGGTTTCATGGCACCAACCTGGATGAAACGGCAATGAAAACCATCCACATAATCGATCGCAATCAACAACTCAAGTTCGAAGGAAAAAACAGGTTCAGAGCTCCAAAATGCAAATGGTAACTTTCAAATGGTAAAAATGAATAGTAAAACTCTTTTAATTAGTCATTTGATTATTTGAAAATAATATTTATTGATGTGACTATGGTTTTATTCAATTTTTATCATGAAGCGGGTATTTTAATCCATTTGATGTTGTTCTGAACATGTTTGCAACTGATGAGCAGATTAGTTGTGCACATTTATTTCAAGAATGATTTGACCACAAAGCATACTTTTATCCTTATTTTTCAAGCTTTGATAAAAATGAAAAAGGACTTGAAGCACACTTTTATCTGTTTTTCAAGCTTCGATAGCAATGAAAAAGGAACCCGTGGAGTCTTCTTTTAGCTATTTTCAGACTCCAATAATGTGAAAACATTGTCGAGCACTTGTATTTTCGAGCTTGTAAAAGTAAATGAATTGATATCCACTTATTATAAGTTTAACCCTTTTCTGAACTGAGATAGATTATTTATGAAAAAGGAATGCCTTAATCGAACATGGCTAGGAGGTTCTCTCAGATATTATTTTACACTTTTTCGGATCTGAGCGACAACTTTACGAAAAATTACTTATGGAGTTTTCTTTCATACTCTTTTTCAAACTCTCTAAATATGAAAAAGTATTGGGATGTCACTGTCGTTAGGCTCGTTAAAACATAAAATAGCGATGGTCTTATCGATCATGGCAAGAATCAAGTTTCATTCATCGCTAGACTCGTTAAATTATTAAATAGTGATACATTATTCGCACAAAGTGTTGAATTATAGATCAACCATATGTTATTCTCTTCAAGCTTGTTAAAAAATAAAGAGGTACCGGTCGACAAATGACCGAGGAAATTTTGGTAAAGTGAATAGAAATTTTACAATAGTAGGTCGCTCTTGAACATGACACTTCACTCCATCATCGTGACTGTTTGGGTTGGGTAATATTCTTGACGGTCCATTCATATCTACGGTTCATTATACCTTCACTTTGGTTTTGGGTCAATGCTGCCAACTCATCTCAGTGTCACCAATATGTTCAAGAGAAGTCATCCGGTGAATACTCATCCTTCTGCAAGACTCATAAACCTTCATTCTCATGATAGTCATCACTGAGCATTACTATACCAAGTCACATTTTGTCTTTGAAATCAATAACTCCCATTTCACAATAAAGTGACTTCCTGTCGACATCAAATCATCATCCACGAAGTTTACTTAGAAACATCATCTTCCAGTACCATGAGGCTTGTTACAACATCGACAAGATCCTCGCTTCCAGACTTTTGACTGAAATATTTTTTTGGCGTTCAACATCAAATCATCTATTCACGCCTTACGAAGTGTACTGCAATACCTTAAGATCCATTAACATCAATGGTGGTTCTCTCGCGTTTGTTAACAGCTCACATCATTGGCTGGTAATCAAACAATGTCTTACCATGTTCGACTATCATATATTCGCATGGCTAGACTTGTACCCGAACGATCGATTGAACGAGATAAGAAGACCCCGGATCTAGTTTCATCCATCCGGGTTGCAATTTCAGGATTTTTGTACACATCATCCATACGATTACCTTACATACAGATCGTCATCCAAACATGGGCCTATATCTGTAGGCATGTCTGTATTGGGAAATATTCCAATGTAGACAACTTTCTGTACTATGCACATGTTCTTAGATAGTTTATGTGCTGAGCATGGGAATGCCTTCCCTCAAAAATTTGTGATCAAGAGGATATATCATGATTTAATGTATTGTAATACTGATGCAGGTCGCCACTCCGCTTCAGTTCCAACCAATCACATCATAAAGCATCTCATTCAAAAAAAATTATTATTGTTCTGACTTCATGCTTTAGGGGGAAACTATTATAGGTAAATTTGGGCATAATTCCCAATGACCTAGTCAAACTGGACATCATCCCTAGAACCAATGAAATAGGATCTATCATCCCCTATCATTTCAGTTGCTACATGCCCTAAGACAAGAAAAAACCATTCATGACTTCCATTGCAAGGTTTCCAAGGTTTGAACTATATGGTATATCACCTATGAGCTCACCAACGCAACCTCTCAAGGAACTAACTACTTTGCATATACAGTTACCTCCAATCAAGGGTGCTTTGCAAAGCACTTCTTGACATTCAAGAGTGTGTTTGTCAAATGGTAGTGAAATTCTCATTATTCTGGAATCTCCACATGGCCAGTGCATTCTAGAAGAGTCCATATGTGTCAAACTTCGAATCCATGTGTCCATATAACACCTCTAAGCTTGGGAACATGTCTTGCCTATTATTAGAAATTCATTGATTGAGAAAATACCATCAGTTGCCCTATAAATTGAGCACAGATCCTAGTGCTAGGGAAGGAAGAAATTTGGTAAAGAAATGTTGTTGGATTCTCAATTGAGTGTGTGATAAGAGTGATATGCTGCGGGTGAGATGTTTATTATGATGAGGTTGGGATGATGCTGGAGTTGGTGACATCAAATCGATCGTTGGCTGTAACCTCCCCCTTCTATCCATTAATAAATATTGCTGCTCATTTTCCCATATATGTATCTATTTAGGTCTCTACTTTTCATACGATGGATTCTTAACTGATATATATGTTTCATGTTTAATCGATTTAACTGATTAAGATAAATAATCATATGTATATTGCAATCTCTTTGTTGTTTAATGTTTATACTTGCAGGAATTAGTCTGGTGGTCTAAGTTGGATTGGAAGCTACAACAAGAGCGATAGAAGGAGAATAGGAAGCACTTGGATCACAATTAATTTCCTTTATCTTTCTGTGTGTTTATTTACTCTTAAAGAAAGTTTCTGCAAAGTCTTTTATCTGTTTTTCTAAATGCATAGCACCACATTTAAGGAATTTGTTTTATCCGTAATTCATAATTCTGCATAATAGTGGTTACCTCAGTACCAAACCGTCATGTTACATGTGAAGTTTGTGGCAGCCGTTGAGTCTGTGGAGCAACACCAAGTGCCACGATCACTTAGGTTGATGGTGAAACGCTTTAGGCTTCCCACAAGGTACAGTTGTAGCATGCTCAATCTAGTTTCATAGAAATTTTTGGTTAAATATTTAATTTCTTAAAAAAAAATTGTTTTAAAATTTTGGAGAAATTTTATGATTCAAATTTTAATTTTATTAAACAACCATAACTATATACAATTTTTCATATATAGACATAGAGGTTTATGTTTTTTTTTAATTAAATGAAAACATTAAATTTTAAAATAATATGATTATCTATGTAAATCATTATTATCTTGATTTATATGATAAGATTATTTTGTTTACATTATATATATATATATATATATATATATATATATATATATATATATATATATATATATTTATATTGCAATTTTATGTATAGATATAATTTATTTTTAGGATTTCACTTAGCGAGACTCCAAATTGATGTATAAGGTTTATTGATTGATGGGACAAGAAAATATTTATATGTTTAGTCATTAAATTTTAAATATGAAATTTTGAGATATCATGGTTGAAAATATGAATCATGGTTGTTTAAATTTATTATAGTATGATGTGTAACTATGAATTTATTTCTAAAAAAATGTTTAAATTTTTTATTAATAAAAAAAAAAATATAGTATAACAAATTGAATTCAACTCACTTATTATTCTTATTATTACTCTTTTTTTTTATCATTATTCTACTCTAGCTTATATTATGATTTTTATTATTATAATTTATTTGAAAATATGTTTTATTATTATTATTTTGTCATCTTACAATTCATTACAATATCTACTATATAATGGAGTCTATTATTATTCTTTAGTTAACTTCAAATTTAATATTTTATTCACTGAAAATTTATCGAGTTGTCTTTAAGTGCGACTCTTTGAAAAGTTTTCCGGTTTATTTTCTGATCTAATTTGTCTAGAATCCGATAGGAATTCATTGAAATCACAATTTTGATGGATGAAATCTACACAATCCAAGTGCTCAGGGGGTTTTTGAGGGTGTTGAATTCGTATATGTAGTCAAAAAACCAATTTAAACAACACAAATAAAGATTTCACCACAAAAATGTTTCCCGGATTCCAGCCAAAAATCCACCAGAAACTCCAAAAAGTAGCACTTAAAGGAAACTCTAGGATATATTATGCCTATATGGGAGTTGAGGGAGCGAGGGAAGAGCTGGCTGAAACCCTTGTCACCTCATCCCCTTGGTTTGTGCCTTTTTATCATTGGGGCCATGGGTAATCTTCCACTTCCATTCAGGCACAATTCTTTTGTGTAGGTGTCTATGTTGTGTGGGCTGGTTGTTGTGTTCGTTGCTAGAGTGATGAGGTTTCACTTGGGTAGGTGCCATACATCATTCAAGTCACATATGTTTGTGTCATGTTGTGTTCTCTTTGGGCCTTTGTGGGGTCACCAACGGTCTCTTATTGGGCCTCATGCCCTATTTTTTATGTCATTATTTCACGCTAGTTGATGCCATTTTTTGTGGGTGTTGGTATAGCATTTTCCTGTGAGCTATTCTTTGATCCATTCCATGCCCATCAGTGTTTCTTCGCCAATTCTGCCTAGGTTTTCTTTGGGTTCCTGTTTAGCTGGCCTTGTGCTGTTTTTGTTCAAATATTTTTTGTTGGGGTACATAAGCCCATGATTTAATGTATTAATGTCGGTTGATGGGCTTTGCTTGTGCTCCTTCAGGAGTTTCCTCAGTAGGCATGCTTGCCTTTTATGTTGATCCCTTCGAGGTTTTTCTAGTAGGCCTGCGTGCCTAGTTCTTTTTTCCTCATGGTATTATGGCCAAGGGTTTTCAATGTTCTTGGTTTTGGAAGGTGCATCCTTTCTAGAATGAACTTGGGGAATATGTCATAAAAATGGCTGGATCAAATTTATTAAAGCAATACTAGTTAGCTCTGCAATGAGAGACTACACGAGGAGGGACTACGTTCGTAGGTCGCTCTAAATTCTCATTATAATCCAAAAAATATATAGCTTGCGTGCTTATAGGGAAGTTAGAACCAGTAACTAAAAAGTAGGAAAAAACTCCTAATATAAGTATCTGGTGAACCAACTCTCTCTAATTAAGTTTCTCCATTATCTTCAGCACTCCCCCTTAATGGAGAAAGGGATCACAGATATTCCTAACATTTCCCTAAACATTTCAAATTTAATTCTATCAAGAGGATTAGTAAAACTATCAACAACATTATCACAAGTATTACAATATTCGACATGAATTTCTTTTGACTTGACTTTCTCCCTAATGAAGTGAAACTGTGTATCAACGTGCTTAGTGTTTTTATGAAACACCAGATTATTTGCAAGTTTGATGGAGATCTTCTTATCACATTCGATAAATGTTGCATCTTTCTGTTCTTCTCCAACATCTTGGAGAAGTCTCCTCAACCAAATTGCCTCACAATTCGTTGCACACATCTCTAGATACTCAACCTCCACTGAAGACAATGATATTTTGTTCTACTTTTTGCTACTCTATGCAATGACCCCGGACCCAATGCTAAATGCATAACCTATTATGGATCTCCTATCACATGCATTTCCAGCCCAATTGGAGTCTGAAAAACATGTCAATTTAGCATCACAAGACTCAGTATATATAATTCCATAGTCTAATGTTCCTCTAAGATACCTTAATATGCCTTTTGCTGCAACCTAATTGCTCTCAAGTGGCTTGGACATAAATTGGCTTAATACACAAACTCCATAGCAAAATTTGGTATAGTAGTGGTCAAGTAGATTAAACTCCTAACCAACTGTCTATACAATGTTTCATCTACCTCCTTAGAACCGTCATCACTCTGAATTTTTGTATTCTACTATAACAACACTGATGTAGCCTTACACTGATCCATCTTAAAAAAATTTAGTAGACTCCTGACATACTTACCTTGTGATAGAAAATTTTGTCCTGATTCTCTCCAAATATCAAGACCCAAACAGTAGTGAAGCTCACCAAGGTCTTTCATCTCAAACATTTGTGTCATCTGCTCTTTTATTTCTTTAACTATTTTATCTACATTTCCTTTAATAATAAGAGCATCTAAATATAAATAAATCAAAACAATTCACTCCTTTTCATAGATTTATAATAATCCATAACTATGTAATTATTTCTATAAATGTAAGACTGCATATGGGAAATCCAGATAAATAGAGGTAGAATTAGATGAGAGAGAGTGTGTGAGAGAGATGAGATGTGTGGAAGGCCAATTTAATGTTGAAAATCAGGCCAAGTATTGTATTTGAAACTGGTTAATGGAATTATTTTGAGTTTTGTGTGTATGATCAGGCCCTAGAGGAAACAAAAATTTTCCTTGTAAGAGGGTTAGTATAATATTTTGATTCGTAGAAATAGATCATTGTATTTCTCATACTTTTCTTCATGTTGAGTTGCAATGCGTAATTCAAATTGATGGATTTATTGTACACCTGAATTTGAAATACGGAAACTCTACATATAGGATGGGTGAATATGAGCTTTGGCTTATTATAGTAATCCTATATATTAATTGATTTGTAATGCTAAATTTGGTCAGAGGATAGATTTTGTGTCTTTCAATCATTAAATATGGTCTTAGTTCATATCAAATTGAGAGAGTGAATTCACAGTGGTATTTTTCTTGAAAGGTGAAATTGTCAAAATACTTGTAGGTGGATTTGATTTGATATCATTACTGCTAAGATGAGATTATGAGTAGAGTTTCTCATTAAATTAATGAATAAATATTTTTTGAAATTCGATCTCTACGCTACCTATGAAAATAAGGTGCTGAATCCTCTGTTTTATGAAGGAAATTGTGTGTCACAAAATATTCTGCATATAGTTGAAGAAGGAATTTGATACGTCTTATGGTCTTGTGTGGCATTGTATTGTTGGAACAAGCTTTGGATAATTTTTTACACACTCACTGGAAGGCTTCTTGTATGGACATAATATCTACTCTTCTCTTCAAACTACGGTTGAACCCTTGGATCAACAATACAAAGAAAGCACAGTTTATTTCACAAAGATAAATTCGAGGAAGGTTTTGGTCTCAAGAAGTTATGTGTTAATTGTTAAAGGGTGTAGCATGCAATACTTTGATTTATTACATGTTATCAGCCTAAAATAAGTTTATACTTGGAAGCATGTGATGGCTCTATTCTTTTTAGAATGAACCAAGAAAACAAAAAGGTTGTGTGTAAAACCTATTATAGGAATGGATCGATCTATTGATTGTGGAAATCATTGAGGAAGATACCAGTTGCAATTGAGATGCCCCACAACCATTGAATGTGAAGCTACACGATGATCTCTACACATTCATTGCATAAGTGGTACCCTTTCACTGTAGATGCTACCTTTTCGCTACGCATTCACAGTGCATTCGCTACGCAGGCGATGTGCATGCTCTGAAGCTGCAATGCATTCTTTGAGACGTTATGTTTTCATCACTGCACGCTACAGTTTCTCCTATAAATTGACCCTCATCTCAAAAAAGTATTAGTGGATCGATCCAAGTTTTATTAAATTAGAAAAAAGTGCATGAAGATAAGAAGTAAGGTGTATAAGTGTTGTAGTGTGGAATCAGAGGAGAAAAGTGGCCTAGATACAGAGAGAGGTTCACTGTAAAGAGAATTTTTTTTTTCACATAAGAGAAGACATTAGTATTGAATTTGCAAATTGATTTACCCTCCATCATTTGGTATCGTAACACATATTTTAATTGATGTTTCATATTGAGGGTCTGTTGTGCAAGATAAATTGCTAGTACTACGTTACTGAAGCTGAGTTGTTGAGAGTGACAAGTGGATCTGATGCGTTTAAATAAGTTGTGTTAATTTTCCATATTAAACCATTATCATAATTTCGAGAAGAGCCACATTGTATTAGGGAAATTATTTATTTTTAAAGCACTACAGGGGAATGGAAATTTTGTGTGTTTAGTTCTTACATCTGTGTGGAATTCAGTATATTTGATTTTTGCATGAAGTGTATAAAATCTCCAAGTCCGCCGTCTATCCAAATTATGTTGTAGCGTGAAGAAACATAATGGGTTGAAAACATATGGAAGCAGCCTTGCATAAAGCATCTTTGCATGGAGTAGTTGTGTCATTTGAAAAGGCCATAGCAGAAAGAAAATTTCAGAGAATCAGAGGTGTAACAGAAGTGAAGCAGAAAAGAAGAGGAATCAGATTTGAAATCTGATTAAGGTAAATATTGTTATTTTTTTATTTTTGACTAATTATTTCATGATTTAAGCTTGAAGAAGCAGTGAAGGGAGATGAAAGGTAAATCTAATTTTAGAGAAATTAGATCAGATTTTATTTAAAGAAAGATTAAGAAGATTGTCCTAAGGTATACAGAGCATTGATGACTGCAACAGTAAAAGTAGAATCAGCAGAAGAGGAAATTGCAGCAGCAACATATGCAACAGAGACTGGACAGTGACGTATGGTCTTCTTATCAATTTTTGATGAAATATTGATTACAAGTAACAGTATAAGGATGTTTTAATGATTGTAGCCAAAACCATAAAGTTTTGGATGATGATGAATCAATCTGACTAGAGGTTGGAAGAAAGGAGAAAGGTGACTGACTGCAAAACAGCAGGGAAGCTCTACAAGGTTCAAGAGAGTGAACCAAGAGAGAGAATACCTAGGAATAGATCAGGCTTGCAGAGGAAGCTTGATAGGGTACTTAGTTGCAAAGGAGAATTGCAGATCACCAAGATGAACATGGAGGATCATAGAAGAGGTTCAAATAATTTCCATAAAGGTAAGATGAGTGATGAAGAGCGTGAGATAAGGATTACAGTGATGAGAGCACAATCGGATATACTAACAGAATGGATACAAGGAAAAAAGAATGGACATCGAAGACATGGATGGAGAATGAGGAAACGAGTTAGATGGAACCTATTGCAAAAGTAATGGAATGCCAAGCTAATAACCAAGTTTAGAGAACTTGAAAAAAGATATATTTCTTTGTTGGAGAAGGAGAGACTCAAATAAATTGAGTCACAACGAAGAGGATTTTCTCAAACCTAGAAAGTCCATTGTGAAAGATTGGTGCTTGAAGCATCAAATGATTATGAAAGGTCTTGTATTTTTAAAACTAGTAGCTTGTTTGTGTATGCAGGTACAGTACCCAATGGTGAGGTTGTTGCTAAGAAGGAGAAGAAAACTATGACAGCTAATGACCATAGCAAAGATCCGAAAAGAAATTATGGTCAAGAATATGTTCTGTGTGAACCTCAATGAAATTAGGATGATTGTTTTTCATTCCCTGAAGTTGAGTTTTCAACTTAATTAGAGAAGGAAACAGAGGTAAAGGATGATCACTTATGTGAACCAGAACAAAGAAGAATATTTTGAGAGAATGGAAAATACGTTGGAAGATATTTTATGCCTGAAACATCAAATGAGGCTAGAGAGCCTTATATTTTAAAATCTTATCATTCATATTTTGTCACAGGTGCAGAAAAATCATCTGTTGCTGGTATGAAGACAGAGGGAGAGGAAGAAGAACAAAATTTGAATTTTTTTCTAAGCATAGATGAAGTCAAGCATTTAGATGTTATGATTGAGAGGTATGATGCTGAAATAGATATTCTGAAAAGGTTTCTGGAAGAATCTGAGTCAAAGAAATAATCCTTGGTAAACGTTTAGAGAGAAATGCAGATGAGCAAGACTTAGTTAAAGAAAAGAAGGAGACTACAGAACCACAAAACAATAGTACAAATGAAGATAATTTGCAAGGAAGAAGATATTTTAATTTTTATGAAATGAAGTATGATGAAGAGGAAAATAAGAATTTTGAAATTCTTACTTTCGTACAAAATGATGATTATTTAAATGTTGAAATTGATATATTAAATAATTTGATGATGAAAGTACCCAGAAAAAGGTACATGAATGTGAAGGAGATAAAAAATAGCAGAAAGAAAATGATGATAGCAGAATTGATCTGGAGGATGAAAGGAAGGCTACAACATAAAATTTGGAGACCCGGAGAAAGAAAGATGATAGGTACAAAAACACAGTAGCATGGAGAAGAAAAACAGAAATACCAGAAACAAAACAAAGTTTTGGATCCTTGAGGTTGCAAGTCATTAAGTCTTGTAGTTGTTAAATTACTACAAAAAAGTGACAGACCTCATAGATAGGATTCTATGAATTTTTATTTTCTACATCGGGAGTCTGATGCAGGAGCATCCTACTCAGAAAATCACTGTATATTTCGTTAATTTAGGGGGTGTGATGTTTTTAATTTACTAATATGAAATTTTGTATATTTTAATTATTGAGTGAGAAATAGGTATGTGAGGTTTTAAATGTAAATATTCTTGTATCATTGATAATATGAGAGATATTAGCTTTATGAAGATCTCATAAAAAACTTAGGGATTAGGAAATCCTAGAATAGGATTTAGTTGAGTTGTTGAGATCCTCAAGGGATCATTGAGAGAGTTTAGGAATTAGTTGAGTGATCTATGGAGAAGATCATGGATTTATAATAATCCATAACTATGTAATTATTTCTATAAATGTAAGCCTGCATATGGGAAATGCATAGAAATAGAGGTAGAAGTAGATGAGAGTGTGTGTGAGAGAGAGAGATGAGATGTGTAGAAGGCCAATTCAATGTTGAAAATAAGGCCAAGTATTGTATTTGAAAGTGGTTAATGGAATTATTTGGAATCTTGTGTGTATGAGGAAACGGGTTAGATGGAACCTATTGCAAAATTAATGGAATGCCAAGCTAATAACCAAGTTTAGAGAACTTGAAAAAAGATATATTTCTTTGTTGGAGAAGGAGAGACTCAAATAAATTGAGTCACAACGAAGAGTATTTGCTCAAACCTAGAAAGTCCATTGTGAAATATTGGTGCTTGAAGCATTAAATGACTATGAAAGGTCTTGTATTTTTAAAACTAGTAGCTTGTTTGTGTATGCAGTTACAGTACCCAATGATGAGGTTGTTGCTAAGAAGGAGAAGAAAACTATGACAGCTAATTACCATAGCAAAGATCCGTAAAGAAATTATGGTCAAGAATATGTTCCATGTGAACCTCAGTGAAATTAGGATGATTGTTTTTCATTCCCTGAAGTTGAGTTTTCAGCTTAATTAGAGAAGGAAACAGAGGTAAAGGATGATCACTTATGTGAACCAGAACAAAGAAGAATATTGGAGAGAATGGAAAATATGTTGGAAGATATTTTATGCTTGAAACATCAAATGAGGCTAGAGAGCCTTATATTTTAAAATCTTATCATTCATATTTTGTCACAGGTGCAAGAAAATCATCTGTTGTTGGTATGAAGACAGAGGGAGAGAAAGAAGAACAAAATTTGAATTTTTTTCTAAGCATAGATGAAGTCAAGCATTTAGATGTTATGATTGAGAGGTATGATGCTGAAATAGATATTCTGAAAAGGTTTCTGGAAGAATCTGAGTCAAAGAAATAACCTCAGGTAAACAATGTAAGTTTTGCATTTAATGATTTTGAAGACGAAATGAAATTTTCAGAAGAACGTTTAGAGAGAAATGCAGATGAGCAAGACTTAGTTAAAGAAAAGAAGGAGACTATAGAACCCCAAAACAATAGTACAAATGAAGATAATTTTCAAGGAAGAAGATATTTTAATTTTTATGAAATGAAGTATGATGAAGAGGAAAATAAGAATTTTGAAATTCTTAATTTCGTACAAAATGATGATTTAAATGTTGAAATTGATATATTAAATAATTTGATGATGAAAGTACCCAGAAAAAGGTACATGAATGTGAAGGAGATAAACAATAGCAGAAAGAAAATGATGATAGCAGAATTGATCTGCAGGATGAAAGGAAGGCTACAACATAAAATTTGGAGACCCGGAGAAAGAAAGATGATAGGTACAAAAACACAGTAGCATGGAGAAGAAAAACAGAAATACCAGAAACAAAACAAAGTTTTGGATCCTTGAGGTTGCAAGTCATTAAGACTTGTAGTTTTTAAATTACTACAAAAAAGTGACAGACCTGATAGATAGGATTCTATGAATTTTTATTTTCTACATCGGGAGTCTGATGCAGGAGCATCCTGCTCAGAAAATCACTGTATATTTCATTAATTTAGGGGGTGTGATGTTTTTAATTTACTAATATGAAATTTTGTATATTTTAATTATTGAGTGAGAAATAGGTACGTGAGGTTTTAAATGTAAATATTCGTGTATCATTGATAATATGAGAGATATTAGCTTTATGAAGATCTCATAAAAATCTTAGGGATTAGGAAATCCTAGAATAGGATTTAGTTGAGTTGTTGAGATCCTCAAGGGATCATTGAGAGACTTTAGGAATTAGTTGAGTGATCTATGGATAAGATCATGGATTTAGAATAATCCATAACTATGTAATTATTTCTATAAATGTAAGCCTGCATATGGGAAATGCATAGAAATAGAGGTAGAAGTAGATGAGAGTGTGTGTGAGAGAGAGATGAGATGTGTAGAAGGTCAATTCAATGTTGAAAATAAGGCCAAGTATTGTATTTGAAAGTGTTTAATGGAATTATTTGGAATCTTTTGTGTATGATCAGGCCCTAGAGGGAACAAAACTAGTCTTTGAAGAGGGTTATTATAATATTTTGATTGGTAGAAATAAAGCATTGTATTGCTCATAATTGTCTTCGTGTTGAGTTGCAATGCGTAATTCAAATTGATGGATTTACTGTACACCTGAATGTGAAATGTCGAAAATCTGCATATAGGATGGGTGAATATGAGCTTTGGCTTATTAAACAATCCTATATATTAATTGATTTTTAATGATAAATTTGGTCAAAGGATAGATGTTGTGTGTTTCAATCATTATGGTCTTAGTTCATATCAAATCGAGACAGTGAATTCACTGTGGTATTTTGCTTGAATGGTGAAATTGTCATAATACTTGTAGGTGGATTTGATATTATATCATTGTTGCTAAGATGAGATTCTGAGTAGAGTTTCTCATTAGATTAATGAATAAAATATTATTTGAAATTCGATCTCTACGCTTCCTATGAAAATAAGGTGTTGAATCCTCTGTTTTGTGAAGAAAATTGTGTGCGAAGAAATCTTCTGCGTATAGTTGAAGAAGGAAGTTAATACGTCTTATGGTCCTGTGTGGCATAGTATTGTTGGAACAAGCTTTGGATAATTTGTTATGCATTCACTAGAAGGCTTCTTGTATGGACAAAATATATATTCTTCTCTTCAAACTGTGGTTGAACCGTTGGATCAATAATACAGAGAAAGCACAGTTTATTGCACAGAGATAAATTCGAGGAAGGTTTTGGTCTCAATAAGTTATGTGTTAATTGTTAAAGGGTGTAGTGTGCAATACTGTGATTTATTACATGCTATCAGTCTGAAGTAAGTTGATACTTGGAAGCGTGTGATGGTTTTGTTCCTTTTAAAATGAATCAGGAAAATAGAAAGGTTGTATGTAAAACCTAGTATAAGATTGGATCGATCTGTTGATTGTGGAAATCGTTGAGGAAGATACTAGCTAAAATTAAGATACCCCACAACCGTTGAATGCGAAGCTACAGGATGATCGCTACACATTCTTTGCGTAGGTGCTACCCTTTCACTCTAGACACTACCTTTTTGCTACGCATTTGTTGCGCAGGCCCTACACATGCTCTAAAGTCGCTACGAATTCCTTGAGATGCTACGTTTTCATCGCTACATGCTACGGTTTCGTATGTTAATCGACCCTTAGATCAGAAATGAATTGGTGGATCGATCCAAGTTCTAGTAAATTAGAAACAATTGCATGAATATAAGGAGTAAGGTGTATAAGTGTGGTAGTGTGGAATCAGAGGAGACAAGTGGCCTAGATACAGAGAGAGGTTCCTTGTAAATTGATTTACCCTAAATCATAACTATAGGGTTCAAAAACATTTAACATACTAGTTATAAAATAATTTTCCTTATATCTTGCTGGAAATTGAGTTTGCCTAGCTAATCTCCCGAGTGTTGGAGTGGCATCAAACCTGTTATGATTATCCCTTGATGGACTTGGCTCAATGACTGTATTTGTACCTTCTGCTTCTTCCTTTTTCTGCTCCTGCTGCTCATGGCTTTCTCCTATTTCATCACTTCCTTTTTCCACCAACAAAGGAATGTCCCATTATTCATTATTGTTTTCATTGTTTCCATCATGAACCTTCTCATGGAAAATTACATCTCTACTAACAAAAAATTTAAGAGTAGAGATATCAAACAATTTGTAAGCTTTAAACTTAGTACAATACCCAACAAAAGTGCATTTGATGGCCTTTGAATCCAATTTCTTTCTATCCTCATTTGGGACATGAGCAAAAGCTTTGGATCCAAAAATTATTAAATCTTTAATTGTAGGTTTAAAACCTAATAAGGCTTCAAATGGAGTTTTAAATTCAAGACTCTTTGTTGGACTCCTATTTTTCAAATACACTGGAGTATTTATCGCTTTAGCCTAAAATCCATTAGAAATATTCTTACCTTTCAGCGTGTCGTGAGCACACTCCACAAGAGTTCTGTTTTTCCTCTCTCCAACCCCGTTCTGCTGAGGAGTGTGGGATACTGTAAACTACTACAGTATTCCGTGGTCTTTGCAATATTTGTTGAAATCAGCCTTCCTGTATTCTCCCCCTTGGTCTAAGCGAAGAATCTTGATGAATTTACCTATATCTTCTCAATCATGCTTCTGGATTGTTGGAAATATTCAAAATTATGAATCTTTTTGCTAAGATTATATACCCATGTGAATCTTGTATATTCATCAATAAATAATAAGAAATAATAAGCACCTCTCAATGATCTTGACTGCATTGGCCCGCATAAATCAATGTGGACTAACTCTACCATATATATCTTTGTTTTCTATTTACAATTATAGGAAAATCGTCTCTATGCATCTTCCCAAGAGCACATGCTTCACATTCAACATGAATATGCTTTAAATTAGGGAGATCATTGACCATACCTCTGTTCTGAAGTATCAATAAATCATTGAAATTAATATGGCCAGATATCTGATGCTATAAATATTCTATAGACATAGTTGATGATGTCAAAGCTTCATGTGGTACACTTCTCACATTCATCTTGTAAAGACCACCCACACGAATCCCTGTTGCAATTGTATTCATACAATCCAGCAAATCCGTAACAACACAATATGACTTATAAAATTCTACCCTAAGGTTTTGATCTGTTATCATTGAAACATAAATCATATTATTATTAATTCTGCGTACATACATCACATTTTGAATGTGCCTAATATTTCCATCGAGCAGTATTACGGGAACATTACCATGTCCTTTGATTTGGTACCCTCTGTCATCGCCAAGGTATATTTTTGGTCCATTGCCAGTTTCTTTGAAGTCTTCAATCCATTTTCGGTTACCTGTCATGTTGGTGGACAGGTCTGAATCCACATACCATGTATTTGCTTCATCATTCTCATAGGAATTAGCCATAAACAGTATGAGGTCCTCGTTATGGTTATCATCAGCAAAGTGTCCTACATGTCTCTTGTATCTTTGCTGACCTTCATCAAACTTCTTCTTTCGACAAGGTTTAGCCATATGGCTAATTTTACCACAATAGAAACATTTTATTGTTGAATCATTCCTATTTGATGACAACACTTGAGATGGACTCTACATTTTTTGTGGTGTGCCTCCACCTATTTTTCCTCCATTTTCCTTCCCTCTGAAGGGCTTCTTCTTCACCATTAAATCAAGATCTGAATTTTGGGGTTTCAGGGTCATCCGCCTTTCCTCCTCTTGCATCAGGATCCCTGTCAATTCTTCAAATTTGGGGGCTTTCTCTCTCGCATTCAAGCCTATCATAAACATCTGATAGTCATCAGTCATACCATTCATAGTATTTTTTACCAGATCAATATTACTTACTACCTCTCCTATGTCGGTAAGATTTTCTTTGATGTCCTTGTTGCGAGTGATGAACGCAGCCACTGTCTCATTCTCCTCCATTTTAATGGAGAGAATCTTTCATTTCAGGAACAGTAGGCGATTTTTATTTCTGATTCGGTACAAATCCTTGAGAGTTGTCTAGATCGTGTTTTCTAATTTGCAATCTCTGATATGAGGGATAATGCAGTATTTGACTACCATTTTCAACATCATTTTTTCCTTGTTCTCCATCTTCTCCCAATATTGTACTGTCGCAACAATTGCGCCTTCTGCAACCATTGGTTTCAATTCATCTCCATTTAGGATACCCCATGCATTATGCCCTTCCATCATAGTCTACAACTTGAATTTTCAATTAGAATAATTGGAGCCGTCGAGCTTGTTTCTCTCATTCAAGTATACCTCCATCAGATTATCCATCTTGAAACTTTAAAAAAAAATGACACCCAACAATTGACAAACCGGATCTACAAACAGATCTACCCCAAATCATCAAAAAAAATGTCAAGAAATAGATCTACCTGATCTTTGACCACTTTTAGAGGCTTCTCTTCACACTTCACCATGAGCTCAAGGGCTCCTCTGCCACTACCTCTTTTGTTGCGAGCTCACAGGCTCCTCTATCATGGATCAAGCTTGCAGTGATTCTCACAATTTATTGGTGATATTCTACTACCTCTATGACCATGACTCACTAGCTCCTCTGGCATGATCTCTCTGGATCTTTAGGCATGAGCTCTATGGCTCAACAAGCATAAGTTCTTTGAATCACCAGGCACTTCATAGCATGAGCTCTCTGGCTCCATAGTGCTCCATAGGACGAGCTCTCTGGCTTCTCTGACACAAGCTCACTGGCTCAACGATACTCCTCAGCCACTCTGATCTCAACAACACTCCTCGGCCATTGATGCCATGCTGATCATGCTGGGAAAAATCCTCATAAGTGTATTCACTAATCAATGTGATCTTCCCGCATGATCCCTCACTGATTTTGAAGATCAGTTCCTTTCTCTGGCACACTTCTGCATTGATCGATTCTTCTGTGACTCCAACGAATGCGGTGATCAATGTTTCCTCCAAAAAAAAAAAACAACCTCACTCAACCCACCAGGGACTTCTCTTTTTCCATCTGGTAATCTAAAATAGATATGAAATAATACTGAAGTAGAACTAAATATTCGCCAAAGTGAATTTATTGTTAACTTGATTGGTCAGTCGAAGAATGTAAGGCTTGATTATAATCATGTTTCACATAAGGTAAAGATTCATCCCACAACTTAGGATGTTTGTTGAGTAACCTCAAAGAATATGTATCAATGTCCTGTTCACCACTTATGTTTGTCATCATTATGTGGATGAAAATATGTGCTCTTCTTTAGCTTTGTGTCCATGATTCCCCAAAAATTGGACCAAAACTCTCTTACAAAGTGAGTGACTCGGTCGGAAATGATGGAAGTAGGTAACCAAAAATGAACTCGTACCTGTTGAAAGAACATTTGTGCAGTTTGTTCAGCAGTCACTTACTTTTTGCATGGAACAAGAATGCACATCTTGCTGAAATGATCAACCATGAAATACATATAATCATGCCCTCTCCTGGACATAGGAATTCCTCCAAAAAATTCCATGGAAATGTTGTCTCATGGTCGCGAAGGAATTGGAAGTCGCATATACAAGCCAATATTTCGGTTCCTTGGTTTGCTTGTTGAACACATAACACATCCTTTAATGTAATTAACAACTATTTCATACATGTGAGGCCAGTAGAAATACCTTTGAATTTGTGCCATTGTATTGCTTATGCCAAAATGTCCCAAAAAGCAAGAAGAAAGTGCTTATGGAAAGAGATCACATTCTAAGTACTAAAATCATGATTTTCCTTATCCTTAACAACATGAGACTGATAATAATTTTTGTAGAAGCATTATAATCCAACAAAAAACACCATAATTGTTGCAGAAACAAGGATGCCCCAAAGTATCCCTGTTATCAAATAAAATCATGTTTTTCTAAGATGCAAGGTTTGATATCTTGAAATCCTTCTCCACGGAGGTTGGGATTTCCTATAAATGCCTCTCTGAATTTACTCAATATACTGTGGATTGTTCCAGACACCTGATATTTTGATAGATTTAGGAAACTAAACACAAGGTTGGCTAAAGATGGAGGGACTTCCCCTTGAAGTGATTTCTGGGTAGATTAAGGTATATGAGGTTTTAGAGATCACGCATTTGCATAATAATTTCACCAGAAATATCATTTCCTTTCAATTTAAGCTTTGTAAGTTGTTTTACAGAACCAATACTCTGTGAAATGTTTCTAGAAAGTAAATTTTCTTTCAATCCAAATGCCTAAATATTATGTAACCCATAAATCTCATCTGGTATATGTTCTGAAAATTTATTATTGCTAGAATTGAAAATAGACAAAATCCCTACTTCAGAAATCTCAGATGGAAGCTTCCCTGAAAACCTATTACATTCAATATTTACGTTAGATCAATTTCTAGCATTGTCAATATCTTTATAAATCATTTCTTCAAAGTTGTTATAACTAATATGTAGCACCGAAATATCAGCTGAGGGAGCCACATATTTTCTTTGTTTCTAAGTACCATTGATGGAATTTAGGTTGTTATTGTGACTTTCTTTCGATGAGAATCATTTCGTAATTTGTATAATTATGCCTACGTCTACTTATAATATTTTTATCATAGCCTGTAATTTCTTTGGAATTTGGCTAGATCAATTTCGGCTTGGAGGAACCATCAGTCTCAAAGATTATGTACATTTTTGTAGGAGTTAAATTAGCTTGAAATTATTGACAACTACCAGCACAAATCAATTAGTTCAGTTATCATGCCCATGAAAAAATTAGGTTTTAAAATTAAATATTCAGACAGAAGAAAGTAGGTACATTTTTTGAGCACATGTATATGTTAAAAAACTAACAATTTCAACCTTTTGTTTTCTTAAATTGTGATTATAAGCAAATGCTGGAAATATCATTACTCAAGTACTCAATTATTTGACTCAAATCTTCAAGTACTCAATTATTGGAGTGCTAAAACATTTCATTTATATAGAAACTATGAAGTACATGTACATACTTGCAGCTTATCAGAAGCTGGAACAATTTTAAGCTCTCCTAAACCAAGCTAGGGAAACCAAGAAAACCCTAACAACAAACTCCTCATGGCTAGGAATTACACGTAACCAAAGCTAGTTACTCCACCAAGAATCCTCAACAACCTAGCATCATCAACTAGAATGATATTCATCACATGAATTTTGGTATGTTGGAGATTAAAGAAGAATAAATTGAAGTTTCTTTCACAACTTGTTTGAGAAGCCAATTTGTGTGTTGTCTCCAATTTCTGTGATTTCAATGACCCAATCATGTTCGGATCGAGGGGGACTCATTGAATAAGTTTCTATGTTTGTAATATAACAATGTAAATTCCATCAGAGAAAATAATAACATGTGAAGTAATACATGCATCGAAATACATAGTAGATCAATTAGGAGTCTTGTGAAATGCACCTTGACTCATGTGATAAAAAGAATGATGGTGGGTTTTTCTATGTTCTTCATCTAAAAGCACATTATTTGGATGTTGCAGCCCTATAAAAAATCACACACTACATTAACAACATCAACAAAAAGTACAAAAATTTAAGATAAAATACTTAGCAACAAACCTGGAAAATCACCAATTTGTGTGATGCCAGTGACCCAACATTGTTCAGATCGAGGGGGACCCATTGAAGAAGTTGTTGTGATTATAAGATAACAATGAAATTTCCAATAGAGCAAATAATAACATGTGAAGTAATACATGCAAAGGAATATAGAGTAGAAAAATTAGGATTCTTATCAAATACACCTTAACTCATGTGATAAAAAGAGTGATGGTGGGTATGTCTTTCTTAAACTGGATTCACATTATTGGGATATTTCAGCCTTGCAAACATTCACACACCACTTTAACAACATCAACAACAACCAGTGCACAGAGTCATGAGAAAAGGCATAGAAACAAATCTGAAAAATCACCAATTTTTCTCATGTGAGTGACCCAATCATGTTCAGATCGAGGGGGGCCCATTGAAGGAGATTTTGTGTCTGTAATATAACAATGCAATTTCCATCAGAGTACATAATAACATGTGAAGTAATACATGCATCGGAATACATAGTAGATCAATTAGGAGTCTCGTTAAATTCACCTTGACTCATGTGATAAAAAAGATGGATCATGGGTCTGTCTATGTTATTTAACTGAAATAACATCCTTGGGATGTTGTAGCCCTGCTAAAATTCACAAACTTCATTATAAACATCAACACAACCTAGTGCACAAAGTTAAGAGAAAATACCTAGCAACAAACCTAGAAAATCACCAATTTTTGTGATGTTAGTGACCCAATCATGTTCGTATCGAGGGGGGCCATTGAAGAAGTTTTTGTGTCTATAATATAACAATGCAATTTCCATATGAGAAAATAATAACATGTTAAGTAATACATGCGTCGGAATACAAAGTAGATCAATTAGGAGTCTCGTCAAATGCACCTTGACTCATGTGATAAAAAGAGTGATGGTGGATCTGTCTATGTTCTTCAACTGAAATCACATTATTGGGATGTTTTCGCCCTACAAATATTCACACACTACATTAACAACATCAAAAACAACTAGTACACAAAATTAAGAGAAAATACATAGCAACAAACCTAACAATTATGACATGTTGATATAAAAATATTGATATCATCTCCCTATAGGACTTACTTGGAACAGTATAGCATGCATTGTTTCAGTGAGGATGACCATGCTTATTGAGGTGTTGAAACTGAAATGGTTCATCTTCGGATGCAGGGACATTCAAATCAATATCCAAGCTAACATTTTTTTCTCTTATTTTATTTTTCTTTTTAGGCCTAAGGAAACTCTTCGTCCTCTTCAAACATGACTCTTAAGTACCCAACCCAAGGGTGAAGTCATAATCCATAATATGAATATCATTAGCATCATCCACAAATTTTTTAGCCTAATTAATCAACTTTTTTGTCTTGATCATAGTAGAAGGAGGACTATTTTGAAACAAGTCTAGATAGCCAAATAACTCCTCTCTCAACAAATTAAGTTCTTAAAAATTATCATCATCTATATTAGTTGTGTTAGGATCTACATGAAAGTTTGGTGCCTTTATACTTATCTCAGAAGGGGCATTCAAAGTATTAGATATGGTATAAAGATCCAACAAAGGGTATGAATCCATTAAGGAGGAATGTGACCAATCTACCTTTATGGCAAGCTTGCAAATGTTTCCCCGAATAGACCATGGGAAATCACAAGTGATAAAATTTGTGTGATGACATATGATAATATATTCCTTATCAGGTTTACTTTGACTCCTCACCCAATAAGCATGATATATACTCTCATCAAGCCTACAATGACTATCTGGAATTCTTATAACCATTTCCATTGATGACTCAAGTTTCATCTCTTTCTTGTGGTTGTTAAAATATCCTTCTTTTTTTAGAATTGTCTTGAATCGATAACATGGCTCAACATTTTTGAGGAGGTTATAGAATATCCAATCCATCCTACAAGAACATTTATTTCATCTATCACATAGAAAGGTTGTCTTAAGATAACCATGGTATGATTCCACAACATTATTTGTCTCCTGGATTGCATGAGGAAAATCTCGGCAGCCTTTAACCCACATCCCTACATGGAAAAACTAAATTAGTAAATATATATTGTCCTTATGAAACAAAAAATGTCCAAAACAGAATAAATATTATGCAAACTTACAAATATTGTCATCGGCAACCCAATTTTTGTGGAAATAGTCCAAAAACTTCTCCTCAATTGCAAATTTGGTGAAAAATCCATTAATTGCATTATCCACTTAATGACTAGAACAATATTTCATGATATGGCGAAGTTCATTGAACATTTTTTTTTCCTTTTCTGAGTTGCTGAAATAGTTTCCAACATCCATTTTGTTTGTATTCCAGCTATAAAATGGATCTCTCCACCATTGGGCTTCTGGTAGAAAAAGAAATAATTTTGGTGTTTTTTATATCAGAGATTCACACTCATTTCATATTTTCTATGTAGTTGATAATTTTATTTTTCCAAACGATTATATATGTTTACAATGTATTTTTTTTGTAAGAAAAAATCCCTATCTCGAGCTATAACATCTATGTCAAGATATTTCTCAATATGCATTTTACAAACAGAGTCAATTGGCGGTTGCAAAAAAAATTAACTTTCTAAATAAGAAATCATGCCCCTTGAAAGTCTTGTCTTCTTCTAAGGAACATCATAACCTAAAGTTTTGTTTTCTCTATGACAAGGTGATCCTTTCCCATATTCATGATCATACATGGTGTATGTTATTACTACTATGTGGGGATCCTTAACCATAATATTTACAATAAATTGGCATTGGCAACCCCTATTTTTTGCAATTGAACACCTTGTCTCAGTTTTCCATTCTTATCTCTTGTCATCTTGACCATATGAGCAATGATAACTAAAAAATAAGTGTTGAAATGTCAGCACATATGATAAATGATAAACAATTATTCATATAAACATATAAACAATGCTTTTCTAAAATGCTTACACTTCATATTGTAAGGCAACACTAGCTCGTGTGCTTGGGGGTTTGCTTTTTTGAGGCATGAAAGAACATGGAGCATCTTGATTCGATTCCTCTCCTTTTATAAAAGCTTTAATTCTTTCTTTGAAAATTTTTGCAGGACAGTCAATATTCATGTGTTTTTTGTATACTTTAGACCAAACTAAATATTTACTAGAAAAAATTATTTTCTCTTTAGGGTCTTTCACCTCAAGAGCCATGATTTTTTTCCATTTCTTTTCCATGTTGTCTCAATGTCTGCAAAAAATGTGGAAACCTATTAGGAAGTTGAATGGATGAAAATATATAGCATTGGTAAAAACATGCTTTAAATCAAGGCTCCAAAAGTATTAATTTAAAGGAAATGTCAATATAAATCCAAACAAGATGCAAGGTATGAGTGAGAAGGCTCATACATCAAATTTCAAGTTTCTTTCATTCACAAAAAAGATCTTTGTTCAAATTGTAAAATGATTTTCACATAAGAGATCTCAGCTAAGTTGAGGACATGGGTCTAGCACACAATCATATAGGAATCAAATATTATTGTAACATGGTCATAAAACATACTTCCAGTCATTGATCAAATTGCTACATATTCCAGGTTCCATACACGTCTCAAGAAATGTCAAGTTAGAACTGTGTCCCAACAGAGAACCAAAATTCCCTTAATACGATATGTTGATTTCCATTCAATACCCTGGCTAGAATTAACCATTCATTCACTGCAATAAAAATTCAATGATATCTGAAACCAATAACCAATAGATTCTCAACCCTGTATATTCCAAAACCCTTCTTGTGTTAGGTTATAGATGCATGAAGTGGTGTCTCTTTATTTTAGTATGTTGCAAACATTATAGGTATGCCCTAGATAGGGCTACAGGAATAAATGAGATTTATTGCTTCAATTTGAATCCTTCAATCAATGGAAATTTCAATAAATAATTTGAGTCCCTAAGGTTTGATATGTGATCCCTTGCTTGCATACAATGCAATTTCTTGGTGGTTTTTATGCTCAAGTTACAGTTCTTCTAAGGGAGCTAATATATTTGCGCTAACTTCATAGGTACCTGCAAAACATCTCAGGACCCAAACCAATACCAAAATACAATGAACCAAAACCCTTCCAAATTATTTGATTATATATTCCACAGAGCCACAGGAAAAAATCAGAAGATTCCAAGTTACTAATCACACACCATGGAAGAAAATTTTGATCTTGGCTTGAAGATTGCAAAGGAATACACAAAGCTTAAATGTTGTAGGGGATTTCTTGCATGAGAAGAAGGCATGTCAGTAGATAAGTGAAAAAACTCCATTGAATTTAAAATACAATATTGAGAAAACGTTTTTGGAGTTTCTCCAAATAAGAAAAGGGGCAAGACTCTCATGGAGTTGTTCCCAACAAAATATCACTAAATACACCAAGGGACTCCATAAAGAAGTTTTGGTAATATTCAAATTATAACATTATAAGCCTTTGCGTGATTTTTTACAAGAATATAAAGAAATATTCTTGAGTAAAATCAAAATAACACTCCAGAGATTAAAGGATTTACTGATCAATAACCCGCTTCCCCCCCCCTAAGAGTACAATGGGAAAATTATGGATTAAGATGGTAGAAATTGTGTAACTTGAATGGGGCAATAAAGAAATGTAAGATATATACTAAGAATGAACCCTTTGGATATTAAAGGAAAATAATAGTAATTAATATCCTTGTCACCTAAAGGTATTCCCATATTCAAGGTGATGATACATAGAACCGTGATAGATATATAGACTATTCCTTATCCATGTATGATATTCATTTGATCACTCATAATAACATCAATGTTTAAGTATTTATCTAGTTGTTGGTTGTCCAGGCATATATTTTTGTTTATCTATTGACCCCATATGTTTCTTCAAAAAAATTGAAAATGCATTTTTGAGTAGCCATGCCTAGCCTATAGCTTACCATGCGTTTCTCACATATTCAACCCAAATAAAATAAAAGGAGATGAAGAGGAAAATGAGCCAATATGTCTAGCATAGCTTCATATATATTAGATTTGTATATTAAAGGTCTATCATAGCTTCATATATATTAGTTCTAGCATAGCTTCATATGATGTACTAGGGAGATGTACTGGAAAACCTTGCCATGTGCTAGGGAGATGTACTCGAAAATGATTTTTAGTAATTCTTGTAGGCAATGGAAAACTATTTCCCAATGCCTACAGGAGCACTAGAAAATCATTTTGCAACACCTACAACGTCTTTATAAACGATGTTATAAGAGTCAAAAGGAGTCAAAATTGATCAAGTAAAACTTTAAAACTTTTGATATCGTCATTATACATGAATATAATCACAATGGACAATTAAAACATTGGATATCATTTCATTTTGGAAAAAATAAAAGGTAAAAGTTAAAAGATAACAAAGCGATGGTAACAATGTGGTGGTGTGAATGTGTTAAGGCGGTGGTAACAAAGTGGTGTATTGGTAATGATTTCTAAATTGTTGGAACACCCAAATGCTAATCTGCATTTACTCACTCATTCTCAAGATGTGGAAACAATAGAAACGTAAGGAGAACAATTTTTACCTGGTATGAATTAAACCCTAAAACGTGTATTTAGTTCCTTTTTACTGCATGAAATAGAACATATTGCATGATATACTGGATACTACATTTCGTCGACTCAAATACAACTCCTTTTCAATATACTGCATACTACATGATATACTGCATAAGCTGATAGACTCGGGAAATGGAAATTAGGGTTTATGGACATGACATGTAGTCTTCAGAAGATGTTTGTATTCATTTAATATTTTCTTCACAATAGTTGGCATGGTAAGGAGGCTAGTGTTGATTGGTTTGTGTCGAGGCCTTTGGGTGATCCTGCATATTTATCATGAAACAAAACAAAAAAATGTTTATGCATAAGAAATAATAATACGAACAATGTAAATTATACAAAGCATTCATGGGTGCATATGACCATAAAAATACATTTGTGATGTGCCACTCAGTTGAATAGTGTGATCCACTAGTGTAAGGTGCCACCCATGAACTGTTAAAAGTAACCACCACTTTCACCATCAAGAGATCTATTCGTACACCTCTTCCACAAAAATATTCCTATGTTCATATAGATTCTATGTGACATTTAATACATGAATGTTTCTTTTTTTTTGTTATTATGTGTTCCTGAATGCTACGTGAAACTTTCTCTTTGTGTTTTCCATGGTGGCTTTAGTGATACACTACAGGGCCCATACCATCAAGAGGTGCCCTATTCAATATATATTTGTGTATATTGATTCCATCGACTGGCCTTAATATTAGAGGGTTTTTGTTGTGTATCCATCCATCCATTGATTCCCCTTTGTCTTGCTAAGTTTGGGAGAGGATAATGTTGTGCACACAATAGCATAATTTTTTGCATTCTAGTTGTGTTTGTCAATTTTAGACTTCAAAAATTGGGGGAGGAGGAAGCTCATATAAAGGGAACAAAATTTATCCCCTCCCCATCAGTTCCTATAAATGGTAATGATTTTCAATTCATTGATAGGTCATTCATGAAATGGGTGGATTAATGGATGGGAACTTTCAGACATTTTGTATTCAAAAAATCCTAGAAATTCTCTGCACATGCTAGTGGTTAAGACTCCAATGTGGGGGATTTCAATTGTGTGAAGAAGGCCTTGGATTCATAGCTTCTTGTTAGTAAAATGAAGAAAAAAATGTGTTGTACATAATATAAAAGGACTAAAAAAAATGGTAAATTATACAAAAAGATAAATATTCTCAATTAATTGTACATTATTGTGGAGTGGCCTAATAATTAAGGCTAAAAGTTACTTCTTTTAGAGCTATGTGAACGTACCAAACAAAGAAACTTAGCTAAAAAGTTAATCGTCCCCCCGGAATAGGTATGATTTTATATATGAGTTAAGCAAAGGCTAAATAGAATCTTTCCCTAAGCTAAATACAATACATTGAAACCAAGGCTAAATACAGAGCCTAAGCATAGAAACTAGACCATAAGTATTGATAATACCTATGGCAATATATGCACTCCAAAATAATTTCACTACAAACTTACTAAGTGGGAATTCACAGACCATTTATTAGCAATTCTGAAAACATGCATGAGATGGTCTAAAATATCTATGTAACCTATATGCCACTAAGATCTCCACTCCATCAATGTTGTGTCTCAACTTGTCTGCGTGGGAATGGTCACATCACAAGGTCCTCCTTGACTCTCATGGTCCCATGGAATAACGGTTGATTGACAGTGGTTGATACACTCTTGCATTGGGTTTTATTCGATCAAGATCTATGAATTAAACCTACATTTTCATGGGCATGGTACATGAGTTCATGTTTCCATGTGATATTGATCCCCAATCTATTACCACGACTTGTTATTTCTTCTCTTTCAAGCCAACACTGAGCCTACTATGCCATTTCATCTCTATGTTGATGATATTCTTGAATATCACCTACCAAATGGGAGGCTTTTTATCCCAAAAAAGATTACAAAGGGATAAGCAAATCATTATGGGATTTTGACTATATCATACCAATTTTCTCTCCTTGGTAATTCTCCTTTGAGTCAAATCTACCATAATTCATGCTTCCCTCTTTAAGTACTTCATACCTTGTTCCATGGAATTGTATCCTCCTCTAATTCTTAAAGTGAATTCGGTTCACAATCTTTCATTGTTGGTATAACTTTCTCTTCTTCCCTATATAGAGAAAACAATGAAAAACTATAATACAAATGATCCACATTTCTCACTGAATGCATTCACATCTATGTCTACTCAGTTTGAATGCATTTTCATTGAACTGTTAAGTGATTTCGAATAGTCCATATCTCAACATATTCAACTTCTTGGTTTCCAATGCATTCTTTCTTTGCTGAGATAAAGTAAAACCTTATCTCCAACAAACATTTTGTGATAAATCATATGTTGGTCATGGTGAAGTTTTTATTTTTCTTAACTCTTCTCCATTTTATAATGTACTTTCATATGAATATATTTGATCCTCTCCATGAACCTCTTTGCCTTATTTTCCTCCTCATGCACCCCCTACTCATTCTCCTTCTTCTTCCCATAGACAACATCAAATAGTGCATGTGGAAAATCACCATAACATTAATAAGAATGATATTTTTAGAGTTTTTTTTGTTGTGATAGGAAGCTTGAGATAGTAAGCCCTACTTGAGATAAATAAGGTTGGTCCTAATCCTGTCGAAGTTTAAAAAACAAAATCCTAGTTCTAGATAGGAAACCCAAGGTATGAGATGGATTTTACTTGGAGATCGGAATTCACCCTAATACCAAATGTAGAAATGTTGAAGGCTTCAAACTATTGATTCTTTATATGATAGTGGTAACAATTAACCATGAAAATGCATTCAAGAGGCAATACAGGGGCAAGAGAAGACATGCTAGAGTGATGGATGGAAAGATATTCTCATGACTCCCATATCCTTAAAAGATGTTTGATATACGTAGTAAGGATACATGCAAGAGTTAATGCAAGTTCTGTATGTTGTTCCATGCCTTAATGACTAAGGGCATATAAAAAAGTTACATGTTGAGACTGTCTAAAATTATTGTGAAGACCTTGTGATGTTTGATGTTGTTATTGTTCTTTATATAGTAACTTGTATTTCTATAGCATTGTAAACAATGGTTGTAGCGATTTGAGCAGTGACAGGAAGTAATATGAATGTGTTACAGTAATATTGTATGCCTATGTTTTTTTACTGTGCTATAATAATATTGTATGACTATATGATTGTGTGTTAGACCCATATCCTCAACTTAGTTGAGATCTCTTATGTGACGATCATTTTACAATTTGAACAAATATTTTTTTATGAATGAAAGGAACTTGACAGTTGATGTATGAGTCTTCTCACTCATACCTGTTAGAGTGTATTTTCAAATTTCATGTAATGGTGGTTGAAAGAAAAGTTTGACACATTTTCATTTCCATGTGGGTAGAAAACTTGGAAAAATTTTCATGTAACACAAGCATAAGTATATCCATTTACAAAGTGGTGGAGCACACAAAGGTTGATCTACAGTAGACAACAAGGTAGTTACTAGGTTTTTTCTTAGTATGTGGGAATAATTGGAAATACGGGCACGAGTGGACACCTAAATAGTTATGAGCTAGATGGACCAGGAGTGTTCTAGATTTACGGTGCTGAGGAATTCCCATTTTTCAGAGAAGCAAGATGGGAGCTCATCATTAAGTTGTTTACCAAACATAAAATTAAACTATCTTATGATTTCATTGATACTTTTGATGGTACCAACACTAGGGTTGAGGGGCTAGGGTTTCCTATAATAGAGGAAAGCATTTCAGAAGAAACCAAAATACCAACTGAGGGAGAGATTTGGTTCAAAAGGAAGTCAGTACAGGGGGTAAACCTTATTTTTTTCCTAAAATACAATTGTCATAACCCTTGCTGGAGCGTGGGGGTCCAATGTGACATTTTAAAATGAGATTGAGTAAAACCAATGCGACAAATTCAACTTTATCGAACATGTGATGGTTGATTCTCTGAGGTATTTTTGTATCACATGATATTTCTAGTACACATGGTTGGTTTCAATAGGATGAATCTCCCTTATTTCCTGCATCAAAGATTAATTAAAATGGTGGCCTATGCAAGAAAAAGGAAGGTTGTATATTTCCATGGATGTCTACCACCACAGCTTCATTCAAATCTTTTACCTACATGCATTAAACAAGAAAACATAGTAGTCGAGGAAGACGGTAATGAGACAACCATTTCCTAGAAAACATAAGAAGGAAAGGACTCTAGCTACAGAGGTGGAGAGAAGTCACCAAGTTGCTGCAAAAGAAAAAAAAACTAACAAGATGAAAATCCTTAAGGTAAATACTAGGAGGAGTAGAGGACAACAGCTATAAGTAAAGGACAACAAGAAAGATGAAACCATTGGAGAAACTAGAAAGAAGGGTGAAGATATTGGAGAAATTTGCCATGCAATAGAATACTCTAGGAGGCCACGAACAAAGCCCACAAACAAACTGAGTTTGGGGTTTGTTGTAACGCTATTTGGTTTTGATAAGTTATAACATTATAAAAATTAAAATTAAAATGCTAAGTTTGGATATGAATAAAAAAACAAAAAATCAAAAAAAGTTAGGACTTGTATAAATTGATTATTCATACAAGAAAATGATAGGAATAAATTGCCCTAAAAAATGAAGGCAAAAATAAAAATAATGTTAGAAAAAGCAATAAAAAGAAAATTTCTTAGCTTTAAAAAATAAATTTTGCAAAGGTCTCTTGTGTAAATGCACCATGATTTGTTAATTATCATTAATTTTTGATTAATTTTCTTCATTAAGCATTAATATTTATTTTGTAATAATCGACGCATATTTTTTGTCCTAAGTTGCTAAAAGACAAAAAAAATTGTCGTTTTGCATTATCAATCAGACACTTTTCAATCATACATCTATTCCCTGCCCAGATCAACGACGGGGAAGTCTTTTCGCACTGCCCTTTCCCATTTCCCATTAAAAGCGTGGTGGGGGGGGGGGGGGGGGGGGGTTGTTCGAAAAGTAGTTTCATGGATGGCGAGAGCTCCCTACATGTCACCTTCACGTTAATTAACAACTCTCCTGGCTCAAAACTAGAAATAGCCACCTACCCCCTCTGAAATTTGCCTTTCTCCCTCATTATGTTTTTACTCCCTCCAACAATCAGATGACCCCATGCCTTGACCATTTCTCGACATCAAGTGAAATTCTGCCACCTCTCCTATCTATTTCCACTGTGCTCCGTACCATTATTCCTCATTGGCATGTTATGATCCCGCTCCCTAGTCATTGATTAGCTATTTTCCATCACACTCCTATATCGTTTGCATTTGACCGCTACAGTCACACCATTAAGCGGTTACCAAAAATCCCTTTCTCAGTTGTATAAATAAAGCCAAGCTCTCCAGTTTACCGCTTTTCTATAATCATCTTTACTATTGTATTTCAGGTATATAAATATCATTGTGCACTGTTCCCATCGGCTGATTATCATTTCCACAGAGGATCACCATTATTTTCCCTCTGTTATCCTTTTCCCTTCCTTATTCTTTCCTATGTGAAAATGGCCCCGAAAGGAAAGAGAAGGAAACCATCTTCCGATGAAAACACTCCCACTGCTACCCTAGTTGACCTCGACCACATTCCCCTTGCTGATTCATATTATAAAATTTCTGACACAGAGTGTGAATTCTAGTTCTATGAATTGCACCTGTGGTTGAAGAAAATATTTCTTGATCAACAATATGATATTAAATTGTGGGAATCCCTTCTGCCCCTCTTCTCTTTTCCTCAGACTTATGACTTCCTAGACCTAGTTATCTGGTGTAAAACCAGATATGACCCTTTCAAAATAGCAGTGGTGTGAGGCTTTTTGTCCCAAAAGAGATTACAAAGTAATAAGAAAACCATTACGGGATTTTGATTATATCATACCAATTTTCTCTCCTCGCTAATTCTCCTTAGAGTCAAATCTACCATAATTCATGCTTCCCTCTTTAAGTACTTCATACCTTGTTCCATGGAATTGTATCCTCCTCTAATTCTTAAAGTGAATTCGGTTCACAATCTTTCATTGTTGGTATAACTTTCTCTTCTTCTCCATATAGCGAAAACGGTGAAAAATTATAATACAAATGATCCACATTTCTCACTGAATGCATTCACATCTATGTCTACTCAATTTTAATGCATAGTCATTTAATTTTCAAGTGATTTTGAAGATTCCATATCTCAAAAGATTCAACTTCTTGGTTTCTACTGCATTCTCTCTTTGCTGAAATAATGTAAAATCTTCTCTCCAACAAAGCTTTTGTGATCAATCCTATGTTGGTCATGGTGAATTTTTTACTTTTCTTGACTCTTCTCCATTTTATAATGTACTTTCATATGAATCTATTTGATCCTCTCTATGAACCCCTTCGCCTTATTTTCGTCCTCGTGCATCCCCTACTCATTCTCCTTCTTCTTCCCATAGATAACATCAAATAGTGCACGTGGAAAATCACCATAACATTAATAAGAATGATATTTTTTGAGGGTTTTTTGTCGTGATAGGAAGCTTCAGATAGTAGGTCCTGCTTGAGATAAATAAGGTTGGTCCTAATCCTGTCAAAGTTGAACAAAAAAAATCCTAGTTCTAGATAGGAAACCCAAGGTATGAGATGGATTTTACATGGAGATCGGAACTCACCCTGATACCAAATGTAGAAATGTTGAAGGCATAAAACAATTGATTATTTATACCATAGTGGTAACAATTAACCATGAAAATGCACTCAAGAGGAAATATTGGGGCAAGAGAAGACATGCGAGAGTGATGGATGGAAAGATATTCTCATGACTCCCATATCCTTAAAAGATGTTTGATATTCTTAGTAAGGATACATGAAGGAGTTAAAGCAAGTTCTATATGTTATTTCATGCCTTAATGACTAAGGGGATATAAAAAAGTTACATGTGTCATTTTTTTTGTCTATTTCCCAATAAAGTGGCTTTCTTTGTGCATATATCAAAAACAAAATGACTTGTCATTTTTTTTCTCTAATTCCTAGTGAAGTGACTTTCTTTGATGATTTTTACACTATAGTTGAGATTGTATAAAATTATTGTGAAGACCTTGTGATGTTTGATGTTTTTATTGTTCTTTATATAGTAACTTGTTTTTCTATAGCATTGTAAGCAATGGTTGTAGCAATTTGAGCAGTGACAGGAAGTAATATGAATGTGTTACAGTAATATTGTATGCCTATGTTTTCTTACTATGCTACAATAATATTGTATGACTATATGATTATGTGTTAGACCCTATCCTCAACTTAGTTGAGATCTCTTATGTGATGATCTTTTTACAATTTGAACAAAGATTTTTTTATGAATGAAAGGAACTTGATAGTTGATGTATGAGTCTTCTCACTCATACCTATTAGAGTGTATTTTCAAAATTCATATAATGGTGGTTGAAAGAAAAGTTTAACACATTTTCATTTCCATGTGGGCTGAAAACTTGGAAACATTTTCATGTAACACAAGCATAAGGATATTCATTTACAAAGTGGTGGAGCACACAAAGGCTGATCTACAACAGACAACAAAGTAGTTACTAGGTTTTTTCTTAGTATGTGGGAATAATTGGAAATACGGGCAAGAGTGGACACCTAAATAGTTATGAGCCAGATGGAGAAGGAGTATTTCATATTTACAATGCTGAGGAATTCCCATTTTTCGGAGAAGGTAGATGGGAGCCCATCATTAAGTTGTTCACCGAGCATAAAATTAATTTATCTTATTATTTCGTTGATACTTTTGATGGTACCAACACCAGGGTTGAGGGGATATGGTTTCCTATAACAGAGGAAATAATTTCATAAGAAACCAAAATACCAACTGAGGGAGAGAGGTGGTTCAATAGGAAGTCAGTACATGGGATAAACCTTAATTGTTTCCTAAAAGACAATTTTCATAACCCTTGCTGAAGCGTGGGGGGGCAATGTGACATTTTAAAATGAGATTGGGTTAATTCAAAGCAACAAATTCAACTTTATCTGACATGTGATGGTTGATTCTCTAAGGTCTTTTTGTATCACATGATATTTCTAGTACACATGGTTGGTTTCAATAGGATGAATCTCCCTTATTTCTTGCATCAAAGCTTAATTAAAATGGTGGCCTATGCAAGAAAAAGGAAGGTTGTATATCCCCATGATGCCTACCACCACAGCCTCATTAAAATCTTGCACCTACATGCATTAAACAAGAAAACACAGCAGTCAAGGAAGAGGGTAATGAGACAACCATTTCCTAGAAAACATAAGAAGGAAAGGGCTCTAGCTACAGAGGTAGAGAGAAGTCACCAAGTTGCTGCAAAAGAAAATAAAAATAAAAAGATGAAAATCCTTAGGGTAAATACCAGGAGGAGTAGAGGACAACAAGAAAGATGAAACCATTGGATAAACTAGAAATAAGGGTGAAGATCTTGGAGAATTTTTCCATGCAGTAGAATACTCTAAGAGTCCACGAACAAGGCCCACAAACAAACTGTGGTTGGGGTTTGTTGTAACATTATTTGGTTTTGATAAGTTATAACATTATAAAAATTAAAATTACAATGCTAAGTTTGGATATGAATAGAAAAACAAAAAAAACAAAAAAATTAGGACTTGTATAAATTGATTATTCATACAAGAAAATGATAGGAATAAATTTCCCTAAAAAACAAGCCAAAATAAAAAAATGTTAGGAAAAGAAATAAATTTTTTTTTTCTTAGGTTTAAAAAATAAATTTTGCAAAGGTCATTGCCTAAATGCGCCATGATTTGATAATTGTCATTAATTTTTGATTAATTTGCTTCATTAAGCAATAATATTTATTTTGTAATAATCAACACATATTTTTTGTCCTAAGTTGCTAAAAGACAAAAACATTTGTTGTTTTGCATTATCAATCAGGCACTTTTCAATCATAGATCTATTCCCTACCCAGATCAACGGCGGGGATGTTTTTTCGCACCGCCCTTTCCCATTTCCCGTTAAATGTGTGTGTGGGGGGTGTCTGAAAAGTAGTTTCATGGATGGCGGGCCCTCCCTAAGTGTCACCTCCACATTAATTCACAACCACCCCCACCCCCTCCCCCCCGGCTCAAAACCACAAATAGCCACCTACCCCCTCTGAAATCTTCCTTTCTTCCTCATTATGTTTTTACTCCCTCCAATAGTTGGATGACCCCACACCTTGACCATTTCCCGACATCAATGAAATTATGCCACCTCACCTGTTTGTTTCCACTGTGTTACTTATCGTTATACCTCATTGTCCTATTTTGATCTTGCTCCCTAGCCATTGATTAGCTGTTTTCCATCAGAATCCTATACCGTTAGCATTTGACTGCTATGGTCACACCATTAAACGGTTACCAAAATCCATTTCTCAATTGTATAAATAAAGCCAAGCTCTCAAGTTTACCACTTTTTCTATAATCATCTTTACTGTTGTATTTTAGGTATAGAAATATCATTGTGCACTATTCCCATCGGCTGATTATCATTTCCACAGAGGATCACCATTCTTTTCCCTCTGTTATCCTTTTCCATTTATTATTCTTTCCTATGTGAACATGGCTCCGAAAGGAAAGAGCAGGAAACCAATTTTCGACGAAAACACTCCCACTACTACCCCAGTCAACCTCGATCACATTCCCCTTGCCGATTCATATTATAAAATTTCTAAGACAGAGTGTGAGTTCCAGTTCTATGAATTACACCTATGGTTGAAGCAAAAGTTTCTTGATCAACAATATGATATTAAATTATGGGAATCCCTTCTGCCCCTCTTCTCTTTTCCTCAGACTTATGACTTCCCATACCTGGTTATCTAGTGTCAAACCCGATATGACCCTGTCAAAAGAGTAGTGTTGGGAGGCTTTTTGTCCCAAAATAGATTACAAAGGGATAAGCAAACCATTAGGGGATTTTTATTATATCATACCAATTTTCTCTCCTCGGTAATTCTCCTTTGAGTCAGATCTACCATAATTCATGCTTCCCTCTTTAAGTACTTCATACCTTGTTCCATTCCATTGTATCCTACTCTAATTCTTAAAGTGAATTCGGTTCACAATCTTTCATTGTTGTTATAAATTTCTCCTCTGTCCCATATAGAAAAAACAGTGAAAAAATATAATACAAATGTTCCACATTTCTCACTGAATGCATTCACATGTATATCTACTTAGTTTGAATGCATTGCCATTAAATTGTTAAGTGATTTCAAATAGTCCATATATCAATAGATTCAACTTCTTGGTTTCCACTGCATTCTCTCTTTGCTGAGATAAAGTAAAACCTTGTCACCAACAAAGATTTTGTGATCAATCCTATGTTGGTCATGGTGAAGTTTTTAATTTTCTTGACTCTTCTCCATTTTATAATGTACTTTCATATGAATCTATTTCATCCTCTCTATGAACCTCTTCGCCTTATTTTCCTTCTCATGCACCCCCTACTCATTTTCCTTATTCTTCCCATAGACAATATCAAATAGTGCACGTGGGAAATCACCATAACATTAATAAGAATGATATTTTTGGAGGGTTTTTTGTTATGATAGGAAGCTTGAGATAGTAGGTCCTGCTTGAGATAAATACAGTTTGTCCTAATCCTATCAAAGTTGAACAAACAAAATCCTAGTTCTAGATAGGAAACCCAAGGTATGAGATGGATTTTACTTGGAGATCGGAACTCACCTTGATACCAAATGCAGAAAGGTTGAATGGTTCAAATTATTGATTTTTTATACCATATTGATAACAATTGACCATGAAAATGCATTCAAGAGGAAATATTGGGCCAAGAGAAGACATGCCAGAGTGATGGATGGAAAGATATTCTCATGACTCCCATATCCTTAAAAGATGTTTGACATACTTAGGAAGGATACATGCAGGAGTTAATGCAAGTTCTATATGTTATTTCGTGCCTTAATGATGAAGGGGATATAAAAAAGTTACATGTGTCATTTTTTTGTCTATTTCCCAATAAAGTGGCTGTCTTTGTGCATATATCGAAAACAAAACGACTTGTCATTTTTTTTCTCTAATTCCTAGTGAAGTGACTTTCTTTGATGATTTCTACGCTACAGTTGAAACTGTCTAAAATTATTGTGAAGACCTTCTGATGCTTGATGTTGTTATTGTTCTTTATATAGTAACTTGTTTTTCTACAGCATTGTAAACAATGGTTGTAGCAATTTGAGTAGTGACAAGAAGTAATATGACTGTGTTACAGTAATTTTTTATGCCTATTTTTTTTTACTGTGCTACAATAATATTGTATGACTATATGATTGTGTGTTAGGCCCATATCCTCAACTTACTTGAGATCTCTTATGTGACGATCATTTTACAATTTGAACAAAGAATTTTTTATGAATGAAAGGAACTTGACAATTGATGTATGGTTCTTCTCACTCATACCTATTAGAGTGTATTTTCAAATTTCATGTAATGGTGGTTGAAAGAAAAGTTTGACACATTTTCATTTCCATGTGGGTAGAAAACTTGGAAACATTTTCATGTAACACAAGCATAAGGATATCCATTTACAAAGTGGTGGAGCACACAAATATTGATCTACAATATACAACAAGGCAATTACTAGGTTTTTTCTTAGTATGTGGGAATAATTGGAAATACGAGCAAGAGTGGACACCTAAATAGTTATGAGCCAGATGGAGAAAGAGTGTTCCATATTTACGGTGTTGAGGAATTCCCATTTTCAGAGAAGCAATATGTGAGCCCATCATTAAGTTGTTCACCAGACCTAAAATTAAACTATCTTATGATTTCGTTGATACTTTTGATGGTACCAACACTAGGGTTGAGGGGCTTGGGTTTCCTATAATAGAGGAAAGCATTTCAGAAGAAACCAAAATACCAACTGAGGGAGAGACTTGGTTCAAAAGGAAGTCAGTACAGTGGGTAAACCTTAATTTTTTTCCCAAAAGACAATTTTCATAACCCTTGATGGAGCGTGGGGGTCCATTGTGACATTTTAAAATGAGATTGGGTTAAACCAATGTGACAGATTCAACTTTATCTGACATGTGATGGTTGATTCTCTAAGGTATTTTTGTATCACATGATATTTCAAGTACACATGGCTGGTTTCAATAGGATGAATCTCCCTTATTTCCTGCATCCAAGCTTAATTAAAATGGTGGTTTGCGCAAGAAAAATGAAGGCTGTATATCCCCATGATGTCTACCACCACAGCCTCATTCAACTCTTGTACCTACATTCATTAAGCAAGCAAACACAACAATCGAGGAAGAGGGTAATGTGAAAACCATTTCCTAGAAAACATAAGATGGAAAGGGCTATAGCTACAGAGGTGGAGAGAAGTCACCAAGTCGATGCAAAATAAAAGAAAACTAAAAAGATGAAAATACTTAGGGTAAATACCAGGAGGAGTAGAGGACAACAGATAGAAGTAAAGGACAACAAGAAAAATGAAACCATTGGAGAAACTAGAAAGAAGGGTGAAGATCTTGGAGAATTTCACTATGCAATAGAATACTCTAGGAGGCCGCGAACAAGGCCCACAAACAAACTGAGGTTGGGGTTTGTTGTAACATTATTTGGTTGTAAGTTATAACATTATAAAATTTGAAATTAAAATGCTAAATTTCGATATGAATAGAAAAACAAAAAATCAAAAAATGTTAGGACTTGTATAAATTGATTATTCATACAAGAAAATGATAGGAATAAATTTCCCTAAAAAATGAAGGCAAAAATAAATAAAAAAAATGTTAGGAAAAGCAATAAAAAAATGTTTTCTTAGCTTTAAAAAATAAATTTTGGAAGAGTCGCTTGTCTAAATGCATCATGATTTGTTAATTATCATTAGTTTTTTATTAATTTTATTCATTAAGAAATAATATTTATTCTGTAATAATCGACGCATATGTTTTGTCCTAATTTGCTAAAAGACAAAAACATTTTTCATTTTTCGTTATCAATCGGGCACTTTTCAATCATAGATCTATTCCCTGCCCAGATCAACGGCGGGGAAGTCTTTTCTCACAGCCCTTTCCCATTTCTCGTTAATAGCATGGGGGGGGGGGTGTCCAAAAAGTAGTTTCATGGATGGCGGGCCCTCCCTAAGTGTCACCTCCATGTTAATTCACAACCCCCCCATGGCTCAAAAGCACAAATAGCCACCTATCCCCTCTGAAATCTTCCCTTCTCCCTCATTATGTTTTTACTCCCTCCAACAATTGGATGACCCCACGCCTTGACTGTTTCCCGACATCAAATGAAATTCTTCCACCTCACCTATCTGTTTCCACTGTGCTCTTTACTGTTATTATGATCCCGCTCCCTAGCCATTGATTAGTTTTTTTCCATCACACTCATATACCGTTAGCATTTGACCGCTACGGTCACACCATTAAAGGGTTACCAAAAATCCTTTTCTCAATTGTATAAATAAAGCCAAGCCCTCCAGTTTACCACTTTTTCTATAATCATCTTTACTGTTGTATTTCAGGTATAGAAATATCATTGTGCACTATTCCCATCAGCTGATTATCATTTCCACAGAGGATCACCATTCTTTTCCCTCTGTTATCCTTTTCCCTTTCTTATTATTTCCTATGTGGACATGGCCCCGAAAGGAAAGAGCAAGAAACCAGTTTCCGATGAAAACACTCCCACTGCTACTCCAGTTGACCTGGATCACATTCCCCTTGCTGATTCATATTATAAAATTTCTGACACAGAGTGTGAATTATAGTTCTATGAATTGCACCTATGGTTGAAGCAAAAGTTTCTTGATCAACAATATGATATTAAATTGTGGGAATCCCTTCTGCCCCACTTCTCTTTTCCTTAGACTTATGACTTCCTAGACCTGGTTATCTAGTGTCAAACCAGATATGACCCTATCAAAAGAGTAGTGGTGGGAGGCCTTTGTCCCAAAATAGATTGCAAAGGGATAAGAAAACCATTACGGGATTTTTATTATATCATACCAATTTTCTCTCCTTGGTAATTGGACTTTGAGTCAAATCTACCATAATTCATGCTTCCCTCTTTAAGTACTTCATACCTTGTTCCATGGCATTGTATCCTCCTCTAATTCCTAAAGTGAATTCAGTTCACAATCTTTCATTATTGGTATAACTTTCTCTTCTTCCCCATATAGCAAAAACAGTGGAAAACTATAATACAAACGATCCACGTTTCTCAATGAATGCATTTACATGTATGTCTACTCAATTTGAATTCATTGTCATTGAATTGTTAAGTGATTTCGAATAGTCCGTATCTCAACATATTCAACTTCTTGGTTTCCACTGCATTCTCTCTTTGCTGAGATAAAGTAAAACCTTGTCTCCAACAAAGATTTTGTGATCAATCCTATGTTGGTCATGGTGAAATTTTTACTTTTATTTACTCTTCTCCATTTTATAATGTAATTTCATATGAATATATTTGATCCTCTCTATGAACCTTTTCACTTTATTTTCCTCCTCATGCACCCCCTACTCATTCTCCATCTTCTTCCCATAGGCAACATCAAATAGTGCACGTGGAAAATCACCATAACATTAATAAGAATGATATTTTTGGAGGGTTTTTTGTTGTGATAGGAAGCTTGAGATAGTATGTCCTGCTTGAGATAAATAAGGTTGGTCCTAATCCTGTCGAAGTTGAACAAAAAAAATCCTAGTTATAGATCGGAAACCGAAGGTATGATATGGATTTTATTTGGAGGTCGGAACTCATTGTGATACCAAATGCATAAATGTTGAAGGCTTCAAACTATTGATTCTTTATACCATAGAGGTAATAATTAACCATGAAAATGCATTCAAGAGGCAATATTGGGGCAACATAAGACATTCCAGAGTGATGGATGGAAAGATATTCTCATGACTCCGATATCCTTCAAATATGTTTGATATACTTTGTAAGGATACATGCAGGAGTTTCATATCCTTAAAAGATGTTTGATATACTTAGTAAGGATACATGCAATAGTTAATGCAAGTTCTATATGTTATTTCATGCCTTAATGACTAAAGGGATATAAAAAAGTTACATGTGTCATTTTTTTTTGTCTATTTCCCAATAAAGTGGCTTTCTTTGTGCATATATTGAAAACAAAATGACTTGTCATTTTTTTTCTCTAATTCCTAGTGAAGTGACTTTATTTGATGATTTTTACACTATAGTTGAGACTGTCTAAAATTATTGTGAAGACCTTGTGATGTTTGATGTTGTTATTGTTCTTTATATAGTAACTTGTTTTTCTACAACACTGTAAACAATGGTTGTAGCAATTTGAGTAGTGACAAGAAGTAATATGACTGTGTTACAATAATATTGTATGCCTATGTTTTTTTTACTATGCTACAATAATATTGTATGACTATATGATTGTGTGTTAGACCCATATCCTCAGCTTAGTTGAGATCTCTTATGCGACGATCATTTTACAATTTGAAAAAAAGATTTTTTTTATGAATTAAAGGAACTTGACGAGTTGATGTATGGGTCTTCTCACTCATACATGTTAGGGTGTATTTTCAAATTTCATGTAATGGTGGTTGAAAGAAAAGTTTGACACGTTTTCATTTGCATGGGAGGGCGAGAAAAAATGGAAACATTTTCATGTAACACAAGCATAAGGATATCCATTTACAAAGTGGTGGAGCACACAAAGGTTGATCTACAATAGACAACAAGGCAATTACAAGTTTTTTTTCTTAGTATGTGGGAATAATCGAAAAATACGTGCAAGAGTGGACACCTAAATAGTTATGAGACAAATGGAGCAGAGTGTTCCATATTTATGGTGTTGAGGAATTACCCATTTTTCAAAGAAGCAAGATGGGAGCCCATCATTAAGTTGTTCACCAAGCATAAAATTAAACTATCTTATGATTTGGTTGATACTTTTGATGGTACCAACACTAGGGTTGAGGGGCTAGGGTTTCCTATAACAAAGGAAAGCATTTCAAAGGAAACCAAAAATACCAACCGAGGGAGAGAGGTGGTTCAAAAGAAATTCAAGACAGGGGGGTAAACCTTAATTTTTTCCTAAAAGACAATTGTCATAACCCTTGCTAGAGCGTGGGGGTCTAATGTGACATTTTAAAATGAGATTGGGTTAAACCAATGCGACTGATTCAACTTTATTTGACATGTGATGGCTAATTCTCTAAGGTCTTTTTGTATCACATGATATTTCTAGTACACATCGCTAGTATCAATAGGATGAATCTCTCTTATTTCCCGCATCAAAGATTAATTAAAATGGTGGTCTATGCAAGAAAAAATGAAGGTTGTAAATCCCCATGATGTCCGCCACCACAACCTCATTCAAATATTGTACCTACATGCATTAAACAAGAAAACACGACAATCAAGGAAGAGGGTAATCGGACAACTATTTCCTAGAAAACATGAGAAGGAAGGGGATCTAGATACAGAGGTGGAGAGATGTCACCAAGATAATGCAAAAGAAAAAAAAGACCTAACAAGATGAAAATCCTTAGGGTAAATACTAGGAGGAGTAGAGGACTACGGATAGAAGTAAAGGACAACAAGAAAGATGAAACCATTGGAGAAACTAGAAAGAAGGGTGAAGATCTTGGACAATTTCACCATGCAATAGAATACTCTAAGAGGCCACAAACAAGGCCCACAAACAAACTAATTTTGGGGTTTGTTGTAACGTTATTTGGTTTTGATAAGTTATAACATTAAAAAAAATTAAAATTAAAATGCTAAGTTTGGATATGAATAGAAAAAAGAAAAAATCAAAAAAAAGTTAGGACTTGTATAGATTGATTATTCATACAAGAAAATGATAGGAATAAATTTGCCCTAAAAATGAAGGAAAAAAATTAAAAAAAATGTTAAGAAAAAGCAATAAAAAAAATGTTTTCTTAGCGTTTAAAAATTAAATTTTGCAAATGTTGCTTGTCTAAATATGCCATGATTTGTTAATTATCATTAATTATTGATTAATTTTCTTCATTAAGAAATAATATTTATTTTGTAATAATCGACGCATATTTTTTTGTCCTAAGTTGCTAAAATACAAAAAAATTTGTCATTTTTGCATTATCAATCGAACAATTTTCAATCATAGATCTATTCCCCACCCGGATCAACGGCAGGGAAGTCTTTTTCGCACCGCCCTTTCCCATTTCACGTTAACAACATGTGGGGGGTGTCCCAAAAGTAGTTTCATGGATGGTGGACCCTCCCAAAGTGACACCTCCACGTTAATTCACAACCCCCCCCTCCCCCCGACTTAAAACTACAAATAGCAACCTACCTCCTCTAAAATATGCCTTTCTCCCTCATTATATTTTTTACTCCCTCCAATAGTCGAGATGACCCCACGCCTTGACCGTTTCCTAACATCAAATGAAATTCTCGCCACCTCACCCGTATGTTTCCACTTTGCTCCTTACCATTATACCTCATTGGCTCGTTATGATCCCACTCCCTAGCTATTGATTAGTTTTTTTCCATCACACTCCTATATCGTTAGCATTTTACCGCTACGGTCACACCATTAAACAGCTTACCAAAAATCCCTTTCTCGGTTGTAAGAATAAAGCAAAGCTCTCCAGACTTACGATTTTTTTCTATTATCATATTTACTTGTTGCATTTCAAGTATACAAAATATCATCGTGCACTCGTTCCCATCGGTTGATTATCATTTCCACGAGAGGATCACCATTATTTTCCCTCTCGTTATCCTTTTTCCCTTTCTTATTCTTTTCCTATCTAAACATGGCCCCGAAAGGAAAGAGCAGGGAAACCGCTTCGATGAAAACACTCCCACTCGCTACCCCTAGTCGACCTCGATCACATTCCCCTTGCTGATTCATATAATAAAATTCCTGACACTGAGTGTGAATTCTAGTTCTATGAATTTCACATGTGGTTGAAGTAAAAATTTCTTGATCAACAATATGATATTAAATTGTGGGAATCCCTTCTGCCCCTCTTCTCTTTTCCTTAGACTTATGACTTCCTATACCTGATTATCTAGTGTCAAACAGGATATGACCCTGTCAAAAGAGCAGTGGTGGGAGGCTTTTTGTCCCAAAAGATATTAGAAAGGGATAAGAAAACCATTACGGGATTTTTATTATATCATACCAATTTTCTCTCCTCGGTAATTCTCCTTTGAGTCAAATCTACCATAATTCATGCTTCCCTCTTTAAGTACTTCATACCTTGTTCCATGGCATTGTATCCTCCTCTGATTCTTAAAGTGAATTCAGTTCACAGTCTTTCATTGTTGGTATAACTTTCTCTTCTTCCCCATATAGAGAAAACAGTGAAAAACTATAATACAAATGATCCACATTTCTCACTAAATGCATTCACATGTATTTCTACTCAGTTTGAATGCATTGTCATTGAATTTTTAAGTGATTTCGAATAGTCCATATCTCAACAAATTCAACTTCTTGGTTTCCACTGCATTCTCTCTTTACTGAGATAAAGTAAAACCTTGTCTCCAACAAATATTTTGTGATCAATCCTATGTTGTTCATGGTGAAGTTTTTACTTTTCTTGACTCTTCTCCATTTTATAATGTACTTTCATATGAATCTATTTGATCCTCTCTATGAACCTCTTCGCCTTATTTTCCTCCTCATGCACCCCCTACTCATTCTCCTTCTTCTTCCAATAGGAAACATCAAATAGCTTGAGATAGTAGGTCCTGCTTGAGATAAATAAGGTTGGTCATAATCCTATCAAAGTTGAACAAACAAAATCCTAGTTCTAGATAGGAAACCCAAGGTATGAGATGGATTTTACATGGAGATCGGAACTCACCCTGATACCAAATGCAGAAATGTTGAAGGATTCAAACTATTATTTCTTTATACTATAGTGGTAACAATTAACCATGAAAGTGCATTCAAGAGGCAATATTGGGGCAAGAGAAGACATGCGAGAGTGATGGATGGAAAGATATTCTCATGACTCCCATATCCTTAAAAGATGTTTGATATACTTAGTAAGGATACATGCAGGAGTTAATGCAAGTTCTATATGTTGTTTCATGCCTTAATGACTAAGGGCATATAAAAAAGTTACATGTGTCATTTCTTTTGTCTATTTCCCAATAAAGTGGCTTTCTTTGTGCATAAATCGAAAACAAAATGACTTGTCATTTTTTTTCTCTAATTCCTAGTGAAGTGACTTTCTTTGATGATTTTTACGCTACAGTTGAGACTGTCTAAAATTGTTAGGTCCCTATATTACTAGTATAGTCCCTTATTGTTATTAGTGTAACCCCCTTATTTTTATTATTGTACCCTTGTAATCCCCATTTTGTTATTATTGTGCCCTTAAATTATTATTGTTAGGTCGGCTAGGATTACATTGTGGCCCACTAGGATTACATTATGGCCACATGGACTCCTATATATAGAAAGGAGGTTTTGTAAATTGTATCATCCAAGAATTGTTCATTTATGTAATGTATTGGAGTTTGTCCCCCTCGAAGTGGCTTATTTCTAAGGCGTTGATATCTCGTTTTCTTCTATTTTTGGAGTTGGTTACACAACATTTGGTATCAGAGCTTTGGATTCTAGGGTTTTGCTGCTCCAAACAGGTCATCGTGGAATTTTCACTATAACTTTTTTTCTACGAAATTTCAGAAGCTAAAATTTTTAGGGTGTGAAGCTGAAATCCTGAGGAAGATCGTCTAAAAATTTCAGAGATTGGTTCGCAATATTTTTGGAGATATGATTTGTGGAATTTAGGTCTTTATTCAGGCTCCTAAACAGGTCACCGTGGCATTTGCACTATAATTTTCTTTCCACGAAGGTTCAGAATCTGAAATTTGTAGGGTGTGAAACTGAAATCCTAAGGAAACTGGTCGCAAAATTTCAGAGCTTGGTTCGCAACATTTTTGGAGACATGATCTGTGGAAGGTAGTGCTTTTTAAGCTCCCGAATTTCATCTCAAAGCGGTGATCGTGGGAAAATTTCAATAACTCTCTCTCTGAGTATCAGATTGGAGTCCCGTAAAATGTGGTCGCAAGTACATGGACTGTAGTTTCTTGGCTATAAATTTCGAAGGTGAAGGATGAAACAGTGACACGTGGCAAGTCATACAATTTCGATCTACTGAACCAGTCCATAATTAGGTCATTGTGGGAGATTGGACATAAATTTGTCTCGAAGAATCCAAATCAAGTCAGACCTGTGGCATTCAAAAGAGAATTCAGAGGGCTACTTCAGTGCTAAATTTCATATATTGAAGAGCCACAATCACAGAGATAATCCAATTTCAATATCGAGCTCGTCAAAAGCAAGAAAAAGGTGTGTGTTTTTTCTGAATTGCATAAGTCTTGTTTGAAAAATCAATTTGAATTGATTCCAAGGGCATATTGTAGAATAGAGATCAGTATTAGGTTCTAAAAAATGCCCCGTAAAAGTAATTCAACACCCATTAAGCCTTCAAAAGGCTCTACTATGACTCGTGAAGATGAAGAATTGCAACATGATCTATCAAAATTACAAGAGCAAGTGCACCAAATTTTCGCTCTCGCAAAGAGCAGAAAAAAAATGAAATGGAAGTTTTGAAGAAAGTGCATGGAAGCAAAGATGGATGGTGTGAATAATAATATGGATGGTTTGAAGAAAGCCATGGAATCTAAGATAGATGGCATGGAAGTCGGCATGGAATCTAAGATGGATGACATGGAAGCTAAAATGGAAAACATGAAGAATGATCTAAAAACATACATAGAAGGTTTGACAAAGTTGATACAAGAAATGTTTCCTAATGGTGAAAAGATAGTAGAGGAAACTCATGATGAGAAAAAAAATAAATGTTAATCGTGATTTGATAAACTCTAATGTTGGCGGGAAGAACCACCATATTCCAAAAATGGATATGACGAAGTTTGATGGAAAGGATCCCGTAACATGGATACTACGGATGGAGCAATATTTTGATCTCCATAATGTGAAAAACACACAAAAGGTACGCATTGCAACTTTACATTTAGAACAAAATACATTTGTATGGTATCGATGGCTTTGCTCCCATAAAAAAATTGTCACTTGGTCAATTTTTACGAAGGAAATGATAGCACATTATGAGGATACAAAGAGCAACACCTTCTTTAGCCAATTGATAAATCTCAAACAAAAGGGTTTAGTGGGGGAGCACATTGAGGACTTCCAAAAAATTGAATATAAGGGTAATTGATATTCCGAGGAACACGGGATTGATCTCTTCATAGGCACTTTAAAGGATCACATCCAACATGAAGTTCGCGTTTTGGAACCTGATTCATTGGAGAAGGCATTGAGGTTGGCAAGAGAAATTGAATGTAAAATTATGGTGAAAAGGAAGCCTACCACTCACTTCTATAAAGAAGGAAGTGTTTCTACACCTAGATTTCCACAACCTACAAGGTTGAAACCACAACAATTGAAAGAAAAAAAGAGCAAAAGGACTTTGCTATAGTTCTGATAGCAAATACACTAAAGGTCATAAGTGTGCTTAGAAGAAATTATTTTACATAGATTGTGAAGAAGAAGAAGAAAATGAACAAGAAGAGGATATACACCGAGAACTGACCCCTAGAAGAGGAAGAAATGAGTCCGACCATATCGTGTAATGCACTGGAAGGAATTACCACTCCTCAAACTCTCCAGATAGAAGGACATATCAAGAAGACAAAAGGTAATAGTGTTGATTGATTCGGGGTAGCACCCATAATTTTATTCATTGTAAGGTAGCCAAGGAATTAAATTGTTTCCTATACCCAAGCACCCAGAATGTTAAGATGGTTGCAAATGGAGGAACTATAAATTGCTCCGGGAAAATACCATAATATCAAGCTAACCATGGGGGGAATATGTATTTGATTAGTCCAATGCTTTCCATTCCTATGAGAGGTGTTGATGCTGTACTAGGAGTACAATGGTTACAATCTTTGGGGACGGTAGCTTTTAATTTTCAAGAACTTTTCTTGAATTTTTTTTTAGAAGGAAAGGAAGTTGAATTACGGGGTATTGCAGGGAAGCCGAGAAAGATAATAAGCTCTAATGTCATGACAAAGCTTCTAAAGAAAGAACAATGAGGTGTAATTTCACAATTATGCTCACTAGAAGTTCCAACATCAAAATCATCTATTTCTGCAGATCTCCAACAAGTCTTGGACAATCATTCCAAGGTGTTTGAAACTCCCAAAGGACTCCCACCTATTCACGATCATGATCATGATATTCATTTGATTCCGGGAAGTGTTCCTCTAAACATCAGGCCTTATAGATATCCTTACGTCGAAAAGAGCGAAATTGAACGTATGATTGCGAAAAAGTTAGAGGCGGGTATAATTCAACCTAGTCAAAGTTCTTTCTCTCGCTCCCTCGTAGTATTGGTACACAAGAAGAATGGATCATGGCGAATGTGTCCAGATTATAGGGAGCTCAATAAGCTCACCATTAAAGATAAATTTCCCATTCTCTGTGATTGATGAATTATTGGATGAATTACATGGAGCAATTTATTTTACCAAGTTGGATCTTCGTTCGGGATATCATCAAATTAGAATGAAAGATCGAAGATATTCCAAAAACAACGATTTCGAGCTCATGAGGGTCATTATGAATTTTTGGTCATGCCTTTTGGCCTTACCAATGCACCTTCTACATTTCAAGGGTTGATGAATTCCATTTTCAAACCCTTCCTTAGAAAATTTGTGCTGGTATTTTTTGATGATATACTAATCTATAGCAGGTCTTGAATGGATCATGTTAAACATGTTGATAGGGTGCTCAAACTATTGCAAGAGAAACAATTATATGCAAAAATATCCAAATGTTTCTTTGGAGTACAAGAGGTGGAATATTTGGGTCATATTGTATCTCACGAGGGTGTTAAATTAGACCCTAAAAAAATTAAATCCATTAAGGAATGGAAAGTCCCCACAACCATAAAGAAGTTGCGAGGATTTCTCGGGTTAACAGGGTATTATCGTAAGTTTGTTAAAAATTATGGGAGAATAGTAGCACCTCTAACAACATTATTAAATAAAGATGCATTTTCATAGACTCCTGAAGAAACTAAGGCCTTTGAACATCTTAAAGAGGCAATGTGCCTAGAACCGATCTTAGCTATGCTAGACTTCACAAAAACCTTTATTATGGAATGTGATGCCTCAGGAAATGGAATTGGTGTTATTTTAATGCAGGAAGGAAGACCAATTGCTTTTGAAAGTCATCCAATCAAAGGAAAGTATTTACAGAAACCCATTTATGAGAAGGAAATGTTAGCAATACTGCATGCACTAAAGAAATGGAGAACTTACCTAATGGGAAGACACTTCAAGGTAAAAACTGATCATGATAGTCTTAAGCACTTTTTGGAACAAAGACTATCTTCAGAAGAGAAATAAAAATGGGTCACAAATATGTTGGGTTATGACTTTGAAATAATCTACAAAAAAGGAAAGCATAATGTTGATGCAGATGCACTCTCAAGAAAGAATCAAGAGGTGGAAGCATTTCTTTGTGCCATTTCTATTATCCAACCAGATTGGATAACCGATGCAAGAGATGAATGGAAGAAGGACAAAGAGGTATGGACACTCATTCCAAATTTGCAGCAAGATCCTAGTACATTTGATACATTTAGTTGGAAAAATGATTCCTTATGGTACAAAGATCGCTTATATCTTCGTAAGAATTCCCAACTAAAACAAAAGATTCTTCTGGAATTGCACACTTCTCCTTTAGGAGGACACTCGAGGATTTTTAAAAAACTTACCACAAGGTGAAGAAAGAATTTTTTTTGGGATGGCCTTAAATCTGATATTCAAAATTTTGTGGCAGAATGTTTGGTTTTCCAGCAGAATAAAGTTGAGACAATTAAGACCCCAGGACTTCCACAACCTTTATCCATTCCAAGTCAACGTTGGGTGGAGATTTCAATGGATTTTATCACAGGTTTACCTAAGTTCGAAGGAAAGAGTGTCATCATGGTGGTAGTTGATAGAATTACCAAGTATGCACACTTTTGTGCATTATCTCATCCATTTAAAGAAAGTATAGTTGCTACTACATTTATGGATAGAATTCAAAAAGCTACATGGAAGCCCAAGGGTTATTGTGAGCGACGAGAGATCCCATTTTACTGGAAATTTTTGGACTGAGTTATTTTCTTGTTTGGCTACTCAATTAGCTCATAGCTCATCTTATCATTCTCAATCCGATGGTCAAACTGAGATAGTAAATAAATGTTTGGAAGGATATCCTCGTTGTTTTTGTATCTGATAAACAAACACAATGGGTCAAGTGGTTACCTCTCATCGAATGGTGGTATAACACTTCCTTCCATACCCTGCAGCAAAAATGACCCCATTTATGTCACTTTATGGATATCATCCACCATCCATCACATCATCTTTAAGGGAAAATTCGAAGGTTTCAAGCAAAGTGGAAGATCACATCGAGCATCAGCAAGAATTTCTCCAACTCTTAAAGGATAACTTGAATTTGGCACAAAATCAAATGAAACAACAGGCAGATCAACATCGCAGTGAGAGAAGTTTTGATGTAGGAGATTGGGTATTTTTACGGTTGCAACCATACAAGCAAATGTCCCTCAAGCAAGCTAAGAAGGATAATAAATTATCGCCAAAGTACTATGGTCCTTACAAGGTGCTGCAAAATATTGGTACTATGGCATACAAATTGGAGCTTCCCGATTCTTCGCGAGTGCATCCAGTTTTCCATGTTTCATGCTTAAAGAAGGTTATAGGTGAAAATCTTCCAGTTCAAACAATATTGCCAAAACTTGATGAGGAAGGAAAAATCATATTGGAACCTGAAGCGGTCACAGAAACAAGAACTAGACAACTACGGAGCGATCAATTTCAGTAGTATCTCATCAAGTGGAAGAACTTACCCATTGAAGATTCTACATGGGAGGATGAGACGTTTATACAAAAGCACCCGTGAGCTACTCAAGCATTGAGGACAACACTTTTTGAAGGAGATGGGCATGTTAGGTCCCTATATTTACTAGTATAGTCCCTTATTGTTATTAGTGTAACCCCCTTTATTGTTATTATTGTACCCTTGTAACCCCCATTTTGTTATTATTGTGCCCTTCAATTATTATTGTTAGGTCGGCTAGGATTACATTGTGGCCCACTAGGATTACATTATGGCCACATGGACTCCTATATATAGAAAGGAGGTTTTTTAAATTGTATCATCCAAGAATTTTTCATTTATGTAATGTATTGGAGGTCTCCCCCTCAAAGTGGCTTATTTCTAAGGCATTGATATCTCTTTTCTTCTATTTTTGGAGCTGGTTACTCAACAAAAATTATTGTGAATACCTTGTGATGTTTGATGTTGTTATTGTTCTTTATATAGTAACTTGTTTTTCTACAACACTGTAAACAATGGTTGTAGCAATTTGAGTAGTGACAAGAAGTAATATGACTGTGTTACAATAATATTGTATGCCTATGTTTTTTTACTATGCTACAATAATATTGTATGACTATATGATTGTGTGTTAGACCCATATCCTCAGCTTAGTTGAGATCTCTTATGCGACGATCATTTTACAATTTGAAAAAAGATTTTTTTATGAATTAAAGGAACTTGACAGTTGATGTATGGGTCTTCTCACTCATACATGTTAGGGTGTATTTTCAAATTTCATGTAATGGTGGTTGAAAGAAAAGTTTGACACGTTTTCATTTGCATGGGGGCAGAAAAAATGGAAACATTTTCATGTAACACAAGCATAAGGATATCCATTTACAAAGTGGTGGAGCACACAAAGGTTGATCTACAATAGACAACAAGGCAATTACAAGTTTTTTTCTTAGTATGTGGGAATAATCGAAAATACGTGCAAGAGTGGACACCTAAATAGTTATGAGACAAATGGAGCAGGAGTGTTCCATATTTATGGTGTTGAGGAATTACCATTTTTCAAAGAAGCAAGATGGGAGCCCATCATTAAGTTGTTCACCAAGCATAAAATTAAACTATCTTATGATTTGGTTGATACTTTTGATGGTACCAACACTAGGGTTGAGGGGCTAGGGTTTCCTATAACAAAGGAAAGCATTTCAAAGGAAACCAAAATACCAACTGAGGGAGAGAGGTGGTTCAAAAGAAATTCAGTACAGGGGGTAAACCTTAATTTTTTCCTAAAAGACAATTGTCATAACCCTTGCTAGAGCGTGGGGGTCTAATGTGACATTTTAAAATGGGATTGGGTTAAACCAATGCGACAGATTCAACTTTATTTGACATGTGATGGCTAATTCTCTAAGGTCTTTTTGTATCACATGATATTTCTAGTACACATCGCTAGTATCAATAGGATGAATCTCTCTTATTTCCTGCATCAAAGATTAATTAAAATGGTGGTCTGTGCAAGAAAAATGAAGGTTGTAAATCCCCATGATGTCTGCCACCACAGCCTCATTCAAATATTGTACCTACATGCATTAAACAAGAAAACACGACAGTCAAGGAAGAGGGTAATCAGACAACTATTTCCTAGAAAACATGAGAAGGAAGGGGATCTAGATACAGAGGTGGAGAGATGTCACCAAGATAATGCAAAAGAAAAAAAGACCTAACAAGATGAAAATCCTTAGGGTAAATACTAGGAGGATTAGAGGACTACAGATAGAAGTAAAGGACAACAAGAAAGATGAAACCATTGGAGAAACTAGAAAGAAGGGTGAAGATCTTGGACAATTTCACCATGCAATAGAATACTCTAAGAGGCCACAAACAAGGCCCACAAACAAACTGATGTTGGGGTTTGTTGTAACGTTATTTGGTTTTGATAAGTTATAACATTAAAAAAATTAAAATTAAAATGCTAAGTTTGGATATGAATAGAAAAAGAAAAAATCAAAAAAAGTTAGGACTTGTATAGACTGATTATTCATACAAGAAAATGATAGGAATAAATTGCCCTAAAAATGAAGGAAAAAATTAAAAAAAATGTTAAGAAAAGCAATAAAAAAATGTTTTCTTAGCGTTAAAAATTAAATTTTGCAAAGGTCGCTTGTCTAAATATGCCATGATTTGTTAATTATCATTAATTATTGATTAATTTTCTTCATTAAGAAATAATATTTATTTTGTAATAATCGACGCATATTTTTTGTCCTAAGTTGCTAAAATACAAAAAATTTGTCATTTTTCATTATCAATCGAACACTTTTCAATCATAGATCTATTCCCCACCCAGATCAACGACAGGGAAGTCTTTTCGCACTGCCCTTTCCCATTTCACGTTAACAACATGTGGGGGGGGTGTCCGAAAAGTAGTTTCATGGATGGTGGACCCTCCCAAAGTGACACCTCCACGTTAATTCACAACCCCCCCCCCTCCCCCAGCTTAAAACTACAAATAGCAACCTACCTCCTCTAAAATATGCCTTTCTCCCTCATTATATTTTTACTCCCTCCAATAGTCAGATGACCCCACGCCTTGACCGTTTCCTAACATCAAATGAAATTCTGCCACCTCACCTGTATGTTTCCACTTTTCTCCTTACCATTATACCTCATTGGCCTGTTATGATCCCACTCCCTAGCTATTGATTAGTTTTTTTCCATCACACTCCTATACCGTTAGCATTTTACCGCTACGGTCACACCATTAAACAGTTACCAAAAATCCCTTTCTCAGTTGTAAGAATAAAGCAAAGCTCTCCAGCTTACGATTTTTTCTATTATCATATTTACTGTTGCATTTCAAGTATACAAATATCACTGTGCACTGTTCCCATCGGTTGATTATCATTTCCACAGAGGATCACCATTATTTTCCCTCTGTTATCCTTTTCCCTTTCTTATTCTTTCCTATCTAAACATGGCCCCGAAAGGAAAGAGCAGGAAACCAGTTTCTGATGAAAACACTCCCACTGCTACCCTAGTCGACCTCGATCACATTCCCCTTGCTGATTCATATAATAAAATTCCTGACACTGAGTGTGAATTCTAGTTCTATGAATTTCACATGTGGTTGAAGTAAAAATTTCTTGATCAACAATATGATATTAAACAGTGGAAATCCCTTCTACCCCTCTTCTCTTGTCCTCAGACTCATGAATTCCCAGACCTGGTTATCTAGTTTCAAACCAGATATGACCCTATCAAAAGAGAAGTGGTGGCTTAGAATGGTGACATTATAATATCCATCATTACAGAAACCATCAACAATATGCTACTTATTCCCCGAAATGATTCCTTAAGCCTATTTTCCCAAGCATCCCTTACGGAGTTATACCATAAGCTGACTTTTCCCAAAAGAGCTCAAATATTTGAGACATTTTTTACAGATGATGTTGAATTACCCAAAATAAATCCACCCTATCCATCCTCAATGTTCCCTGAAGCCACTAGACATATCATCTCTTTATTGTCCTGTCTACTAGGATATCTAGATGATAAGACAATAGATGAATCTATCCTTTTATTATTTTCTATTTTCTCAAAAGATGAGAAACCTGTCTTGATGTAAATTATTTGGGGTGAATTCAACATTTTAATGATGAAATGTAACTATCAAAGTAAAGAACAATGCTTCTTTATGAAAAATTAACATGGTTTTAGAGCTGGTTGAAGAAAATCCATGGAGATCACCCCAAGGAGACACTTTTATGGAAGAAAGAAGAGGATGATAGAGACCTAAAATAATTCTAGGGTATGAATAAAACCCTATGTGGTTAGTATATAAGGGTTTGAGAGAAAACCTGTTTTATGGTAAAATCTTGAGATTTGGCTTATGAAACCCTCGTATGGTCTATGAGGAGATGCTCAAGTACTTGGGATTGATTTAATAACTGAATTAGGTATTGATAAAGTTGTTGATTGCAGGAAACACTACTTTATGATCTATGGCTGACCCTTGAAGGTTGGTTCAATAGGGAGAGGATCATCTCTCATTGAAGATAAGTATTCCTTGACTTATAACCCTTACTCTTGTTTATGCTTATGGATCTGATTTCTCTAATTATTGTTTCTAGTCATTACTTCCTGCATGTATACTTGAGCACCTGGATATATCTAACCTCCGTGATGATATGTGATGAATGCAGCTAGATCTAGAAAAAGAAAGATGGCTAGATCTGAAAAAGGTAAAGAGGCACTTGAGCACTACAAGCTGCCTATGTGAAGGTGCACATTTAGTACCAAAATGCATGCATGGTATATTTTTTTAATGTTATGATTAAGCTACAACATTGGATGACTAGGTAATCCCTACGGTATATTTAGAATGTCTACTTCTCATATGGATTATGCATGCATATGAATGATTGGAATTTATGTTTCATATGATGAAATGATGCACCTCGTATTAAATGGTTTGTTCATGATGATCTGCTTGATTCTGCAAATATCACTTGATGTGATTTCTAATCTTGGATATAGTGGCATAACTTGATCTATTGTTTTTGAGATCCTAGTTCTAGCTTTAGTGGATGGTACTCTTGACTCTTGATATGCATAGTATTTGTTGGATCTGTTATAGAAGGTTACCTCATTTATATGTTGTTGATAATGCATGTGATAATCATGATGGAAGCTAATATAAAAAGAGTGATTGCACTTTATCAATTAACCTAACTTGATCCTATTGATTATGTTATGCATGGTATTGGAAACTGTGATGATAAAGGCATATTTATGAGAGTGATGTTACAAATTTTTGACTATTTGTGGTTATATCATGCGATGAAATTAAATGCTCTAACTTGATGTATTGTTATTGGATCTTAAGGTTGTGTTGTCACATCGGCCTGCCACCCTGGTATTTCAAGTCCATCCCTTGATGAAATATTAATGACATGATATTTATGATCACGATAGAGATGTGTTTATGATATAATAGATCTCCTATTGCTCGATCCCTGTAAAGACAGGTTGATGACATGAATGAAGTGGATTATCATTCAGAGGGTGAATCACTCTCCTAAGAGACTTTCTTTCATGTTGCCAGTATATGTTTCATTGAAATATGATTTAAGTATCTGAAATTTTTGATCTGCATCAGAGAATTGAGTCTCATTTACACAAAGTAAGGCTCATTAATGTGACTATGCCTAAGAGATACATAATTAAATTTTTGTGTAATGAATTTGGTTTATACTTTGAATCCATGGATCTTTGATTTGTCTTGTCGTTGTGAATTGATTTCGAGAATTTTTGGAACTAAGAATGAAATTAGATGGTCAATTGGAATATGTTAGTTCCAGATGCACTGCAGATGCCAGTAAGATATGCCAGCTTGGAAATTTTGTATGTTTGAACCAAACTTCTATGTGCAGGTGACCAAGAAATTCTTATGGATGTTTCATTATGTTTGAGGATTTTGAGTTATGATTTTAGTTGATTAATAATGAAAAATTGTGCCTAATGATTATAGATCTTACCATGATCACACATTTGGATTTGGCATAATTTTATCTTGTGATAGTTGATTGTCCAAGATGACTATGCTATGTACATATAGTGACCTTTAGTGTCGTATGTGAGTATACATATGTATATTTTTGTATTGGCCTCCTTGTTCCTAGCACAATGGGAGTTGTGACTTACTATGAGCATGCATGACTTAACCGTGATGTGCATGCACTTACATATAATGATGGAAATGGCATGTATTGAAATTATTAAAATGACAGACTTGAGAGCTTGACATGAAATGAAGATAAGACTTGATATGTGTGCTACCTATCTCTGGTTGAAAGAATTGATACTATGAAATCAATGTCTTTGATAATAGTTTTTACTAACTTCTAATGAGCTGATTTTTTTGACACAACATTGATTTCAGTATGGTTGGATATGTTGGCATGATAAGGCATTATGCTCATAGAAAGTGTTGTGTGATGCAAATTCCTTGATTTATATTTGTTTATATGTGTTAGGTCCCCATAGTACTTGTGTAGTCCCTTATTGTTATTATTGTAGCCCCCTTATTATTGTTGTTGTACCCCTATAACCCCCATATTGTTAGTATTATTCCCTTACATTACTATTGTTAGGTCGGCTAGGATTATATTGTGACCCCATGGACCCCTATATATAGAAGGAGGTTTTTTCATTTGTATCATCCAAGAATTGTTCATTTATGTAATGTATTGGATATTCCCCCCTCGAATTGGCTGATTTCTAAGGCATTTATATCTCTCTTCTTCTATTTTTGGAGCTGGTTTCATAACATTTGGTATCATAGCTTTGGATTCTAGGGTTTCGTTGCTCCAAACAGGTCATCGTGGAATTTTCGCTATAAAAATTTTTCCACGAAGGTTCAGAAGAAAATTTTTTTACAGAGCAAAGCCGAAATCTTGAGGAACATCATGTACATATTTCATATCTTGGTTCGCAATATTTTCAGAGATATGATCTGTGGAAGATAGGATTTTTTCAGGCTCCCGAATTTCACCTAAACAGGTCATCATGTAATTTTCACTATAACTTTGTTTCTACGAAGGTTCAGAAGCTGAAATTTTACAGAGAAAATTCGAAAGCCTGAGGAACTTCCTGCAAAAATTTCAGATCTTGGTACGCAATATTTGCGCAGATATGATCTATGGAAGTTAGGGTTTTTTCAGGCTCCCGAATTTCATCTCAAAGAGGTGACCTTGGGAAAATTGTCATAACTCTCTCTCTGACCATCGGATTGGATTTATGTAAAAAGAGGCCGCAATTACATGGACTGTAGTTTTCTATGTACAAATTTCAGAGCCGAAGGGGGAAACAGTGAGACGTGGCACGTCGTAGAAGTGCGCTCTACTGAACCACTCCTTAATTAGGTAATTGTGGGAGATTATACATAACTTTGTCTTGAACTATCCAAATGAGGTCAGGCCGGTGGTAGTCGAAATAATATTCAGAGGGCTACTACAGGAAATAATTTTAGATATTGAAGATCCGAAATTACAGAGATAATTCAGTTTCAATATCAAGCTCCTCAAAAGAAAGAAAAAGGTGTGTATTCTTTTCAAATTGCATAAGTCTTGTTTGAATAATCAATTTTAAGTGATTCCAAGGGCCTATTGAGCATAGTATAGGGTTCTAAAATGCCCCCTAAAAAGAATTCAACACCCATTTAGCCCTCATAATACTCTACTGTGACTCATGAAAATGAAGAATTGCAACATTATCTATCAAAATTACAAGAGCAAGTGCACCAAATTTCGCTCTCGCAATGAGCAACAAAAAATGAAATGGAAGTTTTGAAGAAAGGCATGGAAGCGAAGATGGATGGTTTGAAAAATAATATGGATTGTTTGAAGAAATGTGTGGAAGCTAAGATGGATGGCATGGAAGCTAAGATCGATGGCATGGAAGAGAAAATGAAAGACAACATGGAAAAAATGAAGAATGATCTAAAAGCAGACATGGAAGGTTTGAGAAAGTTGATACAAGAAATATTTCCTAATTCCGAAAATATAGTAGAGGAAACTCATGATGAGAAAAAAATAAATGTTAATTGTGATTTCATAAACTCTAATGTTGGATGGAAGAACCACCACATTCCAAAGATGGATATGAGGAAGTTTGACGGCAAGGATCCTGTAACATTGATACTACATATGGAGCAATATTTTGATCTCAATAATGTGCAAAACACATAAAAGGTATGCATTGAAACTTTACATTTAGAACAAAATACATTTGTATGGTATCTCCGGCTTTTCTCCCGTAAAAAAAAATTCACTTGGTCAATTTTTACGGAGGAAATGATAGCCCATTATGAGGATACAAAGAGCAACACCTTCTTTAGCCAATTGATAAATCTCAAACAAAAGGGTTCAGTGGTGGAGCACATTGAGGAATTCCAAAAATTGAATATAGGGGTAACTGATATTCTAGAGGAACACGGGATTGATGTCTTCATAGGGAATTTAAAGTATAACATCCAACATGAAGTTCATGTTTTGGAACCTGATTCATTGGAGAATGCATTCAGGTTGGCAAGAAAAATTGAATGTAAAATTATGGCAACAAGGAACCCTACCACTCACATCTATAAAGATGGAAGTGTTGTTACTCCTAGACTTCCACAACCTACAACGTTGAGACCACAACAATTGGAAGAAAAAATTGCAAAAGGGCTTTGCTACAGTTGTGATAGCAAATGCACTAAAGGTCATAAGTGTGCTGAGAAGAAATTATTTTACATAGATTGTGAAGAGGATGAATAAAATGAACAAGAAGCTTCAAAAGAAGAGGATATACACCAAGAACTAACCCTAGAAAAATAAGAAATGAGTCCTACCATATCGTGTAATGCATTGGCAAAAATTACCACTCCTCAAACTCTCAAGATAGAAGGACATATCAAGAAGAAAAAGGTAATAGTGTTGATTGATTCAGGTAGTACCCATAATTTTATTCATTGTAAGGTAGCCAAGGAATTTAATTATTTCCTATACCCAGCACCAGAATGTCAAGTGATGGTTGCAAATGGAGGAACTATAAATTGCTCTAGAAAATGCCATAATATCAAGCTAACCATGGGGGAATATTTATTTAATAGTCCAATGCTTTCCATTCCAATGGGAGGTGTTGATGTTGTACTAGGAGTACAATGATTAAAATATTTGGGGATGGTAGCTTTTAATTTTCAATAAATTTTCTTCTGAAGGAAAGGAAATCGAATTATGGGGTATTGTAGGGAAGCCGAGAAAGATAATAAGCTCTAATTTCATGACAAAGCTTCTGAAGAAAGAACAATGAGGTGTAATTGCACAATTATTCTCACTAGAAGTTCCAACATCAAAATCATCTATTTCTCCATGTCTCCAAAAATTCTAGGACAATCATTCAAGGGTGTTTGAGACTTCCAAAGGACTCCCACATATTCATGATCATGATCGTGCTACTCATTTGATCGCAGGAAGTGTTCCTCCAAACATCATGCCTTACAGATATCCTTACGTCCATGAGAGAAAAATTGAACGTTGATTGCAGGAATGTTAGAGGCTGGTACAATTCAACCTATTCAAAGTTATTTCTCTACTCCAGTGGTATTGGTGCACAAGAAGGATGGATCATGGTGCATGTGTCCAGATTATAGGGAGATCAATAAGCTCACTATTAAAGATAAATTTCCCATTCCTGTGATTGATGAATTATTGGAATAATTACATGGCGCAGTTTATTTTACCAAGTTTGATCTCCGTTCAGGATATCATCAAATTAGAATGAAGACTAAAGATATTTCGAAAAAAACATTTTGAACTCATAAGGGTCATTATGAATTTTTGGTCATGCCCTTTGGCCTTACCAATGGACCTTCTACATTTAAAGGGTTGATTAATTTCATTTTCAAACCCTTCCTCAGAAAATTTTTGCTAGTATTTTTTGATGACATACTAATCTACAGCAGGTCTTGGAAGGATCATGTTCAACATGTTGACAGGGTGCTCAAACTATTAGAGGAGAAACAATTATATGTAAAAACATCCAAATGTTTCCTTGGAGTACAAGAGGTGGAATATCTGGGTCATATTGTATCTCACGAAAGTGTTAAGGTAGACCCTAACAAAATTAAAGCCATTGAGGAATGGAAAGTCCCCACAACCATAAATCACTCTGCTTAATAGGGTATTATCACAAGTTTGCTAAGAATTATGGGAGAATAGTAGCACATCTAACAACATTATTGAAGAAAGATGCATTTTCATGGACTCTTGAAGCAACTAAGGCCTTTGAACATCTTAAAGAGGCAATATGCCTAGCACCAGTCTTAGCTACGACAAACTTCACAAAAACCTTTATTGTGGAATGTGATGCCTCGGGAAATGGAATTTGTGTTGTTTTAATGCAAGAAGAAAGACCCATTGCTTTTGAAAGTCATCCAATCAAAGTAAAGTATTTACAGAAAGCTATTTATCAGAAAGAAATATTGGCTATACTACATGCACTAAATAAATGGCGACCTTAACTAATGGAAGGCACTTCAAGGTAAAAACTGATCACGATAGCCTTAAACATTTTTTGGAACAAACACTATCTTCAAAAGAGCAGGAAAAATGGGTCACAAAGATGTTGGGTTATGACTTTGAAATCATCTACAAAAAATGGAAGCTAAATGTTGTTGCAGATGCACTCTCAATAAAGGATGAAGAGGTGGAAGAATTTCTTTGTGCAATTTCTATTATCCAACCAGATTGGATAAACGAGGCAAGGGATGAATGGAAGAAATAAAAAGAAGTGTGGACACTCATTCAAAATTTGAAGCAATATCTTAGTACATATGATACATTTAGTTGGAAAAATGATTCCTTATGGTACAAAGATTGCTTATATATTTGTAAGAATTCCCAACTAAAACAAAATATTCATTTGGAATTGAACACTTCTCCTTTAGGATTTTTAAAAACTTACCACAGGGTGAAGAAAGAATTTTTTTGGGATGGCCTTAAATCTGATATTCAAAATTTTGTGGCAATTTTTTTGGTTTTCTAGCAGAATAAAGTTGAGACAATTAAGACCTCGGGTCTTCTATAGCCTTTATCCATTCCAATTCAACATTGGGAGGATATTTTAATGGATTTTATCACGGGTTTACCTAATTCTGAAGGAAAGAGTGCCATCATGGTGGTAACTGATAAACCTACCAAGTATGCACACTTTTGTGCATTATCTCATCCATTTAAAGAAAGTACAGTTGCTACTACATTTATGGAAACAATTCAAAAGCTACATGGAAACCCAAATATTATGGTAAGCGACTAAGATCCCATTTTTACTAGAAATTTTTGGAAGGAATTATTTTCTTGTTCGGGTACTCAACTAGCTCATAGATCATCTTATCATCCTCAATCTGATGTTCAAACTGATATAGCAAAAAAAAAATTCGAAGGATATCGTCGTTGTTTTGTATCTGATAAATAAACACAATGGGTCAAGTGGTTAACTCTAGTTGAATGGTGGTATAACACTTCCTTTCATACTGCAGAAAAAATTACCCCATTTATGGCACTTTATGGATATCATCCACCATCCATCACATCATGTTTAAGAGAAAATTATAAGGTGCAAGAAGTGGAAGATCACATCGAGAATCAATAGCAGGTTCTCCAACTCTTAAAGGATAACCTCAATTTGGCACAAAATTGAATGAAACAACAACCATATCAGCATTGCAACGAGAGAAGTTTTGATGTAGGAGACTAGGTATTTTTATTGCTACAACCATATAAAAAAATGTCCCTCAAGCAAGCTAAGAAGCATAATAAATTATCACCAAAATAATATGGTCCTTACAAGGTGTTGCAAAATATCGTAACATGGCATACAAATTGGAGCTTCCTGCTTCTTCATGAGTGCATCCAGTTTTCCATGTTTCATGCTTTAAGAAGGTTATAGGTGACAAACTTCCAGTTCAAACAATATTTCCATATTTTGATGAGGAAGGAAAAATCATATTGGAACCTGAAATAGTCACGGAAACAAGAACTCAACAGCTACGAAATTGATCAATTTCAGAGTATTTCATCAAGTGGAAGAACTTACCCACTGAAGATTCTACATGGGAGGATGAGAATTTTATACAAAAGCATCCAGAGCTACTTAAGCATTGAGGACAACACTTTTTTGAAGGGGAGGGGCAGGTTAGGTCCCCATATTACTAGTGTAGTCCCTTATTGTTATTAGTGTAGTGCCCTTATTGTTATTGTTGTACCCCTGTAACCCCCATATTATTAGTATTGCTCCCTTACATTATTATTGTTAGGTCGAATAGGATTATATTGTGACCCCATGGACCCCTATATATAGAAGGAGGTTTTGTCATTTGTATCATCCAAGAATTGTTCATTTATGTAATGTATTGGAGGTTTCCCCCTCGAAGTGGTTGATTTATAAGGCGCTTATCTCTCCCTTCTTCTATTTTTGGAGCTGGTTTCATAAATATATGTGACTGTTATCTGGTGAAGTCAATATAATGAGTTCTAAGGTATGGCCTTGATATTGATTATGACTTTGATTATATATACTGATAGTCTATCATTGACAGGTGATGCACCTATGAAAATATAAGTAAGAGGGAGACGAGTTTTGAATATCGTAGTGATGTATCATGGCATGATAATTTTATTTCTGGAATTTGGGAAAGAAATTCAATATAGCAATATTATTGAAATGTCTTTGTGTAATGTAAATCCTTGGATACTCTGATTTAAATTTCAAATGTTGATTGAATGTGATATGGCATATGTTAATTGGTTGAAGCATGTTCCATTTTGAATATTCATGTGTATATGATGTGTATAGAACATGATTTAATTCATGATTGAGATGCTTCAATCATAATCACCACCAAACATATTTTATTTTTTCTACTCTTAAAGGTTGAGATAATTCTCCCATGATATGTAGCTGCATGAATGGAACTAATGATGTTTTGTATTAGTATTGATGAGCACATTTGGATTTTGCCTTAGTATGAGGCTTTCCATGATATCGTGGACGAGAGGTCCATAGCACGACAGAGGTCGAATACAATGCTGCTAGAAAGGCTAGTTGTGAGGCATGATGTAGAAACTCCTTAGAGAGTTGATCGAGCATGATCTGGAAACGACATGGATACACGATGATGACAAAGAATCCAAAATAAGTATATTCAGGACTGTGATTTCTCCATTTGAGATAGCGAAGTTGTTCAAGATGAGCTAAGGCTTGTGATTGACACCTTTGTGAGAGGTAGGATGTTTATAGTATCCATGTGTGTTTGACACCTCCATGAGAGGGAGGATGGTTATGGTATCTTATTGTTATTGGTATCTAGCTAAGATTTACATGATTATGTATGTTTTAACATAACACTTTAATTTATGTCCTGTAGGTACAGGAATCAATATATACTAGATGAGAGCAACATTGATTGAGCACACTAAGCCAACTCTTCCTCTCTGTTTGAGCTCCTAGAACGAGGAATTGAGATAGAGAGATCTTGGGGTTGAGGGAACTCTATAAAATAGGGTGTATTCCTTATCTGTCACCCATGGGATGTGTGTGATCCTTATCCATTTTGACAAGTCGAGTATCTCCTCCACCTTTGGTCGTTGCAGAGTATACCCGATTTGGAATCATACCCACAATCAGGGCTTCTTAGAAATACCTCTTCGTTTGGCCAATGGTTGAGATGACCTAGAGGCATTTGATCCCTACCTCTTGGTAAGTTAGGTATATCATCCAAGCAGGATTATGATGTAGGTGTTATACCACATGACTATTCAAGGTCATCAATGGGAAGATCAGTAGGAAATAGGATGGTTTGGGATAGCCCTATGTGATTCTAGGTTGCGAGTGAACTCCTCGATGTGAAATAACCCAATTTGATTTTGGGTTGAGAGTGAGCTATATAATGCGACACCAGGGTCGATATGATATCCACTACGTGGATGGGTATCCTATTGCTATATATGGGGTTGTAGAGGTGTAACTCCCCCATGAGATTTCGGGACGAGATGTGCCCCCTGATGTGGTTATAGGTTGAGATGTACTCCCTTTTGATATGCTCTTCATTGATGATATTCCAGGTAAGTAGCCCAATGGAAAAGATTCCAAAATGATATTATGATGAATAAAGGGTGGTATCCCAAGCTCCCCTCCAATGAAAAATTCTTCTTCTAGATCCGCGAATGCTCAACATACAAGCAAAAACAATCAAGAGATAAGAAAAAATAAGCATGAAGAGTACATTGATGATTTGTAATGAGAAAGGCTCACATCATGATGAATACATGACAAATATGTCCAGTGACGAAACGTAGTGATGCCTGAATATCATAATGGCATATTGATTTATGAACATATATCATCATATTGTGTTGAGTCATGATGACTCCGTGATGCAGAGAACTAAAAGTAAAAATTGCAAAGTGGAATTCTTCCTAGTTGAGAGGGAGTATTAATTTTTGCAACTATGGTCAAATTCCACATTGGGTAGCCCATATTATTAATATAATAATTTAATTAGGTTCCTCTTTTCGAGAGGATTAAAATCGATCTATAGATTGCCCCAATTGGTTAAGAAGAAGTCAAGTTATGAATTAATTTATTTTTTAATAGGTCGACCTAACCGCATGTTGATTTGGTCAAAGCCCCAAGTGGTCCCTCACAAAGTTATAAATATAGGTGATCTCAAGCTCATTTGTACACTTGCTAAAGAAATCTATAATTTTCATCCATCAGTTTGTTGCATCTATGTTTATGTCCTGCCTCGCATAGGTACATCAGAAGGAGCTCATGCAGTAGCACACAGTGGATCATGATTAGAGTTTGATACACATTTCAGATCTGGGTATATTGGGCCAAAGTCACAGGCAAGAAAGGCCTAGGTAGCAGCCTAGGTAAGGAGAGCCATAGGAAGGCTATGTTGTTTCTGTAGCCCCGTTGTTACAGCTTGTTAAGGACGCGCCCAAAGCCCTAAGGTCAGATGGAGGTGATTTGAAGCAGATTCGCGAACACATGGTATTGTGGTAGCGGCTCAGAGCCCCAAAGTCATGGGCTAAGCGTCACAGTATGAACACCTGCCTATCCATCATCACGCACCCTTGTAGGTGGTTCGTTCTGAGGTGTCTATAAAGTTATCCCTCTCATCCTCTTTTCGTGGCTCAAAGAATTACTAGGAAGATCTAATTTGGTTCATCTTCAGTTGATTGCGTAGCACTTCTAGACATCATTCGTTCAGTCACAACTGCATCAGAGCGATCATTCGCAGTCTCTTGGATTTAGATCTAGGACTTCAGAGTTGAGATCACTTGGTGATCTATCAGATCGTGTTTTGTTATTATAGATTTGTTGATCTGTAGATTAGATATGTTTGTTTCTGCCACATATGCATCTTCAATCCTCATTCAGTATTAGTCATGTTCATCAATTTACTACAGCCACTGTCAGTGCATTTTTAGTTCTCAGTTTTAGTTTCCTTCATGCAGAAGTATGGGTATGGTTTTAACGCTTGTATGATATTTGTTTTCTGCATCGTAAATATATGTACTCATGGATAATTGTACTCTTGTTGCTGAATCCTTTGATAATGATCTAAGAAGAGTAATTTTCCTAGGGTTTTCCCCGTAGTGGGTTTTTCCCTGATCTCGGACCAAAATTGGTGTCTCTATGTGTTCATCATTCTCTTCTTTTGATCTTTTATTTTCCGCTACTTAGATCATGATGATGACGCTGGTATTGTTATTTTTTCATATTTTCATGTTATGATTCTTAATAATACAAATATGTACAATGGAAAATTTATTTGGGGTGAATGCACCATGTTAATGATGAAATGTAACTATCAAAGTAAAGAACAATGTTGCTTTATGAAAAATTAATAATGTCTAGGTAGTAGTGAAAGAAGTCTTGGTCATTTCTAGAGTCGTGTAGGCATTTGAAAATCATTTTCCAATGCTTTTCTGAGGTATATTTGCAAGGCTTAGGGAAAGGAAACTGAGTTTGCGCTGACATTGCCAACAATATAGATCATTAGTCATGATGAAGTTTGAATTTAAATGAATTAAATTTCCAAATGCTAAAGTTTGAACTTAAATGTTGAAGTTTAAATCACATTTAAATTTTGAAGTTTGAATTTAAATAAATTAATTTTCTAAATTATATAAAATTATGAACTTAAATGAATTTTCACTTGAATGGAGATTTTTTGAAGTATTGAAGAGCAGAGGATTTGTCACAAAATTCCATAAACCCTAGTTTCATTTTCCCGAGTCTATAGGTTAAATTCATCTTCATTAATTGAAACCATTCAAACAAAATATATATTACATTTTTTTAATATAGCTTAAATCCATGTCACTAACTGAAACCATGTCACTGTTATACAAAATCCCTCAAAGAAAATATGGTGCAAAGAGGAAAAAAACATGCCTCTTTGAGATATCAATGGCACCAAGTAACATTATCAATTCCATAGATCCGTTTATGTTGCTAGGGCACAACATAAACCAAACCTTTTTTGCTCGGCTCTTTTTTCTTTCAATGGTGAGCGACAAGCCCATTCCATTGCATTTTGAGAATGTTTGTTGATGTGACAACTCATAATTCAATCCATGAGCAACTCTAAAAGTGAAATATATTTGAGCGAATCTTTTAGTATGATGGGGGAGTTTTGCACCCAATTTTCCCAAATATTGTGTTTGGCACCAGGGCCATCTCCAATCTCATTAGCACCAATATTTCTTGTTTCAAATTTGATGCCTAATTGATTCACCTTATTTCATATTTTCCATGTGGGAAATTTGTAATTTAAGTCTACATAATAAAACATAGACAAGCCTGTCTGTTGGGATCTCAATAGGATGGAAACAGAAACGATCCTATCCTAGTATCCACTATGCAAATAGGTTATATGGTCCTGGTCGAGTTTCATTTATCGAAAGCATCATTCACATTTGTTTTTCCCTTCTCTTGTATACTTCAGCTTCTAGGTAGTTATATATTATTTTAAATTAGATTATGAGATAATACAGGAGCACTTTAATGAGCTGGTCAATGACCCACGAAATAATTTGTTTACAAAGAAGCATTTTAAAATCATTTGAATGAGCAGAATCAAATAAACCTTCCTCATCATGATTGATGATTGATATAACCATGATCCGGATGGAGTATATCCTGGAAAAGCACTGTTAGAAGGTGGAAACTGTACTACTGAATTTATCTATGAACAAAAATAATATCATTGTTATTTCCATTGTCCTTATCATAGGAAATAGACTACAGTATATTCTGAAAAAACATATAAATTTCAGTAATCTTTGGCATCAAGACTCCAAACAATTACATAAGAGCACTATTAGGACAACTTCATTGTGGTGTCTCAATAAAGGATCCTGAAGGTCATTTAAGCAGTCTTGGATTTACTAAAACCATGTTTAAGTTGAAACCATGTGACTGATTGAAACCATGCTAAAGGAACTCCCCGCCACATGCAGGCAAATAAATCTAATCAGGATAAAATCATTAGCGTTCACACATCGACGACAACCTATGATTTTATTTCGAGGCATAGATAGGAAAGACTGCGACAAAATTACCTATGGACTGCCGAATTGAGCCTCTCTCCACAATGTTCGGGGAGTCGAGAGTGTGGTTGGCCTCTCTCTGCACCATCTGGAGGTTTCACAGGTAAATCGATGTTGGTAAATGAATGGAATTGAACAATTCATTTTGAACGAGAGGTAGCAGGAAACATTAATGCAGTAGGTGGACAAGTTGCAGGATGGCAGAGGGGAACAGGCGGAGGTGACTTCCAGAGGGGGACTGACGGGGGGCTCGCCGGAAGGCAATTGCGATTTTTAGAGGGGAGGGACAGCCGCCGGAGGTGGACTTATGGGGGGCGGGGGGCGTGTAGAGTGATGGACGGAGTCAATGTCCCATCACTGGATTTCAGCCATTGTATTCTCCATTTTTTCTAAATAAAGACTCTTCCATAAAATATTGAGAAATTATCATCGTAAGACACATAATATAGCACTTTGTAACTTCCACGTATGAGTAATCATAAACAACTTAAAATTTGCTAATAAAATATTCAAAAACTATCATAATAAGATTGTAAGTTTAAAAATTCCATTATTTTTCTCCATTATAAATTAATAATAAATTTTTTAATTTTTTAATTAAATTAAAATAATAATAATAATTTTCAATTTCGAATTAAAACTATCACACATCTTATTCTATTAAAACTATGATGTGTAGAGTGAGTGACCATGCCCATCTTTGGATCTTGAAACATGTGACTCGTAAGTAAACCACGAATTGCAGTTTCCATTGTAAGAACAAACCGTGAACAGCAGTACAACAAATGTTGAAAATTTGTGTCACTCATAAACGTATGAAACATAAAATTTGTGACATTAAAGTTTCAATACTTCGTATATGGGTCTCAGACTTGGAGAGCAGATAAAAGCCCAAGAGATGCTTGCATGTACACTCGTGTTGGCTCTTTAGTGTGCAAGGGCATTTGATGTAGATGCATTATAGTAGTTTTCATGGTTACACCACCTTATTCACGATTTGATATAAAGTTTGAGGTGATTCTTGTTTCATTATTGTGTAGTGTTATGATTTTAGGAGGGAATATGGTTAGTTTTTAGGGTTCAATAGAGTTTAAAGGTAAATAAAAGACTCACAGACTTTGTTTTTAACAAGGTTTTGGGTTTGTGACTCAAATTTTAGTGATCAAACTCTTCAATATGTTTGTCTTCATTTCATTATTTTGGTTTGTTTTCATTGCTTTAGTTCATTTGTTGTCATTTTCTTGTTCTATTACATTATATTATATCATGATTTTACGACAGAACCCATACACTCCTTTAGTAGGAAGAAGCGCATCAAATGTCGAGGTTTTTCTTTCGGTTTCTTATGTTAATCCATTGACCATATTTACTACAGAAGGTCACTACCACATGTTTTTGGCTCACTCTACTACTACCATCTTAAGCACACCCTTTGTTAGAGGCTTGGTAGCTAGGAAGGTATTTCTAAGAGAAAGAAACACACCAAAAGTGATTTGGTTGGGAAAGTTAGACAAATGGTTTAGGTTTTGACACAAAGTTGTGGGTTTGAGCCCAAGTTAATTAATTTTTTATTCTAATTTATGGGTAAAAGGTTGAGTGGTAAAAACCCTAAAGGACCAAGTGTTCCCAAAATAAACTAAAGGAAAACTATAAATAGGAGGCCAAATGAAAGGCCTAAACACACAAGTGGAGAAGGGATTTCACTTGTGGAGAGAGGGAGGCTAAAAGACCTAGCCTCACTTTTTCCTTAGAAGAGTCTCATTAGCAAGGAGGTTGTGTTTCTCCATGGTCTTGTTAACTAAAGGAGTCACAGAAAAAGGGAGAAGGAGGTTAAGTAGGAGGATATAGTTGCAATGTTAATAGGTCAGATATGTAAGAAGAAAGTTATATCTAAGTGCTAGAATGTTAGATATGAAAAAAAAAGTCATATCTAAGTGTTGGAAGGTCAAATATGCAAGAATAAAGTCAAATCTAAGTGTTGGAAGGTCAAATTTTCAAGAAGAAAGTAAAGTATGAGTACTAGAGGGTCATATTTGTAAGAAGAAAATCAGATATGTGATTTGAAGAAGCAAATCTAGTAGATCAAGGAGTTGTAGTGTGGTTTCAAAATTATTGTTTGCTAAGGATAACAACAACTCGAGGACCTTGAACTTAAGGCACTAACTTAGGTATGCATTTGATTTTTTTTTGGCAAGTTATAGATCTAATGGAATTGATCTCAAACCCTAAGTTTTGTATACTATGTATACTAGTTGTATCATAGATCTAAAGGGCTGTCATCCCTATTACGAGAGCCCTATTAATTATTTGTTAATGAATCAATAAAGTTCGATATTTGGGTCATATAAATATGTGTACTTAATTGATTTCATTGTTGTTATATTTTGGTTGTGAAAACATTTTTTGTATTGTGGTTCCTAGTGTGTTTATGTGCTAAGATCTAGTCATAGACTAGATATAGGTCCTAAGGAAAATTCAACATGGTATTAGAGCTACTTTGAAGAGCACGTGGATCAAAGTGTGCACGGGAAATCATAACGATCCATTGGAGGTTATGTAGACTCAAAGGGAGTTTAGCTTCAAAGGGAGACTGCAAAGGAATGTTAGCCACCCAATGGAAGTCTAAATCTTTAGGTTCAAGCAAGATAGTGGATTTTTAAACCCATGCAAGTACAGACACGAACCATGCATGGTGGTGTAAGGAAAATTCATGTTGCATGCGAGGACAATCATACATCATGCAAGATAAATCTTCGCCAAGTACAAAGGAATATGTGGCATATGTGAGGATGGATGTGGCTACATAAGGGAAAACCATGACTCATGTAAGGATGGTCATGGGTGTGCAAGGAAATTCATGGAGTTGGATATTTCAAAGTGTGAAGGAAATAACTTCCTCATTAAGAGGGAGTGTTAGAATTTGGGTAGCTCAAAACGTATTTCTGAGAGTCAAGGAAACCCACCAAAAGTGAGTTGGTTTGGAAAGTTACTCAAGTGGTTGGGGTTTTGATATAAAGTTGCGGGTTTGGACCCAAGTCAATTAATTTTTTATTCCAATTTATGGTTAAAGGGTTGAGTGGGAAAACCCCTAAAAGTCCAAGGGTACCCCAAATAACCTAAACGAAAACTATAAATAAGAGGCCAAAGGAAAGGCCTAGGCACACAAGTGGACAAGGGCTTTCACTTGTGCAGAGAGACAGGCTAAAGGACATAGTTGTAGATATGTCTTAGAAGAGATGCAATAGCAAGGAGGCCAAGTTTCTCCATGATTCGGTTAGCTAAAGAAGTTGTTGCCAAAAGGGAGAAAGAGATCGAGTAATAGGATCCAACCATAGTGCTAGAAGTTCAAAATTGCAAGAAGAAAGTTAGGTATGAGTGTTGGAAGGTTATATGTGCAAGAAGAAAGCCAAATCTCAATGATGGAAGGTCAGATCTACAAGAAGAAAGTTAGAACTGAGTGTTGGAAGGTCATATATACAAGAAGAAAGTTAGACCTGAGTGTTGGACCGTCATATTTGTATGAATAAATTCATATCTGAATGTTAGAGGGTCAGATCTACGAGAAGAATGTCAAATTTGTGATTTGAAGCAGTAATCTGGTAGATAGATAACCTGTAACGTGGTTGCATAACGACCAATTTCCAAGGACGACAACAATCCAATGACTTTCCACTGAAGGCAGTAGTTTAGGTATGCATTTGATTATTTTTTGCCAGATTGTAGATCTGATTGAATAGATCTCAAGCCCTGAATTTTGTATACTATGTATCAGGGAAAATTTTAAGGATGGAAAATTATTTTGAAGTTTAAAAAATTGGCGAATCTCAATAGTCCCTAATATGCAAACTATAAAAATTTTATTGATGTATCTGTAAAATTATTGAAATTTATAATGATATTATATATATTTTCTATATAATGTTAGCGATTTTTAAGGTAAAATAATTTTATATTGTAAAATTTGGGCGAATTATTTTTATAAAAAAATGGAAATTGGTGAACTTTTTTTTTTGGAAAAACCATGGAAAATTAGCCCACCTGCGAATACTAGCCCCTAAAATTTTCCATGCTATGTATACTAGTTGTATTAGATATCTAATGGACCATGATCCCTGGTATGGGAGCCATAATGTTTCTTTATTTATGGATCAATAAAGGTCAATATTTGGGTGATATAAATATGTGTATTTAATTGATTTCATTATTTTTATATTTCCACTGCGAAAAATTCTTTGTGTTGGGGTTCCTAGGTGTTTATGTGTTAATATCAAGTCAGAGACCAAATCTAGGGCCTAAGGAAAATTCAACACCCTCTACATCTTATATTTACTATAAATTGCTAACAATATAGAGAGTTAGTGAAGGACACTAGACAAAATCTAGCATGCAATGCCTAACGCACTACTCTAATACCACTCGCAAAATTCATTCCTCTTATGAACATTGCTAGTGCATCCCTTAGACACAATCAAATGTTATGAATGTTGCAAAGAGTTATCACTGTTAGTTCTCTAAAGACATCAAAGAACGAGATGGAGTCAAAGGAGAAAGCAATCAATCAGAAAAGAAGGAAGCTTTCCATTTATCAATTGAAAAGAGAATTTAAGAAATGGACGTGAAACATAGTGTTTCTAGTTCTAGAGACACCAAATTATTCAAGTTCATTGACCTCTATTTGGTAAACAAAATTTTCATCATCCAAGTGGTAAATGAAAAAAACACCAATATTAAGTCATCCCAAAAACCAACCTCTTAAGCAACAAATTTGATGTTGTTTACAAAGTAATAGTAATGTATATATCATTATTTTTATTAGACAAGCTCAAACTTCTAAAAGCACTCTCTCCAATCCCATTTTTGTCAAGACCAAATAGATATATAACTCCTTAACACTATAAGGTGACTTTATATAAGATTTCTACTTATCCCATTTTTGTCAAGACCAAATAGATATATAACTTGTTAACACTATAAGGTGACTTTATATAAGATTTCTACTTCTATATCTCAAGCCAAATTTATTTTATTCAAAGCACTCTCTCCAATCCCATTTTTGTCAAGACCAAATGGATATTATAACTTGTCTCCAATCCCATTTTTGTCAAGACCAAATAGATATTATAACTTTCTAACACTATAAGATGACTCTATATAAGTTTTCTCTTTCTATATCTCTAGCCAGTAGGTTTAGAAATTTTTTACTAGTTTATTTTAAGTAGCTTGAGGACATTTTTGTCATAATAAACTGAATAAAACCAGATTCAATATAATAAAATTGTATTCCATTAAAATTATTAAATTTATTTACTTATTAATTCATAATTTTTTAACTGCTAATCAATTTACAATATTTCTAAAAGTATCGTATGTGTATCTTTTCATTCCAATCTTTGCAGCTGGCTGAAGTTGACTACTGATTTTAACCTTAATGCTATATATAAATATAGAGATATCAAATATCCTTATCCTACTAAATCACGTAATCTATGAATTATATAAATCAAGTCTCCATGAGGCCGGTTTGCCAATTTAGATGAAATCTAATTAGTGCCTTGTGTTAAAAACTTCCAAATATTGACACGCAACCAGAAAGTATCAAAAGTCAACGCTAATACAACTTTTTGCGTGTACTGGAATAAAGGTATTAATGGATCTATCAAGTCAAACCTTGGATATGGTTGCAATGAATATCATATCCTAATATGCAAAAAGTTTATCAAATTAAAATCAATATGACACTGTCAACATCATCACTCAATATGAAAACGAGTTGATGGAATCAATTATATTATAATTCCTAATGACCAGGTTTAGATGCTTTTTTTTTTCAGAGGAAAAAAATACGCCGATTTATATTAGTATATAAAACAGTACATAATCATCTATGATCTCAGCTGTGATGATGAAGCAGTGAGATTCCAATCATAATAACCCATTTACATCAGCTCATTAATAGAGAAAATGAACCAGTAAAGTAGGCCAGCATTCATATCTGGAAACATATCTGGAAACAGCGTTCCATCCCATAATTCTATTAGCCTCCTATGATCATAGGGTAACTATTCATAATAGATCAATATACAGGCTCCAAGCGTCCATCTACTATTAATAATGCAGATATTAGAATGTCATAGCAGGGATACCAATATTGTATTTATGATAATCTCTGTCAGAGCTGATCATTAAGCCCGGTCCACCTCATCTACAGATATGCATTATAATTTCTGATCTGAACATTGTCTGTCGCCTGTAGATTATATATGGGAAAATAAGATAGACAAATTAATGCCTAATTTCCCCTTCACGCTCGCTTGTCATTATCCGGCTCGCTTGTATCTTATTGCAGGCTCGCTTGATGTAGTCCATGTATTAGATATGATGAACCATAGAAATATACAGTAGATTGCATTGTATGTACATGTCTTCCTGGTATGTTGTACCGACCATTGCCATCCAAAACCACGAACATGCAGGTGATAGGCATTCATTGAGTAGGCATTCATTGAGTCACGGTCCTAGTAATTTTCAAAACTGGAAAAATATACCTGTGTGAGTCCAAAAATCCGGAAAATATACCTGTGTGTGTCCAAAAACCCCGTGATCCCCCTATGGATTATATCTAGTATAGTAACAAAAAGGTGCAAAATGACAGTCAAACTATGGGATGGGGAGTGAAAATGCCCCAATCAGCCGGCCCTCCTTAAGATGAGATACCTCCATTATACCAAATTCTGCCCTCAGTCCCCTTTTAGATAACTTATCTGCCCTGGTATTACTGTCACGGTAAATATGGTTGATAGGCGGACAGCCTAATCTTTGCCATAAACTCTGTGTCCTCTCAACCCAACCCTGAAGATGCGGAGACATCATATGAAGGTTTAGATGCTATCAAAGTCCATATCAACGGCATTATCGTATTGCTACTTCAACCCAAGTCGCGTCGACGTCGATGGATGATCGATCTGGTGAGAGCGTTGCTCAAAAATAAATAAAAGTTATTTTATATATATTTTTAAATAAAATAGCTTGTTTTGTAGTCAAAAGGAATATAGACCTAGCATACGCAATCAATATATTGGTTATGAATTAAGTGCGACAAACCATGTTAAAACAGATTAACAAATTCATTAAAATATGTGTTAGAATATTTCTTTTTCTTTTTCATAATTCATTGATCGAGATATATATGCAAAGATTGGCATGATTTTGTTCGTATTTGATATATCGTCATTGATAAGCAGGGCAGAGCTTGAAAATAATTTACAGTAATTTAGTCACGTCATGGGTAAATTGTTTCTCATAAAGTAATTTAGTATATATTTATAAATGATTTAATAGCTTCAAAACATCTAAAATGTTTATTAATTTAATTATATTGGTAATTAAATTTGCTAAAAATATTTATTTAAAATTTTAATATTAAAAATATTAATAATATATTAAATCAATATTAAATTATAATTTTTTTTTTTAATTTTAATAGGGGCATGGTTGATAAACTCTTTTAATATGTTAGATATCATTTTTGGGATTCAACTGCGTTAAGTAAGTTATTCATATATGACTCCAAGCTAAGTGGGCTTGATTGTGGGGAAAAACTCCAGAGTTAAGCATACTTGAGCCAGAGGAGTTTTGGGATGGGTGACCTCCCGGGGACTACTCGTTACTGGGTGCAAGCCCTAGAAGTGATGTTTGACGCTATGTGATTCATTTCACTAGTTTCAATCCCACTTCTTCACCTTGTGAGCATCACCCGATGCAATGAGTGTTAAGTGGACTATTCAAAAATCATGAGAAATTAGTCATTTACGACTATATCTCATGGAAACGATCATAGATGAATGACTTAATTAATGCAATTGAATCCCAAAAATGATATCTAATACAATGCATTGTGGAAACTCCTCATACTTAAATACAAAGAGTGAAGGGAGCTCTAATTGAATGGTTCATGAGTCACAATAATTGCTAAGGTTTTGCAAATGGGGTAGCAAGCTAATTCGGCTTGATTGTGGGGAAAAACTCTACAGTTAAGTGCGCTTGAATGAGAGGAGCTCTAGGATGGGTGACCTCTCGGGAAGTCTTGGTTACCGGGTGCAAGCCCCGGAAGTGATGATTGAGGCTATGTCATTCATTTCACTAGTTTCAATCCCACTTCTTCACCCCTATGGGCATCACCCGATGCAATGAGTGCTAAGTGGACTATTCAAAAATCATGAGAAATTAGTCATTTACGACTACCTCTCATGGAAATGGTCATAGATGAATGTCATACTTAATGCAATTGAATCCCAAAAATGATATCTAATATAATGCACTACGAAAACCCCTCATACTCAAACTTTTAATATGCATAAAATTGGTCAAAGTTATTGAAAATTATGTGGAGATTTAAATTTTTGTTCTTCTTAAAGGAATAACTAACATAATTATTTCAATATTCCCAATGTGTTACGGCCCCATGATGTGGCACCTTACAACCATCGTGGCCGTTGTGCTGCACAGACAAGAATTCGCTTCTTCCTAAACCACTTTTACCCGGGCCACACCTAACACTTCAATACTTAGCCAAGTTATCATTCAAGTGTTCTTATTTTTAATTATGTAGCGGAAATATACTTCATTCGATTACCTTTTTCAATTATACAAATCAATGACATTATAGCATAAGTGTTATATCGCAAATACAATAGTGAACACAAATATGCGATGGGAGGGGACAACTCCCCAAAGTAGTTTTCCTTTGTTTTTATAAATTATTACAAATAATATACAACAACAATTTACATGTACAGTGGTGTGGCAGGTGTCTCGTCCAAAACAACAAACTCGACCACCCAGTTCAAAAATTTGTGCAGTCTTGCCTTTCACTTTCACCCTACCTAGAAAACCCAAAATATTTGCCCCAACAAGATACCAACAAATTTTCCTAGTCGTGCAGGCTCACTAGGTGAGCCTCACCTTGCCCTGCTCTCCCCTTGTTGCGTCCTTCTGTGATATGTGACTTCCTAAGTTTTTACAATATTTCAAACTCACCCTTACTGTCCGACCTGTTTTTGTGATGTCCTCTTACTTGGTCGAACTTGTTTGTTTCCTTGGTCTAATTCCTCTCCTCTTCTTTAATACAAATTGAACTCCTATTTCCATGGGCCAATGCCCCTTCAAGCCATTGAGCCGACCCTTCTTCCTTGTGCGGGTGCCCCCTCATGGTAAGGTGTGCCCCTAAGCTCACTCGCTTATGGGTAGCGTAGCGCCCTTTGCTAGGCAGGTGCGCCCGTGACTGGGGATTTTATCACTATATTATCCACCCTTCCTCGTTTGTCGCAATTTTTGTGTTGCTTACTCCTTTGGCATTTTCCCTCCTCTTTCCTTTTCGCACACTTACTTGCTTTGCACGTTACGTCGCGGCACCCTCGTGCCCCTCCTTGGTGTGAGTGCGCTAGTGGGCGTGCGTCCCCGAGTTGGGTTTTCGCCTTGATTTGTTCACACGTGCCCCTTCGTGGGCTCTCTATTATGTCATGTGGGTAGACACTAGATCCCTTGCGATCTACTCGCTATGTCTCACCCAACGCAACACCCAACACCTCGCCTTCATGTGGATGTGTGCCCCTCAACTTGTGCACGCTTCATGTTTTCGTTGTGTCGACCAAGGCACTCGTTCTTCATGTGGGCGCGCTCGTCGCACTTGGGCGCTCTTGTGTCGTGCAGCCCAAGTCTTTTCCAAGTCGTTTCCTTGTCACATGGGCCGGGGCCTTGCCTTGCGTCATCACGCCTCGTCGTGTGATCTTCCCTCAACTCAGTTCCAACTCATTTTTTCACCACTCCAAGTGTTCATGGGCAGTCATGGATGCCTTTTGGCCTTGGTGCCAACTCAGGGTTTAGACACAATGTCAAGTGGTGGTGTATTTAGACCGAAAATTTATAAAGATATTTACAAAAATTTATTTAGGGTATATTATCACAAATTTCATAATATTATATATTAGTACAACCACATTTACTAATGTGGTTGATATAGGCATTATTTTCCATATTAGTAAATGTTGTTATGTTATTAATTATAATCACCATCATTCAACAATAATTAAAATTATTGACCATTTCAAATAAGAGATTTGATATTTTAATAAATACTTGAACTACAATATTTTTAAATTTATAATGTTATATATGATTAAATAAATTATATATTGAGCCAAGAGGCTTATTCTACAACCGAGTATGAGAGAAATGTGTAATTTTTTCCGTGCTCAATCTCAAGTTGACATGTATCCTTTTAAAATACATATATATTCAACTAATAAAAAAATAAAAATGAATATCCAGGTTCTAATTTCAGTCAAAACCATAAATAAAATATTTTGATCTCCATATCAGAAAAATAAAGCAACTAAGAGTATTATATACTTTCTAAAAAACAAAAAACTAGAAAATTGTATATACTTTCTAAAAACAATGTTTATTTTTATTTTAGAGTGTCGGAAAGTTGATATACTTTCTAAAAATATTTTAATACATAAATGATTTAAATATTTTTTTTGAAAATATTTCATTGCATGACTCAAATAATGTTTTTAAATATGCATGTTGATTAATTTATTTCAATCTCAACTTCATGCATATGTATATAGAGAGAAAGTAAATGAAAAAATAGTTTATTATTAATCATAATAAAATCATTTAATGTGGAAAACATAGTCCATAAATAAAATATTTCAAGAAAATTATTTAAATGTGCATATAATATATGTGATTAAAAAAATCTACATATACATTATATAAAGTATTTGGAAGAAAATAATTATGACTAAAAGATTTTAAATAGTCTCATTGTGCCTTTTTTTAAGTATTTTTTTTTGTCATTTTTGTTTGAAATCAAGAAAATATGTGTTCAAATTGCAAGTTTAAGTTGTGTAGTGCATACAATCCAAGTTCCCAATTAAATTTTGAAGACAATGAATTTATTTTATACATTCAAAAATGTAATTTAAAAAATGAAAAATTAGACGTCATTTCTAAAAAAATTACACCTTGAGTGGGTCTAATGGTTAAGAGCATGTGTTTCCTCCTAACAGATCATAGGTTCAAAACCAAAGGGGGGTAGAGTATGTATCCCTTCATAGACTTGGCAGTCAAAATCGTTGCGCTGAGGTGGGTCCCTTGTCCCACAAACAAGGGGGTCTCATACACTAATTTGGTCTCTAGCTTGATCGTGACCTTAAAATTGGATTATATATATATATATATATTAGGCTTCTAGAGAGAAAAAATTTGTAGTGTGAAAATTAGTCAATTTTTTCATTCTAAAAGATGTTTGCATATTGAGGGATTTGATCCCTCTCGCTCTTGCTATATCCATGGTTAAGATGGATATATACTAGTATATGTAAAATTATCAAAACCAAGGGTGATGAAACCCAAAAGGAGTTGTACTAGTTTCCTGCATATCGCAAGTTGATAGTTGACTCTTATAGCATTGGGAAATAGATTGTTACCATAAATCATGGGAATACATAAAATGCAGTTATTTGAACCATTTTTCCCTTTTATATTAAACTTGATATATAATCTTAAATTTCCATGGATTTTTATCCTCTCGTTGTACATTTTCTACCCTCTTCATGTACGATTTTCTATGGACCATTTACATTCTCATTAAACATCATGAACCCTAAAAAGGCACACAACTCATAGGATTTCATACCTTTGGACGAAGATATCTAGGCGCCCACATCAGAGAAATTTTGAGGTCTAAAATGGGGTTCCTAAGGAATATTATAAAATAATAGTAGAAATAATAAAATAAGATTAGATTACCTCATCAAGTTTTGGAGGGAAAAAAGAGAAAACAACTTTTTCAATTCATATTTTCAACTTATCTCCCTATGATTTTACTCAAATTCGAGCGCAAACACTCGCTGATGCGAAATTTAATTTTGCATCCAAGGAGTACCTATATTTTATACTTTCGATGAATTCCATTAATGAAAAATGTGAAATACATGAAAAAATGTGATTGCAATCACAATTTTCATGTATTTCACATTTTTAGTGTTGTAGGACTGATCAAAAGTATGCAACATAGATACTCCTTTGATGCAAAATTTAATTCCACATCCAACGAGTGCTCCCAAGGGGACAAGTTGAAAATTCGAGTTGAAAAGTAGTTTTTTTTATTTTTTATTTTTTTTTAATTTTTAATTTTTTTATCTTTTTACTCCAAAAATGGTGAATCATCTCCTATGGTTGACATCATCATATTGAATCCTATTGGTTCTTATAAAGTTATTTTTTGTTGTACATTTTTGTTTTGAGACCTATTTTTTACCTCAAAATTTCTCTAATGAAATCAGAAGCCTCGGAAAACCTGACAAGATTGTAGTATTGGTAAATTTTAGGTCATATGATGAGAAAACTCAAAAGAAGTACTCTCGGGCATCCACTCTCATACTGAACAATAGGATGAAGATTGATTTATGTAACTACAATATCAACGGGAAATTGTTAAATAAGAAACACAAATTTATTGCTCAAATATAAATGGGTAAATTGAAACGATCCATTTCACAAATGTACACATAATTTATGATTAAAAACCACATTCTATAAATTATATTTAATAAATTAAAGAACTAATAAAAACTTCTTACATCTGTAAATTTCAAAATTTGCAAAATCAAAATAGAAGCCGAGCTAAGAAACTGAAAAACAATTTGTAAATTTTTTGATATTTTCCATTGAACAACTTGTAATATAAAAAAAAATATTCCGAGTAAAAAAAATCTTCACCATTCATTTAATAATAAATAAAAATTCTCCAAACCCAAACCCAATTCTAATATAAACATGTTTATCAACATTATATAATTATAATTATTAAATAATAAATAAATATGTAAAATGTAAATTTAATACTCAATTTTCTATATTATCCTCTTTGGGCAAGGCTACTTACATTTAGTGGAGTTTCCACTAGAATAATTCAATTCTATAGGAAATTATTCAATTTTGCATGAGTTGAAATGATCTAGGTATGTAGATTATGACTTAGATTGACATGTCTTTTATGATGCTATTATATCATGTCAGTTGTTATTATTTTGCAATATTGGCTTTTGGTTGGAATGGAGTGCTTTAATAGATCTTCGACACTTACTTGTGACTTCATTAAAAAAAAATTAACTTTAACTTTAACATTGCATAGTTAATGTGCGTTTTTAGAAAATTGTTATTTGACATTTTAACCTTGCATATTTTATATTTCATGTATGTCTTAACGCATTTGAATCTTCAAAATATATCTAATATAATGCGTCATGGAAATTTCTCAACACTTAAACATTATTATTATTATTATTATTACTAGACATCAAGTTTCATGCCAATGTAATTCATGTTAATCTTTGATCTAACATCCTCTTACAATTCTTTCTCATGAGTGTGATGAGACTTATTAAAAGAGTCAGTGCAGAATCTCTTCCCCTTTTCTTTGTAAATATGTTTTTTCCTTCTCAAGTTCATTTTGAGAGGGTATTCTAATAAAATAAAATATGTTTTTTTCCATTAGAAGCTTGTCTTGAGAGGGGATTCTAATATATTAGACAATAAGTGATTGTGCACAACTGACTTGGTTTGATATATTAGCGTTGTGTGTTTATAGTGAGTCTTTCTATTATTTTTTGGCACTTGATTTATTAGAATATCACTAATACATACATGATTGAAATAATCTACCTATTTGGGTGTTTATGATGTTTGATTTGTATTGTATTATATTTTTTGTTTTTAATATTTATTTAAAAACTAACGAAAGTCATTTGTTGGTAGCACTATGAGAGGGAGCATTATACTAAAGGTAAGTCTTTAGTTCTTGAGTAGTAATACAAATTTTATGGTTTTCTAATGATTTTTTTGGGTTTACAAGTAAGTCTCATTGTCTCTAATTTTTTACTTGTGTGAATTATTTCTATGTCAAGGTCATTTATGTAGTTTCCTATATTCTTATAGGTATAACATGCTTTATTTGTATTTGGTTGGTTGCAATGGTGAGGATGAACAATGATTTTTTTGTTGAGTGAGTGAATATATTTTCTATCATGAATCTTTTTTGTGTGACATCGGTGTTGAGTTGGGAAGAGTAGGACTAATTATAGTGATTTTTGATCCAATAAAGTAACATGGATCAAGCCCAAATGAGCTATGGAAATTGAGTTTGCAATAAAAAACCACACTTTTAAATGTGTATCTTTCTCCTAGGATTTTTTATCATATCCTTATCTCATTGTTCATAGCTTAGGAGGTAAGCTACTAATTCTAAATCCTACCTTTATAAATGGAAATATTGTATGAACTTTAAATCCCTTTTTCACTACTACATTTGGTAATAAAATTAAATGTTTATCTCTAATGATGATAGTTATAATTAATGACATTCCAACCAATTATTAACATTGTATATCACTTTTGACCATGCCTTGCCCAAATTTGGATCTTTCTCTTCTTTCCCTAAAAATTTATAAGCCAAGCTCCATTATATCTCATCCTCTCTCTTTCCCTTTCTCACATTATAGTTCAATGAAATGGGGTGCTTCATTCCCTTAATAGCAACCCCTAAGTGGATTGATGGTCATCATTCACCTAGTTAAGTAGCATAAAGCTTTCATACCTCCTTTGAATACTAATAGCTTACTCCTCTAAGTAAAGTGAACTTCATTAGTGTTTCATAGCCCTTATGTATAAGTTATTGGTTCATTCCCCGCAAATTTTCTATGCACACACATATCTTATGAAATAATATGGTTCACCCATCTCATACATGAGGTATATTTTCTCTATATCTCTGTAGTTTTTTTTCCATCAAATGAGGCTTCCAATGCCCTACCGAATTTTCTTCTTAATGAAGAGAAATATCACATTCATGACTGATTTTCCATTGTTGATCTATATTTCTTCCTCTTGCTAATAAGCCCCCGACGTTGTCTACATTTTCTTAATCCGAATATGCTAGCATCATTTTTTGTAACTTCCACATTGACAAGTTACCTTGTCAATTCTATCTCGAAGGCCTTGCTCTACAAATACCTCAATCACTAGAAGTACCTTTGCAATAATGGAGAATTATGCTCTTTCTATTTCCTTAAAAACTTAAAGGTACTTATCGAGAGCCTACATCTTCTAACATATTTATAGCTTTCACATCTTTCTGTATCCTTTCAAAGTTACTACTAAGCCTAGGAAACTTATATAACTATGTCACATGTCTACCCATTTTTTGGAATAGAACTATGAACCTGATCATGATTTCATATTTACCTCCATTATCTATATGAAAAAATAATACCAAACCTCATGGAGTCTTTATGTCAAACATATATGAACCAACTTAATGTCATTGTACCTAGACAATTTGAAATAGATCCAGGCATGCCACCTAGTATCAAATTCATCCCACCGTGCTAAATGGAATAACATAAATATGAATGTAGATACATGAAGGAAATTCAATTATAAAGAAACTCAACCTAACAATGCAACCATTAGCTTGCCTAGATAAAACTCAAATGTAGAAGGTAATTCAAGCTAAATAAGCTTTAAAGCATTTTCAAATTCAACAAGAAAACACTTAAGACTCGCAACAACTATGTATGTAACATCATACATGCATCATGAATTATATTCTAAATTCATACATACGCAATTTGAAATGTAATAAACATAGTTATTGACTTGACAAAAAGTGTGACCTCAAAATGAATAAGAACCCGATATTTTTGGATCAAAAATACCAAAATAAACCCCTAGATTAAAAACTTTTACAACTAGTAACACATTTTTGGGGGTAAAGTTACAACATTTTTTGCAACCATGGCCTTTAAAACTCTTAATTTTTTTCACAAAAACATGAAAATAGACTTTTGTTTTTGAAAAGGGGTTCCACTGGTGACAATATTTTTTCAGGGTTAAAATTACAAGGCTTTTCAATCATGGTCTTAACAACCTCATAATACCTAAAATTCAACCCTCAAATTAAACATAATTTCTAATAACAACACCTTCCCTTCCCCTTCTATATTAACAAGGATAAAATTGAACCTTATTTGAAACCAAGGCATTAACCACCACTATCGTTATCACAAAAATCTTAAAATCAACCCTTGAATTGAAAATTGCTTTTAGGAGTGATACCCCATTTTCTTTCAAAATTAAAATTCCAATTTTTTTGGTTTTAGGAGTGATACCCCATTTTCTTTCAAAATTAAAATTCCAATTTTTTCATTAAGGGAATTTTGAGGTAAAAAATAGGCCTCAAAAGAAAAAGTGTACTAACAAAATTAACTTTAAAATATCCAATAGGATTCAAGATGACGATGTCATCCCCACGGGAAAATATTTTGGAGGGAAAGAAGAAAATTATTTTTTTTGTCATATTTTCGGCTTATCTCCTTGCAAACTGACTCAAATGTCAAAAATAAACACCCAGTGGATCCAAAATTAAATTCTACATCCACCTAGTACCCACTATGCATACATAGTTCCATATCAAAAAGAATTTAAAAAGCGTGAACACCGGGCCAAGTGATAGTGAACTAATTAAACCAGTAATCCCTTCATCTTCACGTATTAAACACTATCATCGATGATCTCGTCGATCCCAAATTTGAAGGACAAACCTCTCTCCACCAGCTTTTTCGATGAAGGGTTGAGTGTTGGGATCAGTGGCACATCGTCAAACATGTATAAGCATTTCATTACTAGTGATATTTCATTAAAAATGATATACTCACATGGTAGTCACAATGTAGTGCGACTAGTTTTTGGATAAGTAGTCTGCGAGTTGCGGGACAGATATATTGATGGAACTACAAATGTAGCAGCCCCTGCAGAGGGGTTCTTGATCAAGAAAATATGAGTGTTGCATACATCATCGATGTGAACTAACAAAACAGAGCCGTATATCTTCTAAATTCCCTTCAAAGCTTCTAAGTTTTGGTTGTTGTCCGTGACAAGGGAAATGGTCAACTCAACGGTCTGGGTACGAAGTGGGCAATGGCAGATCCCGACACGAACACAGCGTTGATGCTCACTACATCCAGCGTATTGCAGCACCGCTTCTTCTACAAGCATCTTGGCAATGTATATGCCTATACAATCCAGCAATAAACAATGTCACACATTTTATTTTGTGAGCAACACATGAGAAAAAATGGCAATCAATATATCGTGTGCTATTTTGTGTTATCCATTCATTAATGCACGGGTAGTATATATCACTCATTAAACACAATTTAACCATTGATATATATTTTCCCATGGGTTAATAGATAATCATTAACGCGCATTATTGCATAAAAACACAATAAAAACTCGTGTTAATAGTTTAAATCATTGGCTATCCAACCCATTAAAAAAACAATTTAGATACTTAGCCCAGAACTCTCTACAAAAATTACAACACTAAGTGTTATTTTATTTTTCTTTTTTTTTGGTTAAATACCAACTAAATTATTCAATTCACATGATCTTATTTACTCATGTCGTGTGCATGGGTATTTAAAATATTTTTAAAAACAGTGAGACGTTGCAGAGTACAATAAGAAGAGAGAACACAAATTAATCATACAAAATTTCTATACCTGTCTAACTTTTTTATTACCTATGAATGAAAGGCTCATAACGACACATTGAGTGTCTTTAAGTCATACCAAATAATATTAAACAATACACCTTCCGTGTAATGCTCTTATTTTCAGAGAATTTATTTTTTCTTTATAATGCAGCGAAATATAAATGCGAAGACAATTAACTTAGTTAGCCGTCTAGTGAAATCCATCTCCCTGCACAATGTTTAAATTTTAATATGTTAAAAACTTTCAAAGACATGTTAAAGTTTCTTTTGTCTTTGAAAGTTCTTAACATCTTATAATTTAAACATTGTGCAGGGAGATGGATTTCACTAGACATAGAGCTATTTTTATTGTCTTCACATTTATATTGTGCTGCATTATAAAGACAAAAGTTTGTCTGTCCTTGGACCCAATGGAAGCTCACCTTGCTTCAAAAAGGAATGCACTGTACCAAAATTTATTTTCTGAAGGAAAGCTGAAGCTTATGCTTAAAAGTGATGGAGAAGTGGAGAAAGATGTGAAACCCATGTTCGGTAGTTGCTGTTGCAGAGGCAACAAAAGATTCGAATAAAAAAAATAGAGGATAGCAACTGCGAAAGCAATGAAGAAGAAGAAAGTTTCCGCGGGGGTAGTGAAAGTCTTGAGGACGGATGATCTTACCCCCTCGGAACCGCTAGGGGCCCACATATATTATACGGCACATATATTATATGTTGATTGCCGGTTAAAAGTTTTAATACAGCATTTGTTTTTAAAAGGGAACATAAGTCTGTTTTAAATGTTTTTAAATCTTATTTGATTTGTTTTATTTAATATATATAACACATATATATTAAAAAGCCCAGCACATTGTAAAAGCCGTGAAGCACATGTTTTAATTTTTATTACACAGCAGTGTAAATAAAAAGAAGGGAAAAGACAGAAATGTAATTTGGAATTACACAGCAAATGTTATTACACAGGATTTTTAATACACAGCAGTGCGGGAAGCAGAGAAGTGAAGCACAGCAGTGCTGGAATAAATATGACTGTGCCAGAAAGTCAATTCGACTTCAATGCTAACTCCAAGCGGTGCTGACAGAAGTAAATACAGCCATTAAGATTTCTGAAGCGGTGAACTTAGTGGTTGAGCAATTTATGATGCAGATATTTGTTTTGTAAATACACAGGACAGTGTCATTTTGGTATGTAATGTTTTTTTTTTGCACAGCAGCGTATTCCAAAAAAAAACAGAGACAGAGAGCAGAATTTTAAAAAATACACAGCAGAGTGTATGTTTGTTTTTTTTAGAAACAGAGTATTCCAGCAGTGAATGTTTTTAGTGAAACAGAGTTTTTAATTTGTGCACTGTGACAGCAGCAGTCACAATTGTAAATCCCTCTTTGAGGAAGAATCTGTAACAGCAGTTTTTTTTTTATGAATAGAATTTTTTTTTTCTGAGTTGAAAACTCTGTCTGTGAGTGAAATTTTTAATTAGTTTCTCTGTGTTAAAGAGGCAGTTTTTATTGTTTTGGAATTCTGAAAATTCCAACATGGTATCAGAGCCAATCCAGGCTATTTGAAGGTCAAATAAGCTGAAGGAAAGGGGTTCTTAGTTGCAGCAGCTTCTCCAGCAGTGTGAAGACTCAGCGAAAGGAATCCAAAGGTATTTCTCTATAAAATTTGTTGTGTTACTGTTGCAGTACAGTGAGTTAAGTTTTAAAACACAGTCAAGTGTTTTTTATCATAGTTAGAAGTGCAGAATGGCTGGAGCAGCCAGCACAGGTATGAGTTTGGGAAGTGTCCATCTCCCACAATTCAATGGAAAGAATTATGATTACTGGTCAATAACCATGAAAGCTTTATTTACCTCACAAGAATTATGGGAATTAGTTGAGGATGGCTTTGAAGAGCCAGCAGATGAAGCAGAGTTTTTAATGTTAAATCAAGCAGGAAGAGAACAGTTGAAGAACAATAAGAAGAGAGATGCTAAGGCTCTTTTCTTCTTGTATCAAGCAGTGCATGAGAGTGTGTTTCCAAGGATAGCAGCAGCCAAGAAATCCAGTGAAGCATGGGAAACTCTCAAGACAGCTTATCAGGGAATGGAGAAAGTGAAGACAGCAAAGCTTCAATTGCTGAGGAGAGACTTTGAGACTCTCTGCATGAAAGAGTCAGATAATATCGACTCATTCTTCACTCATGTGATTGGAATGGTCACACAAATCAGATCTCATGGAGAGACTCTTGAGGACAAGAGGATTGTGGAAAAACTCTTGAGGAGTCTACCCTCAAGATTTGATGTGATTGTCACCACCATAGAAGAGACAAGGGATCTCACAAAGTTTTCAGTGGATGAATTACATGCATCACTGATTACCCATGAACAGAGATTGGGTAGGAGTGAGAACTCATCTCTTGAACATGCTTTTAAGTCCCAGATGTCTTTCGGAAGAGGAAGAGGGCAAGGCAGAAGAGGAAGAGGCAGAAGCCAGAACAGAGGTGGAAGGAACAGTCCAGCAAATGCTCAAGGAAGGGGCAGCAATCCAAATCAGCATCAAGGCCAAGGCAGCAACCAACAGAATGGTCAGTAGAATGCACAAGGACAAAGGTATGATAAATCCAATGTCCAATGTTATAATTGTAAGAAATATGGTCATTATGCTAATGAATGTAGAAAGAAGAAGCAGAATGGCATGAGAAGTGAAACTAGTGCAAATTTCACTAAAGAAAATAACAGCCAAAGTAATTTGTTTTTAGTGTGTAATATGGCTGAAGAAAAGAATGAGGATATATGGTTTCTAGACTCCGGTTGTAGTAACCATATGACAGGAAACTTAGCAATGTTTTCTATGTTAGATGAAAGTGTGCAGTCACAAGTCACACTAGGAACTGATAGCAAAGTTTCTGTTATGGGAAAAGGAGATGCAAATGTTTTAACAAGATTAGGTGCAAGGAAAACCATAGCAGATGTTTATTATGTTCCAGGAATGAAATGTAACCTCTTAAGTGTTGGACAGCTTGTCCATAAGGGGTATAATGTTTTCTTTGATAATGATGTTTGTACCATCATGGATAAACCACCCAGCAAACAGTGTATTGCTGAAGTCAAGATGACAAGGAACAGGATGTTCCCTCTCAGGATGAGAGCAGACTTGAAGAATGGTGAAGAGAAAGCAGCAGTTGCACAGGAGACTTACCAAAGCGAACCAAAGGATGATAATTGGTTATGGCACTTGAGATTTGGACATCTCAACTTTGGAGGTCTTAATTTATTGAACAGAAAAGGAATGGTAAGTGGTTTACCATTGATAGAGAAACCGGACAGCCTTTGTGAAGGTTGTATTCTTGGGAAACAACACAGAGAAAGTTTTCCTTCTGGGAAAAGCATAAGGGCAAAAGCACCCTTAGAGCTTGTCCACTCAGATGTGTGTGGACCGATGCAAACTTCATCACTTGCAAGCAGCCATTATATCTTAACATTTATAGATGATTTTACAAGAAAAACTTGGGTTTACTTTTTGAAAAATAAAAGTGAAGTGTTTGAAAAATTCCGCAATTTCAAAGCACTTGTTGAGAATCAGAGTGGGCTGCATATCAAGGTCTTAAGGACTGATAGAGGAGGTGAGTATATATCTAAAGATTTTCTACGTTTTTGTAGAGAAAATGGAATACATAAGCAATTTACAACTAGATATACACCGCAGCAAAATGGAGTGGCCGAAAGGAAGAACCAAACCATAATGGACATGGCGAGGAGTATGTTAAAGGCAAAGCATTTGCCGAATGACTATTGGGCTGAAGCTGTACATTGTGCAGCGTATATTTTGAACAGGTGTCCTACAAAAGCAGTCATGAACAAAGTGCCGGAAGAGGCATGGAGTGGCGCAAAGCAAAGTGTCACACATATGAAGGTTTTTGGATGTGTGGCTTATGCACACATTCCGGATCAGCTAAGGAAGAAGTTGGACAGCAAGGGGGAGAAGTGTATTTTCATTGGATACAGTGAGGAATCCAAGGCATACAGGTTATATAACCCATCCAGCAAGAAGTTTCTTGTGAGCAGGGATGTTCAGTTCATTGAAGAGGAAGCTTGGGATGGAAGCATAGAGAAAACAGTGAATGTTAAACACTGTTTATCTCATGATGAGAATGATTATGAGGTGGCTGAAATACATCCCCAAACAGCAGCATCAACACCGCAAAGTACACCCTTGAGGAGAAATGAAAGTGCTTCTCCAAGCACACCACAAGGAGGAAATTCAAGTGCTTCTTCAAGCACTTGTACACCTACTGAAAGAGGTAAGAAATTCAGAAGTTTGAAAGAAATTTATGAACAAGATATAGCTAATGAAGGTATCAATTCTTTTTTTGCTTTATATTGTCATGTTGATGATCCTGTTCATTTCGAAGAAGCCATCAAGGATGAGAAATGGATAGAAGCTATGGATGAGGAAATAAATGCCATAGAAAGAAACAAAACTTGGGATTTGGTTGAACTCCCAAAAGGTAAAGATGTCATTGGTGTTAAATGGGTCTACAAGACCAAGAGTAATGCTGAAGGCAAGATAGAGAGACACAAGGCAAGACTTGTTGTCAAAGGCTATAAGCGTAAGCATGGCATAGATTATGAGGAAATCCGCACCTGGCTGCCGTAATGAAAACCGGGGTGGAGAGCAAAGGTTGTCCATAGCAGCACAAAACAAGTGGAAAGTTTACCAAATGGACGTGAAGTCAGCATTCCTAAATGGAGTGTTAATGGAAGAGGTTTACATTGAACAAACTCTCGGCTATGAAAAGAAAGGCCAAGAGCACAAAGTGTGCAAGTTGAAGAAAGCTCTTTATGGGCTGAAGCAAGCGCCAAGAGCATGGTACAGTAGGATAGATTCCTATCTACTGGAAAATGGTTTTGAGAAGTGTGAGGGAGAACCCACCCTCTACATCAAGGAACAAGATGGTAAAATTTTGATTGTAGTCTTGTATGTTGATGATGTCATTTTTACAGGTAATGATGATTGCCTTATTGAAAATTTTAAAACAGTCATGAAGGAAGAATTTGAAATGACTGACATGGGTTTGTTGAGATACTTCTTGGGAATAGAAGTAGAGCAAGATAAAAATGGGATTTTTATCTCACAGGCAAAGTATGTTAATGAAGTGCTTGAAAGATTTAACATGCAGGAATGCAAATCAGCAATCACTCCCACAGTGATGGGATTAAAACTCAGCAGAGAGGACAGCAGCAAGGATTTTGATCCTAGTTTGTACAAGAGCATAGTTGGCAGCCTTATGTATTTGACTGCAACTAGGCCAGACATAATGCATGCTGTTAGTTTGATATCCAGGTTCATGGAAAAGCCAAAGGATGCACATTGGCAAGCAGCAAAAAGGATTTTGAGGTATGTTAAAGGTACAAAGAAATTTGGTATTTTTTATACTACTTCAGAAAATTCAGATTTAGTTGGATACACGGATAGTGATTGGGCTGGAAGTGTAGATGATCGGAAGAGCACTTCCGGTTATGTTTTTCATATGGGTTCAGGAGCCATTTCATGGGCTTCTAAGAAACAACCCGTTGTAGCATTATCTACAGCAGAAGCAGAATATGTGGCAGCTACAGCAGCAGCGTGTCAAGCAGTTTGGATGAGAAAAATGTTGAGAAGCTTATGTCAAGAACAGGTAAAAGGGACAGTGATATTTTGTGACAATAGCTCACCTATTGCATTGTCTAAAAATTCTGTTTTTCATAAAAGGACAAAGCACACGACACCAAGTTTCATTTCATACGGAAATGGTTAGCAATGGCGGATTGCTTTATTTAGATTGCTAATCCGAGGATCCCTTCCCAAGGTCCTCACAAAGCCACTACAAAGCAAAAGCTTGAATATTTCAGGAAATGCATGGGTATGCAGGAAAACCCAGCAGTTGAAATTAAGGGGGAGTGTTGGAATTAATTCCAACTGCCCATGAGACAGGGCAGCAAGATAGTCCGCGGGGGTCAGGCAAGACATGCCAACGGATGGGCATACCCCCTCGGACATGGCCCACATCATACAGCCGTAAAGGATTCCGCGGGGGTCGTGAAATTCTTGAGGACGGATGATCTTACCCCCTCGGAACCGCTAGGGGCCCACATATATTATACGGCACATATATTATATGTTGATTGCCGGTTAAAAGTTTTAATACAGCATTTGTTTTTAAAAGGGAACATAAGTCTGTTTTAAATGTTTTTAAATCTTATTTGATTTGTTTTATTTAATATATATAACACATATATATTAAAAAGCCCAGCACATTGTAAAAGCCGTGAAGCACATGTTTTAATTTTTATTACACAGCAGTGTAAATAAAAAGAAGGGAAAAGACAGAAATGTAATTTGGAATTACACAGCAAATGTTATTACACAGGATTTTTAATACATGCAAACATGAAAGGCGGGAAGCAGAGATGAAGCACGCAGTTGGCTGAATAAAATAGACCGTGGCCAGAAAGACTATCTCGACTTCAATGCTAACTCCAAGTACGACAGCAAATACCCATTAAGATTTCCCTGGCTGAACTTAGTGGTCGAAAGCAATTTATGATGCAAATATATTTGTTTTGTAAATACACAGGATGTTGTCATTTGGTATGTAATGTTTTTTTGCATTCAAGGCTAGTCGTATTCCAAAAAAAAACAGAGACAGAGAGCAGAATTTTAAAAAATACACAGCAGAGTGTATGTTTGTTTTTTTTAGAAACAGAGTATTCCAGCAGTGAATGTTTTTAGTGAAACAGAGTTTTTAATTTGTGCACTGTGACAGCAGCAGTCACAATTGTAAATCCCTCTTTGAGGAAGAATCTGTAACAGCAGTTTTTTTTTTATGAATAGAAATTTTTTTTTTCTGAGTTGAAAACTCTGTCTGTGAGTGAAATTTTTAATTAGTTTCTCTGTGTTAAAGAGGCAGTTTTTATTGTTTTGGAATTCTGAAAATTCCAACAAACCCAAGGGAAGTTCTAATCAGAGGTTGTTACTAAGAAACTTCATGTTCAGAAAATATGAGCATTACACGGAAGATGTATTTTTTAATATTATTTGGGATGGTTTAAAGCAGGTGCGTCACACTGAATGTTTTTTTATGAGCCCTTGTTCATAGCTAATCAAAATGTTAGATAGGTCCATAAATTTTGTATGATTAATTTCCGTTCTCCCTTCTTATTGTACTATGGCACATCACAATGCTTTTAAAAATATTCGAAATACTCATGCACACTACATGAGTAGATAAGATCATGCGAATTGAATGATTTAGTTGTTAGTTTAACCAAATAAAAATAACACTTGGGTGTTGTAATTTTTGTATGATTATTTTTCGTTCTCTCTTCTTATCGTACTCTGGCACATCACATTGTTTTTAAAAAGATTCAAAATACCCATGCACACTACATGAATAGATAGGATCATGTGAATTCGTATCATACTATGGTACATCAGGCTGATTTTAAAAAGATTTGAAATACCCATGCACACTACATGAGTAGATAAGATCATGTGAATTGAATGATTTAGTTGTTAGTTTAACAAAATGAAAATAACACTTGGGTGTTTTAATTTTTGTATAATTAATTTTCGCGTGCACTGTTTTTAAAAAGATTCGAAATACCCATGCACACTACATGAGTACGTAAGATCATGCGAATGGAATTATTTAGTTGTTAGTGTAACAAAATGAAAATAACATTTAGGTGTTGTAAGTTTTGCATAGTTATCAAGTTGGAATTAGAATTAGAATTAGAATTATTATATATATATATATATATATTATTTTCTAAATATATATTATTTTCTAACTATGAAGTATTTTGATTATTTTTTTTTAATTTATTTTAAATTTTAAATAATTTTTAATAACTCTAAATAATATAATAATTTTAGAACTACAATTTAATTAAAAAAAAAAATCAACATTTTCTTTTATAATATAAAAATATAAGAGAATATAACAATTAGAGAATATAACAACTTTAGAATTGCAGTTCAACCAAAAAACATCCACACTTTCTCCTTTTTTGAAAATGTAAGAGAATATAACAATTAGATAATATAACAACTTTAGAATTGCAGTTCAACCAAAAAACATCCACACTTTCTCCTTTTTTGAAAATTTAAATTTAATATGATTTTTTCGATTGAAAAAATATTTTTCCCAAATTTTTATTTAGAAAATTAATACTTGAATCATTTTTAATATAAAAATATTAGAGAATATAACAATTAGATAATATAAAAACTTTAGAACTGGAGTTCAACCAAAAAAACATCCGCACTTTCTCTTCTTTTGAAAATTTAAATTTAATATGATTTTTTAGATTTAAAAAATATTTTTCCCAAATTTTTATTTAGTAAATTAATACAAAATTCACACTTTCTCTTTTTTTTTTAAATTTAAATTCAATATGATTTTTTAGATTTAAAAAATATTTTTCCCAAATTTTTATTTAGTAAATTAATACAAAACTCATTTTAATAAATAAATATAAATGTCATTTTTTTAAATTTATTAATTTAAAATTTGTCAAAATATAATAAAAAATAGATATTTTCCAACTTACAATTATTTCAAAAAAATTTTAATCAGTAGTTAAGTTCACACAATTATGTAAATTCTGTGAATATTCAGATCTTAAAATTCTATACCAGCCAATTCTAAGTAAAACCGCCAAAAAAATATATATTTGTCTCACATCTACCAGAAAGTCCGATACCCAATCCTACGTTACAACTAATACTTTCATTATGGACTGTTTGAATGGATAACACTGGAGGAATCGAATTTCATCGAATAATTAGCCATTCGAATAGTATTAAAGAATTTCCGAATTTTTGCTTTCTTTTGGTAGCTAGTTTGGTTAAGTTTCACCTATAGATGAGGGCCACTAAATTCAGTGGTCTCCATGAGACAAAAATATATATAGCTTTATGAGATATGTTGTATAAAATTAAATAAGAAATTTCGAATCTAAGAAGCCCACTTCAAAAGTATATATTTTTTAAAAGTATAGATGAGCTCCATCATTAAAATTCTGTGGTCTCAAGAAGTCCACTTCAAAAATATATATAAGAGCTGTCCGATATTTCCATCTTTAAAATCACTTTAATTAGTACTCTATTGATTTAAATCACAAATAACGTTTTTATGTTTAGCACAAACCTTTTTTTTGAAAGGATCATTATCCCACTATAAATTTCACCAATGTTCATTTTATTTTTCATAAATGTTCATTCTATGTTTCATAAATTTGAGGTATAAATAGTAATTATTTCTTAGTATTTAAAATTACAAAGAAAACAATTAGTTATTCTAGTTTAAAACAAGCCGGAAGACATAATTATTGTTATTAATTTAAAATTAAAATCAAAATTTTAATTATTTATTTTAAAAATATATTTATTTAATTTTAAATGAATTTTTTATTAGTTTCTTAGGACATTTTTGTCATATTAAACTAAATAAAACCCTATTCAATATAATAAAATTAAAATAAAATTTTATTCCATTAAAAATATTAAATTTATTTACATATTAATTCATTTTTATTTATAATTTATTAACTGCTAATCAATTTACAATATTTCTAAAAGTATCTTATGTCTTTTCATTCAATCTTTGCAGCTGGGCTGAAGTTGACTACGGATTTTAACCTTAATGCTATATATAAATATAGAAATATCAAATATCCTTATCCTACTAAATCAAATGTCCATGAGGCTGCTTTCCCAATTAAGATGAAATCTAATTAGTGCCTTGTGTTTAAAACTTCCAAATATTGACACATAACCAGAAAGTATCAAAAGTCAACGTTAATACCACTTCTTGCGTGTACTGGAATAAAGGTATTAATGGCTCTATCAAGTCAAACCTTAGATTTGGTGTCAATGAATATTATATCCTAATATGGAAAAAGTTTATCAAATTAAAATCAATATCATCACCTAATATGAAAACAAGTTGATAGAATCAATTATATTATAATTCCCCCTGACCAGGTTTAGATGCTACAAAAGTCCATATCAACGGCATTATCATATTGCTACTTCAACCCAAAATGGCCTCGACTTCGATGGAAGATCTATCTGGTGAGAGCGTTACTCAAAAATAAATAAAATTTATTTTATATATATATTAAATAAAATAGCATGCTATGTAGTTAAAAGGAATAGAGACATAGCATGCCCAATCACAAACCATGTTAAAACATATTAACAAATTTATTAAAACATCTGTTAGAATAATTTTTATTGTTTTTCATAATTCACTGATCGAGATACATATGTAAAGATTGGCATAACTTTGTTCGTAATTGATATATCGTCATTGATAAGCAGAGCAGAGCTTGAAAATAATTTACAGTAATAAAGTCACGTCATGCATAAATTGTTTCTCATAAAGTAATTTAGTATATATTTATAAGTGATTTAATAACTTCAAAACATTTAAAATGTTTATTAATTTAATTATTAGTAATTAAATTTGATAAAAATATCTATTTAAAATTTTTATATTAAAAATATTAATAATACATCAAATCAATATTAAATTAAAAATATTTTTCTTTTAATTTTATTAGGGGCATGGTTGATAAACACTTTTAATATGCATAAATTTTGTTAAAGTTATTGAAAATTTTGTGGAGATTTAAATTTGTTTTCTTCTTAAAGCAATAACTAACATTAGTATTGCAATATTTCTTAATGTGTTACGGCCCCATGATGTGGCACTTTACAACCATCGTAGGCGTTGTGCGGCACCGATGAGATTTCGCTTCTTCCTAAACTACTTTTACCTGGACAACACTTAACACTTTAATACTTAGTCAATTTTTCATTCAAGTATTCGTCTTTTTAATTATGTAGCGGAAATATACTTCATTCAATTACTTCTTTCAATTATACAAAGCTATGATAGTATACTAGAAGTGTGATATCACAAATACAATAGTGACACAACTATGTGATGGGAGGGGGAAACTCCCCAAGGTAGTTTTCCCTTTTTTTTATTAAACTATTAAAAATAATATACAACAACAATTTACATGCACAGTGGTGTGGTAGCTGCATGGCCCAAACCAACAAAGTCGTCCACCCAGTTCAACAATTTGTGTAGTCTTGCCCTACACTTTCACCCTACCCAGAAATGTTGAACAGTGGTTGTCACTGATGTCAACCCAAGCAGCACTATGGGCTACCCCGATCTTGCATGGTAATTTTGACCTACAAAATTATTATATTCTGGGACAGGAATATTTTTTATGGTTTCTACTTGTCGCGATGTTTCTGTTGATATATGGCATGCCACGTATTTCTTCATGATTTGAGATATATTCATGTTTAAAGTTTGTAACCCCAGTTAGTGGGCTAAAACCCCATGGGGTTGTAGCATGAGTCGTTGAAAAGTGTTAGGTCCCTATATTAATAGTGTAGTCCCTTATTATGTTAGTGTAGCCCCCCTTATTGTTATTTTTGTACCCATGTAACCCCCATATTGTTATTATTGTGCCCTTACATTATTATTGTTAGGTCGGCTAGGATTACATTATGCCCCACTAGGATTACATTGTGGCACCATGGACTCCTATATATAGAAAGGAGGTTTTGTCATTTGTATCATCCAAGAATTTTTCATTCATGTAATGTATTGGAGGTTTCCCCCTCGAAGTGGCTTATTTCTAAGGCATTGACATCTCTTTTCTTCTCTTTTTGGAGCTGGTTTCACAACATTTGGTATCAGAGCTTTGAGATTCTAGGGTTTCACTACTCCAAACATGTCATCGTGGACTTTTTGCTATAAAAAATTTTCTGCGAAGTTTCAGAAGCTGAAATTTTCAGGGTGTGAAGCCGAAATTCTGAGGAACATCGTCGCAAAATTTCAGAACTTGGTTCGCAATATTTTAGGAGATATGATCTGTGGAAGTTAGGTCTTTTTGCAAGCTCCTCAATTTAATCTAAACATGTCATCGTGGCATTTGTGCTATAACGTCTTTTCTACGAAGGTTCAGAATTTGAAATTTTTAGGGTGCGAAGCTGAAATCTGGAGGAAACTCGTCGCAAAATTTCAGAGCTTGGTTCGCAATATTTTCGGAGATATGATCTGTGGAAGATAGTGCTTTTTCAAGCTCCTGAATTTCATCTCAAAGAGGTGATCGTGGGAAAATATTCATAACTCTCTCTCTCTCTCAGCATTGGATTGGAATGCTGTAAAAAGTGGCCGCAAGTAAACAGACTGTAGTTTCTTTGATATTAATTTCAGAGCTAAAAAACGAAACAGTGACATGTGGCAAGTCGTACAAGTTCGCTCTACTGAACCAGTCCATAAATAGGTCATTGTGGGAGATTGGACATAACTTTTCCTTGGAGAATCCAAGTCAAGTCAAACCTGTGGCATTCGAAAGATAATTCAGAAGGCTACCTCAGTGCCAAATTTCAGATATTGAAGAGCCATAATCACAAAGATAATCCAATTTCAATATCGAGCTTCTCAAAAGCAAGAAAAAGGTGTGTATTTTTCTCTGAATTGCGTAAGTCTTGTTTGAAGAATCAATTTGAATTGATTCCAAGGGCATATTGTAGAATAGATATCAGTATTGGGTTCTAAAAAATTCCTCATAAAAATAATTCAACACCCATGAAGCCTTTAGAAGGCTGTACTATGACTCATGAAGATGAAGAATTGCAACATGATCTATCAAAATTACAAGAGCAAGTGCACCAAATTTTGCTCTCGCAAAGAGCAACAAAAAATGAAATGGAAGTTTTGAAGAAAGGCGTGGAAGCGAAGATGGATGGTTTGAAGAAAGGCGTGGAATCTAAGGTAGATGGCATGGAAGCTGGCATGGAATCTAATATGGATGACATGTAAGCTAATATCGATGAAAAAATGAAAGACAACACAGAAAACATGAAGAATGATCCAAAAGCAAAAATGGAAGGTTTGACAAAGTTGATACAAGAAATGTTTCCTAATGGTGAAAAGATAGTAGAGGAAACTCTTTTTGAGAACAAAATAAATGTTAATCGTGACTTCATAAACTCTAATGTTGGCGGGAAGAACCACCATATTCCAAAAATGGATATGAGAAAGTTTGATGGAAAGGATCCTGTAACATGGATACTGCAGATGTAGCAATATTTTGATCTCCATAATGTGAAAAAAACACAAAAGGTACGCATTGCAACTTTACATTTAGAACAAAATTCATTTGTATGGTATCGATGGCTTTGCTCCCGTAAAAAAATTGTCACTTGGTCAATTTTTACGGAGGAAATGATAGCACATTATGAGGATACAAAGAGTAACACCTTCTTTAGCCAATTGATAAATCTCAAACAAAAGGGAGCACATTGAGGACTTCAAAAAAATGAATATAAGGGTAACTGATATTCCAGAGGAAAACAGGATTGATCTCTTCATAGGTACTTTAAAGGATAACATCCAACATGAAGTTCACGTTTTGGAACTTGATTCATTGGAGAAGGCATTCAGGTTGGCAAGAAAAATTGAATGTAAAATTATGGCGACAAGGAAGCCTACCACTCACTTATATAAAGAAGGAAGTGTTGCTACAACTAGATTTCCACAACCTACAAGGTTGACACCACAACAATTGAAAAAAAAAAGAGCAAAAGGGCTTTGCTACAGTTGTGATAGAAAATACACTAAAGGTCATAAGTGTGATGAAAAAGAAATTATTTTACATAGACTATGAAGAGGAAGAAGAAAATGAACAAGAAGAGGATATACACCAGGAACCAGCCCTAGAAGAGGAAGAAATGAATTCGACCATATCATGTAACGCATTGGCAGGAATTACCACTCCTCAAACTCTCAAGATAGAATGACATATCAAGAAGAAAAAGGTAATAGTGTTGATTGATTCATGTAGCACCCATAATTTTATTCATTGTAAGGTAGCCAAGGAATTGAATTGTTTCTTATACCCAGCACCAAAATGTCAAGTGATGGTTGCAAATGGAGGAACTATAAATTTCTCTGGAAAATGCCATAACATCAAGCTAACCATGGGGGGATATGTATTGAATAGTCCAATGCTTTATATTCCTATGGGAGGTGCTAATGTTGTACTAGGAGTACAATGGTTACAATCTTTGGGGACGGTAGGTTTTAATTTTCAAGAACTTTTCTTGAATTTTTTTTCAAAAGGAAAGGAAGTTGAATTACGGGGTATTGCAGGGAAGCCGAGAAAGATAATAAGCTCTAATGTCATGAAAAAGCTTCTAAAGAAAGAACAACGAGGCGTAATTGCACAATTATGCTCACTAGAAGTTCCAACATCAAAATCATCTATTTCTACAGATCTTCAACAAGTCTTGGACAATCATTCCAAGGTGTTTGAAACTCCCAAAGGACTCCCACCTATTCGTGATCATGATGCAGGGGCATTAGGCTCAAGACAATATTTGTACATAAATAAACATAAGGGGGGTCTCATGTTTTTGTTTCTCTATGTAATTATTCATATTTGAGTGATTTTTAGTTAATTGTGGAGAAAAATGTAACTACCTCAAATGATTAGTGGGCATCTGAAGAGTTTCAATTATCTAGGGATTAGGCTAAATCTAGAATTGTAGGAGCCCAAGAGTTTTTCGAGTCACTAAAGAATTTGAATCGACTCTTTAGCAATCTTTTGTATAAAATAAGTCTCAAGGACAGAGTCCAGTAGACCTGCATCGAGCTGCATAGAGTTAGTGAGCAGGAGAGACAGAGTAGGATGATAGGAGGCTGACAGATTGAAGATCTGGCCTCTGTAAAGGAGTTTTGTAAGTAACCTCATGCATATGTTATGGAATAATTGGTTTCAGTACGATCTGTGCATTTGTTGATTTAAGTCGGTGTGAATATATGTGTGTGTTCTTGATAATTGACTTCCTGTGGCAATATGAAACCCTATGATTGGGTTATTTGTACATAGGCTGTTTGAATTCTCTATGGAACACGAGTTAACTATTTGGAACTTATGAGCAGTGTAAGCTCTGTGTAAATGGGGTTAATTGTGATTCTGCCTAGGGTTGAAATAAATTGATGTTAACTGAAAGTTGTTTATTATGCTTGGGCCATACCTGTAGAAGCCATTAGAGGGATTATTATTTGGTTTAAGGGCTATGTGTTAGGCTTTGAATTGCATGAGAAACTACATAAAAATGTGTGAATACACTCTGTGAGGGAGGAGTTAAGCAATCGATGTAATGTCGACATTGTGATTTTAGGTTGAAGATTTGTAACTCTCCCTGAAGGACTGTGTAATAGAGGTTCTGTTGCAAGGCACAGAATGGTGAAGACTCGGGACTCGAAGCCCTCATGGCCTTTCCCTAGAACAAAAGTTGATTCATAAACTATGAATTGAAGTTCAGAGAAGCAATCGAATTATAAAGGAATGAAGTTGCGGAAACGAATGCGTGCGAGTTAATAGAACAAGGAAAAGGCAGAACCTTGAATCAGAAGTGGAACCAAAAGATGAATAGTGAAATCGAAAGGCAAAGACCAGCGGTTTTCGTGCAAGTTAAAGAGTGGTAAGTGGAATTGAGGAAATTAATGCGATATCACAAAGCCAACAACGCGTGTCCATAGGTGGTTTCTAAAAACCCCTTACATCGCGTGAAATTTGAGAGATAGCCTCCACGTAATTTCACAGTGCGATATATGTTTGTGATTTTCGGATCACCGAAGTTGACCCAACGTTGTATTCACTGTCAGATGTGAACAGGAGGTTAACAACTGGGCCCCAGTTCATTGCGCAAAGTTTGAGGTTTAAAACCCGTGCATTTAATCTACGCTATATTCATTGATTACCGTCGGATTAGTTGGATGGGGTGCAACGAGATTGCGACCGTCGGATGAAAATGGTATGTATGTTGTGGGTCCAGTATTATTTTATTGTTGGTGGTTGATTTTTAATCAAGTCGAGGTTGTGTAAGAACAAATGTATACATGTGGTGTGTGAATAATGCGCGAAGGTTCATACGATATTGTTGATTTATATCTGAATTCCTTGGTATTAAATCAACTAATCCAAACTTAGGATATGTGGTATATTACGGGGTTTAGTTGAACTAAAGTCAAGTTTGTAAGGTCAAATGTACAAGGTTGGTTAGTGAACGCCACAGAAGCGTGAAATAATATGGCCAATATATATATGCATCTTAAGGAAATGTGAATCCGAAAAATATTCAGATTAATAAAAGTGTGTTGACCAGCGTATTGGATATATAATGCATGGAGTAAAAGGTTGAGTTCACTTTAATAAGGAGGGCTTATAATAGAGTTATTTGAAGATGCATTGTTATGTGCGTAGCTAAGGAAAGAAAATCTGGGTTAGCTTGTGAGAAGGTTTATTACCAGAAAAGAATCATTGAATTGATATCTAAAATCTCTGATTTGAGATATTAAAATCTCCAGATTGTTTATTTAAATTGCCAGCTCAAGAAATAGTGTGATGGGAGTTTTCCCAGATTGTGGATCTGGTTGGGAAATAAGTTTTGAATACATACACAGCTCTCAGAGTGAAAATATGAGTACCCATGAACTGTGGGTTTTACCCGTCATCAGATCATGATCATGCTATTCATTTGATTCCAGGAAGTGTTCCCCCAAACATTAGGCCTTATAGATATCCTTATGTCCAAAAGAGTGACACTGAACATATGATTGCAGAAATGTTAAAGGCGGGTATAATTCAACCTAGTCAAAGTTCTCTCTCTGCTCCTATGGTATTGGTACATAAGAAGGATGGATCATGGCGCATGTGTCCGGATTATAGGGAGCTCAATAAGCTCACCATTAAAGATAAATTTCCCATTCCTATGATTGATGAATTATTGGATGAATTACATGGAGAAATTTATTTTACCAAGTTGGATCTTCGTTCAGGATATCATCAAATTAGAATGAAGATCGAAGATATTCCAAAAACAGCATTTCGAACTCATGAAGGTCATTATGAATTTTTGGTCATGCCTTTTGGCCTTACCAATGCACCTTCTACATTTCAAGGGTTGATGAATTCCATTTTCAAACCCTTCCTTAGAAAATTTGTGCTAGTATTTTTTGATGATATGCTAATCTACAACAGGTCTTGGAAGGATCATGTTGAACATGTTGACAGGGTGCTCAAACTATTGCAGGAGAAACAATTATATGCAAAAACATCCAAATGTTTCTTTGGAGTACAAGAGATGGAATATCTGGGTCATATTGTATCTCACGAGGGTGTTAAGGTAGACCCTAACAAAATTAAAGCCATTAAGGAATGGAAAGTCCCCACAAACATAAAGCAGTTGCGAGGATTTCTCGAGTTAACAGGGTATTATCGCAAGTTTGTTAAGAATTATGGGAGAATAGCAGCACCTCTAACAACATTATTGAAGAAAGATGTATTTTCATGGACTCTTGAAGCAACTAAGGCCTTTGAACATCTTAAAGAGGCAATGTGCCTAGCACCGGTCTTAGCTACGCCAGACTTCACAAAAACCTTTATTGTGGAATGTGATGCCTCAGAAAATGGAATTGGTGCAGTTTTAATGCAGGAAGGAAGACCCATTGCTTTTGAAAGTCGTCCAATCAAAGGAAAGTATTTACAGAAACCTATTTATGGGAAGGAAATGTTAGCAATACTGCATGCACTAAAGAAATGGCGAACTTACCTAATGGGAAGACACTTCAAGGTAAAAACTGATCATGATAGTCTTAAACACTTTTTGGAACAAAGACTATCTTCAGAAGAGCAGCAAAAATGGGTCACAAAGATGTTGGGTTATGATTTTGAAATAATCTACAAAAAAGGAAAGCTAAATGTTGTTGCAGATGCACTCTCAAGAAAGAATGAAGAGGTGGAAGCATTGCTTTGTGCCATTTCTATTATCCAACCAGATTGGATAACCGAAGCAAGAGATGAATGGAAGAAGGACAAAGATGTATGGACACTCATTCAAAAGTTGCAGCAAGATCCTAGTACATCTCATACATTTAGTTGGAAAAATGATTCCTTATGGTACAAAGATCGCTTATATCTTTGTAAGAATTCCCAACTAAAACAAAAGATTCTTCTGGAATTGCACACTTCTCCTTTAGGAGAACACTCAGGATTTTTAAAAACTTACCACAGGGTGAAGAAAGAATTTTTTTGGGATGGCCTTAAATCTGATATTCAAAAGTTTGTGGCGGAATGTTTGGTTTTCCAACAGAATAAAGTTGAGACAATTAAGACCCCGGGTCTTCTACAACCTTTATCCATTCCAAGTCAACGTTGGGAGGAGATTTCAATGGATTTTATCATAGGTTTACCTAAGTCCGAAGTAAAGAGTGTCATCATGGTGGTAGTTGATAGACTTACCAAGTATGCACACTTTTGTGCATTATCTCATCCATTTAAAGCAAGTACAGTTGCTACTACATTTATGGATAGAATTCAAAAACTACATGGAAGCCCAAGGGTTATTGTGAGCGACAGAGATCCCATTTTTACCGGAAATTTTTGGACAGAGTTATTTTCTTGTTTGGGTACTCAATTAGCTCATAGCTCATCTTATCATCCTCAATCTGATGGTCAAACTGAGATAGTAAATAAATGTTTGGAAGGATATCTTCGTTGTTTTGTATCCGATAAACAAACACAATGGGTCAAGTGGTTACCTCTCGCTGAATGGTGGTATAACACTTCCTTCCATACTACAGCAAAAATGACCCCATTTATGGCACTTTATGGATATCATCCACCATCCATCACATCATCTTTAAGAGAAAATTAAAAGGTTCAAGCAGTGGAAGATCACATCGAGCATCAACAAGAAGTTCTCCAACTCTTAAAGGATAACTTGAATTTGGCACAAAATCAAATGAAACAACAGGCAGATCAACATCACAGCGACATTTTTATGTAGGAGACTGGGTATTTTTACGACTACAATCATACAAACAAGTGTCCCTCAAGCAAGCTAAGAAGGCTAATAAATTATTTCCAAAATACTATGGTCCTTACAAGTTGTTGCAAAATATTGGTACTATGGCATACAAATTGGAGCTTCCTGCTTCTTCATGAGTTCATATAGTTTTCCATGTTTCATGCTTAAAGAAGGTTATAGGTGAAAATCTTCCAGTTCAAACAATATTTCTAGAACTTGATGAGGAAGGAAAAATCATATTGGAACCTGAAGCAGTCACGGAAACAAGAACTTGATAGCTACGGAATTGATCAATTTCAGAGTATCTCATCAAGTGGAAGAACTTACCCACTGAAGATTCTACATGGGAGGATGAGAATCTTATACAGAAGCACCCAGAGCTACTCAAGAATTAAAGACAAAACTTTTTTGAAGGAGAGGGGCATGTTAGATCCCTACATTAATAGTGTATTCCCTTATTATGTTATTGTAGCCCCCCTTATTGTTATTGTTGTACCCATGTAACCCCCATATTGTTATTATTGTGCCCTTACATTATTATTGCTAGGTCGGCTAGGATTACATTGTGTCCCACTAGGATTACATTGTGGCACCATGGACTCCTATATATAAAAAGGAGGTTTTTTCATTTGTATCATCCAAGAATTGTTCATTCATGTAATGTATTGGAGGTTTCCCCCTCGAAGTGGCTTATTTCTAAGGCGTTGACATCCCTTTTCTTCTCTTTTTGGAGTTGGTTTCACAACAAAAAGTCATTAATTAATAATTTTTAAGCTCCTAAAATCCCTCCCATGTTCTCTTGTTGAATACCCTCTCAACCTAAGCATTTATATAAAGTGTGATCCTCATATCGTCCTTATGTAGGGATTTCGCTACCTGAAACAAGTCATCATGGCATTTGCACTCTAATTTGTTTTCTCCAAAGGTTCATAAGCTAAAAATTTTATGAGGCAAAGCCGAAATCTTGAGGAAGCTCCTATAAAAATTCCAGATCAAGGTTTGCAATATTTTCGGAGATATGATTTGTGGAAGTTAGTGTTTTTGCAGGCTCTTGAACATCATCTCAAAGGACTAGCCTTTGGAAAATCGTCATAACTCTCTCTCTGAGTATCATATTTGAATTCTATAAAAATTGACAGATAGTGAACAGAATTTGGTTTTCTCTGTATCAATTTGAGATTCGAATGAAGAAATAGTGATATGTGGCATGTCGTAAAAGTGCACTCTACTAAACCAATCTATAATTAGGTCATTGTGAGATATTGGGAATAACTCTCTCTTCAAGAATCCAAATTGGATCATACCTATGGAATTGGAAAGAATATTCAGAGGAATACTACAAAACCAAAAATCACATATTGGGGATCTAAAATAACAGATATACACCATATTCAATATCGATATCATAGAGGGCGAGAAAAAACTAGATCATGTGTTGTCAAGGGCTACAAAGGACCAGAATTTCTAGTGAAGCAAAGCAAAGCAAGGTGCAGTAGAGGGTAACATGCAAAGAGCAACAATCGAGTTGTAGAATAGCAGTAAGAAGTTCACCACATGAAGTCTTCAAGTGGGGAAAACTACATACAGTATTTATAAAGGTACCATTATACTAAGTCATTGTAAATTCATCATTCTAAAAATTGTACAAGTGTCTATCTACCAAGAGTTTAACAGACAGTGTCGTGAGGTCTAGGATCATCATTAGGTGGTTTTTTCATAGTTTAGGTTATGGTCTAGTGTGTCTTCTTCTTCTACATCACTCTATATCATTGTAAAGTGGACCATTTTCCCTCGTACGGGATTCCATTCTTATTTTATTCTTCTATGGGGTGATAGGGTGGTGCTAGGCTGGTGCATGAAGTCACCAATAGGTTCAAGCCTGTGAAAACTTCAAGGTGGTAGGGTGGTGCTAGGGTGAGTTGTTGCTCATTGGGTGTTGGGGCATCCGTTCAGTTGGCTATTGAATAATCTCGAGCATTGGAGCGTCCATCCAATGGGAGCTAGAGAAGAATGATTTTCTAGATTCCAGGAAGTTGGAGCTTTATTTTCAATTGGAGTTGAATATTAAAGAATTATTAGAAAAGCATTCAAGTGGTTTTTGTCCCGGAGAGGGTTTCCACCTTAAAAACTATGTGTATTTGTGTTCCTTTTGTTTACTGCTATCATTGTACAAACGCTGGTAATAATTGAATATTAACTAATACTCTGAAAGATTAATAATAATACTAATTGAAAGGAATATTGATTCACCCTCCCTCTCAGTATTTCCAAAAATTGGTATCAGAGCTTGGTTCCTTCAATAGCAGTTTAACGGTTGGAAGGAGGTCATGGAGCATACCAAGAATGGTGTACCTTTGCTCAATGAAAATAATTATGCACCCTAGAAAGGAAGAATGGAGGTCTATCTCTTGGCGCAAGGTTATGAAGTATGGGAGACTGTTCAAAATGGATTTACATCTACCGCGAATGAACAAGGTAAGAAGAATTTAGTAAATAATGCAAAAGCAAAGAATATTATTATCAGTGAACTTATTGAAACTGCTTATCATAAGATGTTGGGTTGTAAAACCACCAAACATTTCTGGGACAGACCTTCAAAGGCACATACCTGCACGTGCAAATGTGAAGAAAAGGAAGATTATGAAGAAGGTCTTTCATATGGAGAATATGCTTACTTTACGAGAAAACTAAAAATTGATAAGGGAAAATTCAGGGGTAAACTTCTGTTGATTTGTTTCGGTTGTGGTGAGGTTGGAAATTTCGCAAAAAAAATTCCGAACAAAAGTGATAGAAACTCAAAAGAAAAGAAAGGTTTTAAGAAATTCAACAAGAAAAGAAAAAATAAAAGATTCAAAATGAACTTTTTCTCTAAAGAAGATATCTCATCATCCGATGAAGACAATGACAACGAAGAAGACGCCAATGAGATAGTATTGTTTATGGCCAAGCACATTAAACAAGAGGTATCAAACAACGAAGAAGAAGGGATAACCATAGAAGAATTTTATAAGGAGGAAATCAAGCTTATAAAAGAACTCAAGGTTGAGAAGATTCGTTCCAATACTCTTGAAGAACAAGTTCAAGGTCTCAAAATTGAAGTTAAAGAACACAGATTTATTGAAGAGTCACTTCAAAAGAGGTTGGAAGAAAGCAACCAAGAAAGGGAAGCATTAGAAGTCGAAGTAGTCTCACTGTCTAAAGAAGTGAAGGGAAAATTTGTCCAAAACTATGCCAACATCTCAAGGGTATTGGAAGAACTCATCAACAATCAACGATCTTACGACGACAAAACTGGCCTCGGTTACAAAGAAGAAGAAGCAAGATCTTCTACAAAAAAATAAAATGAACCTATGAGATATGACATGCATGTAGACTTCATTAGACAAGATTTGCAAGAACATCCTTGGAAGGAAATTCCTCGACAAAGATTTCCATCCAAGTACCAACATTTTTTTATGGCTATTGTTATTCATGTGGAAAATTTGGTCATAAAGCTGTAGATTGTTGCACGTACCCTAGGAACAAATACAATTCCACGAGATCTGTCAAATATGAACCTCCCAAGGCTCAATGAAAAATCAATAGATTTGAACATTTAATAAATAATATTGAATGTTACAAATATCGAAACTTTGGACACATAGCCAGGGACTGCAGAATTGAAAATCCTCCAGAAGAATCTTTGAAGCCACAGAACGAACAAACATGGAAGAAGAATAAGATTGATAATTGTGATCTCGCTGTCAAGGCTCAAAAAAATAAAGATGTGTGGTATGTTGATAGTTGTTTCTCAATGCATATGACTGGAGATAGAAAGAAATTTGTATCTCTGAAAGAGAAGGAGGGTGGAACAGTGTCCTTTGGAAATGATGGATCTTCAAATGTTATAGGATCAAGTACCTTCACTATCGAAAGAAAATATGCTCTAGCCAAGAATGTTCTATTGGTTGAAAACATGAATCACAATCTGCTCAGTGTTGGACAAATGTGTGATCAAGGACACACAATACTATTCAACTCCATAAAATGTGAAATCAGGAAAGGCAGGTATGGTGAAATTGTGGCTACAGCAAGTCAAGCTCCAAACAACATATATGTTCTGGATGAAGTAACTAAAGCACGTATAATAGCTAAAGAGGATTATATAATATTTGGTATAAATGGTGATCGACTAAGTAATAACTTTGCTACAAAGATGAAAAGTGAGTTTGAGATGTCTTTACTTGGTGAGCTGACATACTTCTTATGGCTTCAAATATCTTAGCAAGAGAAAGGAATATTTATTTTTCAAGCCAAGTACATAAAGGAAATGCTCAAGAGATTCAAAATGGAATATTGCAAACCCATCCTTACTCTGATGGTAATAAGTTGCAAATTGAGCATAGACGACTCATATAAGGATGTGGATCAAAGGTTGTACAAATCTATGATTGGTAGTCTGCTATATGTAATAGCCTCTCGGCTAGATGTTATGCAAACCTTTGGACAAGTAGCAAGATTCTAAGCAGCACCAAAGGAATCACATATTATTGTCGTCAAAAGAATTCGTTGATATCTAAAGGGAATGGCAGAATATGGCTTGTAATACCCCAAGGGTAACAATCTCATTATTCAAGCCTTTACATATGCAAATTTGGCAGGAAGTGTTGATGATCGTAAGAGTACTCGTGAAGAATTTGAACATCTTCGCCAGAAGCTTGGGATTCTCTCAAGTTCTCATTAGATTTTCCTTATTCATAATATAAAGGGGGAATGGAAGTGTGTACAGGTCCGCAGGATGGTTGGTGTCAGGAAGAGTTACTCTTTGCCATTGATGTCAAATTGGGGGAGAATATTGTAGAAAGAGGTGTCATGATCGCAGGAGGAGTATTTGTGTTGCCATCAATGCCAAAGGGGGAGATTGTTGATCAGTGGTTGTCATTGATGTCAACCCAAGTAGCACAAGGGGTTACCCCAATCTTTCATGGTAATTTTTACCTACAAAATTAATATATTCTAGGTCAATTATATTTTTTATTGTTTCTACTTGTCAAGATGTTTCTGTTGATATATGGCACGCCATGTATTTCTTCACGGTTTGAGAGATATTCATGTTTGAAGTTTGTAACCCCAGTTAGTGGGCTAAAACCCCATTGGGTTGTGGCATGGGTCTTTGAAAATTCATGAATTAATAATTTTTAAGCTCCTAAAATCCCTCCCATGTTCTCTCATTGAAGACCCTCTCAACCTAAGAATTTATATACATTGTGATCCTCATATCCTCCTTATGTAGGGATTTTACTACCTAAAACAGGTCATCATGGAATTTTCGTTCTAACTTTGTTTCAAAGAAAGCTCAAAAGATAAAAAATTTATGAGACGAAACCAAAATCTTAAGGAAGCTCATGTAAAAATTTTCAGATCAAGGTGTGTAATATTTTCAGAGATATGATCTATGGAAGTCAGTGTTTTTGCAGGCTCTTCAACTTCATCTCAAAGAAGTCACCCTGGGAAAATCATCATAAATCTCTCTCTGAGTATTGGATTGGAATTATGTAAAAAATGGAAAATAGTGCATAGACTTTAGTTTTATCTGTATCAATTTCAGAGTCGAATGAAAAAACAGTGACACGGGGAACGCCATACAAGTGTGCTCTACTAAACGAGTCCATAATTAGGTCATTGTGAGAGATTGGGCATAACTCTCCCTTGAAGAATTCAAATTGGATCAGACCTGTGGCATTAGAAAGAAGACTCAAAGGAATAATAAAGACCCAAAAATCACATATTTGGGATCTGAAATAATAGAGATACACCAGATTCAATATCAAGATCATAGAAGGCAAGAAAAAGCTAGATCATGTGTTGTCAAGGGCTACAAAGGACCAAAATTTCTAGGGAAGCAAAGCAAAGCAAGGTGCAGCAGAGGGTAGCATGACAAGATCAAAAATCAAGGTGTAGAACAGCAACAATAAGTTCACCACATGAAGTATTCAAGTAGGTAGCACTGAATACAGTCTTTATAAAGCTATCATTGTACTAAGTCGTTGTAAATGAATCATTGTAAAAATTGTACAAGTCCCTATCTACCAAGAGTTGAAGAGGTAGTGTCAAGAGGTCTAAGATCATAATTATGTGGTTGTGTCATAGTTGGGATTATGTTCTAGTGTGTCTTCTTCTTCTACATCATTCAATATCATTGTAAAGTGGACCATTTTCCCTGATACGAGAGTCCATTCTTCTTTTATTCTTCTATAGCGTGGTAGGTGTTGGAAATACTGAGAGGGGGCTATGAATCAGTATTCCTTTCAATTAGAGCATTAGTTAATCTTCAATTATTATCAGTGTTTGTACAATGATAGCAGCAAACAAGAGGAACATAAATGCACATAGTTTTTAAGGTAGAAACCCACTCCGGGACAAAAACCACCTAATGATTTTCTAATAATTCTTTAATATTCAACTCCAATTGAAAATAAAGCTCCAACTTCCTAGAATCTATAAAAGCATTCTTCTCCAGCTCCCACTGGATGGATGCTCCAACGCATGATATTCTTTATTATTAAACTGAATGGATGCCCCAACACCCAATGAGCTACAACTCACCCTAGCACCACCCTACCACCCTATAGAAGAATAAAAGAAGAAAGGACTCTTGTACCAGGGAAAATGGTCCACTTTACAATGATATATAATGATGTAGAAGAAGAAGATATACTAGACCATAACCCCAAATTTGACACAACCACCTAATGATGATCCTAGACCTCCCAACACTGCCTCTTCAACTCTTGGCAGATAGACACTAGTACAATTTTTACAATAATGTATTTACAATGACTTAGTACAATGATACCTTTACAATGATTGTATGTAGTGCTACCCACTTGAAGACTTCATATGATGAGATTCTTGTTGTTGTTATGCACCTTGGTTTCTGCTATTGTCATGCTACCTTCTACTACACCTTGCTTTGCTTTTCTACAATAGAAAGTCTGGTCCTTTACAACCCTTGACAACACATGATCTAGCTTTTTCTTTCCTTCTAGGAGCTCGATATTGAATCTAGTGTATCTCTGTTATTTCAGATCCTCAATATCTTATTTTAGGTCCTGTAGTATTCCTCTAAGACATATTTCCAATGCCACAGGTCTGACCCAATTTGGATTCTTCAAGAGAGATTTATACCCAATCTCTCACAATGCCCTAATTATGGACTGTTTCAAAAGAGTGCACTTGCACGGAGTGCCACGTGTCACTGTTTCCTCATTTGGCTCTAAAATTGATAGAGAGAAAATTATATACTGTGCACTATTTGCCACATTTTACAAAATTCCAATCCGATACTCAGAGAGAGTTATGAAAAATTTACCAAGGTCACTTCTTTGAGATTAATTTCAGGAGCCTGCAAAAACCCTGACTTCCACAAATCATATCTCCAAAAATGTTGCGCACCTTGATCTGAAATTTTTACAGCTACTTCCTCAGGATTTTAGCTTCACCTCATAAAAATTTAAGCTTCTGAACCTTCGTAGAAAAAATTTTAGAGCGAAAATTCCACGATGACCTATTTCCGATGGTGAAATCCCTTGCATAAGGAGGAAATGAGGATCACAATTTATATAAATGCTTAGGTTGAAAGGGGATTGAAAAAGTGAACGTGGGAGGGATTTTAGGAGCTTAAAAAATATTAATTATGACTTTTCAATGACCCATTCCCCAACCCCGTGGGGTTTTAGCCCACTAACTGGGGGTACAAACTTCAAACATGAAGATCTCTCAAATCGTGAAGAATTACATGGTGTGCCATATATCAACGGAAACCATAAAAAACCATTATTGACCTAGAATATATTAATTTGGTAGTTCAAAATTCCCATGAAATATTGAGTTAGCCCCTGGTGCTGCTTGGGTTGACATCAATGATAATCGCTGATCAAAAATCTCCCCCTTTGGCATTGATGGCAACACAAGTACTCCCCCTGCGATCATGACACATCTTCCTACAACATTCTCTCCCCCTTTGACATAAATGGAAAATGTTAACTCCCCCTCAAACACAACCATCCTGCGGACCTGTACACGCTCCCACTCCCCTTGACACACAACTGTCCTGCAGACCTGTAATATACTTCCACTCCCCCTTTATATTCTGAAAACGGAAAATCTAATGAGAACTTGGGAGAATCCAAAGCTTCTGGCGAACATATTCCAATGCTGGCGAATATTTAATATGTGATTATTTTGGTGTTTCTTGGAATCTTGCTACTTTTCCAACTTCTTGCATAAAATCTGGTCGGGAGGCTATTACAGATAGAAGACTACTAATCGTAGATCTGTACAACCTTTGATCCACATCCTTAGATGAGTCGTCTATGCTCAATTTGCAACTTGTTACCATTGAAGTAAGGATGGGTTTGCAATCTTACATTTTAAATTTCTTGAGCATTTCCTTGATGTGCTTGGCTTGACATATAAATATTCCTTTCTCTTGCTGAGATATTTGAAGCCCTAAGAAGTATGTCATCTCACCAAGTAAAGACATCTCGAAATCACTTTGCACCTTTGTAGCAAACTTCTTATTTAGTCGATCATTATCGTTACCAATTATTATATCATCCTCTTTAGCTATTAGACATGCTTTAGTTGCTTCATCCAAAACATATATGTCGTTTGGAGCTCAACTTGTTGTAGCCACAATTTCACCATACACGCATTTCCTGATTTCACATTTTGTGGAGTTGAATAGTATTGTGTGTCCTTGATCACACATTTTTCCAACACTTAGCAGATTGTGATTCATGTTTTCAACCAATAGAACATTCTTGGCTAGAGCATCTTTGCTTCCGAGAGTGATAGTACCTGATCCTATAACATTTGAAGATCCATCATTTCCAAAGGACATGGTTCCATCCTTCTTCTCTTTAAGAGATACAAATTTATTTCTATCTCCAGTCATATGCATTGAGCAACCGCTATCAACATACCACACATCTTTATTCTTTTGAGACTTGAAAGCGAGAGCACAATTATCATTCTTATTCTTCTTCCATGTTCATTCATTTTGTGGCTTCAAAGATTCTTCTAGAGGATTTTCAAGTCTGCAGTCTTTGGCTATGTGTCCAAATTTTTGAAATTTGTAACATTAAATATTATTTCTTAAATGTTCAAATTTATTGATGTTTCGCTGAGCCCTAGGAGGTTCATATTTGAAAAATCTCCTGTAATTGTATTCGTTCCTAGGGTACGTGCGATATTCTACAACTTTATGACCAAATTTTCCACATGAATAACAGTAGCCATAAAAAATATGTTGGTACCTGGATGGAAATTTTCGTCGAGGAATTGTCTTCCAAGTCTGTTCTTGTGAATCTTGTCCAGTGAAGTCTACATGCATGTCAGATCTCATAGGTTCATTGTATTTTGTTGTAGAAGGTCCTGCTTCTTCTTCTTCAGAATCGATGCCGCCTGGCTGCTGTAAGATCGTTGATTGTCAAGGATTTGTCAAGGAGTTTTTCCAATACCCTTGACTTCCAATACCCTTGAGCCGTTGGCATAGTTTTGGATAGTTTTTCCTTTCTTCACTTCCTCACGCAGCGAGACTACTTCGGCTTCTAATTCTTCCCTTTCTTGGTTTCTTTCTTCCAACTTCTTTTGAAGTGACTCTTCAATGCATTTGTGTTCTTCAACTTCAATTTTGAGACCTTGAAATTGTACTTCAAGAGTATTGGAATGGATCTTCTCTCCCTTGAGATCTTTTATAAGCTTGATTGCTTCCTCATAAAATTCTGCTATGGTCCATCCTTCTTCTTCGTTGTTTGATACCTCTTGTTTATTGTGCTTGGCCATAAACAATACTCTCTCATTGTATTCTTCTTTGATGTCACTTTCTTCATCGGATGATGAGCTATCTTCTTTAGAGAGAAAGTTAGTTTTGGATCCTTGCTTGTTGAATTTATTAAAGCCTTTCTTTCCTTTCGAGTTTCCATCACTTCTGTTTGGACATTTTGTTGCAAAATTCCCAACCTCATTACAGTTGAAACATATCAATGGAAGTTTACCTTTGAATTTTCCCTTACCAGGTTTTAGCTTTCTTGTAAAGTAAGCATATTCTTCATCTGAAATACTTTCTCCATCATCTCCCTTTTCTTCACACTTGCAGGTGCATGTCATTTCAATTGAAGTTTTTTTGTCCTTATTGTTTTTCTTAGATGCAACGAACGTAGTTTCTAGATTTGAAGTACCCTTTTATTCATCAAGTCTCATTTCATATGCTATGAGAACTCCATGTAATTCTTCCTTGCTGAGTTTGTCCAGATTTGCACTGTATTCTAAGACCGATATCTTTGGGTTGAATCTCCCTAGTAACGTTCTAAGAATCTTCCGTATAATAGTCTTCTTGTCAACTAGCTCTCCCAATCCTTCCATAGTATTGGTTATTTCATCAACGTATTGGAAGTATGCAACAATGTTGCAATCTTATTTCATTCTGAGTTGCTCAAATTTTACTCTATAGATTTGAAGCTTTTCTTCTTTGACATTTGAGTCACCTGCATATATATTCTCAAGCTTGTCCCATACATTTTTGGCGGTTTTACAACCCAACACCTTATGATAAGCAGATTCAATAAGTTCATTGATAATAATATTCTTTTCTTTTGCATCATTTACCAAATTCTTCTTACCTTGTTCATCCGCGGTTGATGTAAATCCATTTTGAATAATGTCCCATACTTCGTAACCTTGCGCCAAGAGATAGACCTCCATTCTTCCTTTCTAGAGTGCATAATTATTTTCATTGAATAGAGGTACACCATTCTTGGTATGCTCCATGACCTCCTTCCAGCTGTTAAACTGCTATTGAAGGAACCAATCTCCGATACCAATTGTTGGAAATACTGAGAGGGGGGGTGAATCAGTATTCCTTTCAATTAGAGCATTAGTTAATCTTCAATTATGATCAATGTTTGTACAATGATAGCAACAAACAAGAGGAACACAAATGCACACATTTTTTAAGGTGGAAACGCACTTCGGGGCAAAAACCACCTAATGCTTTTCTCATAATTCTTTAATATTCAACTCCAATTGAAAATAAAGCTCCAACTTCCTAGAATCTAGAAAAGCATTCTTCTCTAGCTCCCACTAGATGGATGCCCCAACGCCTGAGATTCTTCAGTATTCAAATGAATGGATGCCCCAACACCCAATGAGCTACAACTCACCTAGCACCACCTACCACACTATAGAAGAATAAAATAAGAAAGGACTCTCGTACCAGGGAAAATGGTCCACTTTACAATGATATAGAATTATGTAGAAGAAGAAGATATACTAGACCATAACCCCAACTTTGACACAACCACATAATGAAGATCATAGACTTCCCAACACTGCCTCTTCAACCCTTGGCAGATAGACACTAGTACAATTTCTACAATAATTTATTTACAATGACTTAGTATAATGATACCTTTACAATGATTGTATGTAGTGCTACCAACTTGAAGACTTCATATGATGAACTTCTTGCTGCTTTTATGCACCTTTGTTTTTCCTCTTGTCATGCTACCTTCTGCGACACCTTGCTTTGCTTTGCTGCCATAGAAAATCTGGTCCTTTGAAACCCTTGACAACACATGATCTAGCTTTTTCTTGCCTTCTAGGAGCTCGAAATTGAATCTGTTTTATCTTTGTTATTTCAGATCCTCAATATCTGATTTTCGGTCCTATAGTATTCCTCTAAGCCATCTTTCCAATGCCATAGGTCTAACCCAATTTGGATTCTTCAAGAGAGAGTTATACCCAATCCCTCACAATTCCCTAATTATGGACTGTTTCAGCAGATCGCAATTGTACAGCGTGCCACGTTTCACTGTTTCTTCATTTGGCTCTGAAATTTATAGAGAGAAAATTATAGACTGTGCACTATCTGCCACTTTTTACGGAATTCCAATCCGATACTTAGAGAGAGAGTTATGATGAATTTACCAAGGTCACTTCTTTGAGATTAATTTCAGGAGCCTGCAACAACCCTGACTTCCACAGATCATATCTCCAAAAATATTGTGCACCTTGATCTGAAATTTTTACAGCAGCTTCCTCAGGATTTTAGCTTCACCTCATGAAAATTTCAGCTTCTAAACCTTCAAAGAAAAAAACGTTAGAGCGAAAATTCCACGATGACCTGTTTCATATGGCGAAATCCCTTGCATAAGGAGGAAAAGAGGATCAAAATTTATATAAATTCTTAGGTTGAGAGGGGCTTCAACAAGTGAACATGGGAGGGATTTTAGGAGCTTAAAAAAATATTAATTATGACTTTTAAATGACCCATGCCCCAAGCCCATGGGGTTTTAGCCCACAAACTAGGGGTACAAACTTTAAACATGAATATCTCTCAAACCGTGAAGAATCACATGGCGTGCCATGTATCAGTAGAAACATATCGACAAGTAGAAACCATAAAAAGCATTATTGACCTAGAATATATTAATTTTGTAGTGTTACACCATTTTTTGGTCATCTAACCCATTATCGTGAGATGAACCCAAGTACACCATGTAAGACCAATTTTACCCCAAGTAAAATTGCTTTCACCACATTTGCTTACGTTTCTTGGTCATATTTAACCCAAAACAAGGTAATCAATTAAATAAATCATTATTTATTTAATTATTTCCTAAGAATAAGTTATTTAAATCATTATTTAAATAATATTCTTAGTTAAATTTGACTAAATCACATATAAATAATTAAATAAACCATTATTTATTTAATTATATTCCCTTCATCTCCCTTAAAATAATAAATAAATCATTTATTTATTTTTTATTTATAAATAAAGGAATTGACCCAAGTCAAAATCCCTTTTCCTCCAACAAATATAATAAAATACTCCTAAAGGGTGATTCTAGAATTTGATTAATAATATTTTATTCATGCACCGAGTTCTAGAACACCCCAATATTTTGTTATAAATAGGAGGGTTTTCCCCATTCATTAGCCACCTCCATTGCATTAGATCACACTAGATCTACTCTTGGTCACCATTTTCCATTTGTTTGCATTTTGAACTCCCATTGAGTTCCATGTTTGTTAGGGTTTTCCACATTAACCAAAGAGAGGAATTTTAGATCTGAAACACTGAGGACTTCCAAGAACCCATCACACTGAGGAGAACTGGAAAACACCTTTCTTGTTTTCCTCTCAGGTTCCCCATTCTTTAATATAATATAAGATTCTTTTTATACATTGTTCTTGTCTTGTTCATTGGATGCATGGAGCCATTTTATATCTTATCTTCTTAATATCTTTTATGCTTAGATCTAATTTTATGCAGCAAACTTAAGGATATTTTGCAGACATACTTGATGTTATGGCTACTTGATATGCATAGCTAAAGTGATCTTTTACGACGAAAGAATCATACTAACAATTGGCGACTCCATTGGGTTTTATTTTGCGACCACTATCGTTTTCTATCTTCCTGCATATCCAGCTATTTCAGGCCCTCGGGTTTCTCTTCCATCTTTTATTTTTCCTATTTTTTCCCATTTTTATGCTATTTTTCCCCTCTAAAACCCTCAAACATTCAAATTTCTAACATCCGTGTGTTTCTGGCCTTTTTGCGCAGGTGACCAACATCAGCCACTGCTGAGACGACAAAATTTTCTGAAATCTGTCGCTGCCAGACCCGGATTTGCAGGTCGCACTTATCGGCCCAAAAAGTGTGACCTGGCCTTGAGGTTGCACTTTTCTGCCCTAAGTCTGCGACCTGGCCTGAAAACATGCCCAAATCTGTGACCTGCAATTTTTTCTGCAATCTGCCAGCACTTTTTCTGGGTTTCACTGAAGCTTCTGTCAGGGTTTTCTAGCCTCTATCTCCACCTGTTCAGACCTGTTGCTGATCTATTTCACTCACCTAAGTGGGACTCTTGCCCCTTAGGGCTTTAGTTCCCTCCACTTTTTGTGGGAGAGTTTGTTGTTGTTTTCAGACAAGTTGAAGTGGTCAACAAAATTCTTAAGACCATGCTTCAAAGAATGGTGAATAAGCACAAAAAAAATTGGCACCTTATGCTCTTCCCTACTTTGTGGGCTTATCAGACTTCGGTTAAAACTGCCACTGGTTTCACTCCTTTCCACCTTGTCTTCGGTGAGGAGGAAGTCCTACCAATCGAGTGTGAAATCCCTTCCCTTCACCTGGCCATTGAACTCCTCCCTGATACCCATCCTCTAGAACAACTACTTATCATGCTTGAGCGCACCTCTGAAGACCGTCGTGTTGCATTGCAAACTCTTGAAGTGGCCAAAAATCACACCAAAGCTCAGTATGATAGAAAAGTACACCCTCGCCAATTTCACGAAGGTGACCTTGTTCTAGTATATGACCAGGCCCATGATACCCTTGGTCATGGGAAGTTCGACTCACTATGCCTCGGTCCTTACATTATCAGTAAAGACCTTGGGAACGGGGCCTATCTTATAGAGGACTTTGAAGGCCACCCCCTTCCTAATCCTCGCAATGCACTCTCTCTCAAGAAATATTACCCCTAGCATTTCCCACTCGAAATGCACGTTTTATTTTCTTGTAGATAGCCAGCATATATTTTTTTTCACATTTGGCTACTTCACCAGGACACCCACTGTCCATGAAGTCTTCCCTCACATCCCCTTAAAATCATATTTTCTCACTTACACCACAGTTCAGTGGGGGGCACCACTTTGCCCACACACTCATCTCCGGTCGTGATAATTTCCGTCATGAGTTACCAGTTTGTACTCATGATTTTTATGGTCCCCATTGGCACCATCCCTCATTTCATCATCATCCTTAGTTACATCTGTGCGTCACTCCGCTATTTTCTCCCATGCCTTAAATGAGATTCCCTTACTACCTCACCTATGGTGGACCTACTCCTATCGACATCAGCCCATTTACTCCAGAAGTCAGGTCTAGGGGGGCAATGTACCTTGGTTCGAGCTCTTTTCAACCTGATCGTGATCTACACACTTGATGGTCCAGCGATGCAGCAGCAGCTATTGGTGATACCTGGGTGTGTGTGAGATTTCTCAGCCCTCATGAGGGGGTGGCCCTGCAGGTAGCCCCCACATACCCGGATGACTTATTCATTCCATCCCTTGATCCAGCTCCTCTCCTTTGATGATATCGGCCTCAGTCACTTGCAGCACCTCTTCAATTTGCACGTGTCGGTCCGATTTCGCGAGCCCTTCCCGTGTGTAGGGGGCATTTGGGTGTATTTATATCTCATGTACTACAAACCTATTGTATAAGTCCTGATGATTATTCCAGGCATAGCATGTATGTGGGATTCATCCTTCTTGTTTTCTGGCTCATGTTTAGGCTAGCACTGCCTTTACTATTGCATTCCGTGGTTTTCCGAGTGCCTTATCCTTTGTACTATTGTCTCGGCGGGCATAGGTATGCCTTCCCCACTGCCTTTCACATTGGTACCACATCATACACTTGAGACTTGTTGCACCTGTAAGTCTCGTCTCCTCTGGGTCTAGTCCTCCACCACTTTAGATTAGCATACATTCCTCTCTTTCATTTCTATCTTACTGTCTAATGCTTAAGTTCTTACAACATACTTCGGTCATACGATTTTCTCCTAACACTCGTACGTTGGGGGGCAATCCGTTACACCATTTTTTGGTCATCTAACCCATTATCGTTAGATGAACCCAAGTACACCATGTAAGACCAATTTTACCCCAAGTAAAATTGCTTTCACCACATTTGTTTACATTTCTTGGTCATATTTAACCCAAAAAAAGGTAATCAATTAAATAAATCATTATTTATTTAATTATTTCCTAAGAATAAGTTATTTAAATCATTATTTAAATACTATTCCTAGTTAAATTTGACTAAATCATTTTTAAATAATTAAATAAACCATTATTTATTTAATTATATTCCCCTCATCTCCCTTAAATAATAATTAAATCATTTATTTATTTGTTATTTATAAATAAAGGAATTGACCCAAGTCAAAAGCCCTTTTCCCTCCAACAAATATAATAAAATATTCCTAAAGGGTGATTCTAGAATGTGATTAATAATATTTTATTCATGCACCGAGTTCTAGAACACCCCAATATTTTTTTATAAATAGAAGGGTTTTCCCCATTCACTAGTCACCTCCATTGCATTGGATCACACTAGATCTACTTTTGGTCACCAATTTCATTTGTTTGCATTTTGAACTCCCATTGAGTTCCATGTTTGTTAGGGTTTTCCACATTAACCAAAGAGAGGAATTTTAGATCTGAAACACTGAGGACTTCCAAGAACCCATCCCACTGAGGAGAAATGGAAAACACCTTTCTTGTTTTCCTCTCAGGTGCCCCATTCTTTAATATAATATAAGATTCTTTTTATACATTGTTCTTGTCTTGTTCATTGGATGCATGGAGCCATTTTATATCTTATCTACTTAATATCTTTTATGCTTAGATCTAATTTTATGCAGAAAAATTAAGGATATTTTGTAGACATACTTGATGTTAGGGCTACTTGATATGCATAGCTAAAGTTATCTTTTACGACGAAAAAATCATACTAACAGGTAGGTCAAAATTACCATGCAATATTGGGTTAGCCCCTGGTGCTGCTTGGGTTGACATCAATGATAACCGCTGATCAATAGTAGGGTGGTGCTAGGCTGGTGCATGAAGTCACCAACAGGTTCAAGCCTATGAAAAATTTAGGGTGGTAGGGTGGTGCTAGGGTGATTTGTAGCTCATTGAGTGTTGGGGCATATGTTCAGTTGACTACTGAATAATCTTAGGCATTGAAGCATTCATCCAGTGGGAGATGGAGAAGAATTCTTTTCTAGATTCTAGGAAGTTGGAGCTTTATTTTCAATTGGAGTTGAATATTAAAGAATGATAAGAAAAACATTTGGGTGTTTTTTGTCTTGGAGAGTGTTTCCACCTTAAAAACTATGTGCATTTGTGTTCCTTTTGCTTAATGCTATCATGGTACAAACAATGATAATAATTGAAGATAAACTAATGCTCTGAAATATTAATAATAATACTAATTGAAAGAAATATTGATCCACCCCCCCCCCCTCCTCTCAGTATTTCCAACAAGAAACCCCAAAATATTTGCCCCAACTAGATACCAACAATTTTTCCCAGTCGTGCAAGCTCGCTGTGTGAGCCTCACCTTGCCCTGCACTCCCCTTATTGCATCCTTCTACGATGTGTGACTTCTTGAGTTTCTGCAATATTTCAAACTCACCCTTGTTGTGTGACCTGTATTTGTGATGTCCTCTTACTTACTCGAACTTTCTTTGTTTCCTTGGTCAAATGCCTCTCTTCTTCTTTAATACATGCTCAACTTATATTTCCATGGGCCAATGCCCCTTCAAGCCATTGAGCCAACCCTTCTTCCTTGTACAGGTGCCCCTTCATGGGTAGACATGCCCCTGGGCTCACTTTCTTATGGGTAGCCTAGCGCCCCTTTCTAGGCAGGTGCGCCCCTAATTGGGGACTCTATCACTATAGTCTCTTCCCTTGCTCATTCGTCGCAATTGTCATTTCACTTACTCCTTTTTTGTATCCCCTCCACTCGTTTTTTCACGCCCTTACTTTCTTTTCATGTTACGTCATGAAACCCTGGTGCCCCTCCTTGGTGTGAGCGCGCTAGTGGATGTGGGTCGCCTAGTTGGGTTGTCGTCTTGTTGTGTTCATGTGTGTCCCTTTGTGCGCAATCTGTTATGTTATGTGGGCAGACACTCTCCCTTGCGATGTACCCATTATGTCTCACCCAACGCAACACCCGATGCCCTGCCTTCATGCGGGCGTGTGCCCCTCAACTCGTGCACACTTCCTGTTGTCATTGTGTCGACCAAGGAACCCATTCTCCGTGTGCGTGTGCTTGTCGCACTTGGGAACTCTCGTTTCATGCACCCCAAGTCTTTTCCAAGTCGCTTTCTTGTCGCATGGGCATGTGCCTTACCTTGTGTCATCATGCCTCATCGTGTGATCTTCCCTCAACTCGGTTCCAACTCATTTTTTCACCACTCCAAGTTTTCATGGTCGATTATGGGTGCCTATTGGCCTTGATCCCAACTCGGGGTCCTGACACAATGCCAAGTGGTGGTGTATTTAGAGACACAAAATTTATAAATATCATTACAAAAATATATTTAGGGTATATTATCACAAATTTCATTATGTTATATATTAGTACAACCACATTTACCAATGTGGTTGATATAGGCGTTATTTTCCATATTAGTAAATGTTGTTATGTTATTAATTATAATCACCATTATTTACCAATAATTAAAATTATTGACCTTTTTAAATGAGAGATTTGATATTTTAATAAACACTCCAACTACAATATTTTTAAATTTATAATTTTTATATATGATTAAATAAATTATTTAATATCTTAACAAATACTTTGCCTATAATATTTTAAATGTGTTAGGGTTGGTATATTAAAAAAACGAGATTACTCTGAAATTATATTATTGAGCCTAGAGGCTTATTCTACAACCCAGTATGAGAGGAATGTGTAATTTTGTCTGTGCTCAATCTCAAGTTGAATATACATGTTTTACTCTCAGTCAAAACAATAAATAAAATATTTTGATGTCCATATTAGAAAAACAAAGCAACTAAGAGTATTAAAAAAAACAAAAAAACAAAAACTAGAAAGTTGTATATACTTTCTAAAAAAACAAAATATATATATATATATATATATATATATATATATATATATATATATATATATATGATTTTTAGTACATGAAGGTTTTTATACTTTCTAAAAATATTGTAATACATACATGATTTAAATATATTTTTTTTAAATATTTCAATACATGAATCAAATAATGTTTTTAAATATGCATGTTGACTAATTTATTTCAATCTAAACTTCATGCATATGTATATAGAGAGAAAGTAGATGAAATTTTATTTTAGTGTTGACCATAATAAAATAATTTTAATGTGGAAAATATAGTCCATAAATAAAATATTTCAAGAAAATTATTTTAATGTGTATATAATATATATGATTAAAAAAAACTATATATAAATTAAAAGTAATTGAAAAAAAATGACTAAAACATTTTAAGTAGTCTCATTTTGGCTTTTTTAAGTTTTGTTTTTGGTCAATTTTATTTCAAATCAAGTAAAGATGTGTTCAAATTGCAAGTTTAAGTTGTGTAGTGTATAAAATTCAAGTTCCCAAGTAAATTTTGAATACATTGAATCTATTTTATACAAATGTAATTTAAACAATGAAAAATTACATGTCATTTTAAAAAAAATACAGCTTGAGTGGGCCTAATGGTTAAGAGCATGTGTTTCCTCCTAAGAGTTCACGGGTTCAAAACCAGAGGGGTTAGAGTATGCATGCCTTCGTAGACTTGGCAGTCAAAATCGTTGTGCGGAGGTGGGTCCCTTTCCACAGCCAAAGGGGTCTCATACACTAATTTGGTGTATAGCTTGGTCGTGACCTTAAAATTGGATTATATATATATATATATATATATATATATATATATATATATATATATATATATATATATATATATATATATATATATATATATATATCAATCTTAATTACAAATATATTAGGCTTCTAGAGGCATAAAATTTGTAGTGTGGAAATATTTTAGTCAAATTTTTCATTCTAAAAGATGTTTTCACACTAAGGGATTTGATCTCTCTCGTTTTTTATATATCCATGGTGAATATGGATCTATACTGGTATATGTAAAACTATCAAAACCAGGGGTGATGAAACTCAAAATGAGTTGTACTAGGTTCCTGCATATCGTAGGTTGATAATGGGCTCCTGTAGCATTGGGAAATAGATTGGTACCATAAATCATGGGAATACATTAAATACAGCTATTTGAACCATTTTTCCATTTTACATTAAACTTGATATATAACCCTAAATTGCCTTGGATTTTTTATCCTCTTGTTGTACATTTTCTATCCTCTTGATTTATGATTTTCCCTCGACCATTTTCATTCTCATTAAACATCATGAAACCTAAAAATGCACGCAACTCACAAAATTTCATACCTTTGGACAAATTTATGTGGACGTCTATGTCAGAGAAATTTTGAGGACTAAAATGGACTTCCTAAGGAATATTATAAAATAATGGTGGAAATAATAAAATAACATTACATTAGCTCATCAGGTTTTAGAGGGGGAAAAGAGAAAACTACTTTTTCAATTCATATTTTCAACTTATCTCCCTATGATTATACTCAAATTTGAGCGAGAGCACTCGTTGATGAAAAATTTAATTTTGCGTCCAAGAATTACTTATGTTGCATACTTTCAATGAACCTTATTAATGAAAAATAGGAAATACATGAAAAAATGTGATTACAATCACTTTTTTTCATGCATTTCACATTTTTCATGTAGTATGGTCGATCGAAAGTATGCAACATGAGTACTCCTTTGAAGCAAAATTGTATTCCACATCCAACGAGTGCTCCCAAGGAGATAAGTTGAAAATACGAGTTGAAATTTTTTTATTTTTTATTTTTAAATCATTTTACTCCAAAAAAGGTGAATCATCTCATATGGTTGACATCATCATATTGAATCCTATTGTTTCTTATAAAGTTAATTTTTGTTGTACATTTTTTTTTTAGGCTTATTTTTTACCTCAAAATTTCTCTAATGAAATCAGAAGTCTCGAAAAACTTGACAGGATTCTATTCTTAGTAAATTTCAGATCATGTGATGAGCAAACGCAAAAGAAATATTCTCATACATCCACTCTCATATTGAACAATAAGATGAGATTGACTTGTATAACTCCAATATCAATAAAAAATTATTGCATCAGAAACACAAATTTATTGCTCAAACATAAATGAGTAAATTGAAACGATCCATTTCAAAAAATACACATAATTCATGATTAAAACCCACATTTTATAATAAATTAAATAACTAATAAAAACTGATGCCATATACAAAATTTCAAAATCTACAAAATCAAAATAAAAGGCAAACTAAGAAAATAAAAAACAATTTATAAACTTTTAATCATTAAACATCTTATAATACCAAAAATAAAAAATAAAAAAATAAATAAATAAATAAATAAATAAAAATCCCATTAAAACAAATCTTCACCATTCATTTAGTGATTCTCCAAACCCAAAACCAATTCTAATATAGAACATGCCTCTTGACATTATATAATTATAATTATAATTATTAAATAATAAATAAATATCTAAAATATAAATGTAATACTCAATTTTCTATATTACCCTCTTTGGGCAAGGCTAGTTACATTTGTTTCCACTAAAATAATTCAATTCTATATGAAATTATTCAATTTTGCAAGAGTTGTAATGATCTAGGTTCGTATATTATGGCTTAGATTGCCATACCTTTTATCATGCTATTATATCATGACACTTGTTATTATTTTTGCAATATTGGATTTTGGTTGGAACATTATATAATTATAATTATTAAATAATAAATAAATATCTGAACTATAAATTTAATACTTAATTTTCTATATTATTAAATAATAAATAAATATCTAAAATATAAATTCAATACTCAATTTTCTATATTACCCTCTTTGGGCAATGCTAGTTACATTGGTTTCCGCAAATAATTCAATTCTATATTAAATTATTCAATTTTGCATGAGTTGAAATGATCTAGGTACGTATATCATGGCTTAGATTGCCATACCTTTTATTCTGCTATTATATCATGACACTTGTTATTATTTTTGCAATATTGGATTTTGGTTGGAATGGAGTGCTTTAATAGATCTTCGACACTTACTTGTGACTTTATCCAATCTTTTTAACTTTAAAATTGCATAGTTCAGGTTTGTTCTTCGAAAATTGTTATTTGATATTTGAATATTGTATATTTGATTAGGTATGTTTTGGAAAATTATTATTTGATACTTCTATTTCATATTTTATGTGTTTTTTAATACAATTAAATCTGAAAAAAATAATATCTAATATAATGTATTATGGAATTCTCTCGATACGTAGACATTATTATTCTTGTTATTATTAGATATCAAGTTTTATGCTAATGTAATTTATATTAATATTTGATGTAACATTTTTTACAATTTTTTCTTATGAGTGTGATGAGATTTATTAAAAGAGTTAGTAGAGAATCTTTTCTTCTTTTCTTTGTAAATGTGTATTTTTTATCTCAAGTTCGTCTTGAGAGGGGATTCTAATAAAAGAAAATGTTTTTTCCATCTCAAGATTGTCTTGAGAGGGAATTCTAATATATTAAAAAATAAGTGATTGTGCACAACCAAATTGGTTTGATATATTATTGTTATGCATTTATAGTGAGTTTATCTATTATTTTTTGGCACTTGATTTATTAAAGGATCACTAATACATACATGATTGAAATAATCTACTTATTTGGGTGTTTATGATGTTTGATTTGTATTATATTATCTTGTTTGTTTTTAATCTTTATTTAAAAACTAACGAAAATCATTTGTAGTTGGAAATAATTAATATTATTTGTATATTAATGGAGAAATGGTTACATTGTTGTAACGTAGCTCCTTAAGTTAGGATTAGTTCCTAGGATATAGGAGTTTGTTTACAACTTCCTACTTCTGTGTGATGTACTTATAGTTGTCTCATTTGACTAATGAATTTAGAGTGTACTCTCCATTTTATGTGCAGTCTCGAGGTGCAATACTCACCTGTGAGCGCAGTTTCTATCCAATCCAGTTTTTATCTTGGTATCAGAGCTCAAACTGGGTGAGCCTGACTTGTTTTGAGAGCCTTAGTGGCTACAGAGCCTTAGAGGCTATAAAGCCTTAGTGATGGTGCACATAGGAGCTTAATGCTCATAGGAGCAAGTGTTCTGCAGCAAACACCTAACTCACAGGTCTCGGATGATTTTTTTTGGAATCTCTGAGCACGGGAGGGTTGGCGCGGTTTTTCTACTGACTGTCGCGTCAAAAAGCGCAATTGGCATGACTGCTAGGACCATACCCGCGCCAATCTGGTTCACTTATACGGATTTTTAATTTGGCGTGGATATTTGCCTCAAAAAAGTTCCAATCTCTCTCTTTGGCAGTTCTGCACATGAGATTTTCCTGGTGGTGGTAGATCTGAGTCACAGATACATTGGTTGGTAGTTCTGCAAAGGGGATTTACCTGCTGGTGGTAAATATAAGTCACAAACATAGTAATCATCAGATCAGAGGAGGATCTGAGTTACAGTCACAAGATCGGGTCAGATTGGAGGCAGATCAGTGATCAGGATCTGGTATGTATTAATTTTTTTTTAGAGTAGCTTGTAACTATTCAACTGGTTAGAGCCATCGGATGGTCTGGAATCAGATCAGTCCAGTATGAATAATACCATAGAAACATATCTCAACGAGTCTAGCAAACTCGATGGGTCCAATTTCACCAATTGGAAATTCAAGCTACAGACATTACTTGAGGGAGCAAATGCATGGTCGATTGTCACAGGCGAGAAGCAGAAACCAAATATTGTAACAGGAACAACCGCACTTATACAAGACTGGGATAAAAGGGAGAACAAAGAAAAATTCATACTGAAGATTTCTGTCAAGGATAATATTATCCCACACAGTAGAGATGGCAATCGATAAACTGAGATCTAGACGATGCTCAAGAATTTATACCAGACACAAAAATACAAATCGCATCTTGTCACTCAAAGGCAAGTTGTTTGCGATAAGGATGGAGGAAAATGAATCTGTTGTTGGATTCATTGCAAGGGTTAAAGACCTGAAGGACAGATTGGGAGACATCGGATAAAAGGTGTCCAATTCCGATCTAGTCACAATTACATTTAAATGGCACTAAGTTTAAAGCATACAAGTTATTTAATCTCGTGAGTCATAAAATATTTGCAAGTCGAGATGTGATATTTCATGAACAGTTTGAGGAAGGAAAGGATGACAGTAATAATGAATGGCACATTCAATTATTGTTGGAAGAAAACATCAGGGATAATCAGGAGTAGGAGCATGAAGAAGAAGAAACAGGTGATGTAGTCAATAAGGCAAGCTCGTACAAGTCTGAAGTAGACGGATTTTAGGTAAGTCCCCTACCAAGGAGATCAGGTAGGCAGACACAATTACCAGCCATATTGAAAGTCTATTCTTTAATGACAAGTATTTTAAACATTGTAGAACCCACAAACTATCAAGAAGCAAGTCAATATGATGAATGGAGGGCTACGATGAATGAAGAAATTGAATCAATTACTAAAAACCATACTTGGGATCTATTTGAACTGCGAAAAGGAAAAACACCCATAGGTTGTAAGTGGTTGTACAAACCTAAAGTGAATGCAGATGGGAGTATAGAAAAGTTTAAAGCTAGACTGGTAGCAAAGGGTTATTCACAACTAGAGGGAAAATATTTTGATGAAAACTTTGCCCCTGTAGCGAAATTAAATACCATTAGAATGATAATTTCTTTAGAAAAAAAATATAAGTGGAAGCTAAACCAGTTAGATGTTAAGTCTGCATTTCTGAATGGTGAATTGAAAGAAGATATTTATTTAGTTTAACATCAAGTGTTTGTTAAAAAGGGGCAGGAACATCTAGTTTGTAGATTGAACAAGGCCTTAGATGGTTTAAAACAACCACCTAGGTCATGGTATGAGAAAATCGATTCATTATTCTTACAGCATGGTTTTCATAGGAGCATGAATGATCCAAATCTATATACCAAGTATAATAAACAAAGGAAAATTATTTTGATTTCTTTGTATGTAGATGATATGATTATAACAGGTAATGCAGATACTCTGATCAAAGAAATCAAATGGCAGATGTCGCAAGTATTTGAAATGAAAGATCTCGGAAATCTCCATTATCGCTTGGGTCTAGAAGTATGGAGAGATTCTGGACATACTTTTCTTACTCAAGGGAAGTATGCTAGAAATATTTCGGATGGAGCAGTGTAAGTCAGCATCAACACCATTGTAGCAAAATCTAAAGTTGTGCAGTGACGATGGCACTAAGGAGGTGGATGCTAGTATGTATAGACAACTAGTTGGGAGTCTGATATATCTTACTACAACTGGACTAGATTTGGCATACTCTGCTAGTGTGATGAGCTAATTCATGTCTAAACCTCTCGAAATTCATTTGGTTGCAGCAAAGAGTGTGTTGAGGTATCTTTGTGGTACTAGTGATTATGGTATTTTATACACTGACACATCTGATGTTACTCTAGTAGGTTTTTCAGATTCCGATTGGGCAGCCAACCTGGATGATCACAGATCTATGACAAGTTATGCATTCAGTATTGGATCCGAGGTCATAGCATGAAGCAGAAAAAAGAAAAGTACTGTAGCTTTATCTTCAGCTGAAGCTGAGTACCAAGCATTGTGTGCAGCCACATGTGAAGCTATATGGTTGAGAAGACTTCTCAATGATGCAGAAGAAGAATAGAAAGAAGCAGCTACCATTAAAAGTGACAACCAGAGTACCATCAAGCTAGCATACAATCCAGTATTTCACAAAAACACCAAACACATCAATACTCAGTTCCATTTTGTTCGAGAAAAACTTCAATCAAAGGAAATATTTGTTGAATATTGTAAATCTTGTGACAACATTGCAGACATTTTTACTAAGCCTCTTGGGAGAATAAAGTTTGAATTGTTTAGAGGGATGTTAGGAATTCAAAGTAATCCTTTCTCCATTAAGGGGGAGAGTTGGAAATAATTAATATTATTTGTATATTAATGGAGAAATGGTTACATTGTTGTAACATAGCTCCTTAAGTTAGGATTAGTTCCCAGGATACAGGAGTTTGTTTATAGCTTCCTACTTCTGTGTGATGTACTTATAGCTGTATCATTTGATTAATGAATGTAGATTGTACTCTCCATTTTGTGTGCAGTCTCCAGGTGCAGTACTCACCTGTGAGCTGCAGTTTCTATCCAATCCAACGTTTATCTTTTGTTGGGAGCACTATGAGAGAGGAAGTATTATAACAAATGTGAGATTTTAGTTCTTGAGTAGTAATACAAATTTTATGGTTTTTTAATGATTTTTTTTTTTGGTTTACAAGTAAGTTTCATTGTTTCTAATTTTTTTATTTGTGTGAATTATTTCTATGTCAGAGTCATTTATGTATTTTCCTATATTCTTATAGGTATAACATTGATTGGAACCCGTATTAGGGGCAAAAAATTTCTCAAAAATAAAAGTGCTCAGAATTGCACCAAACCAAAACGACAACGACTGACCCATCTGAACCTTATTGATGAAAAATGAGAAATACATGAAAAAATGTGATTACTATCACATTTTTTCATGCATTTCACAGTTTTTGTGTAGTATGGTCGATTGAAAGTATACAACATGGGTACACCTCTGAAGTAAAATTGTATTCCGCATACAACGAGTGCTCCCAAGGGGATAAGTTGAAAATACGAGTTGAAAAGTAGTTTTTTTATTTTTTTATTTTTTTATCATTTTACTCCAAAAATGGTGAATCGTCTCCTATGGTTGATATCATCATATTGAATCCTATTGTTTCTTCTAAAGTTAATTTTTGTTGTATATTTTTATTTTGAGGCTTATTTTTTTACCTCAAAATTTCTCTAATGAAATCAGAAGCCTCGAAAAACCTGACACGATTCTATTCTTGGTAAATTTCAGGTCATGTGATGAGCAAACGCAAAAGAAAAACTCTCGTACATCCACTCTCATATTGAACAATAAAATGAGATTGATTTGTGTAACTCCAATATCAATGAACAATTATTACATAAAAAACACAAATTTATTGCTCAAACATAAATGAGTAAATTGAAACGATCCATTTCAAAAATGTACACATAATTTATGATTAAAAATCAAATTTTATAATAAATTAAATAACTAATAAAAACTTATGCCACCTATAAAATTTCAAAATTTACAAAATCAAAATAAGATTCTAGCTAAGAAAATGAAAAACAATTGGTAAACTTTTAATCATTAAACAACTTATAATATAAAAAAATATTCACACTAAAACAAATCTTCACCATTCATTTAATAAAAAATTAAAATTCCCCAAACCCAAAACCAATTCTAATATAGAACATGCCTATGGACATTATGTAATTATCATTATTAAATAATAAATAATATCTAAAATATAAATTTAATACTCAATTTTCTATATTATCCTCTTTGGACAAGGCTACTTACATTTGTTTCCACTAAAATAATTCAATTCTATATGGAATTATTCAATTTTGCATGAGTTGAAATGATCAAGTACGTAGATTATGGCTTAGATTGCCATGCCTTTTATCATGCTATTATATCATGACACTTATTACTATTTTTGCAATATTGGATTTTGGTTGGAATGGAGTGCTTTAATAGATCTTCGACACTTACTTGTGACTTCATCACATCTTTTTAACTTTAACATTGCATAGTTCATGTTTGTTTTTCGAAATTTGTTATTTGATATTGCATATTTAATATTTTAGGTGTGTTCTTGGAAAATTGTTATTAAATATTTCTATTTTCATATTTTACGTGTGTTTTAATACAATTACATTTTAAAAAATAATATTTAATATAATATATTGCGGAAATATTTTAATATTTAAACATTATTATTATTGTTATTATTAGATATTTAATTCATGTAAATGTAATTTATATTAATTTTTGGCGTAACATTTTTTACAATTTCTTCTCATGAGTATGATGAGACTTATTAAAAGAGTTAGTAGAGAATCTCTTCTTTTTTTCTGTGTAAATATGTTTTTTTCATCTCAAACTCGTCTTGAAAGGGGATTCTAATAAAAGAAAATGATTTTTCCATCTCAAGCTCGTCTTGAGAGGGGATTCTAGTATTTTAAACAATAAGTGATTGTGCACAACCAACTTCGTTTGATATATAATTGTCGTGCGTTTATATTGAGTTTTTCTATTATTTTTTGGCACTTGATTTATTAGAGGATCACTAATACATAAATGATTGAAATAATCTAAATATTTGGGTGTTTATGATGTTTGATTTGTATTATATCATCTTGTTTGTTTTTAATTTTTATTTAAAAAGTAACGTAAGTCATTTGTTGAGAGCACTATGAGAAAGGAGTATTATACTAAATGTAAGATTTTAGTTCTTCAGTAGTAATACAAATTTTATGGTTTTTTAATGATTTCTTTTTTTGGGTTTACAAGTAAGTTTCATTGTTTCTAATTTTTTTATTTGTGTAAATTATTTCTATGTAAGGGTCATTTATGTAGTTTCTTATATTCTTATAGGTATAACATTGATCGGAATCTAGATTAGGGGCAAAAAAAATTTCAAAAATCAAAGTGCTCATAATTACACCAAACTAGAACAACAATGACTGGCCCGTCTGAACCTTATTAATGAAAAATGGGAAATACATGAAAAAATGTGATTACAATCACATTTTTTCATGCATTTCACATTTTTGGTTTAGTATGGTCAATTGAAAGTATGCACTATGGGTACTCCTTTGAAGAAAAATTGTATTCCGCATCCAACGAGTGCTCCCAAGGAAATAAGTTAAAAATACGAGTTGAAAAGTAGTTTTTTTAAATTTTTTTAATTTTTTTATCATTTTACTCCAAAAATGGTGAATCGTCTCTTATGGTTGACATCATCATATTGAATCATATTGTTTCTTATAAAGTTAATTTTTGTTGTACATTTTTGTTTTGAGGCTTATTTTTTACCTCAAAATTTCTCTAATGAAATCACAAGCCTTGAAAAACTTGACAAGATTCTATTTTTGGTAAATTTCAGGTCATGTTATGAGTAAACACAAAAGATATACTCTCGTACATCCACTGTCATATTAAATAATAGAATGAGATTAATTTGTGTAGCTCCAATATCAATGAGCAATTATTACATTAGAAACACAAATTTATTACTCAAATATAGATAGATAAATTGAAACAATCCATTTAAAAAATGTACACATAATTCATGATTAAAACCCACATTTTATAATAAATTAAATAACTAATAAAAACTTGTGCCATCTATGAAATTTCAAAATTTCAAAAAAAAAATAAAATAAATAAAAAATAAAAAATAATTGGTAAACTTTTAATCATTAACCAACTATAATATAAAAAAATATTCCCATTAAAACAAATCTTCACCATTCATTTAATAAAAAATGAAATTCTCCAAACCCAAAACCAATTCTAATATAAAACCTACCTATCGACATTATATAATTATAATTATTAGATAATAAATAAATATCTAAAATATAAATTTAATACTCAATTTTCTATATTATCCTCTTTCGGCAAGGCTACTTACATTTGTTTCCACTAAAATAATTCAATTCTATAAGAAATTATTCAAATTTGCATGAGTTGAAATGATCTAGATACGTAGATTATGGCTTAGATTGTCATGCTTTTTATAATATCATGCTATTATATCATGACACTACTTATTATTTTTGTAATATTGGATTTTGGTTGGAATGGAGTGCTTTAATAGATCTTCGACACTTACTTGTGACTTCATCACATCTTTTTAACTTTAACATTGCATAGTTCATGTGTGTTTTTCGAAAATTGTTATTTCATATTTTAATATTGCATATTTAATATGTCAGGTGTGTTTTGGGGAAAAATGTTATTTGATACTTCTATTTCATATTTTATGTATGTTTTAACACAATTAAATTTCAAAAAATAATATCTAATATAATGCATTGCGGAAACTTTTTAATATTTAAACATTATTATTATTGTTATTATTAGATATCAAGTTTCATGTAAATGTAATTTATATTAATCTTTGACGTAATATTTTTTACAATTCTTTCTCATGAGTGTGATGAAACTTATTAAAATATTTAGTAGAGAATCTTTTCCCCTTTTCTTTGCAAATATGTTTTTTTCATCTCAAATTCGTCTTGAGAGGCGATTCTAATAAAAGAAAATGTTTTTTCCATCTCAAGCTCGTCTTGTAAGGGGATTCTCATATATTAGACAATAATTTATTGTGCACAACTGACTTAGTTTGATATATTATTGTTGTGTGTTTATAGTGAGTTTTTCTATTATTTTTTGGCACTTGATTTATTAGAGGATCACTAATACATACATGATTGAAATAATCTACCTATTTGGGTGTTTATGACATTTGATTTGCATTATATCATCTTGTTTGTTTTTAATATTTATTTAAAAACTAATGAATGTCATTTTTTTGGGAGGACTATGCAAGAGGGAGTATTATTCTAAATGTAAGATTTTAGTTCTTGAATATTAAAACAAATTTTATGGTTTTCTAATGATTTTTTTTTTTTGGTTTACAAGTAAGTTTCATTTCCTTTAATTTTTTTTTATTTGTGTGAATTTTTTCTATGTCAGGGTCATTTATTTAATTTCCTATATTCTTATAGGTATAACATTAATCAGAATCTAGATTAGGAGAAAAAATTTGCTAAAAAATCAAAATGCTCAGAATTGCACCAAACTAGAACGACAGCGACTAGCCCGTCTCCAGGAATCCAACGCAACTTGTTTCGTCAAAAATCGAGTTCAAATGAAGAAGTTATATTCAGTTGATCGTCATTCAGAACAAGCGATTTAAAATAAAATAAAATTGCAGAACAGGTACAGGGTGATTGATGACATGGCAGCTTAGTTAGCATGCAGGGAATCTTCTTCAGTTTTTTTCGAATGGTACTATAATAAGTGTCACTGCAGGATTCGCCACTTTGGTTTGTGAAGGTGAAATTTGTCTAATGTCCTTCAAGGTTGAATTTGGATTCATGATGAATTTATGTGTTGGAATTTTTTTTTATTTAAGGTTGGATTAACATAGATATATATATATATATGTATGATTAATAACCATAATATATATATATATTAATTAATTTCCAAACCTTATATTAATTTCGCATTTTATTATAAACCTAAGGTTTGAGGGATGATATATATTATGGTGGGCATTAAAGTTCGTTGGAAGCACATTTGCAAAGTCTGATTCCAAAGTTTATATTGGGAGGTGTATTTAGTATGGCAAAGTCCACATATTGGTTAAACCAAATTTCATGGTCTTTATTCATATGGTGGAGTGTATCAAAAGTTCAAATGTTAAATGGTGGAGTGCATATTTTCAAATTCAAAGGTTTCAAATGGCATGTTATCAATGGTGCAAAACAATGTATGGAGGGGCGGAGGTCGGGGTTCAACTCCGTGACCTCCCCCCAACCACTATCGCTTCTTACCAATAGGCCACTACCTTGTTCCTTAAAAAGAAATGCACGCAAATTCTATTTAAATGTTATGTAGATCAGGCAGCGAGAATGGAAGGGGCCAGCTCGTGGGCTAGCCCTCCTCCCAATGAAACCGTGTTACGTTACCTTCCCACAAGCGCCTAAGTTAACTACGCTTAGTGCGCATTAATCTGCATCTTATCCTCCTAATACGTAGTTAAAATTTAATTAAATCTTAGTTAAGTTAGCAACAGTTTCGGCAGTTCCTCCATTTTCGGCGAATTTTCCAAGTTTGGCAAAGCTAACTGTCATCCACACCTGTTTTAAAGGTAGTTTACTAGACAAAATTGAATGAGGCCTAACTTGAGCCATTTTCGACCAATTTTGGCTCAGGAAGAGTCATTCCTAGTAGATTGGCATGCTATGAATCCATTGGAATAGATTGTAGAGGTAGAGGAGCAATTCTAAAGGTTTTTTGGTCACTTGAAGAATTTTGAAGCCTAGGGCCTCCAGGAGGGAAGGTCATGCCTAGATCAGCTGAAGGCCAAATTAAGTGAATGAAGAGTCATTTTTAAATGTATTTGATGCTCCTAACATAGTGGTACACTTTGAAAAGGCGTTGGAGCACTTCTAAAAGTGTTTTTTTCACTTTGGAAATTAAACAAGCCCATAGCCACCAGGATGGGGGGTTAAGCCTAGATCAGCTGAAAACTAATTTAAGAGTTTGAATAGTCATTTTGGGGATTTGTATGTCTTATAAAGCCAGTGGAATAGATTTAAAATCCATTGGAGCACTACATCTGCCTGAAATCATGCATTTGACTCTTAATCTCAAGACGGCCTAGCTAGTTGAAGTAGTTCCATGGAGATGTAGCCCAGGAGGGGTGAACTTCGTTATCAACCATTGTGTTATGTGATTGCTATGAGTTATTTTGCTGCATTTCGTTTGTTGTACATGAGTTTTTAAAATTTAATTAACTCATAATTTTATCATCAAAGACTTATAAAAATTTTACACATAAACCCCTTCACAAGTGGTTAACTTGAGATGATCCTAGTCACACATTTTTAATACTGATGAGGGAGATAGCATAGCGATAACTAGTTTTCCCATATTCAGATCAAGGTTGTATGAGAGAAAAATTTTAGCTCATTTTAGCCAAGGTTATCTAGAATAATTAGCTATTGGTTTTTGAATTTGTGCAAGGATAATTTAACTGTGTGCAATTTTATGTGTGAAGGAGAAAATATAAAAATTGAGAACTGAATTCTCAAATCACAGGTTTTTTCAACTCGTATTTTGATCTTATCTCCCTAATTTTGTACTCAAATTTTGAGCAGGAATACTCGTTGGATGCAAAATTTAATTCCTCATCCAAGGAGTACCCATGTTGCACACTTTCGATGGACCCTGCTATATGAAAAATGATAAATACATGAAAAAACATGATTGCAATCACGTTTTTCGTGTATTTTTCATTTTTTGTGTAGCAGAGTCCATAAAAAGTATACAATATGGGTACCCCTTGGATGGGAAATTAAAATTTTCATCCAACGAGTATTCCTGCTCGAAATCTTAATAAAAACTTAGGGAGATAAGATCAAAATATGAGTTGAAAAGTTAGTTTTTTCTCTTTCCCTCTAAAATTTGATGATGTAATCAAATCTTATTTTACTATTTCAAATATTATTTTATGATTTCCTTATGAGGCCCATTTTAGACCTCAAAATTACCCTAATGGTTGGACTTTGTATCCAACAAGTCATGCACAACATTTGAAGAAGGTGGAGAAAGAGAATGGCAAGAATGGAAAAGAAGATTCCATAATTGATGTGGGTCAAGATGATCCACATGATGATGATGTGTAGTTGAAAGAAGAGCCATTGAAATGGTTTGGTAAGAGATGGTTATATTTATTATCCAAATAAGGCATTGCATATCTTTTGATGATTGATGCATTCTTTTCCAATTGAATGCATGTTGCATATTGACGCCAGGAAGGTGTTTGAAAGTGGAGTATGTTGACTCACTATTACTGCAGAAACATTTGTTCATTTCAGCTCTTTAAGTACATGTACATATGAATGGGGTTCTTGTACTTATGATTGTACTTGTGAGAGATTTGAGGAATTGTATACATGCATGAGAATTTGTGAGTATGAACAATGGAATTTTGATGGTTTGTGCTTGAACATGCATGAGTATTTTACTTGTGTTGGTCGATTTCTTTGTTTAACGTGTATGTTTTCAACTTGAGAGTGTTGATCATTTGCACATGCATGAGTGTCGACTTGTGTTGGTTTATTGTGTGTTGCATGCATGTCATATCAGCTTGGAAGAGTTGATTTTGTCTCCAAAGATGAAAAGTAGATGTCAACGAAGTGTTTCATCAAATGTGAAAATCATTTTGTTTTGGAAAAGAATTATCAAATTATTACACATGTTTATGCTTGACTTGAGAGTCAGTCATTTGAAGAGGCATGTTTTGTCGATTTGTGTTTGGTCGATGAATTTTGACACCAAGATGTAAGAGTGCATGGCAATGTTCACATGATGTGAAATATGTTGCTTTGAAGGAGCAAGAGGATATGTCATCAAGTTATGCTTCTTGCATGATGTTTTTTTAGATTGATGGTTATGTTTGTGAAAAAGTGTAAAAAAAATATTTGCAGCCATTGTAGACCATTTTATGTGTTGGGGCAAAGAAGAGAAGGATATGGCGAATGCATTCCTCCAGATGTGGAATTTTGAACCGTGGATGTAAAAGAATGGTCATTTATTTTCTTGTTATTACTGATTTTGGGACTCATTGTTGTAGTTCACTCAGATGGGCTTAAGTTGGAAAATTGGTTTCCAAGGAGAAGCTTGCATCAAATGCATGTTTGTGCAAAGGAGGAACATGATTCTTAGTGGGAAGGAAATCAACTAGTGTTCCAAGCACCGATGGATCTATTTGGTAAAACAAAGTTTTATATCTGTCAACAAGCAACCAACGAGTGTTGTATAGGGTCAGCATCAAAAGGAGAACTTTGGTTGAAGAGGCAAGCCATTTGCAAGGCAAGGCATATCAGTGAACCCAAGTGGTTGTCATGGCGATTTTTCTAAGTAGAATCAAGGTGATAGAACTTGGGAAACATAAGAGTATTCAACTCTCATGAGATAACCAGCTTTTGTGGGTCCAAAAGCATGTCAGTGGGAAGGAGTGATTGGAATCTGGATTAAGGACAAAATTTTTCTCAAAATTTATAGTGCTCAGAATTGCACCAAACCAGAACGAGAACTATTGACCCATCTCCAGGAATCCAACGCAACTCATTTCATCAAAAACCAAGTTCGGATAAAGAATTTATAATCTGTTGATTGTCGTTCAAAACAGGCAAATGTTTTTAAAAAAATTGCAGAACATGTAAGGTTGATTGATGACATGGAAACTCAATCAGCATGTAGGGAATCTTCTTCAATTTTTTCCCTATGTGACCGTGACAAGTGTCACTGCAGGATTTACTAATTTAGTTTGTGAAGGTGAAATTTTCCCAATGTCCTTCAAGATTGAAGTTGGCTTCATGATGAACTTATGTGTTGGAATTATTTTTTTATTTTAGGTTGGATTAACACACACACACACACACACAGATATATCTATTTATTTATTTATAATATTTTATATGGTTATTATATATCTATATATATATATATATATATATATATATATATATATATATATATATATATATAATTCCAAACCTATGTTAATTCAGATTTTTATTAAACTTTTTCAAACCAAGGAATGATATATGCTATGGTGGGCATTAAAGTTCGTTGGAAGCACATTTGCAAAGTCTGATTCCAAAGTTTATATTGGGAGGCGTATTTAATATGGAAAATTCCACATATTGTTTAAACCGCGTTCCTGTTCTTTATTCATATGGTGGAGCGTATCCAAAGTTCAAATGTTAAATGGTGGAGCGCATATTTTCAAAGTCAAATGTTTCGAATGGCATGTTAACAATGGTGCAAAACAATGTATGGAGGGGCGGAGGTCAGGGTTCCACCCCGTGACCTCCCCCAAACCACTATCGTTGCTTACCAATAGGCCACGACCTTTTTCCTTGAAAAGGAACATGCCCAATCGCTATTTCAATGTTATGAAGATCCAACGGTAGGAACAGAGGGGGCCAGCCCTCCTCCCAATGAAATTGTGCTATGTGACCTTCCCACAAGTGCCTAAGTTAATTGTGCTTAGTGTGCATTAATCTGACTCTTATCCTCCTAATCCGTAGTTAAAATTTAATTAACTCTGAGTTAATTTAGCATCAGTTTCAGTAGTTCCTCTATTTTCGGTGGATTGGCCAAGTTTGGCAAAGCTAACTAGCATCCTCTCCAGTTTTAGAGCAATTTACTATGCAAAATTGAATGAGGCATATATTGAGAAATTTTAGACCAATTTTGGCTCAGGAAGAGTCATTCCTAGCATATTGGCATGCTTTTAATCCATTGGAATATCTTGCAGAGGCAGAGGAGAAATTATACGGGTATTTTGGTCACTTGAACTATTTTGAAGCCTAGCGCCACCAAGAGGGAAGGTCGTGCCTAGATCAGCTGAAAGGAAGTGTCATTTTTAGATGTATTTGATGCATTGAACATATTGGTACAATTTTTAGAGGTGTTGGAGAACTTTTGAAATTGTTTTTGTCACTTTCGAGATTAAATAAGCCCATGGGTGCCAAGATCGGTGGTCAAGCCTAGATCAACTGGAAACCAATTTCAGAGATTGAATAGTAATTTTTGGGGTTTTTATGTCTTATGAAGCCAATGGAAAAGGTTAAAAATCCATTGGATCACTACATGTTCTTGTAATCAGACATTTGACCCTTAATCCCAGGATGGCCTAGCTAGTTGAAGCATGTCCATGGATTGTTGTGAGTTATTTTTTTGCATTTAATTTTTTGTAAATGAGTTTTTAAAAGTTAATTAACTCATAATTTGATCATCAAATACACATAAAAACTTGACACATAAACCATTCGCAAGTGGTTAACTTGAGACAATCCTAACCACACATTTTCAATATTGATGAGGGAGCTAGCATAGAAATAACTAGTTTGCCCATATTCATATCACACATACTTTATTTGTATTTGGTTGGTTGCAATGGTGAGGATGAAAAATGACTTTTTTTTTGAGTGAGTGAATATATTTGCTATTATCACTCTTTTTTATGTGACATTGGTGTTGAGTTGGGAAGAGTAGGACCAATTATAGTGATGGTTGATCCATTAGAAGTAGCATGGATCAAGCCCAAATAATATATGGAAATTTAGTTTGCAATAATAAAAAACCACAATTTTAAATGTGTATCTTTCTCCTAGGATTGTTGATCATATCCTTATCTCATTGTTCATAGCTTAGGAGGTAAACTACTATTTCTAAATCATACCTTTATAAATGGAAATCTTGTGTTAACTTTAAATCCATCTTTCACTAATACATTTGGTAAAAAAATTAAATGTTGAACTCTAATTATTATAGTTATAATTAATGGTACTCCAACCAATTATTAACATCGTATATCACTATTGATCATGCCTTATCCAAATTTGGATCTTTCTCTTTGTTCCCTAAAAAATTATAATCCAAGCTCCACTATATCTCTTCCCCTCTCTCTCCCTTTCTCACATTATATTTCAATGAGATGGGGTGCTTCATTCCCTTAATAGCAACCCCTAAGTGGATTGATTTTCATCATTCACCTCGTTAATTAGCATAATGCTTTCAGACCTCCTTTGAATCTTAATAGCTTACTCCTCTAAGCAAAGTGAACGTCATCAGAGTTTCATGGCCCTTATGCATAAGTTATTGGCTCATTCCCTACAAATTTTATATGCACACACATACCTTATGAAATAAGATGGTTCACCCATCTCATGTGTGAGGCATATTTTCTCTATATCTTGGTATTTTTTTGCCATCATATGAGGCTTCCAATGCCCTACCGAGTTTTCTTCTTAATGAAGAGAAATGTCACATTCATGAATGATTTTTCATTATTGATCTAGATTTATTCCTCTTTCTAACAAGCCCCCGATGTTGTCTACATTTTCTTAATCCTACTATGCTAGCATCATTTTTTGTAACTTACACATTAAAAGTTATAAATTCTAGCTCGAAGGCCTTTCTCTACAAATACCTCAGTCACTAGAAGTACCTTTGCAATAATGCAGAATTAAGATATTTTTATTTCCTTAAAAACTTAAAGTTACTTATCGAGAGCCTAAATATTCTAACATCTTTATAACTTTCGCATATTTTTGTATCCTTTCAAGGTTACTACTAAGCCTAGGAAAATTATACAAATATGTCACATGTCTACCCATTTTTTGGAATAGATCTATGAACCTCATGAGTTCATATTTACCTCCATTATCTATATGAAGCATTAATACCAAAGCTCATGGAGTCTTTATGTAAAACATATATGAGCCAACTTGATGCCAATGTATCTAGACAATTTGAAATAGATCCAAGTATGCCACCTAGTATGAAATTCATCCCGCAGTGCTAAATGGCATAATATAAATTTCAACGTAGATACATGAAGGAAATTCAATTATAAAGAAACTCAACCTAACAATGCAACCATTAGCTTGCCTAGATAAAACTCAAATGTAGAAGGTAATTCAAGCTAAATAAGCTCTAAATTATTTTCAAATTCACCATGAAAACACTTAAACCTTGTAAAAACTATGTATGTAACATCATACATTCATCATGAATTATATTCTAAATTTGTATATATGCAAGTTGCAATGTAATAAGCATATTTATTGACTTGACGAAAAGTGTGACATAAAAATGAATAAGAACCCAATATTTTTGGATCAAAAACACCAAAATCAACCCCTAGATTAAAAACTTTTACAACTATTAACACCTTTTTTGGGGGTAAAGTTACAACATTTTTTGCAACCATGGCCTTCAAACCTCTTAATTATTTTCACAAAAGGGGTTCCACTGGTGTCAATATTTTTTCAGACTTAAAATTACAAGGCTTTTCAATCATGGTCTTAACAACCTCGTAATAGTTTTAATCAAAACCTAAAATTCAACCGTCAAATTGAAAATTTTTGCTATTAACAACACCTTCCCTTCCCCCTCTATTTTAATAAGGATAAAACTGAAGCTTGTTTGAAACCAAGGCATTAACCACCACTATTGTTATCACAAAAATCTTAAAAGCAACCGTTGAATTTAAAATTGGTTTTACCAATGATATCTCGTTTTCTTTCAAAATTAAAATTCCAATTTTTTCATTAAGGGAATTTTGAGGTAAAAAATAGACATCAAAAAAAAAAGTGTACTAACAAAATTAACTTTAAAATATACAATATGATTCAAGATGATGATGTCATCCCCACGGGAAAATATTTTGGATGGAAAGAAGAAATTTTTTTAAAAAAAAAAAATTTCATCTTATCTCCTTGCAGGGTCACTCAAATGTAAAAAGTAGACACCCACTGGATGCAGAATTAAATTCTACATCCACCTAGTACCCACTATGCATACATAGATCCACATAAAAAAGAATTGAAAATACATGAAAAAAGTGTGTTGAATACATTTTTCATGTATTTTTTATTATTTTCTATGTGTATCTACTTATAAGTATGTTGAATGGGTACTCGTTGTATGTGGAAATTAATGCTGCCTCCAACAAGTCTCTACTCTTGATGTTTGAGTGAACCTACCAGGATATAAGCAAAAAATACAATAAAAAATTAGTTTCCTTTCTTTCTTTTTTCAATTCATAAGCCTTGTTTTATTATTTTGACTATTATTCTATGAGGCTTATTCTAGACCTCCAAAATCCCCTAATGAAAAACCATGGCCTTGACAATTGGTACCATTGTAACAAAAATCATAAAATCAACATTTGAATTGAAAATAGGTGCTACCAACAATACCCTTTTTTCTTGAGCTTAAAACTACAACAATTTTAAAAACATAACATTAAATTCCAATATTATTACAAACAAAACCTGAGAGAGAGAGAGAGAGGGACATAAGAAAATTATAGAAGAAAAAATATAGTTTTAAACAAAACTAACGGGCATTGCCACCAAAATGATGGCCTAAAAAGTGACAATGGTAACATCATGAACATGCTCAAGTAGGAACGAGTGTGAATTCCTAAAATTTTGCATGATATCCCCTATCATATAGCCTTAGTGCTCCTGAACTGCCATGCATGCTTGTTAGCTTGTATTTTTCAAGAACATGCTCATCTTTTGAAAATGTGTTTGTGTGTTTTCTTAAAGCGTGTGTGCATTTTCAAAAACATGTATGCACTTTTCTGTCTATAATCTTTAAGAAGTAAGGAGGGAGGGAGGGAAGGAGAGACATGTTGGAAACATAATCCTTTGGGTTATGTGATTTTGGCACATTCGCTTGAGTGGAAGTCAAAAAACCCCAAGTGAAGGCCAACGATCATAGAGGTCAAAGAGACCTCTTGGAATATGAAGCCAAGGGTTAGGAGAATGTGTATTAATATGTCTATTCCCTTAATAATATGCATCACATGATTTATCTATCTCATTCTATTTCATTGTGTTTTTTTAACATGGTATCTGATGGGCCTCTAAATTGGACATAAAATAGGGCCCATCTAACCTTTCTTAAACCCATCTACCTTCCTTATGCACATGAAAAGATATATTAAATTTATCCTTCTACACTTAATATTTTTTTCTTATGCTTTAATATTTTCTTAGGAAGTTTTAAAGATAATTGCATATTTGTGCCTAATATTGGTTACTTTTATAGAATATTGTGAGAATATTTCACAACTTATGTAGATTTGGAGAAGGAGATAATCTAGGGACTTTCTCCCTGCCACTGGAAGATCAAGAGTGAAGAATATCAGGAAATTAGGGAGAAATATTGGAGAGATTCAAGGGTTTTTCCACCCTCAAAGGAAGCCGAACGATCCTCATGAGATCCCCTCCAACAATTTGCATTTCAAAGGCTACCAAGCAACTCAAGACCAAGTTCACTCAAACCATACTTCACTTGGAGTCAAGTCGAATAATTACCTATTTCTAGGGAGTTGTTGGTAGTTGCCCTGTAGAATAAATAGAGCAAAAATAGAGATAGGAAGAGGGATTCAATGTTAGTCAATTCTAGGGGATTTGATTCCATTCAGAACTTTTGTTGCAAGCTATTAGGATTTTTTTGTTTAAGACCTTTGGGATGTAATAATATTTCATTTTTAATGCAATGAGTAGGAAGACAACATTTTACTGATTTAATTCCAGAGAGCTGGGATTCTGGGTTAGGGCCCAGCCCATGTGCCTCAGCTTTTCTGTTGTTTTCATTCTTTCCTTTCTGTCATTTAGCTAGTTTTATTTATGATATTTTCATTTTTGTTATATTTTTTTGTTGTATATTTAATCTGCTTATCAGCGTTGTAGAATAGTTGATGAACTCCATACAACTATGAGGTAGCCTTCCCCTCTCATCTCTGATAGAGCTCGAGGAGGGTAGACCTTCCCAAAGACCAAAGATACTTTCTATTTATGATTCGATGCTTGTGAGATTAGAGTAGAGTGAAATAAAAATTTCATTATTTATTCCACTGTTTTTATCACACAATTCATATGTAATTCATGCATAAATTAGTAGGGTTGATCGCAGGACGTATCGTTAAAGCCCCAGAGCAGTTTAGTGGCGCCTTCCTACTTCATTTACCATCTCTGATTTCATGCCTGAGAATTGTTGTTATGCCCTAATTTCCCTCCTTCCTTTCTCTTCTTATCAGTTTCTGTGCCTCTTTCTATTCACAAAACACTTCAAAACATTAAAAATTTGACTTTGCCATTCCTTCCTTGACCTCCCCGCTTATCGCATCTCGGCCATCACAAAATCCCTTCCCTTTCCTTTGTCATTCTTCAACGTTTTAGAGATTTTGCCTTTTCACCTTGCCTTTCTCTTTCTAACAAAAATATTCGAAAAGAATTGGGGTCGATCCTTTTTCTTTTAAAAATACTTATCGTACTTCATTGACCACAAATCGCAGTGTTTAGTTCTTCCTTTACAACTTACCGCAACTTCGCCGCATCACAATCACATGCCACAACGTTTTTCCCTTTTCGTTAACATTACCACTCCTAAACCTCGATTGTGAAATATCGCAATCACATTTCCCATCACCTTCCCGAATCATATTTCGCATTTTGCACATCACAATTCACTTGTTCCATTTGCTTTTCGTTAATCATTTCTGCCTCCAAACCCTGATTGCGATATTACTGTACTCCTTTGCCACGTCACCCATCACAATTGCTTGTAGCACCTTTTTCCTTTTCCCTTAAGACTTACCGCTCCTTTTTTCTCCTATTGCGATATTGCGACATCGCATACCGCAGATCGCAATTTTTACCACCCTACAGATCACTTTTTGAAACCTTTTCCATTTTTCATTAACACTTACCACTTTCTTTTGCCGATTGCGATATTGTTATCGCACTTCACCACACCTCGCACATCAAATTATTTAGCCTGTTCCCTTTCACTCTTACCGCTCCAAATTTGAGATATTGCGATTGCAATATCGGTCCCACCTCCACATCACATCCATCATATATTTCAAGTTATTCTGCTCCAAAGCCTTCTCCACTATAATAAAGTCTTAATCTTGTTTAAACCCCCACTTTCCAAAGCCTCCCACTCCAAATAATTTTTGCGATATTGTGTGCTTTAATAAAGTCCAAACACATTTTTCAGTCCTCTAAGCCTTGTTTCATGCGTTTAAGCCTTCCATGAGCACCTTTGGCCCTTTTTCCTCTGAACTGCAATCAACACTTTCTCAGTTAGAATTAGATCATGAATAGTTGCATGGTTAGAAGCATGGTAGATAGATCATAGGATAAGTATATTGTGTTTAGCCATTTGGCCAGCTCAATGCAATTTAGTTTACTTTATTTTTTGTCATTTCCTTTCTGAAATTTAGCGTAGTTTCCTTCCTGTCATTTCTTTGTAGCGATTCAATTTAGTTTCCTTTCTGTCATTTCCTTTCTACAACTTAGTTTAGTCTCATTGAAGTGTGACAAAATTCACTGATAACCCTTAGAAATAGCACCCTTTCGTAAAGTAGAAGAGGATGACATGAACAAAATGCATCTACTGTGTATATAGCATTGTCACCTCCAAGTTTGTACGAACCCTGGGTTGATAAAATAAAGTAGGGCAACCCTTGGGAGTTGCAACACTCTTAGTGCAATACCAGGGCTCACCAGTATCAGAGTAGGTGTATTCCTACCCTTCTTGATTTTTTGTGAGAGTCGTGTTTTTTCACCCACCTCATTACCTCCCAATTGTGTGCCCATCTTCCATTTTTGCACTACCTCCTCCATGCATTTTTCGACGTTGAAGAAACTCTTACTTTCTCTCCTTGACTAAGAGATGGAAAAGAACCAAGAAAGTAGATGGATAGGTTGATTATATAATTATTGATTGTGAATTTTTGGTCCATTATCGAAGGTAGAAGCTGGCATGAAACCAAAAAAAACTAGATACTATGTATCCCAATAAAATGAAAATATTATGTATATTCTCTTAATAATATGCATCACACGATTTACATATCTCAGTATATTGTTTTTTTTTGTGTTTAACAAGAAATATTGAGTTGGAGGGGTGGGGGGTGTTGTGAAGGAGGGACTAAGGGAGGGAGGGATAGAGAAAGATAGGAAGGAAAAGGAAGGGGGTTGGAGAGAGAGAGAGGGGAGGTGGAGAAATAAGGGAGGAAGAGAGAGGAGTAAAGAGGGAAAGGTGCGATAATGGGGAAGGGAGATTTAGGGAGAGAGAGGAAAAGGGAGATTGGGAGAGAGAGAGAGAGTGAGCATACCAGCGAGAATGCGGAAGAATAAAAAGAGGGAGTAAGAGTGGTGGGAGATAGAGGGAAAAGATAAATAGGGGGAGGGAGGGTGAGATGAAGTGGTAGGGGAAGAGAGGGAGGCATTATGTAGGTAAATCCTCTCTGCAGACAAAGATCATCCCTCTAGCCCTAGAGTGCGTCTAGTAACAAAAATAAAAGCTAGAGTGTGGTTTCCTAATTAATGAATGAAATAGACGAGGCAGATCAACCTATCTGGAGTCCAACGTTGTTGTCGTGGCTGTTGTAGTGGTGGCCTCTCAATTCCTATCTTGGCGGGTCATGATCCTTCGCAGCGATGCTTGGATACCTGCACTAAGATCAACAAACAAGAGTAGCATATGAAACAACAATCTCATCCATAAATACTAACTAGTCAAGGAGGGTTAAGTACATTGCATCAAATAAAATACATCAACGCAAAATGGGAACTAGATAATAGTCATGCATATGTATTGATAGAAGAAAGAGTTACAACCAAGTCTTGACATCGCAGACTCCTTTAGCGGGGTTCAGTCAAAGCGTGCCCCAATGAATGTTAGGGAATTCAGACAGGATAAAGACTCAAGACTAAGCTCTCTCAATAAGGGCCTCTTCCGTTCTATCTTTCTCTAGCAAAGTGAATAGAAATCTCTTTAGAGTTTCTGCAAAAATATGTTCCATTCAGCTAGCACATCAATGGAAGATGGCTATATTTATAGAGGGAGAGGAGGACAAAGGGAGGCCTTATCCCTTCGGAGGTTTCTAAAAAAGGTGGAAACAAGAGGCCAAAGGAGGAAGTTTGTGGTTATTCAGTTGAACCACTCCCTATGACTTGCCCATGAAGTTTTAATGATGGAAACTTCAGCTCTATTTTTAAAATACTTTCCATAAATAGATTTCCACGGGTAGCTAACTAAGACAGAGCACCAGCTGCAATAGGGGCCAGTGTTAATCTTCCTCATTGGCATGAGGGCATAAGGGGCTACCAGCGCCAAGGAAAAAATAGATGTTTCTGATGGTCTATTCAGGAAATTTTCAATAGAAGGATTATTGTACTCATGGAAAGGGATGAAATGATGGTCTTTACAAGGCATGAAAATTTATTTTGGTCACAGAAATTAGCCGCCAATGTTCAGGATGGTCATTGCAAGGATAGTGACAAAATTTTGTGTAACAAATGCCCCCTAAAGCATGAGGTCTGAGAGAGAGGAAGGGGTGAAATGCTTTACGAGAACGCGTTTGAACTAAACACCATTGTCGAAAGACCTTCAATTACAAATACAACTGATATTTATGATACATGAACATGTGGCATGTGCGCAGCCACCCATAATAAAGTACATGTATGAACTGAGGTCTGAGGTATGGATGCAGCCATCCAGCAGTAAGGATCAACAAATAGACTCAGGTATGGTCACAACTGTCCAATCAAAAGAGTCATGCAACAAATCATGATACACCATAATATCCCATAGCCTGGATCTTTATCAGATAAAACCTAGGGTCTTGCGCTCCATCTCGATCCAAACAAGTACAAATTCAAGCATGTGAATTATGAGTTGAAGTCAAACATGCAAGAAAATCACCTGATTACCAACCAATGACAATTTCTCTCAAGGTATAATAGGTCAAAAACAACAGAATCTGAACAGTGATGTGGTGTTGAACACCCGCAGAATCACCCGATCGAAGGCCAATGATGTGGACCTATCGTCGAACGCGAAAAACCTTCCATTGAGGCATGCAAGCTCCAAGGTACCTGTAGGGAGTCTGTAGACCAACTTCCTGGATAATGAGTTGAAGTCAATAGGAAGTGAACTGATCGAAGGACGGCCATAATTTATCCTGCATCATCGACATGAGACAAAGGAACATAATGAAAGTGAATTAGGACTAATAGAGAATTCGAGGGAGCTTGAAAAATGTAGAGGCAAACTTCTCTTGAACATATCAGCAATATGACTCTAGATTTTCCATTATTTGACATCAAGGGATCTAAGGTCATGATGACATGGAAATGAGTAGATGAGAGGTCAAAACAAATTACCCAAATACATGAAGGCAAGAATGACAAAATGAGATGTCCCCAACCTGACATGAATGCAGACAAGTGTCATGCTCAAGAGCGACATACTACCAACACAACTAAAATTTGGTTCAATTTTCCCCCACCATTTCTGGCGAGTACCCAAATTATTTTTTTTAAACAAGCTTGAAGGGGATAGCATATGCTTGTGTTGTAAGTTTGTCCTTCGGAAAACTCCATCCTAGTACATTTTACGAGCCCTAGGAAGGAGGAACTCGGTGAACGTCATGGTGATGATGTTTGATGTCATCAAGGTTTAATGAGTCTGACAAAGGGAGAACTTGATGTCTTTTCATGTTTAGAGAGTTTGAAAAGAAGCGTAAAAGAAAACTCCAGCATGTCCCTTTTCATAGATAGTCTCACAGATTTGAAAAGGTAGAAAACAATATCTGGGAGAACCTCTTAGTCGTGATTGGCTAAGGTTTCTCTTTTTCGTAAATAATTTGTCCCAACCCAAAAAATGGATAAACATATACTCGGTAGATATCGTTTCGAAGCCATTTAACGAGTTCAAAAAGACAAGAGTCTCGACAATATTTTCAATTTTAGAGAGTCAGAAAAGAGATGAAAGATGACTCCTCCTAGAGGAACGAGTGGTATTACGAGTAGCAACTGGTTCTCGTGCTGGTGGAACTACTCAGAACAAGTAAAGGTTAAGAGGCTAGCTAACAAGACCACGCATTGCAGCGGTTCCTCAGAAATGGGTAAAACAACCAAGTGAGGGCATATGATCTGCCAAGAATATCATAACGATGAAATGAGAAAACCAAGGCTCATCTGGAATAGGCTGATACAATGGCAATCATGAGAGGTAAAATGGGAATGGTTTCATTTTTATGCAAGCTCAAAAACATGGGAAACTCTACCTAGAATTGGTTTCATTTTCATACAAGCTTGAAGAAAAGATAAAATATGCTTGAAAAGGTTTTCATGCCCCCATCACGGTGACTTAATTAGAGGTACATGCCCCCAAAGCTTCATTCTATATGAAAGGTAGAAGGAGTGAAGGTTCAAATTACGAGATCAAGAGAAAGAATTGACTGTGATTTTACGAGATCGTATCAAAGACTCGAATTTAACAGGAACGTGTTTCATTGTTTTAACGAGGTTGACACATTAAAAGAACTATCCCCATGAGCTAATTCATTTTTTAATGAGGTTGACATAGAAGACGAACTATCCTCAAGAGAGCTTGTTTCATTTTTTAAGAAGCTTGACACAAAAAAAATGAACTATGCTCCAATAAACTTGTTTCATTTTTTAAGGAGCTTGACACAAGAAAACGAACCGTGCTCCAACAAGCTTGTTTCATTTTTTAAGGAGCTTGACACAAGAAAATGAACTATGCTCCGATCAGATTGTTTCATTTTTCAAGGAGCTTGACATAAGAAAATGAACTCTGCTCCAATGACCTTGTATCATAATGAATAAGAGGTCATGGCTTCCAAGAGGTTCGCATCTGATGGGAGAACAACATATTGGAAATCATGATCGAATGCCCCCAGTAAACGGTACTCGATGGTACTATCACTGGATAAGGGAAACAAACAAGTGGCCACATAATTAACCAGTGGTGGGGAAGATACAACCGGTGGATAAAGATCCAGCAGAGATGATGGTGGACCAGCTGCCATATCAGGACCAAAAAATGAAAGTTGATCAATGGTCATAATCCAACCTTTGTGTGGAAAACAGATCACATGAAAGAGGGAGGAGACAATTTCACCCATGACATAAGCATAGTCACGTCCCAAGAGTAAATTGAAATCCAAGGGGCCTAGAACAACCATCGCGTCTATATAGATGGTTTTCCCTCCCAAAGTAACAGGCAACTTCGAAAGGATCCTGAACGGTTGACTGATTCTTCTATTAAATGCCAACAGATTCTGCGTAACAGGCACAAGTAGTGGAGAACCAAAATCTTTCCAAGCAGTTGAATAGAGAACACTAACAGATAGACCTTAATCTATAATTGTGCTAGGTATGGCCATATCGAAGGCATGTACCGTAATATCAAAAGGAACATAACAAGGAAGGTAGTATCCCACAAATCGACTCCAATCGAAGGAAGTGGAAAAACTACTTGGAGGGGGTACCATTGAACTGAGATGTTCATCCCCTAGTGTACCGGAGCAAAAGGAGCATCCTCCTGGACCACAAACATGGGAGAAGGAAGAGCAACATCTTGAGTGATTGGGACGGGAGGATATTTTTCCAAGTCCGAGGAATCTGAAGAAACAAGAAGAATGTGAGCGGGATGAGAGCCACTCTCAATGGAAAAGACCTGATGAACCATAGGTAGGACCAAATTGACCGATTCCATGACCAATGGTTGGTTGGGAATGGATTCCTGAATTTCAATTTCTGAGGGTGTGGGATCGACCATGGATGGCTCTCAATCGATGGTTGAATCAACTAGCGGAGGACTCAAAGAAAGTTTTTGGTAACCAAATGGAAGGCAAGGTGCAGAAATAGTAGGGTTTTCCAACACTCTCATGGCTTCATCCATGTATGGACAAAGGTGAATGGGATGATGCCCTTCACAAAAATTACAGAGATTCGTAATCTTACCTTGTTTCTTACGAGTCTTATCATTATTAGTCGAATATGTGCCACCAATATGACTTCTAGAAGCCAAAGGCAATGACGGACAACCGTTATACCATGCTTTAAGCACCTTGGGAATACTAGGGTAGTCTCGAAGAAGATTTTCACCTTTGCACAACATGCAAGGGAATTTAACTTTGCGTGGAAGGTTGGATGGCTTTTCAATGGAAGGTGTCTTAGGAGCAATAGCTGCAGCATTAGCCTCTTGCTTATCTGACTTCTTCTTCTTCATTGTCTTCTTTTTCTTCTTAGCCACCGGGTTACTAGAATCCAGACTTCACTAGGAGAAGTAGAAGAGGAGGATGAAGAAACAGATGAAGAAGGGGAGAGGTCCACCTTAGAATGAACATGATTTTGCTCAGGTGGAAGGGGTGGTTGTATAGTGGGCGGAACACTTAATACCACAGAGGTCGAAAATAACAAAATAGGCAACCCAATAGTTAGCCCAGGAAGGGATAATGTTTCCATATAAGGAGCACCAACATTACCAAAAGTAGGAAAAAGAAAAGGATTCCCTTCGGAGGGGATTCCTTGGTTGGTAAACTCTAGAAATGTTTCCATTGAAAAAAACTATAAAACCGAACACTAAGGAAGATAAATTTAACCAAGAATATTTCGTGGGCAGTTAATTTTTTAAGACATTGAAATAAAAATCTGTTGTTTCATATTTCAAGAGTCAAGAAAGAGGCAAAAGATCACTCTATCACTTTCAGGTTTAAATGAGCGTGAAAGGACAAGCACTCAATGATATTTTCACTTTTTAGTGTCATGAAAATATCAAAATGACTACTCAGGTAATCTAAGAAAGAGGGTGTACAAGTTTCCGTGAACTGCCATATACACCTTGGTGATCAAATGAAAGAGAAATGACCAAGGACTTAACGTACATGCAGGTAGTCTCCCCGAATTCTGTGTTTGGTGTATCACGGTTACAGAGCGGCAGACTCGGCTTCCTATGGATAAAGGATTTGAACCTAATGGTGTCTCCCTTTATATACTCGACGGTACGGGGAGAAAAAGTCTGTGCTAGCGCTGTCTAAAGCCAGAAGGTGAACGACAACTACTAGGTTTTAAGACGTCGGAACATGTCTCTAGCCTAGACCACTAAAATGTTCGCGTTAGGTTCCAATGTTTCCTTAGGTTAATTGAATTGATTTTATAAATGATCTTGAATTAGTGTTTCAATTTCAAGGCCTTACCAAATTTTGATCCCAAATTTCCTAAATGCAAACTATATGCAAATGAACACCATTTTCCTTTCAATGAATGCTAATTAAGAGAAGGATAGAGATCTTTCAAACAATAGCAATAAATGAAATTACATGAAGAAATCAACTAATGCATCTAATGCAATCAAGCAAAAAACGAAAAACTCTTTCCTAGTTATCAAGCACTAGTTATGCAAAAGAACTTTTATTTTTCATGCAAATGAAAGAATGCAATTTTTTGATTTTTTTCAATGAAATGAAGCACACAATGCACTAATTACACAAAAAAATAAAACAAGCACTAGTTCGAGGTTTGTGAATGTAAAGAGTTAAACTGAAAGATTCGATGAAAACAACGCAAACACAAAAACGAACTCGAACCAATGAAGCACTCTTACAAACAAAGAGAAAGCTTTCGAAACGATCCAAACAAGCAATGTGATCTATGCTCAGAATGGTGAGAAGAAGAACGAAACAAAGCTCGAAATGATCATTCACCCAAGCAAATGTTCAAAGTACCAAGAAAGACTTCAACGCAATTGATCAAAGGATGAGACTGACAACAATCAAAAGACTTGACTTCCAATCAAAAGGGTAAATGAGCTTAAAACACTCAGAAAACCTAAAGCCATAAACTGCACTGATAAGAAAATGGATGAAAAACTGAGAAGAGAAAGTTTATGACTGTCAAAACAATCCCAAGAAAACAATTTCAAATCAAAAAACCACTTAGAGCCAAGAAGAACTAACCAAAAACTTCAAAAGATAGGTTAAACCAAAACCTGCAAGATTCGACGCAACTGTAAGGCGGTAATCCACGCCAAACAGGGGTTGGTGCTACTGCAACAAAAGCAACATGCACCAATCCGTGCAACTGTTCAATCAAAAAATGCGCCAAGTCAGATACCTATGGGGGAATGGGAAAAGCAATGAACAGAGGTAAATCTTAACTCTCTGGAGCTAAACAAGAAGACTATAATCAATCAAAGAAGCCAGAAGAGACAGACAATCATGAAAATGACCGAAGTCGACTTGACAAGGGCAAAAATACAAACTCACACTAATCCCTAGTGGAGTCACCAATTTTTAATGTAGGTAAATCCTCTTTGTGGACAGAGATGATCCCTCTAGCCCTAGAGTGCGTCTAGTAACAAAAAGACAAGCTAGAGTGTAGTTTCCTAATTAATGAATGAAATAGACGAGGCAGATCAACCTATCTGGAGTCCAACGTTGTTGTCGTGGCTGTTGTAGTGGTGGCCTCTCAATTCCTATCTTGGCGGGTCATGATCCTTCGCAGCGATGCTTGGATACCTGCACTAAGATCAAAAAACAAGATGTAATATTCCCAATTAGTACCAAGCTAATGGGAATATTCCATTTTGTTTTATTTTTCTGTTTGATGAATAAATGTGTAAAGGAGGATCAATAAAACTCCTAAACAGTAAATATATCAATGTCACATGTGAACAAGGCTAAATTTGGGTTATTTACATAAGCACCCTTAGGTGTGAAAGGGGTTGAACCTTTTGACTGGGTCAACCATTATCAAATCAGCAATGTTGTCTTGTAGGAGTGGCCATCAATGAGGGACAAAGCAGTTTTAGTTGGAGGTGGCTCATGTGAAAGGAGTTATCTTATTGAATGTGGTTTAGGGTTTGTAAGCTCTCAACTTATAAAAGGAAGAGGATGGAAGCATGGAAAAGGTTGTTGAATGATATCATATTTCTGAAGTATTGTCTATTTAGGCATACAAGCTTTCTTTGGTTGTTTAGCCTAGATTTCAAATGTTGTTTAGCATTGAGTGTTCATGATCGGGAATCCTACCCCTTTCCTTGAGTAGCTCTTGAAAGAGTATCGTGTTTCTTGTCCACTATCAGGAATTTGGCCAAGCTCTTCTTCCAACTACAACGCAGATCCTATTGAGGTTTTTGTTGTCTTTGTAAGTTGCAGCAAGTGGAGGCTAGATCTACTCAGATCTAGGCCAATCTAGTGCCTCTTTTCAGTGGGGAAGGCTTCTATCCCATTGGCAAGAGAGTATTGGATCATTGGCGCTACATTTTTAGATCTTGGCATCAGGCCAAACTTGTTCTAGAGCCTACAGCATAGTCTTGCTTCCAGAACTGCATTATTTGTGTGGGTACTATTGCAGGGTCATTTGGCACAATTTTTGGAGGAGTGGTTTTCATGTGTTGGGGGTTTTCCCTTCACATTTGAGATTCAATTGTAGGGGATCATTCTATTGCATATATCAGATCGGATTTGAATGTTCATATATTTCTGAATATTTCTGCAAATCTACAGCTTTTTCTGTAGCATTAGATCTCAAACCTACTCCTTGTACTTCATGTTTTGCTAAAAATCCTAAGGGAGATTTGAAGAAGAGCCTATATAGTGTACAGATCTGATATAGATCTAACTTTTCATACATAGATCTACTCTAGGTCTGAAATGTAATCTACAGAAGTTGCAGCCAATAAAAATAACGCTGTCAAGCTCTTTTCAGTCTTAATACATGGTTGTAGCACCTCTTTTTGAGGATTTTCTTCCATAAAAGTCTTATATTTCCTGTTGTACATCTCATGGGTTGTCTTATGCATATATTTTTCTAATGTAAATGTAAATAAAGAGCCTCCATATTGGCCTCCTTCTCTTACTTGGTTGATCTGCGTTATTTCTCTACATTATTGTTTAATATTGTTGCAGTCCCTATTCTGGTATATTACACAAGAGCATCATACGAAACAAAAATCTCATCCATAACTACTAACCAGTCAAGGAGGGTTAATCACATTGCATCAAATAAAATACATCAACGTAAAATGGGAAATAGACAATAGTCATCCATATGTATTGATAGAAGAAAGAGTTACAACCAAGCCTTGATGTCGCAGCCTCCTTTAGCGGGGTTCAGTCAAAGCGCGTCTCAATGAATGTGACGGAATTCAAACATGATAAAGACTCAAGCCTAAGCTCTCTCAATAAGGGTATCTTACGTTCTATCTTTCTCTAGCAAAGTGAATAGAAATATCTTCAGCATTTCTACAACAATATGTTCCATTCAGCTAGCACATCAATGGTAGATGGCTATATTTATAGAGAGAGAGGAGGAGGATGGGATCCCTACTATGGTGGAAGGGAGGCCTTATCCCTTGGGAGGTTTCCCCAAAAGGTGGAACAAGAGGCCAAAGGAGGAAGGCCATGGTTATTCAGTCGAACCACTCCCTATGGCTTGCCCATGAAGTTGTTATGATGGAAACTTCACCTCTATTTTTAAAAAACTTTCCATAAATAGTTTGGCATAGGAAACTAACTGAGACAGAGCACCAGCTAGCCTAGGGCCTAGTGTTAATCTTCCTCATTGGCGTGAGGGCATAACAAGCTACCAGTGCCAAGGCAAAAATAGGTGTTGTTGATGGTTTGTTTAGGAAATTTTCAATAGAAGGATTACTGTACTCATGGCAAGGGATGCAATGATGATCTTTACAAGGCATGACACTTTATTTTCGTCACAAAAATGAGCCTCCAATGTTTGAGATGGGGATTTCAAGGATAATGACAAACTTTTGTGTAACAGGAGGGATCCAATGAAATAGAGGATATGGGGAAAGGAGAGAGGGAGGGACACAATGAAATAAAGGAAATGGGTAAAGTAGAGAGGGAGAGTGAGGTGAAGGGATATTTGTGTGTGTGTGTGTGTGTGTGTGTGAAAGAGAGAGAGAGAGAGAGAGAATAATTTTGGTACTGAGGGAGGGAAGGAGGAAGAGAGGAATAGAGCAAGGGAGAAGCAAGATGGTTTAGAGATATGGGGAGTGATCAGAAAATTAAAGTATTTGTACTGTTGTTCAAAGTATTCATTTCCATTAAATTAAGTGTGTAAAGTGTTTATAAGGTCTTGCAAGTAAAACAAAGTGTTCTTGGTAATTGTTTATGAATTTAAGTGTGAGAGAATTTTCTTTAAATTTACTGTTTAATAACTTGAATCTGATATACACAGAATATTAATTTCACCATAAACACACAGCAACATGATGAGGCAGTTCACCCCTCCTGGGCTATGTCTGTCGGGTCCAAGGCTCCCAATGGACATGTCCTTGATATATTATGATGCTCAAATTGGTAATACAATGAGAAAAAGGTCTATACAGACCAAACCAGCTATGAAAATGAATTCAGAACATAGAAATCAATATAAATTGGCTTTTGTTTCACATCAAATGGTTAAGCATAGCCCAAAATAGCTCCAACTCCCTCTAGGCCCTAATGGCTCTCTAAGCTTTCATGAAGAAAAAGTGCCTAAATATCAACTTTGTTGGCTCTAAAACCTATTCCAATGGCTCTGGAATGCTCAGAATAGTTGAAAATGACTAAAATTTCGTCCAAAAAGGTTCAGTAACCTGAAATTTATGATCAAAACAGTATATGTCTAGTTTTGTTAAAAAACTCCTCTAATTTTGGATTAACTCCAGTTAACTTCACTAAGTTGGAAAATGTCGCCAAAAATGGAGGCGCGCTCCAGTTTAACAAGGCGGTTAATTCATAATTTAATGTAACTGTGACATTTGAGTGGTCCACATTAACCTTCAGTGGAATTGACGTTAACCCGAAATTATGGCTTTAAATGTTATATCGTGGCCACATGGACCTTCGAACCGCATGGTTACCGTTTGAAGACCGCCGAGGATAGGCCTTGGGTTCCAACCTTGAGGTTATATGAGCTGATTTCTAACATCATAGGCTAGTAAAAACTCCACTCCATATTTCTATCAACCGGTTCTGTTACATGGTGACACCAACGCGTTCGGGTCGGGTCGTCCCCCACCCGACCGACCCGACGCATTCATAAATTCGTTCACGAGTGACCTCCACCCGAGCTGCTATATGTAGTTGTGTTCACCTCCACCCATATCCTACACAAAATTTCATTCATGGTTGACCCGTGCCCGTGCGGGTCGGTTCGTGCCAAACTGACCCGATGCGTTCAGCTCGGGTCGGGGCTGCCCATGAAGTTTTTCAAACCAAAAAAATTTTGAATAGCAATTGTAACCCTTTGGCTTGGGGCCACGTGGCAACCTTTGGGCAATCAACATGGCACCCTCTGATAGGCCACCAAATTATCATTAAAAAATGAAATATTTGCCATAAAATATTTTCTGAAGATGACAATTTTTTTAAGTTCAAAGGTCTTGTTTTGAAGGTTATTGGGAAACTTAAAACTTGAATATCTTCCACATCTGAAATTGGATTTGAGTGTCCTTTCTAGAATCAGGATCGAAATGAAGAACACTATCCAGTCGATCAATTTATTACCAATTCTGAGAAATTTCAATTTTGAGCATTTTTTTCCTCTTGGACATGATCACCTGATCACACCTCCCCATTGGAAATCTTTTGGACTCCAAAAGCCTTCAATTACCTATTAAGAAGATGAGGGTACAGGTCCCTCACCTTTTCCACCTCAATCCACTTTTCCTTACTCATTTTGCTGCCTTTAAGACCAACCCAAACATAATCAACATTTTCCCTCCTCGAATTTTGTGTCCTTCTGTCAAGGATAGCATCCTCTTTCAACTCATCCAAAAATTCTGGCGAGAAATCCTTTATGGATGGCAGCTAAATGTCACTTTCATAATCAACAATTAAAGGAGGTTCATACAAACGTAAATTTTCCGCATTCACAACGGAATACATTTTCATATATGAAGGAAAATCTAGTTGAAAAGCATTATTTCCAACTTGTTTAAGGATCTTGAATGGACCATAATGAATAGGCTTCATCTTTTTACCTTCTCCTTTCATTCTTTCCTTACTAATATGTAGCCATACCTCATCCCCTTCTTGAAAATTATGATCAACTATGTGCTTATCATGCCTCTCCTTGTACTTGCCTTGACGTTTTTCAAGTTGTTATTGAACTTGCTGATGTATGAGCTGAATTATTTCAATGAACATGCAAGCTTTGTCAATTTCACTATGCCCATCAATGGCCACATCCTTTTGAAGAATGAAATCTAAAGGTGACTTAGGCAAATACCCAAAGCAAGCTTCAAAAGGTGAAGTATTTGTAGAAGAGTGCTTGGCCTCGTTTTAAGCATGTTGAATGTAATGCAAGTGCTCATCCCAAAGCTTGGGATGCTTGCTGCAATAACCTCTCAAAAGATGTACAATGGTTCTGTTCACTACCTCTATTTGTCCATCTGTTTGTGGATGGAAAGCAGTACTCTTATTCAACTTGGTGTCCATCATCTTCCATAGATTAGACCAAAAATTCCCAATAAATCTAGAATCCCTGTCACTAACAATAGAAGTAGGCAAGCCATAATGAACCCATACATGTTGAAAATACAAATCAGAATTTTGTTCAACAATTATAGATTTCTTACATGGCATAAGAATACACATCTTTCTGAATTGATCAACTACTACATAAAGATAATCATGATGCTTTCTAGATAATGGTAGACCTCCAATAAAATTCATAGAAACACTTTCTCATGGTCTAGTAGGTACCAACAATGGCATATATAAACCAAGCTTCCTATTGCTAGGTTTTCTTGTAGCACATAATGAACAACCTCTAATGAAACATGAAACACTATCTACCATGCGAGGCCAATAACAATACCTCTGTAAATGTGCCACCATTTTTCTTACCTCGAAATTTCCAGCAATAAGAGAAGAATGAGCTTCTCTCATGATGCTTAGTCTCTCCCCCTATGGTATACATAACTTGCCCATATGAAACTGCAAATTATTATGCAAGTGATAATCATTCTCCTCAACAGGATTCCCTTCACTCAAGTTAGCATACACATCCTTAAAATCAACATCTGATGCATACTGTTCTACGTAGCTCTCATGTACAATAGAATTATTCTTAAGTAAAGTACTAGCACTAATAATAGGCCTCCAAAAAATATCAACAAAATTATTGTAAATACCTTTATTGTACCTTATTACCAAGTGAAATTGTTGTAGGAAACCCATCCATCTGAAATGTCGTGACTGTTGTAATTTACTTTGCGACTGCAAGTACTATAAAGGCTGATGGTCAGTATGAACAATTGTTTCTTTTCCCATCAAATAGTGTTTCCAATTTTTGACACTTTTTACCAACTCATAGTGTTTCGAAATATGCACTTTCTTGAGACTTGTAAGTTTGCATCCTTGCATATCCACCCAAGTGGATAAGGCTTTGGATGTGGAATGGTCTCAATTTTAAGTTTTTTGACCAAGTCTTTTGATACAAGATTTGCTTGTGACCCACTGTCAAACAGTGTGTCAATTTTTTGTATGTTTTGAGACTACCCTCACATGGAACAATTCAATTCTTTCTTCCTCATTTGGAGCTTGTACATGACAGTTTGAAGTACTAGTGCTTGACTTAGTTTCAGTTTCCTTTCATTTCATACTTTTCAAACCCATGGCTGCAATTTTGGTTTCTTCACCTAAATCTTGTGGTGTAGTTGTAGTAGCTGCAGTTTTCTTCTTTCCTTTGTTTTTGTTAAACTAAGTTCTTTTTTCAGGATGCAATTTCCAACATTTTTTCTCTTCATGGCCTTCTCTTGAACAATGTTTACATATTACTTTTTCACCCTCTTGTTTGATAGATGCATTCTTTTTCCCTTTTCCCTTAAAGGTTTTATCTTTGTTCTTCCCTTTAAAAGGCTTGTTTCTACCCTCATCAAAAGTGTTTTCCCTCTAGCCTCTAAATGTGTAGCTTGTACACAAACTTCGTCTAGACTACTAGGATTGAACATAAGGATATTATGTTTAAGGTAGCTGTGCAAACCACCTATATATTTTAGCAAAGTATCTTGACTTTGTAAGTCTACCCCAAATATGAGTGCTTTTCTCCTAAACTCTTGGGTGTAGTCTTGTACATTTTGTCCCTTAACCTATCTAAATTGTTGCCAATTCATGATAGCCTTTTGTAAATGAGCTAATGGAAAAAATTGTTTTTTAATTGTAGTAATAAATTCAGCCCATGATAAAGTGATATTACCATGTTTTTTAATTTCCTCCTTGTTCTTGGCTTCCCACCATACCAATGCTGCTCCATCCATTCTCAACTAGGCTAACTGTATCTTGGTCTCGTCATCATGAAGGTTTTGTATCCTTAAGTAAACTTCCAATTATCTAATCCAATTGTCAAGTTTCTCTGCATTGAATTCACTGTTAAACATAGGCAATTCAAATTTGACATCAAGCATTAAAAATGGACTTTTACCAATGGTTTTAGACTTGTGAGATTGATTCATCGAAGTCAAGGATGACGATCTAGAGGAAGAGGATGAAGATGAGGATGGTGGATCACCATTTCCTCCATGTCCTTTCTTTGACTTGTCATCAATTTTCTTTCCTCCTAAAGAACCATCTCATTCTTTCTTGTTTTTAGACCCTTCTCCAACAAATCTATCATTCCTTTCTTGGTAGAGTATCCTCACCATCTTAGTCATATCCAAAAAAGCTTTATGAAATACCCATTCTTCTTCCTTCGGATCCATATCTTTTGGAGCTTCTCCCTCTCTTGAAGACATGCTTGAAGTTTCTTCTATGGTTCTTGGAGGTGGTTCTCTTACCCATCTTGGTTTTGGATTAGTTTGTGCACTAACCAAATTTCCTTCACCTCTCTTGAGTTTAAGCCTAGTGAGCATCAAAACTTGCAAAGAATCAACTATATATTTGCACAAAATTAATGATGAGTAAAACTCTAGCTTCTAAGGCTCTAATCCTTAGCTCTGATACCAAATGATCTGAAAATGAAACTATTTGTAATGTTGTTCAAAGTATTCATTTCCATTAAATTAAGTGTGCAAAGTGTTTATAAGGTCTTGCAAGTAAAAAAAAGTGTTCTTGGTAACTGTTTATGAATTTAAGTGTGAGGGATTATTGTTTAAATTTATTTTTTAGAACTTGAATCTGATATACACAGTAGAATAATTTCACCATAAACGCACAACAACATGATGAGATAGTTCACCCCTCCTGGGCTACATCTGTCGGGTCCAAGGATCCCAATGGGCATGTCCTTGATATATTATGATGCTCAAATTGGTAATACAGTGATAAAAATGCCTAAACATACCAAACCAGCTGTGAAAATGAATTCAAAACATAGAAATCAATATAAATTGGCTTTTGTTTCACCTCAAATGGTTAAGCATAGCCCAAAACAGATCCAACTCCCTCTAGGCCCTAATGGCTCTCTAAGCTTTCCTGAAGAAAAAGTGCCTGAATATAAAAAAATTTGGCTCTACAACCTATTCCAATGTCTCTGGAATGCTCATAATAGTCGAAAATGACTAAAATGTCATCCAAAAAGGTTCAGTAACCTGAAAGTTATGATCAAAACACTATTTGTCCAGTTTTGCTAAACAAACTCCTCTAATTTTGGAATAACTCCAATTAGCTGCACTAAGTTGGCAAATACCGCCAAAAATGGAGGCATGCTTTAGTTTAACTGGGTGGTTAAGTCGGCATTTAATCTAACGGTGACATGTGAGTGGTCTGCATTAACCATCGGCGGAATTGACATTAACCCTAAATTGTGGCTTTAAATGTTATATTGTGGCCACCTGGACCTCTGAACCACACGGTTACTGTTTGAAGACCCCTGAGGATAGGCCTTGGGTTCCGACCTTGAGGTCATATGATCTGAGGGCTAACATCATGGGCTAGTCAAAACTCTGCTCCATATTTCTGTCGACCGGTTTCGTTACATGGTGACCCAAATGCGTTCGAGTCGGGTCATCCTCCGCCCGACCGACCCGACGCATTCAGAACTTCATTCACGGGTGACCTCCGCCTGATCTGCTGCACGTAGCTATTTTCACCTCCACCCATATTCTGCATGAAAGTTCATTCACAGGTGACCTGTGCCCGTGCAGGTCGGGTCGTGCTTGACTAACCCGATGCGTTCAGCTCGGGTTGGGGCTGACCATGAAGTTTTTCAAACAAAAAAAAATTTGAACAACAATTGTAACCCTTTGGCCTAGGGCCACGTGGAAGCCTCTAGGTAGGCCACGTGGCACCCTATAATAGGACACTAAATTATCATTAAAAAATGAAATATCTGCCATAAAATATTTTCTGAAGATGACAATTTTTTTAAGTTCAAAGGTCCTGTTTTGAAGGTTATTGGGAAAATTAAAACTTGAATATCTTCCACATCCGACATTGGATTTTAGTGTCATTCACAGCATCAGGATCGCAATGAAAAACACTATCCGGTTGATCAATTTATTACCAATTCTCAGCAGTTTCAATTTTGAGCATTTTTTTCCTCTTGGACATGATCACCTGATGAGGGAGAGAGTAGGGGGAAGGTAGAGAAAGAGAGAGGGGGTGATATAAATTTAGAGGTAATATAGATAGAGGTTATAGAGAGGAGGATGAATAATGACAGGAGAAGAGCACGAGATATTGATGAAGAAAGAGAGAGGAAGATTGGAGGAGAGGGGTAGAGTGGGGGAAAGAGGGGGAGAGACTAAGTGAGTATGAGAGAGAGAGAGAGAGAGAGAGAGAGAGAGAGAGAGAGAGAGAGACAGGTAGACATGGTGAGAAAGAGTGAGATGGATGGAGGGAGGGATAGAGTGAGAGAGATGAAATGGAAAGAGAGTGGGGGAGAGAGACGTGAGAGAAGATGGAAAAAGATATAGAGAGAGTGAAAAAAATAGGGAAAAATAAGCATTCACACACACAAACATAAAGAGAGAGATATTGTGGATAGGGAGTGAGTGGCATAGAAGTGGAGAGACAAGTGAGAGTGAGGAGGGGTGTGGGAAAGATAAAGAGCAAGGGAGAGGAGGGGAAGGGGGGGATTAGAGAGAGATATAGGGAGTGAGAGTAGGGGGAGAGAGGGAGGGAGAGAAGCATAGGGGGAGATGGAGAAAGATAGAAAGGTGAATAGGGAAAGGGGGGGTATTAGGGAAGGGAGAGACATCGAGAGTTGGGGAGAAAGTGAGGAAAAGGGAGAGAGGGGGAAAGAGTGATGCAATGTGCATAAGAGAGAGGGGGGAGGAATATTTAGAGAGAAAAGGGGAGAGGAAAAAGGAGAGAGACATAGCTTTATAGTGGTTGTTGTGAAGGAGAGATTGGGCGAGGTAGAGAAGGATAAAGAAAGAGACAAAGGGAGAGGGAGGAATTTGGATAGAGATAGAGGGGGGAAGGTGAATGTGTGTGTGTGTGAGTCATACAGAGAGAGATAGAGATAGAGAGAGATGGGGGATATGGAGTGAAGGGGAGAGACATGTAGATATTTGTGTATGTGTGTGTGAGAGAGAAACAAATGTGGGGATAGATGGAGAGACATGAATAAAGAGGATGGGATAGAGACAAGGAGATAGATATGGAGGTAGGGATAGAGGGGGGGGAGTGAGATAGAGGGGGTGGTGTGGGAGAGTGAGATATGATGGGAGGGAGAGAGAGAGAGAGGTATAAAGTGAGGGGGTAGAGAGAGAGGTGAAGAGGGAATGGGGGTATAGTATGGTAGGGAGAGGGAGGGAGAGTGGGGGGATGGGAAGAGAGGGAGAGAGAGAGGAAGAGGGAGAGAGGGGAAAGTCAGTGAGAATGCAATATAGATAGACAGGGAGCGAGAGTGGCGAGAGATAAAGGAAACTCTCTCTCCCCCATCTCTCTCTCCCCCCCCCCCCCTCTCTCTCTCTCTCTCTCTAGTTCTATCTCTATTTCCCTCCCTCTCTCCTTTTCTCTCTCTCCCTTTCTCTCCCCCTGCCTCTCTCTATATCTCTCCATATATATAATTGTATCTATCTTTTTTTCTCTTATTCTCGGTTGTCTCTATATATACAATTGAAATTTATTTATTTTAAGTAATTTTTACTGTGTAAAAGGAATCAACTTGATGTTTTCTTTTAGAATCAATTTAATTAATCATATATTTGATCTTGAACACAAAAATGATAGCAATCTATAGAGAAAATCGATCTAACTTTCTATAAACCTAACCTCCTTATTCCTTTACAATATTCTCTCTTCCCAACTCATCCTAGGCTTACTCAAAACCATCGATCACTTACTAGTTTTAATTACTCAAAACCGTTGATCACTTACTAATTTTAATTACAATTATGGTTTCCAAATAGAAACATAATTAACATATCAATCCTAAAGTAATGATGCCAAAATAGAATCAATAGATAAGCTAAATCATATTGCATGATAATAGTGCATAATTAAAGTAATGGTTTTAATTCTTTTAAAGTTCAAGTTCAATGTTAGGTCCCTATATTACTAGTATAGTCGCTTATTGTTATTAGTGTAACCCCCTTATTGTTATTATTGTACCCTTGTAACCCCCATTTTGTTATTATTGTGCCCTTAAATTATTATTGTTAGGTCGGCTAGGATTACATTGTGGCCCACTAAGATTACATTATGGCCACATGGACTCCTATATATAGAAAGGAGGTTTTGTAAATTGTATCATCCAAGAATTGTTCATTTATGTAATGTATTGGAGGTTGCCCCTTGGAAGTGGCTTATTTCTAAGGCGTTGATATCTCTTTTCTTCTATTTTTGGAGCTAGTTACACAACATTTGGTATCCGAGCTTTGGATTATAGGGTTTCGATGCTCCAAACAGGTCATTGTGGCATTTTCGCTATAACGTTTTTTCTACAAAGTTTCAGAAGCTGAAATTTTTAGGGTACGAAGCCAAAATCCTGAGGAACATCGTCAAAAAATTTCAGAGCTTGGTTCACAATATTTTTGGAGATATTTAGGGTGCGAAGCCAAAATCCTAAGGAAAATCATGAAAATATGTTAGAGCTTGGTTCACAATATTTTCAGAGATATGATCTGTGGAAGGTAGTGCTTTTTCAAGCTCCTGAATTTCATCTCAAAGAGGTGATCGTGGAAACATCTTCATAACTCTCTCTCTGAGCATCAGATTGGAGTGCTGTAAAAATTGGTCACAAGTACACGGACTGTAGTTTCTTGAATATCAATTTCAGAACCAAAGGATGAAACAGTGACACGTGGAAATTCTTATAAGTTCTCTCTACTGAACCAGTCCATAATTAGGTCATTGTGGGAGATTGGACAACTTTATCTTGGAGAATCCAAATCAGGTCAGACCTGTGGCATTCGAAAGATAATTCATAGGGATACGTTGGTACCAAAATTCAAATATTGAAGTGCTACAATCACAGAGATAATCCAATTTCAATATCGAGCTCCTTAAAAGAAAGAAAAAGGTGTGTATTTTTTTTCGAATTGCATAAGTCTTGTTTGAATAATTAATTTGAATTGATTCCAAGGGCATATTGTAGAATAGAAATCAGTATTAGGTTCTAAAATATGCCCCGTAAAAATAATTCAACACCCATTAAGCCTTCAGAAGGCTCTACTATGACTCATGACGATGAAGAATTGCAACATGATCTATCAAAATTACAAGAACAAGTGCAACAAATTTCACTCTCGCAAAGAGCAACAAAAAATGAAATGGAAGTTTTGAAGAATGTCATGGAAGTGAAGATGGACGGTTTGAAGAAAGGTGTGGAAGCTAAGGTGCATGGCGTGGAAGCTAAGATGGAAGTCATGGAAGCTGGCATGGAAGCTAAGATCGATGACATGAAAGACAACATGGAAAACATGAAGAATGATCTAAAAGCAGACATCGAAGGTTTGAAAAAGTTGATACAAGAAATGTTTCCTAATGGTGAAAATATAGTAGAAGAACCTCATGATGAGAAAAAAAAAATGTTAATCGTGATTTCATAAACTCTAATGTTGGCGGGAAGAACCACCATATTCCAAAAATGGATATGAGGAAGTTTGATGGAAAGGATCCTGTAACATGGATACTACAGATGTAGCAATATTTTGATCTCCATAACATGCAAAACACACAAAAGGTACGCATTGCAACTTTACATTTAGAACAAAATACATTTGTATGGTATCAATGGCTTTTCTCTCGTAAAAAAATTTTCACTTGGTCAATTTTTATGGAGGAAATGATAGCACATTATGAGGATACAAAGAGCAACACCTTCTTTAGCCAATTGATAAATCTCAAATAAAAGGGTTTAGTGGGGCAGCACATTGAGGACTTCCAAAAATTGAATATAAGGGTAATTGATACTCCAGAGGAACACAAGATCGATATCTTCATAGGCACTTTAAAGGATAACATCCAACATGAAGTACGTGTTTTGGAACCGAATTCATTGGAGAAGGCATTCAAGTTGGCAAGAAAAGTTGAATGTAAAATAATGGCGACAAGGAAGCCTACCATTCAATTCTATAAAGAAGGAAGTGTTGCTACGCCTAGATTTCCACAACCTACAAGGTTGACACCACAAAAATTGGAAGAAAAAAGAGCAAAAGGGCTTTGCTACAGTTGTGATAGAAAATACACTAAAGGTCATAAGTGTGCTGAGAAGAAATTATTTTACATCGATTGTGAAGAGGAAGAAGAAAATGAACAAGAAGAGGATATACACCAGGAACCAACCCTAGAAGAGGAAGAAATGAATCCGACCATATCGTGTAATGCACCGGCAGGAATTACCACTCCTCAAACTCTCAAGATAGAAGGACAAATCAAGAAGAAAAAGGTAATAGTGTTGATTGATTCAGGTAGCACCCATAATTTTATTCATTGTAAGGTAGCCAAGGAATTAAATTGTTTCCTATACCCAGCACCAGAATGTCAAGTGATGGTTGCAAATGGAGGAACTATAAATTGCTCTGGAAAATGCAATAATATCAAGCTAACCATGGGGGAATATGTGTTGACTAGTCCAATTCTTTCCATTCTTATGGGAGGTGCTGATGTTGTACTAGGAGTACAATGGTTACAATCTTTGGGGACGGTAGCTTTTAATTTTCAAGAACTTTTCTTGAAATTTTTTTCAGAAGGAAAGGAAGTCGAATTACGGGGTATTGCGGGGAAGCCAGGAAGGATAATAAGCTCTAATGTCATGACAAGGCTTCTAAAGAAAGAACAGCGAGGCGTAATTGCACAATTATGCTCACTAGAAGTTCCAACATCAAAATCATCTATTTCTGCAGATCTCCAACAAGTCTTGGGCAATCATTCCAAGGTGTTTGAAACTCCCAAAGGACTCCCACCTATTCGTGATCATGATCATGCTATTCATTTGATTCCAGGAAGTGTTCCTCCAAACATCGGGCCTTATAGATATCCTTACGTCCAAAAGAGTAAAATTCAACGTATGATTGCAGAAATGTTAGAGGCGGGTATAATTCAACCTAGTCAAAGATCTTTCTCTACTCCTGTAGTATTGGTACACAAGAAGGATGGATCATGGTGAATGTGTCCGGATTATAGGGAGCTCAATAAGCTCACCATTAAAGATAAATTTCCCATTCCTGTGATTAATGAATTATTGGATGAATTACATGGACCAATTTATTTTACCAAGTTGGATCTTCGTTCAAGATATCATCAAGTTAGAATGAAGACTGAAGATATTCCAAAAACAACATTTCGAACTCATGAGGTTCATTATGAATTTTTTTTCATGCCTTTTGGCCTTACCAATGCACCTTCTACATTTCAAGGGTTGATGAATTCCATTTTCAAACCCTTCCTTAGAAAATTTGTGCTAGTATTTTTTGATGATATACTAATCTATAGCAGGTCTTGGAAGGATCATGTTGAACATATTGACAGGGTGCTCAAACTATTGCAGGAGAAACAATTATATGAAAAAACATCCAAATGTTTCTTTGGAGTACAAGAGGTGGAATATCTGGGTCATATTGTATCTCACTAGGGTGTTAAAGTAGACCCTAACAAAATTAAAGCCATTAAGGAATGGAAAGTTCCCACAACCATAAAGCAGTTGCGAGGATTTCTCGGGTTAACAGGGTATTATCGCAAGTTTGTTAAGAATTATGGGAGAATAGCAGCAACTCTAACAACATTATTGAAGAAAGATGCATTTTCATGGACTCCTGAAGCAACTAAGGCCTTTGAACATCTTAAAGAGGCAATGTGCCTAGCACCGGTCTTAGCTACGCCAGACTTCACAAAACCTTTATTGTGGAATGTGATGCCTCAGGAAATGGAATTGGTGCAGTTTTAATGCAGGAAGGAAGACCCATTGCTTTTGAAAGTCGTCCAATCAAAGGAAATTATTTACAGAAACCTATTTATGAGAAGGAAATGTTAGCAATACTGCATGCACTAAATAAATGGAGAACTTACCTAATGGGAATACACTTCAAGGTAAAAACTGATCATGATAGTTTTAAACACTTTTTGGAAGAAAGACTATCTTCAGAAGAGCAGCAAAAATGGGTCACAAATATTTTGTGTTATGACTTTGAAATAATCTACAAAAAAGGAAAGCTTAATGTTGTTGCACATGCACTCTCAAGAAAGAATGAAGAGGTGGAAGCATTGCTTTGTGCCATTTCTATTATCCAACCAGATTGGATAACCGAAGCAAGAGATGAATGGAAGAAGGAAAAAGATGTATGGATACGCATTCAAAAGTTGTAGCAAGATCCTAGTACATATGATGCGTTTAGTTGGAAAAATGATTCCTTATGGTACAAAGATCGCTTATATATTTGTAATAATTCCCAACTAAAACAAAATATTTTGCTGGAATTACACACTTCTCCTTTAGGAGAACACTCGGGATTTTTAAAAACTTACCACAAGGTGAAGAAAGAATTTTTTTGGGATGGCCTTAAATCTTATATTCAAAAGTTTGTGGCGGAATGTTTTGTTTTCCAGCAAAATAAAGTTGAGACAATTAAGATCCCGGGACTTCTACAACCCTTATCCATTCCAAGTCAATGCTGGGAGGAGATTTCAATGGATTTTATCACAGCTTTACCTAAGTCCGAAGGAAAGAGTGTCATCATGGTGGTAGTTGATAGACTTACCAAGTATGCACACTTTTGTGCATTATTTCTTCCATTTAAATCAAGTACAGTTGCTACTACATTTATGTATAGAATTCAAAAGCTACATGGAAGCCCAAGGGTTATTGTGAGTGATAAAGATCCCATTTTTACTGGAAATTTTGGGATGGAGTTATTTTCTTGTTTTGGTACTCAATTTTCTCATAGCTCATCTTATCATCCTCAATCTGATGGTCAAACTGAGATATTAAATAAATGTTTGGAAGGATATCTTCGTTGTTTTGTATCTGATAAACAAACACAATGGGTCAAGTGGTTACCTCTCGCTGAATGGTGGTATAACACTTCCTTCCATACTGCAGCAAAAATGACCCCATTTATGGCACTTTATGGATATCATCCACCATCCATCACATCATCTTTAAGGAAAATTCGAAGGTTCAAGCAGTGGAAGATCACATCGAGCATCAGCAAGAAGTTATCCAACTCTTAAAGGCTAACCTGAATTTGGCACAAAATCGAATGAAACAACAGGCAGATCGACATCGTAGCGAGAGAAGCTTTGATGTAGGAGATTGGGTATTTTTACGGCTACAACCATACAAACAAATGTCCCTCAAGCAAGCAAAGAAGGATAATAAATTATCGCCAAAGTACTATGGTCCTTACAAGGTGTTGCAAAAGATTGGTACTATGGCATACAAATTGGAGCTTCCTGCTTCTTCGCGAGTGCATCCAAATTTCCATGTTTCATGCTTAAAGAAGGTTATAGGTGAAAATCTTCCAGTTCAAACAATATTGCCAGAACTTGATGAGGAAGGAAAAATCATATTGGAACCTGAAGCGGTCACTGAAACAAGAACTCGACAGCTACGAAATCGATCAATTTCAGAGTATCTCATCAAGTGGAAGAACTTACCCACTGAAGATTCTACATGGGAGGATGATAATTTTATACAGAAGCACCCAGAGTTACTCAAGCATTGAGGACAACACTTTTTTGAAGGAGAGGGGCATGTTAGGTCCCTATATTACTAGTATAGTCCCTTATTGTTGTTAGTGTAACCCCCTTATTGTTATTATTGTACCCTTGTAACCCCCATTTTGTTATTTTTGTGCCCTTAAATTATTATTGTTAGGTTGGCTAGGATTACATTGTGGCCCACTAGGATTACATTATGGCCACATGGACTCCTATATATAGAAAGGAGGTTTTGTAAATTGTATCATCCAAGAATTGTTCATTTATGTTATGTATTAGAGGTTTCCCCCTCGAAGTGGCTTATTTCTAAGGGATTGATGTCTCTTTTCTTCTATTTTTGGAGCTGGTTACACAACATCAAATCCTTATAAAAATAAAATTTCTCACTCTCTTCTTAACTTGTATTATATCCTTACCCTTCACAACTTATATTCTATCCTTATGATTTCGTATGGACATATGATTGCTCCAACCATTTTTAAAAATATGTAGTTAGACTTTTAATATAACATGTGTGAAGGGAAAAAAATAATTGACCATTCATAAAATTTGGAATTATTTTCATTTTTGTTAGTCATTAGTACTTTTGCATGTTTGGATAACTAGATTCCTTGGCTGAGTTTTCTAGAAGATAATCTCAATCTGTCAATTTGTCATCTAGAAAACACCTCAAACAAATTTTTGTCTCCCTACCTTTCCTACATTCTATGATGAGAATACCTTTTAGTTTTCAAATCCTATCTCATTTTAGCAAAGTCTCCCTGTCTATAGTTGTCATAGCTTTGCTTCTTTTCTTTCATTTTCCCTTGTTTTCATGCATATTATTGCCCATCATTTGACAAATTTCCTGCCCCTCTCTCACTGATCATTCATTCATTATGATAACATGATCATACCTAAGGAAATATTCAGAATCTGTGACAAGGTCTGTAGGTCTAGGTGGTGGTGTTTAGGACAATTTTCCTTGACAAAGCTGTCCTAAGTCAAAAATCCCGTGTCTAGTACCAGTCAGCCGTAAATGTTTCCTATTCTGCAAAAAAACATACTGGTTTAGCCTTAGGTCATGCACCACTAACTGGTTACTTTTTTTTATTTTAGCAAAACTCAGAAATGTTCATTTCAGGAAAAGAGCAGAATTCTAAAAAGTTTCATGAATGAAAGAAGGTGGTCATTTCAAGCTTGATTTTATGACACACTTTTAAGTTGTGAGGAAATCAAAGATCATCTACCAAATACATCTCTGCAGGGGTGTATTCAATGATGACAGAGTGAAAATGGGAGAAAAAGAAAAAATTCAAACAAGTCTATCATGTTGAAGTATTTTTCCATCATGAATCAGATGAAGTGTAGTAAGTGAAAGAAAGCAAACATACAGGTTTCAAATCCAAAGGGTGCCTAGAGACAAAGTCACTCATCAAATAAAAATGAACACAAAGGATTAGGTAATGTCTATCTTTAGCACTCCATGACTAACTCCAAAGGCATCTTTTCATAATCTCTCCAAAAGGTGACCTAGCCCTGCAAATCACTCTTTTTTGGGCAAAAGAGACAGTCTTTGAGATAAAGAGCTTTAAAGAAAATTATCATCATAGTGAAGGTGTAAGAAGGAATGTTGCTTCTTATATCTTACCATGAACTTGGACTTTGAAAATCAGTCAAATACAAATTCACTGTGCCTTATGAGAGCACAATTGGGAAAAAGGAGTTACTTCAGGAATACACACAACAGAGGGCACAGTGTTGAGATGAGTGAAGTTTCATAGTTTGAAGGCCTCCTTCATCATAAGCAGAGGGCCAAAAAACATTTGTGGAAAGGACCTCTTTTAGATGATGAACATAACACAGCACAGTTTGTTTTAAAGTGTCTCCTTCAATGGCTAATAGAGGTAAAACACCAGGTTAATATTTTGTTTGAAATAGCTTCCTTCAGTGGTGAGCATAGATCAACTAAACACTCATATAGTGGGTCAAAGGGTCTTTTGCAACAATGAACAGAGAGTGAGTTAAAACTTTCGATAAAGGACTGGAAATTTCAATAACAAGCACAGCACAACACATTTTTTTTGACAAGTCTTCAATAAAAGCACAAAGTCACTTTTCAACACAAAAGCTAAAAGGAAAAAAAAAAGACTTTTTCAAGTTAATAAAAGGGGAAAAGGTGCTTTAAAAACCTCATAAGGCATAAAAGAGCTCAGGCAAATTTTTTGATGTCATTATGAAAATAGGAGAAGACAATTGTTAAGCACCCTTTGCATCTTTTGGTGCACGCGACGTGCCTAGAGACGCTCGCAGTGCGCCTGTAGCTACGTCTAGAAAGAATTAGCACTAGGCACGACGCACCTATAGCTGCACGCGATATGCCTGTGCAATCGCTCGGCACCCAGCCTGAACGCGACGCATTTCTCTGGGCCACCTCTGAACGGCCCACCGCCCACGCCCACTCCACACACAACACGCCTGCGTTTCAAGACCTCCAGAAATGCAAAATTTCAAATGAATGCATAAAAAAAAAATTCTAAGCTGCAAAGGGGTTTTTTAAGAGTCCTAGCTTCTTTCAACGTTCCTCTATATATCATATTGTTGTTCAAATACTATACACGATTTGTATAAGAATCACAAAGGGAAAGAGGAAAATTTCAGTTTGGAAAACTTGTGTGTTCAGTGGATAAAGAAAATGCAGATTTCAAAAAGAAAGAAGACCTACAGGATTCATCCATGCAAATTCAAAACACCAAGGAGGTCAGAAAATTATTCATCATGGAAAAATGACTATAAAGGTGCTAAACTACTACATCTAATATTTCATGTCAATTCAAAACAGTGTTTTCCTACTTCTCCCACACATCTGGGCACAGCTCTGAAAGACAGTTTTATGAGGTCAGGTACAACAGTCCTTCTGACAAAAAGACCTCCAGTAGTCTAGGAATCAAAATGAAAGGTAAAAAGGAACAACTACCTTTTTATCCTACTACATCCTAGAATCTGAAACATCAAAGGCACTATCAGCACTAGTGAAGCTACAATTACTGAAAAAAAAAAGTTACTCTTAAAACAAACACAACAGAAAGTTATGATTTTGAAACACATTTCTTCTCCATTTGTTTCACAGTAAAACTCTACAAGACCATCTCTCATAAGAAAATTAGACAAAAGGTAAAATCAGTTCTATTTGCAAGTGGCCTCCTTCATGACAAGTAGAGGGCCCATAGACAGCTTGTTCAAAAATCATTTTCCAATGGATAGACAGGGATAAAGACACTGTGATTTTAAAAAAAGGCCTCCTTTAATCATAAGAAGAGGGCCTACACAGTGGTTTTAAATGGCCTCGTTCTAAAGAGAAAAAGGGCACCTCACACAGTTGTTAAAGAAGCCTCTTTCATGACAAGTGAAGGGTAAACAAGTTAGAAGGGCCTCCTTCAAATAACATAAAGATGATAGTAGCCTAGAACAAAAGCAGCACAGTGATCATGAAGACAGTCCTCAAGAGAAAAGTGAGGAAAACAATGAAGATAGTGGCAACATGCAAAAAGAAGATGAAGGCAGTCCTGATGAATACAACCCACAACAAACTCAAAACAGTGGAAAAGACAGCCTATAGAGAAGCAATGAACACAGTGATAAGAGGTGAAGGTGGCAATCTACATGAAGAAGAAAAAAACAATGAGTATGAAAATAGCCCTCAAAGACATGAGCTTGCTGCCTCTCATAGGCAAGGGGCCATGAATCTTTCCTCAAAGGTGGCAAATCCTAAAATCACCAATTTTACAAAGAAGAAAACCATTCAAGCTATGACTAGTAATGTCACTAGAGCGCTCAAGAGTAGAGGCGAATTGCCCAAGCCAAGCACAAAACTACCCAAGGAGGCACCCAGTGAAAAAAGGGGAAAAGACATGTCTAGGCTTGGAATCTTTCCTTCAGCTTCCTTGCATGCTTCTAGAAACCCATAAAGGGTTTTCTCACCAAAATTGAGCAATTTTGGACATGATCTTGTTTTTTGCGATTTTTACGCCTAATTGCACATTTTTCTAGGCATTTCCATTTTTACTAGGAGCATTCTTAGCTCATGAAAGTTATTTTTTTGGATGTATTAAATTTGGCGGCATCTACTCACAAATTTTTGGATCAAAAGAAGGTGTTTTTGTCCCCCAAAGAGGCAAAAAACAGCCAAAATTCACCTTTCTACCTCAAATATCTGCAGGTGAGACCCTCCCAGGTTTTTTCACTCAGTGCACTTTTTAACAGACATCCAGGGATTATTTTTAGCAAACACAAGTATTTCCAGAAACTAGACATCCAGGGCTTTCCAACGCGCCATCACGGGCCTCGTTTCAACATTGGGAAGTCCCTCACAAATCCTCTTCAAAACAAACGTTTTTCTGCTGCTACACTCCTGTAGGATTTTACTGAAAAGACAGTTTTCTAAAGGTGGGCATCCAACTGTGTGTTAAGCTATTTTTAACTCCCTGTCAAAGATTAAAAGTCAATTTTCTTACTATTTTTAGCTTAAATAGATATTTTGTGAAGATATTTTGTGCCTTGGGCCTTGTGAGGCCTCAAGGACAAAATCAGATATTTGTATTAGGCCAATGAGCTTCTAGATGCTCTTGTGAGCTCATCTACTCATTTCCTATATAACTTATGAAGACTCATTGTAAATTGTTGGAGGTTTTAGAAGTAGAACTTGACATTTTGAAGAGAAAATACATGAATATGAGCTTTGAAGAAGAAACTTGTTTATGAAGTGGATGATTTGCTTACTTGTCTAGATGATGGAGAGGCTTTGTGTGCAGGATTCCATGGCTTGGTAAATGGTATTGTTTCTCTTATCTAGTATTTTTTCTTAGTTTCTCATATATGTTTTCATTCTTCTTGCTTGTTGTATTTCAATAAAGAATAAGTTTGAGATATGCCCATGGAGGCACCTCAAACTTCCTGATTCATTACAACATAAATGTTCTTCATCTTTCTTGGTTATGTCAAAGAATTATTAATTGCTCTTTGGTATCCTAAGAACTTGTTTTCAGTTTCATTAACAGTTATTATGTATGTTGTCTAGTATGATTCACGGTACGCCTTGCTTACTCATAGCTAATCAAAACTCCATTTCTGAAATCTCTCTTTGAATTATTGGTTGTTTAGTTAAGTCAAAGAGGTCTTGTTTCGATCTTTCCCTTTGTCCATGATTTGCAATCTTATTTCAAATTTCCCGATAGCTCAAGATATGATGTTTAGGAGTTCCCTCTTCGTAGTTTGAGTTGTTTGTTAATCTTATTTGTTTTCCCAAAATTCTTAAGATGATTTTCCCAAAGTTAGAGAGTCTTATACTTCTATGCATCACCTAATTGTTTATTTTTTGCATTTATTATTTTGAGTTTCATTCATAGTGATTAATGGTTAGCCCTACCACATGAATGCTTTTCTTTTAAACTATTTATGCCTAAAATCTCTTTGTCTTTGATAACTTGATGTTCATTTCACTTCACAAACCACCCAAAAGATCCATTGACTATACTAAATCAGCCCTGCCACACACCTTGTCTATTGTCTAGGCATCCTTGGCTTTCATTTGACCCCATAGCCCTGTTTATTTGATAACTTATCTTTCATTGATGCCTACTTAATCGGTTATCACCTCCAAACACAAAAATAAACAAACGTACTTAACAACTAGCATAAAATCAAATATACTAAGCGAACAAGCTCACATCCTTCACTTTCTAGAGAGAGCCCTCTCTGAGTCCAGGAAGGCTAGGTCCTAGGACTCCAAATCTTGGTCTGATGTTACCCTGTCATTTGGTTTACCAGTCTACAAAATCACGGGACACCAACATAATGGCAATCACAGTGGGACGTACTGAGTACATAATAGTCTAGAAAACTCTTGTAGACTCATTAGTCCTTCAAAATTAAAATCAGATAGGTAGCCTATAAATTCATTTAGGGTAAACTATTTTTGCTTCACCACCTTAGCTAAGTGATGAATTAGGTTTAGGGCACTCTTACAAACTAGGCTGCATATAAAAAACTCTGTAAAAAAACTCACAAAAACATCCTTAGATTGGTTTTTGTTAGTATTGATGGTGGACCATACACATATACCCTCAAAAAACGACTAAAAACATCCACCTGGCGACTCCACTAGCCTCCAGTAGGCCTATTACTCCACTAGTCCTTATAAGATCTCCTGGGAATGCATTAAGAAATTCCAATCATGCTGATGGTGGACAACAAAGTCCAAATCTTCCACTTGGCGACTCCACAACCCTCAATAGACCAAAAGACTCCACTGGTAGAGAACTCTAAACTGGTTGAAAAAACACGGTGACCCTTTTGATTAACAAATATCAATCCAAGGATACAAATGAGATATGTCCAATGAACAGAGATCATATTCCCTGGATTGCCTCAACAGTTTTTCCCTTTTCTTTGGTTTTGTCTTTGTTTTTATATTTCTTTGATTTCAACTCCGGATGAAGCTTCCAATAGTGATCTTCATCATGGCTTGTTTTTGAACAGTTCTTGAAAAATAATTTCCCTTTTTCATTTCTAGTGTTTTCAATCCTTTTTCTTCCTTTTATTTGAAAATCACTACCCTCATTCAGTGCATCAAAAGTGTTTTTCCCTCTAGCCTCTAAATGCGTAGCTTGTACACAAACTTCATCTAGACTAGTAGGATTAAACATAAGGATAGTATGTATAAGGTAATTATGCAAAACATCTATATACTTCAGCAAAGTATCTTGACTTTGTAAATCTACTCCTAACAATAGTGCTCTTCTCCTAAACTCTTGAGTGCATTCTTGAACACTTTGTCCTTTAAGTTGTCAAAAATTTTGCCAATTCATTATAGCCTTTTGTAGATGAGCAAGAGGATAAAATTGATTCTTAATTGCGGAAATAAATTCAAACCATGATAAATTAAGATTACCATGTTTTTGAACTTCCTCTTTGATCTTGGCTTCCCACCATACCAATGCTGCTCCTTCCATCCTTAATGAGGCTAGCTGAATTTTGGTGTCGTCATCATGAAGGTTTTGAATCCTTAAATAAACTTCCAATTGTCTAATCCAATTGTCTAGTTTCTCTACATTGACTTCACCGTTAAACATGGGCAATTCAAATTTGACATCAAGCTTTAGAAAATTATTTTTACCAGTGGTTTTCGACTTATGTGATTGATTTACCGAAGTCGAGGAAGACGATGACGAGGAAGAGGATGACGATGGAGATGGTGGATCGCCATTTCCTCCATTCCCTTTCTTTGATTGATCATTACCCTTCTTTCCTCCTGAGGAATCCTCTCCTTATTTTTGGTTTTTAGACCCTTCTCCAGCAATCCTATCATTTCTTTCTTGATAGAGGATCCTTACCATTTCAATCATATCCAAGAAAGCTTTCTGAAATACCCTTTCTTCTTCCTTGGGATCCATCTCTTCATGAGCTTCACCTTCTTTTGAAGACATGTTTGTAGCTGCTTCTAGGGCTCTTGGAGGTGGTTCTCTAACCCTTCTTGGTTTTGGATTATTTTGTGCACTAACCAAGTTTCCTTCACCTCTCTTGAGTTTTAACCTAGTCAGCATCAAAGCTTGCAAAAAAATGACTTAATCTTCGCACAAAACAAATGCTGAGTAAAAACTCTAGCTTCTATGGCTCTGCACCCAAGCTCTGATACCAACTGATCTAAAACCAGAATTACTTGAAAATGTGTGTAAGGTATCCATTTTCATTAACCTAAAGGTGAAACTTCTTAGATCTATTCCAGATATTGACTATAGGGTCATTTACTGGATATGTCACCTTTGATAAAAGGATGAGATCTAGAGGCTACCTAGACCTTTACAGACTCTATATTTAGAACTTGAAGAAGTTAACACTCATAATATAAAAATGAAATTGCTTGTATTTTCTATTCAAGGTATTCATTTCCATAAAATTATATGTGCAAACTATCATTCATATCTTACAATTGAAAAAAAGTGTTTTTGGAAAATTTCTGAGTCTTATGTGTGAAGGAGTGTTATTTATTTTTACTGTTTAACATATCAAATATGAAAAAAACAGCAAGATAAAGTCACATAATATAACACAGCAGTTGATAAGGCAGGTCACCCCTCCTGGGCTACATCTGTCGAGTCCAAGACCCCCAAATGGCCATGTCCTTGCTCTATTAGATGCTCAAATTGGTTATACAGTGACCAGAAAGCCTAAATAGGAAAAATAAGCTATGGGGATGAGTTCAGAACATAGAAAATAGTAAATATAGGCTTTTGTTTCACCTCTAATGGTTAACCATAGCCCAATACAGCTTCAACACTCCCTAGGCCCTGATGGCTCTTCAAGCTTCTCTACTGAAAAAGTACCTGAATATGAGCTCTATTGCCTTTACAACTGACACCATTGGATCTGGAATGCTCAAAATACCCGAAATCAAAAAAAATTATGTTCCAAAAGGTTCTCCTTATCAAACGTTATGACCTAAACAATATTTTTCCCAATCTGGCCTAAAACCACTCCACCAAAAGTGGAGCAACTCCAGATAAGCTCGACAAAATTAGCTATGATCGCTAAATTAGGTGGCACGCTCCAAATTTTTTTGGGCGGTTAACTTAGCATTAAATGTGGGCGGTTATGGTTGACACATGTCCGCACTCTCCGCAATTTGTCATAGTGGTTAACGTAACCACCGACGGTAATTCCTTAAACTGTGGCATTTAAATTTATTATATGGCCACATGCAAACCACCACATAACAGTTTTCTAAGCTGCCGGTGGAAGGCCTGGGTCACGGCTTGTGTTCATGTTATACAGGGGCTGGCCCTTAAGGGCTAGCCCACTTTCCGCCCAAACCGACCATTGTTAAACTTTAAATTAAGCCCGTCAAACGTATATGTTAAGAGCTACATGTAGACTGCCCGGTCGGGCCGCCCGGCTGGCAGCACCGAGACCCGGGTTTGAAACTTGGTGCTAACACAAAATTTTTCCACACAAATTTGTATATGGCTTGGGGCCACGTGGCTGCCTCCAGGCAAGCCACGTGGTGCCCTTTAATTGGCCACAAAAATCCGAGTCAAACTGCCATCGAACCCAAAGATGCCACTTGTCATAATATAATTGGTCCGAATGGAATATTCTGAGGAATATTCCAGGGAATATTTTGAGGTATATTCCAAGAATATTCCTTGGAATATTCTTATTTTTATTTTTCCAATTTTAAGGTCAAACTTGGTCAAACTCAGTTTTTGGAGTTTACTGAAAAATTCAAACCATAGTAACTTTCACATGCAAATTTGGATTTGAGTGTCATTCACGGCGTTAGGATCGTATCGCCGAGGCCTATCCGATTGTTCAGGTTCCAACCAATTTTGAGCAATTCCAATTTTGAGCATTTTTACAACTTAGGACATGATACCTAATCAGAAAATATGGTGACGGGCCTTCCTATGGTATCTTGCCAAAATGGTGTTTGCTTCGGATGTGTACTCAGAAACATCATCGGGATAGTTTTGACAAACGTGCCTCTTGGCATGCTTCAGCCCCTTTGCAACTTGTGCACAGTGATTTATGTGGTCCACTTCCTGTTATTTCTTTCTCTAGTTGCAAGTACTTCTTAACTTTCATTGATGATTTTTCCAGACGCACTTGGGTATATTTATTAAAACTCAAGAGTGAAGTTTTTAACATGTTCTTGGCCTTTAAGGCCTTTGTTGAGAAACAATCTAGACATCAAATTCTTAAGTTAAGATCAAACAATGGTGGAGAATAATTAACAACAAATTTATCAACTTCTACACTGAGCATGGCATTTAATTGCAACATAATGTTCCATATACTCCACAACAAAATGGTGTAGCTGAAAGGAACAATCACACCTTAAAATAAATGGCTAATTGTATGCTTCAATCTAAAGGACTTGGCCTCAATTTTTGGGAAGAAGCCATTAACTGTGCAAATTACATAGTAAATTGCACTCCTACTAAGGTTTTAAGGAATATAACTCCAGAAGAAGCTTGGAGCTCAATCAAACCATATGTAAGTCACTTTCATGTTTTTGGAAGTGATTCTTGGGCCCATATTCCAGATGCGAAACATAAAGCCTTAGAACCAAAGAGTGAAAATGTATTTTTGTTGGATATTCTAAAGATGTCAAATTATATAGACTTCTTCAACCAAAATCAAAAAATATAATCATTAGAAGAGATGTAAAGTTTTATGGAAATATATCAGCCTGCGAGCCTAGTTCGGCGGGTGTGCCATCTTTAGCCTGCGAGCCTGATTTGGCATATGTGCCACCTCTCTCTCTCTCTCTCTCTCTCTCTCTCTCTCTCTCTCTCTCTCTCTCTTCTATTTTTAATAGCATTCCTTATAATTCAGATGATGACAGTGAGGATGAAAATCCTCCTCCACCTCTTGAAAATGTTCCTTATACTCCACTGCTTCCAAGATGGGTCCGCTCTACTCGGGATGCAGCAGGTTCTCTTGCAGGTGACCTTGCCGATCGACAACGTACATGTTCTCAGTTTGAAAGAGCTTCTTCCTCATTGGCTCAAGTTCCAGAAAAACTTGATCCAAAAACCTTTGAAGAAGCCTCCAGTCATCCAGATTGGGATGAAGCTATGAATGAAGAGTATCGTTCCTTATTGGCAAATGATACTTGGGATCTTGTTCCTCTTCCAAAATGAAGAAAACTTGTCAGATGTATATGGCTTTACAAAACCAAGTTTGGACTAGATGGAAAAGTGGATAGACATCAAGCTCGTCTTGTTGCTAAAGGATTTTCACAAGTTGAAGGCATTGACTATACTGAAACCTTCTCTCCTATTGCCAAAATTAATTCTATCTGCCTTGTTCTTTCCCTTGCTGCCTCCTTTAAATGGGAATTCCATCATATGGATGTTAAATCCGCCTTCTTACATAGATATTTGCATGAAGAAATCTACATGGAACAACCCCCTGGCTTTATCCAAAAATACTCTAGCCTTGTTTGTCACCTTAGGAAGTCTCTCTATGGTCTCAAACAAGCTCCTCGGGCTTGGTATGACAAAATGGATAGATTTCTCTTAGATAATGGCTTTAATAGGTTTTATTCTGACAACACTGTATACACCAAGAAAGTGGGTAATTCCCTCACCATCCTTGTTCTTTATGTTGATGATCTTATCCTTACTAGTAGCGATCTAAACCATAAAAACCATGTGAAGTCTAGCCTCAAAAAGAATTTTGAAATGACAGACTTAGGACACTTGCATTATTTCCTTGGTCTTCAAGTCTTGCAATCCAAGGAAGAAATTACCCTTTCTCAATCCAAGTATGCCTATGATCTTCTACACCACTTTCACATGGAAGACTGTAAGCCAGCCCCTTCTCTCTTTCAGTCTAGACTCAAGAATTTAGTCACTTGTACTACCCCTGAAGTTGATGCTACCTTATATCGTCAACTTGTTGGTAAACTTCTATATCTAACCCATACTCGTCCATACCTTTCCTTTTCCATTGGTCTTGTCACTCAGTTTATGCACTAACCTCATGAAAGCCGCTAGAAAGCAGCTAAAAGAATACTTCGATATATTTGAGGTACATTTCAGTTCAGGATTCATTACAATGCAGGAGCATCTCCATTGTTAATTTGTTTCACTAATTCTGATTGGGCTGGTGACCCTGATGATCAAAAGTCTACTGCAGGATATGTATTCACTCTTGGTTCAAGACCTATTACTTGGTCTTGTAAGAAACAAAGTGCCATCTCTCTTTCTTCAGCAGAAGCATAGTATCGTGGTGCAGTTGAAGCCAGCAAGGAAGCCATGTGGCTTCGTCAGATTCTGTTTGAAGTTGGTCTTCATCAGCAGCATCCAACTACACTTTGGTGTGATAATCAGAGTGCCATTTAGCTATGTAAAGATCCAGTTTAGCATCAACATATGAAACACATTGAACTCCACATACACTTCATCATAAAGCTCATTCATTATCGTGTTCTTGAAGTGCAGTACTATCCAACCAATGATCAAGTAGCCGATAACTTTACAAAGGCTCTCATAGAAGTGAATTTTACCAAACTTTGATCCGTGCTTGGAGTTCAAGAAAGTTGTCATTAAGGGGGGGTAGGCTCTAATGCCTCCTTCCTTCTCCTATTGTGTCACTTTTTTAAATCCTTCAATCCTATCCCAATTTGTTCTTAAGGGAGGATGTTAGGATATTTTGACACATAGGAAATAGGCTCCTTTTGTGTCACCTTTGTAAATCCTTCAATCCTATCCCAAGTTGTTCTTAAGGGGGGATGTTAGGATATTCCGACACATAGGAAATAGTTAAGAATAACTTAGTCTAGTGTAGAGTTAGGTAAAGTGTGTTACTTTACCATGTACATTTGTAGCTTATAATCTGACGATCACAATTTGTAGTGATCCGACGGTTATCTCTCACCTCGGTATTAACGACACTTGATCTGTGGCTTAACACCCGATTGGTCCATGATCTCTATTTAAATAGCATGGAGGGTCATTTGTCTGGTAACCGTTTATGAGAGAAACATATGTAAATTTTATTTTTATATTAATAAATTACCTGAAGTGGCCCCGTTGGCTCAGGCCGTGGACTGTTTCCCTCTTTAAGGGTTTTAACCACATGATTATACTGGTGTACTGATTTGTGATCTGTTTGTGAGCGGTGACCTATGGTTCTTGATCTACGGAACTTACCCTGTAAATTCCTACATGACATCATATAATATGATAATTGTTTATGATTACAAAGTAAAAAACATGTAAGATTTTTAAATTAGCTACAATTAGGTAATTAAATATATGTATATAGTTTTTTTTTAATGGAATAAATTTGATATTCATTAACAAAAAAAATAGGAAAGAGTATGTATGTAGTTACAAACTATTATCTACTCACAAACTATTACAGTTAAGTAATTAAAGGTAAATTTAGTGTTACTTAAGAAATGAGAATTATGAACATTCATCATTATTGCTCAAAATAAATCATGTCGTGTGAAATAAAAATATGCTGTATTTTTGGAATAATAAAATAGTTTTAACAAAAATAATATAGAACAAAAAACTATGTATATTTCGATGTATAAAAATTTAGATACATTTTATTAAGTGGAATTTTAAAAGAATAATGGTTAATTAGTTTAGATCTATATTACATAAATTTATTTGATCCCTCTTGGCTCTTGGTAGATCCAAAGTTAGGCCATCTTAATTCTCCTCTTTAGGTAAACTACATTCCACATGAATACCATGGGTCAATACCATGGGTTGTTTTTATAGTTTAGTATTATTTATTTTATTATTTTTCTTTTTTATTTGACCTAGTTAAAATGTTGATTAAGTTATTTCAATATTTTTATTTAATTTATTTTTATCTTTATTTTTGTGTAATTTGACAAAGTCACCAAAACATAAATTCAATCTAACTTATTAAAAAGAAAAAAAAAGAAAAAAACTAACATTATAAAAAACATATATAAAACTTTCACTTGTGGATCTAATGGCCTAAAACATTTCAATTGTGTAACATTTTATCCAATGGCTCAAACATGGGCACAGTGGCAGCTAGGGGAGTTTTTTTCAAATAAAAACGCCTTACGGCGTAATTAATTAGAAGTACATAACTAATTTGGAGATAAATCTTAACCTTCAATATGTGTATACTTCTATGAATACTCCATTTTATTCTATGAAGAATAAATTTCCACCATACACATAATAATTACTAATAATTAAATTAAAATTGTGAAAAGTAAATTCTGAAATAAACATATCTATAATGCAGATTATAATATTCCACTATGACCAAATCATTCTTCTATCCAACATTTGTTGAATTTTTAAATTCAACTACAACAGTGCAGCAGAAGGACAGAAATTTTAATGAGAATTTGGGAAAGATTGCAGCAGAATCTTTGTTTGCTTGCATGCCATCCAGCATTGAATTTATGACTGAAACCCCCGCAAGTTTATTTATTTTTAATGGTCATAGGCCTGTTTTGGTGTGCGGAGCTCTCCATCCCTGCATTTAAACACTGCAGCAACCAGCATTTATCTTCTACACCAACCGCATTCAAACCATGCCATCCCTATCTTTAAACTCGGCATGCTCCACGTTGTTCACTCCACAAACAAATCAACAAGTGATCACACACAACTCCAACCTTGTCACCATAGCCCACGGTCAACGTGAAAGATGGTCCCCACCATGCCAAGTCAACCGCATCAACCAATCACAAACCGATCGCATAGAAAAGAGGCTGACGTGGACAAGCTCAATTCGGACCCGATAAAAAATTAAATCATGAATTAAATTTTATCGCACGTCCGAAAGCTTACTCCAGCAATCTCAAAATTGGAATGTGATAATTTTATTCAAACAGGTTTAATTTCTTATTTTAAAATCCACGAAAAGTATATCAACGAAGGTTCAGAACTGAGGTTAATTTTTTTCTACATTTTACTTTGTCATGGCATAACTTTAGTTTTACACTTTGGGTTATTTGTTTTAAAAAAAATGGAGCGAAATATGTTTTAATTTAGAACATATATATATGACGTTTAATATATATATATATATATATAATGGTAATTTTTTATATGTAATATACATAGAAACAGATCAAGTGTGTAGGGGACTATGTTGAAATGCCTAAAGGTAGAAACAAAAATTGCAGTGACTGTGTAAATTTTTTTTATGCATTTTAAAAGCTAGTAGAGGCAGAAAAACAGAGTGTGACTCTGTATTAAAAAGTCAGAGAGAGCATATTTTTTGTGAGAGCACTGTGTATGTGCATTTTTATTCACTGTGTGAAAAAGAGACAGAGAGAAGAATTTTGCAGCACTATGTGTGAAGCAGTTAGCATTTTTTTTAAAAGGCCAGAACAACAGTTCTATGGCAGTATTGTAATTTTTTTTTTGGCTTAATGAAATAGAAGTTGTTTTTTGTGCATCCTTGTCCATTGAATATCTATGTTAAATTTGAGGAATTTTATTTCCTCTGTTGTATGGAATCATTCAGAAATTCCAACATGGTATCGAAGCTAGTCCAGGCTCTTTGAAGTTGTCAAAGAAGCTGAAGGAAGGAGTTTGTTGCAGCTTTTGACCAACAGTGTAAAAGTTCAGCAAGTAAGTTATTTACCTCAAAACAAAGTTTTTTTTTGTTTTAAAGAGTGTAGTCCTCAGAGACAATTTGTTTGAAAACAAAGTCAAGTTTAGAGCATTGTTCAGTAAGCTAGCCATGGCAGGAGCTAGAAAAAGCACGAGTATAGGAAATACTCAACTCCCTCAGTTCAATGGGAAGAACTATGAATATTGGGCAATCAAAATGAGAGCCCTGTTTTCCTCTCAAGATTTATGGGAGCTAATTGAAGATGGTCTAGAAGAACCAGCAAATGAAAATGCATTTAATGCCTTAACACAGGCAGAGAAGGATTTGTTGAAGAGAAATAGGAAGAAGGACTCAGAGGCCCCCTTCTATCTCTATCAAGCAGTGCATTAAAGTGTATTTCCAAGGATTACAGCAGCCAAGAGGTCCAAGGATGCATGGGATGCCCTCCAGACAGCCTACCAAGGAATGGAGAAGGTAAAGACAGCAAAGCTTCAATTAATGAGAAGGGATTTTGACGTCGTTTGTTTGAAAGAGTCTGACACAATAGACTCATTCTTTACTTTGTTGATTCGGTTGGTTACCCAAATGAGATCTCATGGAGAGACAGTAGAAGAAATAAGAATTGTGGAGAAATTGTTGAGGAGCTTACCCTCCAGGTTTGATGTGATAGTCACAACCATTGAAGAGACGAAGGATCTCTCAAAGTTTACTATTGATGAGTTTCATGCATCATTGATGACACATGAACAAAGATTGTGCAGAACAACAAACTCATCTTTGGAGCATGTCTTCAAGACCCAAATTTCCTTTGGAAGAGGAAAAGGTCAAGGCAGAGGAAACTACGGATGAAAAGGAAGAGGCAGAAGAAAAAATAGAGGAGGAAGAAGAAGCCCTGCAAATACAAGTGGAAGGGGCAGAAATCAAAATCAAAAACAAGTCCAAGGCAGAAGCTAACAAGGTGGAAAAAATCAAGCACATGGACAAAGGTACGTTAAATCCCAAGTCCAATGTCATTACTATAAGAAGTATGGCCATTATTCCAATGACTATATGAAGAAATAGAGTGACATGGGTAATAGACCCAGTGCTAATTTTACAAAATAAAATATGAGTCAAGAGAAGTTGATTTAGCATGTAATATGGCTGAAGAAAAGAATGAAGATATATGGTTTCTAGATTCAGGATGTAGCAACCATATGACTGGAAACATTTCCATGTTTTCCATGTTAGATGAAAATATAAAGTCTCAAGTAACATTGGGGACATACAGTAAGGTCTCTGTCATGGGAAAAGGCAGAGTAAGTGTTTTGACAAAGAAAGGGGAAGGAAGATCCATATCAGATGTATACTATGTGCCTGGTATGAAGTGTAACATTTTAAGCATTTGACGGCTCATTCAGAAAGGCTACAATGTTTTCTTTGAAGATGATGTATGCACCATCATGGATAAACCACCAAGAAATCAATGCATTGCACAAGTAAAGATGACAAGGAATAGAATGTTCCCTCTCAAGAAGAGAGCATATTTGAAGAAAGGAGTTGAAACGGCAGCAATGACATAAGAGACATTCCAAAGAGAAGCAAAAGATGGAAATTGGTTATGGCACTTGAAATTTGGACATCTCAACTTTAGAGGTCTGAATTTTTTGCATAGGAAAGGAATGGTAAAGGGATTACCATTGATTGAAAATCCAGATAGCCTATGTGAAGGCTGCATCTTGGGCAAACAACACAGAGAAATCTTTCCATCAGGAAAGAGCATAATGGAAAAGACACCCTTAGAAATTGTCCATTCAGATTTGTGTGGACCAATGCAAACACCATCATTAGCAGACAACCACTATATGTTGACCTTCATTGATGATTTCACAAGAAAAACATGGCTTTACTTTTTAAAATTTAAGAGTGATGTGTTTGAGAAATTCTTCCACTTTAAGGCTCTTGTTGAGAACCAAAGTGGCCAGCATATCAAGGTATTAAGAACTGATAGAGGAGGTGAGTATATCTCAAAATAATTTCTACATTTTTGCAAAGAAAATGGGATACACAAGCAATTTAAAACAAGGTATACACCGCATCAAAATGGAGTTGTTGAAAGAAAAAATAGAACCATCATGGATATGGTAAGAAGCATGTTGAAGGCAAATCATTTTCCAAATGAGTATTGGGTTGAAGTTGTACATTGTGCAACATACATCTTGAATAGATGCCCAACCAAAGCTGTAATGAACAGAGTTTCGGAAGAATCATGGAGTTTCATAAAGCAATTTCTCACCCACATGAGGGTTTTTGGTTGTGTGGCTTATGCACACATTCCAGATCAACTAAGGAAGAAGTTGGACAGTAAGGGGGAGAAGTGCATATTTATTGGATACATTGAAGAATCAAAGGCATACCAATTGTATAACCCATCCACCAAGAATTTTTTTATAAGTAGAGATGTACAATTCATTGAGAAAGAAGCTTGGGATGGAAGCATTGAGAAAACAGTGAATTTTAAAAGTTTTTTGTCTCATGATGAAGATGAGGAAGAAATGGTTGAAATACATTCCTCATTAACAGCACCTTCTCCACCAACATAAGGACAGAAAGGGACACCACAAGAATGTATGAGAACACCCTTGAGAAGTGACAAGAGTGCTTCTCCAAGCACATCACAAGGAGAAAATTTGAGTGCTTCTACAAGCACAAGTATAGCAAGTGAAAGAGGAACCAGATTCAGAAGTTTGAATGAAATCTATGAGCAAAAGGCAACAAATGAAGGTATGAACTCTTTATTTGCATTGTATTTTCATGTAGAGGATCCTATTCATTTTGAAGAAGCTATAAAATATAAGAAATGGATAGATGTTATGGATGAAGAAATGAATGTTATAGAGAAGAATAAAACATGGGAACTAGTTGATCTCCCAAAAGGAAAGGAAGTCATTGGAGTGAAATGGGTTTATAATACCAAAATCAATGCTAAAGGTAAGATTGAAAGGCACAAGGCCAGACTTGTTGTCAAAGGCTACAAGCAGCAACAAGGAAGATATTATGAGGAAACCTTTGCACCGATTGCAAGAATGGAAACAGTAAGAGCAGTGTTGTCCATGGCAGCACAACACAAGTGGAAAGTTTAACAAATGGATGTGAAGTCAGCATTCCTAAATGGATTATTGATGGAAGAGGTTTATGTTGAAAAACCTCTAGGATATGAGAAAGAGGGCCAAGAGCACAAAGTATGCAGAATGAAGAAAGCTCTGTATGGGCTGAAACAAGCACCAAGAGCATGGTACAGTAGAATAGATGCCTATCTACTAGAAAATGGGTTTGAAAAATGTGAAGGAGAACCCACATTATACATCAAGGAGAAAGATGGTAAGATTCTCATTGTTGTTTTGTATGTTGATAATGTGATCTTTACAGGTAATGATGTTTACCTCATTGAGAATTTTAAATTAGTCATGAAGGATGAATTTGAGATGAATGATATGGGATTGCTGAGATACTTCTTAGGAATAGAAGTAGAGAAAAATGAAAATAAAATTTTTATTTCTCAAGAAAAATATGTAAAATAAGTTTTGAAAAGATTTAACATGCAGGATTGCAAGGCAGAAATTACTCCTACAGTGATGAGATTGAAGTTAAGCAAAGAAGGGAGTAGCAAGGATTTTGATCCAAGTTTGTACAAGAGCATAGTTGGCAGCCTCATGTATTTGAAGGCAACTAGGTTGGATATTATGCATGATGTGAGTTTAATTTCCATATTTATGGAAAGGAAAAAAGAGACACATTAGAAAGAAGCAAAAAGAATTATGAGGTATGTGAAAGGAATAAAAAGGTATAGTATTTTATACACCACTTCAGAAAAATTTGAATTGATTAGATATACTAATAGTGATTGGGCTGGAAGTATAGATGATAGGAAAAGCACCTCTGGATATATTTTTCATATGGGATCAGGAGCCATTTCATGGGCTTCTGAGAAATAGCCAATTGTGGCTTTATCAAAAGCAGAGGCAGAGTATGTGGCAGCTATAACAGCAGCATGTCAAGCAGTTTGGATGAGGAGAATGTTGAGAAGTTTGTGTCATGAACAAGTAAAAGGCACAAAAAATTATTATGATAATAGCTCAACAATAGCATTGTCAAAGAATTCAGTGTTTCAAAAAATAACGAAACACATTGATGCCAAGTATCACTACATCAGAGAGCTAGTGAACAATGGTGAAATTGTTTTGAAACATTGTAGAACTGAAAAGCATTTTGTTGATATACTGACAAAACAATTGGGGCAGAAAATTTTTAATTATTTGAGAAAATGTTTGGGTATGCAAGAGAACCCAGAAATTGAATTTAAGGGGGAGTGTTGAATTTTAAATTTAACTGCAACAGCGCAGCAGAAGGACAGAATTTTTAATGAGAATTTGGGAACGATTGCAGCAGCGTTTTTGTTTTCTTGCACACCATCTGGCATTGAATTTTTTACTGTAAAACCCTGCAAGTTTGTTTTTTGTTAATGGTCGTAGGCCTATTTTGGTTTGTGGAGCTCTCCATCCCTACATTTAAACACTTCTGCAACCAGCATTTATCTTCTACACCAACCGTCTTCAAACCACGCCATCCCTGTCTTTAAACTTTGCATGATCCACGTTGTTCACTCCACAAACAAATCAACAAGCAATCGCACACAACTCCAGCCTTGTCACCATAGCCCACGTTCAATGAGAAATATGGTCCCCACCATGCCATGTCAACTGCATCAACCAATCACAAACCAATCACATATAAAAGAGGCTAACGTGGACAAGCTCAATTCGGACCTGATAAAAAATTAAATCGCGAATTAAATTTTATCGCACGTCCTAAAGATTACGTCAGCAAGCTCAAAATTGGAATGCGATAATTTTATTCAAACTTTTTTAATTTCTTGTTTTAAAATCCGCGAAAAGCATATCAACGAAGGTTCAGAACTTAGGTTAATTTTTTTTTACATTTTACTTTGTCGTGACATAACTTTAGTTTTACATTTTGGGTTATTTGTTTTAAAACAAAATGGAGCGACATATGTTTTAATTTAGAACATATATATATATATGAGCTTTAATATATATATATATATATATATATATATATATATATATATATATATATATATATATAATGTTAATTTGTTATGTGCAATAAACACAGAAACAAATCAAGTGTGTAGGGGACTATGTTGAAATGCCCGAAGGTAGAAACAAAAATTGCAGTGACTGTATAAATTTTTTTTATGCATTGTAAAGCTAGCAAAAGTAAAAAAACAGAGTGTAACTCTGTATTAAAAATACAAAGAGAGCATAGTTTTTGTGAGAGCATTGTGTATGTGCATTTTTATTCACTGTGTGAAAAAGAGACATAGAGCAGAATTTTGCAGCACTATGTGTGAAGAGGTTAGCATTTTTTTTAAAAGGCTAGAACAATAGTTCTATGGCAGTATTGTAGTTTTTTTTTTGGCTTAATGAAATAGAAGTTGTTTTGTGTGCATCTCTGTCCATTGGATCTCTGTGTTGAAGTTGAGGAATTTTATTTCCTTTGTTGTTTGGAATCATTCAGACATACTTGCCTAAACTCGACCTAACTTGAAACCATGAACTAGACTCAAATCATCAACTTTATTTATCACAAAATCAGGAAAGAGATGATAATTTTTTAAATCCAAAAACTCGAAAAAAATGTTGTCACATTTTCCTAAGAAAATATGTCATTCTTTTCAAACATCCAGGTGCCGGATTTTACGTGATTAATCTGTATGTAATGATACTTCATGCCATGAATCCAAACACTCCCACCATTTTTTATTATATTCTTTTATATTTTCAAAGAAAATATTCGAGAAATCATTGCCAAAGTTCTCCCATCCAAGCACGACTATCTTTACATGGGAATCTATGTCTTCCAATCTCTTTCATAAGAAACCAAACTCAATTTCCTACTGAAAAGTTGCAAAATCCATGGCAGTATCAACCCAAATGCACATCTCCATGAAGACTGCTCTTAAACCTGGAAAAAACTCCAGCAATTGAACAGAAGAGAAATTGCTCTTAAACCTGGAAATCTACATGAACACTGCTCTTACACCTGAAAAGCTAAAACTCCAGGAATTGAATAGAAGAGAATAAATAAAAATATATGCATCAGAAGATATATATCTAAAGATAAAACATAGTAATATCTGCATTTTTTATTTTTATTATTATTTTTTTTGTTTTTGACAATATTGCTTCTCCTACAAGGGATATGTCTAAATGTCTTCGGCCACATCCCATTACTTTTCCAGCTTATAATTTGATGGGGCTGAAAAATATGGACGTTGTTGATGTGGGGCATGGATTAAAATGGAGAATATGGAATGATATCATATTTTTTGGAATGGAGGGGAAGGTAGTAACATTAAAGCAGAATTTCTGGCCTTATGGAGTGGTCTGTGGGTTCCCTATAATTTAGGCATGCAATCAATTAACATATATGAGGATGCAAAAACTATCATTGATGGCATTAGAGGTAAGACTATTTTTAATCCAAGGGGATAACAAGGATGGATTACTCGTGTGAAACACATGCTCCAGAAACTCAATGATCCTCCAATATTGCATAAATATAGGGAGAACAACACTAGGACTAATTTTCTATCAAAACGGGGCCTCCTCGCTCCCAGAGGCAGTATCAACATTACACATTATAGAAGGGGCTACTTCTCAATGATTTTGAGGTTCCTTTGTCGTGATCTTTAAATGATTGTTGTCGACCATGAGTTTTAGACATACGGTCCTTTTCCACAAGTATTGTTTAAATTTAACTTGCAGGGTTTTGTCAATTCGAACAATGTTCTATGATGCATCATTCACTCTATTGCCTTGGGTCACCTACAAGCGAGCCAGACAAGCAAACCAATTAATATCACTATTTTGTAGATAGGTGTCTACAAATTCAATACCGTTTTTTGTTTTTTAATATGGTTCTCTAGGGCATACACACTGTTTATCATGATTCTCCTCTAGTATCCTTTTGTAAGTATAGATACGAACATCATTATTATGAGGCATTGGCATCTATCGATGTGGTTTTTGCATATGTACAATCTTCCCCGGACTTTATGAGGGTCTCTCTGTTGCGGTGGAAATGTTTATTTGTAATGGAAATTTGTGGACACAGATGTTATGCCACTAACATGTTGAAGTTATCAAAGATCATGTACTGTTTATTACTAATATAAAACATCATTTTTTATTTCCTAAAAAAGTTCAAAAAATTTGAAGGGGACATGAGAATTATACATTCCACAATGAGTTAAAGAAAAACTACCGATTGAATTTTTATCCACCATTGCTAGATCTCATCTTAATAGGTTGCAGTTGTGGCCAAGCTTCAAGTGGTACTCTTAGAAGATCTAAAACTCTTGAATCTCCTCCTTACAATCCATCGAAATGATCCATCCAAACCATATTTATAGGAAGTATTCAGATCATTATATCTCATGGTTTTTTCCCTCCCATTTGTTGTACAACAATGTTCAAAGCAATACAAATCAATATAATCCAATCTGTTTACTCTGGAATATTTATGAAATGCGGATGGCTTTATCTGGCCTAAAAGGTGCCACTGACCCATGTTTTATTGGCCTCCATTCGCTCAGACCACTGTTCGGACATGATAAACACTTGGGACATCTCCCCTGCAACATATCATGTAGTAGGCCTCTTTCCGGGGTCCGGATCCACACAAGAAGCTGCAAGCCTCACTACCCTCTCTATGCAATCTACAAGAAAAGAGTCCCTAAGCCGAGGATCTATCCATCTCCTCAGCCTTCCTACAAAATTATCACTGGCCTCTGAAATAACCATAGTAACACAGGTACCGCTCCCAGCCATTGGAGAGCATGTACCCCACACTCCCACACCATTGGGAGCTTGGGAGCTTGTAGGAAACTTTCCAAAATCACCGAGAGCTTCAAAGGGTACTTTGGAGCTTTTCGGGAGTTCACTACAACAAATTTTGACGCTTCGGGTACCTATTTTGAGTAGATTTTTACCTTTTAGGTACCTATTTTGAGGAGAGAAATGACCATTTTTTTATTTTCTAAGTGATACATGATAGATCAGGGGATTGGACTGCATGGGATCTGTAAAGCGATAAATATGTGGAGATGTAGAAAAGGTTTCAACCAAATATAGATAGTTGCCAGTTATTCCTTGGTAGCTTCTGTTTAAAATCTTGAAGTTCAACAATTGCAACTAAGTCTACTTTCTTGAAGTCTATCTTGAATCTTTAATGATAAGATTCAACAAATTACAATGATGGTCAGAACTAGAAATAGTAGTGTGTTAGTAAGTTTCATTTTATAAATTTCCAAACTTGAATATAATATAGTGTTGCATGAAATCACATAATAATCAAGTGATAATAACCTTTTTTCAGGTTTAGGAGTTCAACATGTTTCTTTGATGGCAAGGAGTTTCATTGGCAAGTTGTTGATGGATTATATTTTTTTTTTTTCCGCGCTCAATCTTTTACATATTTCATTGCAAGATGGAATCTGCATAATGGAATTTAATTGACAAGTTTTAGATGCAATAAATTTATTATTTTATTTTCACTTTTAATATATATTAAATTTTTATATATTATATTATTATTTCTTTCAACTTAATGTTTTCTGTAAATTTGGGCAAAGCTTAACAATGTGGTGATACTTAATTTCATACTCAAAATAAATACTCGTGCAACATAGGAAATAACAATATTAAGAGTCTGTGTAAGTCCTGATTTACTATAACCATGTTTAAGTTGAAACCATACTAAAGGAACTTCCCGCCACATGCAGGTAAAGAAATCTAATCAGGATAAAAATCAGTAGTGTTCACACACCGACAATAACCTGTGATTTTATTTCGAGGCATAGATAGGAAAGACTGACGGAATTACCTGAGGACTGCCGAATTGTTTCCTTAAGACAATGTTCCAGGATTCGAGCCATCTGGATACCACAGGTAAATCGATGCAGGTAAACGAATGGAATTGAACGATTCGTTTTGAACATACCTCCAGAGGAAAGATTAATCCAGTAGGGTGGACGAGTTGCAGGGTGCGAAGGGGAGCGGCGGAGGCGGATGACAGAGGGGGACTGACGGGGGGCTCGCCGGAAGGCAATTGCGATTTTTAGAGGGGAGGGACAGCCGCCGGAGGTGGACTTATGGGGGGCGGGGGGCGTGTAGAGTGATGGACGGAGTCAATGTCCCATCACTGGATTTCAGCCATTGTATTCTCCATTTTTTCTAAATAAAGACTCTTCCATAAAATATTGAGAAATTATCATCGTAAGACACATAATATAGCACTTTGTAACTTCCACGTATGAGTAATCATAAACAACTTAAAATTTGCTAATAAAATATTCAAAAACTATCATAATAAGATTGTAAGTTTAAAAATTCCATTATTTTTCTCCATTATAAATTAATAATAAATTTTTTTTTTTTTAATTAAATTAAAATAGTAATAATAATCTTCAATTTAATTAAAACTATGACACATCTTATTCCTATTAAAACTATGATGTCCAGTGTCAGCGGCCATGCCTATCTTTGATCTTGAAACATGTGACTTGTAAGTAAACCATGAATTGCAGTTTCCATTGTAAGAATAAAAGTACAACAAACGTTGAACATCGCCACTCATAAATGTGTACAACATAAAATTTGTGACATTAAAGTTTAAATACTTCTTGTATGGTTTTCAAACTTGGAGCAGATCCTAAGAGATGCTTGCGTGTAAGCTCATGTTGGCTCTTTAGTGTGCAAGGGCATTCGATGTAGGTGCACTATAGTAGTGATCATGGTTACACCATCTTATTCACGATTTGATATAAAGTTTGAGGTGATGCTTGTTTCACTATTGTTAGTATTATGATTTTAGGAGGGAATATGGTTAGTTTTTAGGGTTCAGTGGAGTCTAGAATCTAAAGCTAAAGAAAATATTCACAAACTTATTTTTTTAACCAGGTTTTAGGTTTGCGCCTCAATTTTTAGTGATCAAACTTTTTAATATGTTTACCTTTGTTTCATTATTTTGGGGTTGCTTTCGTTGCTTTGGTTCATTTATTGTCATTTTTTTTCTATTACATTATATTATATCATGATTTTACGACATAACCCATACACTTCCCTAGTAGGAAGAGTCGCATCAAATGTCGAGGTTTTTTTTTCGGTTTCTTATGTTAATCCATTGGCCATCTTTACTACACAATGTCACTAACACATGTTTTTGGCTCATTCTACTACTAGTATCTTAAGCACGCCCTTTGTTAGAGTTTTGGTAGCTATGAAGGTATTTCTAAGAGAAGGAAACACACGAAAAGTGAGTTGGTTGGGCAACTTAGCTAAATGATTTAGGTTTTGACACAAAGTTGTGGCTTTGAGCCCAAGTCAATTAATTGTTTATTCTAATTTATGGTTAAAACTTTGAGTCGTAAAACCCCTAAAGGACCAAGGGTTCCCAAAATAACCTAAAGGAAAACTGTAAATAGGAGGCCAAAGGAAAGGCCTAAAAACACAACTGGAGAAGGGATTTCACTTATGGAGAGAGGGAGGCTAAAATACCTAGCCTCATGTTTGCCTTAGAAGAGTCTCAGTAGCAAGGAGGTTGTGTTTCTCCATGGTCTTGTCAACTAAAGGAGTCACGCAAAAAAGGAGGAGGTTAAGTAGGAGGATATAGTTACAATGCTAAAAGGTCAGATATGTAAGAAGAAAGTTAGACCTAACTGCTAGAATGTTATATATGAAAAAATAAATTCATATCTAAATGTTGGAAGGTCAAATATGCAAGAATAAAGTCATATCTGAGTGCTAGAAGGTCAAATTTGCAAGAAGAAACTAAATTATGAGTACTAGAGGGTCATATATGTAAGAATAAATTCAGATATGTGATCTAAAGAAGAAAATATAGCATAGCAAGGAGTTGTAATGTGGTTACAGAATGATTGTTTGCTAAGGACGACAACAACTCAAGGACCTTAAACTTAAGGCACTAACTCATGTATGCATTTGATTTTTTTTGGGCAAATTATAGATCTAATGGAATTGATCTCAAACCCTAATTTTTGTATACTATGTATACTAGTTGTATCATACATCTAAAGGGCCATCATCGCTAGTAAGAGAGCCCTACTGATTATTTATTAATGAACCAATAAAGGTTGATATTTGGGCCATATAAATATGTGTACTTAATTGATTTCATTGTTGTTATATTTTGGTTGTGCAAGCATTTTTTGTATTGTGGTTCCTAGTGTGTTTATGTGCTAAGACCTAGTCATATACTAGAAATAGTTCCTAAGGAAAATTCAACATGGTATTAGAGCTACGAGCACATGGATCAGAGTGTGCATAGGAAAGCATAATGATCCATTGGAGGTTGTGTAGGCTCAAAGGAATTTTATCTTCAGAGGGATACTGCAAAGGAATGTTAGCCACCCAATGGAAGTCTAAATATTTAGGTTCAAGCAAGACAGTGGATTTTTCAACCCATGCAAGGACAGACACGAACCATGCATGGTGGTGCAAGGAAAAGTCATGTTGCATGTGAGGAAAATCATACATCATGCAAGATAAAGCTTTTCCAAGTTCAAACGAAGATGTGGCGTACGTGAGGATAGATGTGGATACATGAGGGAAAACCATGACTCATGCAAGGATGGGCATGGGTATGCAAGGAAATTCATGGAGCTGGAGATTTCAAAGTGTGAAGGAAATAACTTCCTCATTAAGAGGGAGTGTTAGAATTTGGGTAGCTTAGAAGGTATTTCCAAGAATCAAGGAAACAAACCAAAAGTGAGTTGGTTTGGCAAGTTACCCAAGTTGTTGGGGTTTTGATGCAAAGCTGTGGGTTTGGACCCAAGTCAATTAATTTTTTATTCCAATTTATGGTTAAAGGGTTGAGTGGGAAAAAACATAAAGGACCAAGGGTCCCCCAAATAACCTAAAATAAAACTATAAATAAGAGGCCAAAGGAAAGGCCTAGACACACAAGCGGAGAAGGACTTTCACTTGTGGAGATAGAGAGGCTAAAGGACATAGTTGTAGATATGTATTAGAAGAGATGCAGTAGCAAGGAGGAAAAGTTTCTCCATGATTCAGTTAGCTAAAGGAGTTGTTGCCAAAAGGGAGAAAGAGGTTGAGTAATAGGATCCAACCATAGTGCTGGAAGGTCGGAATTGCAAGAAGAAATTCAAGTATGAGTGTTGGAAGGTTATATGTGAAATAATAAAGCCAAATCTCAGTGATGGAAGGTCATATCTACAAGAATAAAGTTAGATCTGAGTGTTGGAAGGTCATATATACAAGAATAAAGTTAGACCTGAGTGTTGGACAGTCATATCTGTGAGAAGAAATTCATATCTGAATGTTGGAGGGTCAAATCTACGAGAATAAAGTCAAATTTGTAATTTGAAGAAGTAAATCTAGGAGATAGAGAACTTGCAATGTGGTTGCATAAGGACTGGTTTCCAAGGACAACAAAAATCCAACGACCTTTCGCTGAAGGCACTAGCTTAGGTATGCATTTGATTTTTTTTGGCTAGATTGTAGATTTGATTGAATAGATCTCAAGCCCTGAATTTTGTATGTATACTAGTTGTATTAGAGATCTAAAAGACCATGATTCCTGGTATGGGATCCATAATGATTTCTTATTAATGGATTAATAAATTTTGATATTTGGGCTATATAAATATGTGTATTTAATTAATTTCTCTCTTGTTATATTTCCACTGCATAAAATTATTTATGTTGGGGTTCCTAGTGTTTTTGTGTTAAGATCTAGTCAGAGACCAGATCTTATGTACTTAATATATTTTCATTCATTCTTTGCAACTGCGCTGAAATTGACTATGGATTTTAATCTGAATAGTATATATAAATATAGAGATATCAAATATCATTATCTTACTCATGTAATCTATGAATTATATAAATCAAATTGCCATGAGGCCACTCTGCCAATTTAGATGAAATCAAATTAGTTCCTTGTGTTAAAACTTCCAAATATTGACATACAACTAGAAAGTACCAAAAGTCAATGTTAATACAACTTTTTTTTTCTGGAATAAAGGTATTAATGGATCTATCAATCAAAACATAGATATGGTCACACTGAATATCATATCCTGATATGGAAAAAGTTTGCCAAATTAAAATTAGTATGCCATTGTCAATATCATCACCTAATATGAAAGCAAGTTGATGGAATCAATTATATTTAATTCCCCATGACCAGATTTAGATACTACCAAATTCCATATCAACGACATTATCTTATCACTACTTCAACCCAAAATCACGTCAATGTCGATGGATGATCTATCTGGTGAGAGAGTTAGTAAAAAATAAATATATATATATATATATATATAGAATAGCATGTTAGGTAGTCAAAAGTAATGGAGACATACCATGCGCAATCAATATATTGGTTATGAATTAAGTACGACCACCCATGTTAAAACATATTAAAAAAAATATTACGTGTGTTACGATATATTTTATTGTTTTTGATAATTCATTAATAAAGATATATATGTAAAGATTGACATGAATTTGTTCGTAATTGATACGTCGTCATTGATAAGATATTGAAAATAATTTGCAGTAATAAAGTCATGTTATGGGTAAATTGTTTCTCATAAAGTAATTTAGTTATAATTATAAATTGTTTGAGGTATTTTCATGGATGTGTCCTCTCAGCCTTTGTACCTATGCTTCATGCTTCATCATGTGGAATCTCAACAAACAACATAGCATAATTCTTTGGTCTTGAAAAAGAGTTGAAAATAGCAATGCGAGAGGGATATAAGTTTTTACAGGTACATGGTGACTCCTATATTACTATACAATATTTCTGGAAACTATTGTAGGGTCAATCAAACGAATAAGTGTGACACAGCTAGAAACTAGACAAGATAATAAAGAGCATAATAACACTATTGGTGTTGTTCCAAGTCATTATCCAACATCACACAAAGCGGGAAGGCAATCGGGTGGCGGATGTTTTAGTTAATTGGGGTAGCAGTGCACAAGGGATTCAATACAATAGCCCATGGTCAGCTGAGGTGCCAGTGGAGGTAATACCTAAACTCCTTAGGTGGCTTCAATATCACCAAAAACGCTCTGTTGGCCAATTCTCCATTGTTCATTTGAGTTCGAGGGGGAAATGGTTGGGACCCCTCCCTGATGGGGGTGCATTTAAGGAAGGGTCGCTTGACAGACAACATGATTGACATGTGTGAACAATGAGTGGGCGATCGGGAGGCTAACTATGGATATCAAAAAAAGGTGACCACCTGTCTGGTGGAGGTGTACATGTGGATGCCCCAGTGTTTATACGATACTAAAGGGTGTTCCTTGTCTCACTATTTTTAAGTCAGGCAAGTGGAGGGTATAGAGGTTCAGTCTAACATTCCCCTTGTTTATGCTTTCCAACAGGCGAGTTCACTCATGATGATACCTCAACACCGTATGCACATGTTTTGGATGTTAAATGCGAGCATCAGTCTGTGTGCCCCAACACCCACTTCTCTTTCCTATGTCATTTCTCTTTTAGACACTACATCTTGCCTGTTATACTCGTTGGTATTGAGTTTGCTTTATAATTGTGGGAGTTTACTACAGGGTGGTGGATTCTCTGTTGTGCTCCTGGATACACACTTAGTGCTCATTGCGCTTTCTTAAAACAATGGTTTTTTGTTTCTCAACGACCTCTAGCCAGGTATTTTACCCTACTCGTATTTTTCCTAGTTTCCTTTCGCAGGTCATCTTAATTCCTACCCAATTTTCCTTGGGTCTGGAATAGATTTCATTTACTGTAAGTGTCCATATTTTATGTTTTTTTTGTCCACAATACAGTCACAGTTCCATCCTCCGAACTTGTCTTCAAACCGGTTGTGTCCAAGCTATATATGGTCAAATTTTCTAAAGTCTTCAAACTCTTTGTGACCATCCAATATATGGTCCGATTGGGGTGCTTGGTCTAGGTTTGGTTGGTTTAGGATATACTCGTCTGTTGGTTCATTATCACCATCACAATGCCCTTATAAAATTTCCTTTCACCTATTGAGTCCATTTATACACCTTTCCAATTCCACCTTTCTCATATTTTGGCACTTGGGCTTGGGTTTTTCACTTCTATCTCAACGATGGCTCTCTATAGTTCCTTCTCAAAAATCATGTCCTCGTGTATAAATTTCAAGTGCCACCTCCCTCATACTGGGGAAATTGAGTTGGAGTGGTTTCACAACCCAGGATTGTTCACCTGACTGCTTGTATTTTTTGTCATTAACCCATAACAAGTCAACCTCTATAAATTGTGCTTATGTCACCAAGGTTTCACCAACCTAGTCGACGGGGAGGAGTGTAAGGTTCTTCTTCCTCTCGACGTCGACGTCTTTTTGGATGACATTTTTTTCTTATCATTTTGATGTAGTCCCTCCTGAAGTTAGAAATTAAATTCTTCAAGAGGAAGCAAAATAATTTGGGGGTCGGGATTATCATTCAAACTCGGAAATCACTATTTCAACACTCAAATGGACTCATGATCTGGGTAAATTCTAGACAACGAGACTACACTTCCTACAATCAATAGCTCTACACAAGAAATTAGACACCTTGTTGCATATGGTCATATGTGACAAGCAATTTGATCATTATCAACTTTTTGTAGGAAAAGAGGAGATCAAAAGGATTCTTCGGGACATAGGATACAACTTAGATGATTTAGACTCCAAAATGACCTAGGCCAAATGTTATGTGGCTTCTGACTCGGAGTTTGGCTCTGGTTCACAACCTCGTACTCCAAATTTCATCAACGCACCAACAGAAGACATTCCTCAAGGCAGCTTCAATGATATTTCTCTATTTATTGTTCTATATTAATATTCCTTCTCTTGGTCAATTATGGTCTATGTTTTATTTCTTTCTATATGATACAGTGATGGAGACTTTTATGGTATATTGGACTATATATGTTTATGGTTTTTTCTATTTTCAAGCTCACAATATCCATTGCATAGAATTTTTTAAGGGTTATCTAGTTATATGCTACTTTGCACTTCCTTTTTGGCTAGATGTGGACTACTGGGAACAAGTGTTGGACAATGTATTAACTTGTAAGTCCACACACAGTTTTCTAGAAAAAATTTGTCGTGTAGGTTTTAACCCTGTACAGAAATTACCTACAAATGAATTCTTAAAAAATAGAAAAATAAACAATGACGAGAACATAAAAAAAATATACGCATATATTTTTCCCTGGATCCCAAAAACAGGACTCTAGATTGATTTTTCATTATATTCATTTCAATCTTAAAATACAAATATATACATGTCAAATCATTCATAAACCTCAATCCACTAACCTTGGATTAGAACATAATCGTAGTTCTCTTGACCAGATCTACAAAATACCATGGGTAGAAAACCATCATGCCTAAAACCATGTACAAAACCTATGCAAAAAACCATGGGTAGGTTCGCCAACCATCTTTGGGTCTGCCCCCCATCCTTGGGTCCACATTAACAAATCTCCATATATATATATATATATATATATATATATATATATATATAATTGGCTCTCTCTCTCTTTTTCTCTTATTCCCTTTCTCCCTTCCTCTCTCTCTCTCTCTCTCTCTCTCTCTCTCTCTCTCTCTCTCCTGCATCACACTCTCTCTCTTCTCTCTCTTTGGCCTCCACATATATCTCTACCTCTTTCCCTATCTCCTTCTTTCTCACTCCCTCCACCTCTCTTCTTCTCTCCCTTGCCATCAAACACTTTATCTCTCAATATTTATCTCCCCCCAACCCCCACTCCCTTAATCCCTCATTCACGACAACCCCCATCCAAATTTATATATCTCTCTCTCCCTCCCCTCTCTCCTCTCTCTCCTACCATCCTTGAATCTCTCCTGCTTCCCTCTCTCCTTCTCTCTCTCTTTCTCTCCCACCCACCTGTCTCTCTTTCTCCCCCATATACATCTTTGTCTATCTATCCCTCCCTCTCTCCTTTATTTGACTCCCTCACTCCCTTCTTATCTCTCTCCATCTCTCCCCCATTAATCTCTCTCTCTCTCTCTCTCTCTCTCTCTCTCTCACCCCATATTCCTCACTCCCTTCCCCCACATCTCTCCCTCTCTCCACCCTATTTTTTTCTCTATCTCCTTCCCCCTCTCTTTCTCTCCCTCCCACCCTAACTTCAAACCCTCCCTCTCTCCCCCTTGTTCTCTTTCTCTATCCCTTCCTAACTACCCCAATCCCTCCTTCACAACAACCCCATTTCAACTTTGTCTCTCTATATCTCCCTCCTCTCCCTTACCCCTTTCTCCCCCTATCTCTTTCCTTCTCTCCTTCTCTTTCTCCTTCCTATCTCACTCCTCTCTCCCTTACTCCCTAACACTTTCTCTATCTCTCCCCCCATCATTATGTTTCTCCATATCTATTTTTTTTATCTCTCTTTTTCCCTTTGATCTCTCATTTATTCCTTCTCTCCCTCTGTCTCCCCTCTCTATCTCTATCTCTACCTCCCTCCCTCTTTCCTTTACTCTCCCCCCCCCCTCACTCTCACCCTCTCTCCCTTTATCACCCACCTCAGTCTTTATCTCTATCTCCCTCCCTCTCTAATTCTCTCTCTTTGTCCCCCTTACTCCCTCTTTCTCCCCTCCCTCCATCCACTTCCTCTATTTCTCTATCCCTCCCTCCTTTATAGTAACCCCCCACCAACTCTCTCTCTACGTTCCATCCAATATTTTCTCTATCTCCCTCCCTCTATATTTCTCTCTCTCCCTCACTCACTCCCCTTCTCTTGTTATCTTCCCCCATTTCATCTCTTTATGACTCAGTCTTCCTCTCTCATCCTCCCCCTCCTATTTCTCTCTCTCCCTTTCTCTCCCCCCCCACTCTTACTCACTAACACAAAAAATATCTTTATGTCCCTCCCTCTCTCTTTCTCTCTCTCCCTCCTCCATCTTCCTTCCTCTCTCTCTCTCTCTCTCTATTCCTACCTCAATCCATCTTTCACAAAAATGCTGCTCCAAATCTAACTCTCTCTTCCTTAATGCCAAACTATAAGGCCTACTTCTAAAAAACAAAAAATATAATTAAATTCAATGCATAATTACCAAATTAATTGTAGATACATACCTGGATATCCCATTTGAATTCAATCTTACATTTCTGTAATCCTGCTCCCGTTACCAAACTAACCGATTCCTCCTTGTCGATCTGGGATCAATCTATCCGGTTCCTAGATCTAGAAGACTTCGAAATTGAAGTGTTATATCCCCAATGCCCAAACCGCGAAGAAAAATTGCTCAAATTTCCAAGTCTCTTCATTAAGTCTCTTTCCAAGGCTCATTCCACAGATTCACTGTAGCGATATTTTCTTCATCGTGGTTCTCTTTATTTTCTCTTTTTTCTTTGCTTCAGCAGAAGTATTAAAATTTGCAACAAGAAACATTGAAATTGGCATCTAGAAATGAAATCCAGAAAATGGCACCCATAAATGGCTACTGTATGAGGCTTTTGATTTAATTTTCCCTTAATTAAATTGGAAGAAATATTGTAATTTCATCTCATGGCAACTTGTATTAGTTAACTGAGTCAGGAAGACTTAGTTAGCTTAGGAAATTCAAGTTAGAGGTCTAAGAGGATGCATGGAAAGGGATTTTCTATTTTTAGGGGGTCCAATTACAGCTTTTTGTGAGTTGTAATTAGTTAACTCAATAAATTGAGTTAAAATTAGTTTAACTAGTTCTAACTAAGAGATGAGCTATTGAGAGGTCCAATGAATTAAATATGATTTAATTCACAAGTATTTATCAATCAGTTAATTGATAATTCTCTATAAATATCTTTTGCATGTTAGTTCTAAGGAAGACCCAGTTGAGACTGAGGTTAAAGGGAAGAGATATATCAATTGTACTATTAGAAAATTGTATAGGTCATGCATGAGGTCATCGGGAAGGCCTTGAAGGATTTCACAATCATTAATTGGTATTCTCCTCAGTAATAGGGGCTTAATTAGCCCAAGAATGCGTAAGAAAGGTAGGCCAGGCAGAGGCAAGAAAAATGTTAAATAGTTGACCGATTTTTCTTAGATTGCAAGCTAATTTCGAGCAAGATTGGAGTGAGACAACCAAAAAAGTGTAGAGGTTTATCAGTGTGAGGAATAAAATTGTATTGTTTCATGATCTTAACCATATGAAATATAGATATATAGATTTTTTGAGTAGTTTCTTTCCCCATATACATATTGTGTTGTGCGATTGATTGTCTCTTTCTCTTACTTGTTATGTGATTGTGTGATCGTGTTTTGTTTCTGCAAATTGTATAAGGATTCATTATTTTGTTTTAGTAAATTACAAGATCATATTGAATCTCGTGGTTAGATTTTATACATGGTATCAGAGTGCTAGAAATCAAAATAGAAGAGAAGAAATTGAGTTTGTTTTGAATAGGTTCAAATTTGCAGAGTTATTCTTCAAGATCCAGTAGTAGATCAAGATGTCTTTCAATGGCTTGAGACTCGAATATTATCTTGAGGGAAATTATAATTATATAGTATGGAAGGAAAATATGGGGAAGTGTTGGAGGAAAATGGGTTGAAGAAATTCATAACTACTAATATTCCCAAGCCCGTAGTAGAAGATTCCCAATTTCTTGATGCAAGGAAGAAGAAGGTAGCAAAGGCGAGAAGGATCTTGTTAGAGGGAGTTCGAGATCATATTGTCTTGAGTTTCTATGGGAAGGTGAATCCATATGTTATGTGGAAGGCATTCACTGATCTGTTTCAAACTAGAAGTGACCACAGGAAGTTGGCGGTGAAAGACAAGATAAGAAAGATCAAGATGGAGGATGGCGAGACGACACAAAAATACTTGACGAAGTTCACTCAATGTCGAGAAGAGCTTGGAAGTGTTGGTGTGACAGTATCCCAGGATAATTTGGTGAGCCTAGAAATTCTAGGCCTTCCCAAGAGCTGGAATAGTTACCATGACATTGTGAATGGGAGGGAGAATTTACCAGACTAGGAGTGTTTGTGGTCTGACTTGGTAATAGAAGAGATAAGACAGAGAACCAGAAATGGGACCTTTGGAAAAGAGAAAGAAGAAGATTATGTATTGGTCAGAAAAGGAAATAAATTCAAGGGAAAGAAGTCCCAAGGTGAAGATGGCAAGAGAGACTTGTCCAAGATCAAGTTTTTTCACTGTCATGAGCACGGGCACTATGTCTTGAATTGTCCACAGAATAAGGCAAGCAAGAAGGAGCCTGCGGTTGCAGCGGGTGAAGCGCTATCTTCACAGTTCAAGCTTAATTTTACTCTCATTGCATGCATGGCCATCATTATAATGGAATGCATGTTTTATCTAGATAGTGGTGCCTCGTTCCATATGACAAGGAATAGAGATCTCTTCATTGACTTGGAGGAGAAGGACCTCCAACAAAACTTCGAGTTTGGAGATGAAGGGAGGTATAACACGACCAGCATAGGTACCGTTACCTTTCCGAGGGAGTTAGGCTCCCCTCTTAGAATGAAATATGTTTTGTATGTTCCCACACTAAATAATAATCTTGTCTCTATAGCAGCATTGGAAGACCGTGGTTATGATGTCATATTTAGAAAAGGAAACGTGTTCCTCAGACACATTGCCATGGGACGAGTGAAACAGGTCGGTGTAAGAGTCAATAACATGTATGCTCTCGAGTTTGAGGATGCATGCAAATATTTGAGGAGCAAAGAAAAGGTTAGTGACTTGGTGGTTGAGAGGGATCCTCTCAACATGAAACCTCAGAAGCAGTCTCAGAATGTTGTGGAGCAGCAGCAATTGGAGAAGCAGGGATCTGACTGAGTGGAAGTATCCACTCAAGAAGAAACCTCCATTAGGGGGGGATTTCGAGAAATACGGGCAGAGGGAGCACATGCTACCATACCTCCATGTGAGAGGTGGGGGGATGTGCCGAAATAATCCCAAGAGAAGAAATTTGGGCAGGATCCAGTGAGATGGTGTGTCTCATGGATCGAACCTAGCTATAAGGAGCCCACAATACACAATAGTAGGAAGTATCAGTTAGATTGATACAGTCAGATGTCAGGAAGACAGAAATCAGAGTGATAGATATCAGATACTTTAGCACAGTTCAAAGTTGGTAGCAATGCAGGGTGCACAGATGCAGAGTCAGCAGCGTAGAGATTTTAGTAGACAGTGTAGTAACTAGTAGCAGTCAGAGACTCTGATGACAGATGCATCATACTGATTCAATTTTTTTTGCAAGATATTCAGTTACAAGAGTTGCAGCAGGAACAACACTAGATAAAAGTGTTGCATTCAAAACATTCCAAAGGCACCAGATCGAGATAGATTTAATTCCTTTCTTGTTGAGAGGAAATGTCGAAATTGCAACGATAAATAGTGAAATTAGCATCCATAAATGAAATCTAGAAAATGGAACCCATAAATTTCTACCATATGAGGCTTTTGATTTAATTTTCCCTTAATTAAATTTGAATAAAATTTGTAATTTCATCTCATGACAACTTGTATTAGTTAACTGAGTCAGGAAGACTTATTTAGCTTGAGAAATTTGAGTCAGAGGTCTAAGAGGATGCATGGAGAGGGATTTTATATTTTTATGGGGTCTAGTTACAGTTATTTGTGAGTTTTAATTAGTTAACTCTAGAAATTGAGTTAAAATTAGTTTAATTAGTTCTAACTGAGGGATGAGCTAGTGAGAGGTCCATTGAATTAAATCTGAATTAATTCAAAAGTGGTGTTCAGTCAGTTAACTGATAATTCACTATAAATATATTTTGGATGTGAGTTCTAAGGAATACCCACTTGATACTGAGATTAAAGGGAAGAGATCTATCAGTTGTACTATTAGTGTTATATTCCCTTTTTTGGTGTCACTTATGACAGGGCTAGGATGGACTTCCAGAGTTCGAAGCAGACCGGTCATAGGTACAGGTTGGTGTCATCAACAGGCCCATGGGATTTTTGGAGGAGTTTTGAGGAGTTTCTATGTGGTCGAGTGGCATTCGCTTGATATATTCCATCATCCGAGTAGTTTGGATTTCGTTTCAGTGCATTCCGACAACTTTCAGAAATTTGAGTTATTTATGGGCTTAACTCAGCTGATTACACTCAAGGTGGCATTCCGGGAGGAATACATTATGGAACACCTTAGTGTAATATCTCATTGGAACTGAGACAAGGATACCTACATGGTGGGACGGTTGGACACGGGTTTCAGTGATCGAAGGAGGCGTGGTAGCTGATTTACCCTTTTCTGCATTAAAAAGGAATATTTTAATAAGAGGGAAAAGAGCTCCATGAATAAAATAATAATAAAATAATGCTCTAGAAGGCTCCAAGAAATTTATAAAATAAAGGGAGGAAGCCACTGAGAGATATCTTTGGATCATATCATTTTCTTGTTTATGAGAGGTTTGAGAACGTGGTTCTCTACTTCAACCGTAGCCCCAAGATGGAAACCCTCGGGTGAGTTATGAGTGTTGGATGGAAACCCAACTCTCTTTGAGGAAACTTCATTCAGAATTTTCGCAGAGCTTTAGGGATTGGTGTGAGTATCATTCAGATCTTCAACTTGTGCTTCATTATCTTCAGTGGGTTCAGTGATAGCTATTGTCGGAGGGAGAGTGCAGTAGTAAGTTTTGGAAGCCAGCATAATCCAGCAGTTCATCTTGGTGGCCAATTTTCCATCTCAACTATTTTGGGTTAGATTCATATGTAACCCCAGTTATTACTTATAATAAAATGTTGAGATTCTTCATGTTCTATGTGTTAATGGATTGCAGTGTTTTATGCATATTTATTTTAAATGGCAATCTTTTGTTGATTAAATAATGATTTTACGGCATATTATGGAGTTCTGTTATTTTTCTGCATTTTTAGTTAAAATATCCCTTTCGGGATACTACAGTGGTATCAAAGCCTTGGTCTTGGCTCAGCCTACGGGATTTGCAGTTTCCAATTGCAGTGATCATTGTTGGAGAGTTTTAATTACAGATTGTCGAAATTCTATTTCAATGGTGTCAACACCATCATTTCTTTTTTTGGGCATTAATTATTCCACAAATTTCAGCAATAAAGTGCCATGCAAATTTATTTGATTTTATTGGTTACTTAATAACCACTCAACAAATCAGAATGGAAACTGGATTTATAAATTCAAGGTGGGTCTGTGATTGAAGTAGTGACTTAAATCAAGCCAAATCTCATGCCGCCAAACCTTATTTTCTAAAAGCTGTAAACTGGTTTTTTTATGGGTTGTGTCAAATCTTAGGTTGAAGGGAAAATCACATATGGTAGAGGGCCGAGCTGCGGAAACATTACAATGCACATTACAACACTCGATTCATATGGAGCAGCCACACCATATCATATCAATTTATTTTTGTGAGGCACCTTTATCCAAATTTTACATTTGGCCAAATTATTTGTTTTAGCCTGAACCAATTATTACGACAGAATGAATTTCATGGAAATAATTCGGGACTGTCGTAGAAAATTATGGGTCAACGGGAGTAATCGCAGAAAGCCACGGGAGGAGTGTGACATATTTGTTGTAGCATGAGGACAAACGTGCGATGTCGTGGGAGCCACTGAACCACAATTCAAGCTCTTCATTGAGCGGATCAAGCTCGGAAAATTTGGGGAAGCCAGTCTTGTGTCACTTTGTTGGAAGCCACCCAATAAAATTTGAGCTCGTTGTGGATATGGTCGAGGTCTAATGCTGCGGGAATTCTCATCGTTGTGGACGAGGCCATTGAAAGAGCCGAGTCCAGAGTTCATTAACTGCTGCCAGTGATTTTTTTTACAGTAGGATTATAATCGGACGACCGTGACCTTTGTGAATTTTAAAGGGACCATTTTACATGATAATATTGGGAGCACGTTGGTGGTGTATCTATTTAAATTTTGAAGACAACTTATTCTAGTAATTCGAAGATACTTGGAAGTTGAAATTTTCTGAAGTAGAGTTTCTTGTGTGTGAGTAATAAGTCTGTTGTGGCCAACAAATTTTCTTGTAAAATCGACTCACTAAAAGACAAGCGTTGTGGGAGAAGTTGCGTATCCTGTGGGGGTCGAGAGTCTTAACTCAGTTGGCTAAGCGCAGTGGGTGTTGTGCTGTTGTATGTGTCGATTCAAATATGGAGGAGAAAACTACACCAATCAACTGTGTAATGTATCAGAAATCATGTACCATTTCTTTACCACAGCAAAGAGACGAGCCAAAGCTAAGAGGAAGTGTTGGTATTTTCTATTCTTGTACCTCTGTTTTTCTAATGCGTGTATTTAAGAGGTTTGTATTTATCTATCTTTATATGCCAGATTATATACAAGTTGTTCCCAAAGTATTTTTCCTTGACACGATCACATTTTTTTTTTTAAATGACTGGAAGAACCCTACAACAGTTGTCATGAAACTGGTTGCCTCGCTGAGAAGCTCAGCAAGCCCAAAAATTGTTGAAATTTGTGAAATCTGAAGTAATGGAATTTTACAATCAACAAACTATTTGTTAAGAAACGAAATAAAATCAGAAAAATAGTGACCATATTGTTGGTTGAACCATGGAGGGATTCCTAAATCCCTTGATAAGAATAAAATTTGGTTCCTTAAACCACCATGCATCAGAAGACCAGAAAAAAAAAAAACAGAACAGCAAGCCCTTCTCCAAGAAGGTACATAATTTGCTCCAACAAAGGCATCCGAGGAATTTACAAAAGGAGGAAGAAGTGGGAAATTGGCTTTATGCACTTGGGATGGACTTAAAGAGTGGAAGATCAGAAAATGACTTTCCCTTGTTAGAGAAATTGGAATCCTGCCTTTCAAAGGTAGAGAAATCTAATTGGAGTTTAAATTGGGCTTTGGAGCCATCTATGCTTGCATTGATACAAGCTATATTCTTGGAACATCCAAGTGAGAGAGTGAAGCTTATAGCTACCTCTTTTTTCAGTGATATTTTGAGGATAAAAGCACCCTTCCTTCCCTACAATGATGAGATTATAAAAATAATTTTCAGAGTGATAGTAGGCACCTTTCGAGATTTATACAACTGTGTAGGCTCTACATTTGGGAGAAAGCTTAAGGTCTTAGAATCCTTGGCCATGACCTGGACTTATGAGGTCATGATCGATATTGAGTGTGATGGCTTGATTCTGCAAATGTTCCAATGCTCCTTCAGCATTAGGAGACATCATTCTGACATAGCCATAGCTCACATGCAGTCCATCCTGTTGTCATGTTTGGGAGACTGTGATGCCATTTGTCAGGAGCTGCAAACTAGGTTGTTGAGCATTTGGAGGAGAAAGTATTTGGTCTCACTCACTGCTTATGAGCTAGCCCAAGGGCTAGTTGAGCAGAACATTGAGCTTTTCAGGAGACAATTGACCAGGGAGGATCTGATCCAATTTGGTGGATCAGGTAGCAGAAATGAGCTGAGGAGGAAGGGAATTTGCTTCATTTGCAAAGAACCTTGGGGGCCTGATCACTCATGCTTGAGAGATGCAGATGAGGTGGCAGAGGTAGAGTAGGTAAACGTTCCTTCGGTATGCCAAGATGAGGAATCTTCTTCAGATGAGTCCATGAGATCAAGTGAGGATGTTTCTGGGGAGCGAGAGCAGTCATGCGGAGAAGATGATAGTAGGTCGGAGCTGTATTCTAGTGTTTAAGGTGAGCTATAAGGGGACTCTGGGTGATGAGTCACTTGTGATGATTTAGCCAGAGCAGCATATGAGGGAGCATGAGTCAGCAGATGAGGATACTATGCACATCGTGCATGATAGTCCCTTGGGGGAAAGCCAGATGGAGGCTCACATTGAGTCCATGATGGATATGCAACTAACCTTGGGGTCATCCATTAAGGAGGAGAAGTCAAATGCACAGACACCGAGTATGGTGATAACAGTTTTAGATCCATATCCTCTGGAGATGTTGGAGGTTGATAGGATAGTTATGTAGGGGGATATTATATAGAAGGAGCATTATGTTCCCAATCAAGAGAGGGATGATCTATTGGAAATAGTGGAGCATCCATCGTTGGGCTGACACACTGATGAGGTACAGATATATGCACATGTAGCCATCAGAGTTGCAGTACTTTCAGGGAGTAACACTCTCTAGGAGTACATCGATGGGGCTTGCAGCATACCTTGCCCACTTTGGCCCATTATAAAGAGAGGGGATTTATTTTACAGGCAACTTTCGTTGGCAGACGTGACAGAGCAACGTGATTTTATTATAAGCAGTGACAATTCTCTAGGCATATTTTGTATGTAGTTAACACTACATTGGATTCTTCTTCCAGGATAGATTGGCGGAAGATCATGAGATGGTACCGTCTTGATGGTACGATTTTCTTCGTTGGGAGCACAACAGAGCAGGGGCCCTTAGACATAGTAGATGTTACAGATTCCAGCTGGCAATGGGGCATAGGTCATCCTTTCTTCAGCACTCCATCCCGATTTCAGGAGAGTAGGATCAACATGGGATTGAGTTAGGGCTTGGATTGGAGAGAATTGATGAGTTGGTACGCAGTTGGTGGGGCAACTTATGTAGTTAGAGGTACAGCACAGCAGGAGATAGGGAGCATTGATTCTTGTTGGCAGACTTCACTTCATGGGGCATCATCTATAGCCAGAGGCAATGCGCAGTCCAAGCCGTTGGACTTGGGTGATGATTGACCATGGTGGCAGTAGGGTCTGGGAGGATTTTTTTTTTACTAGTACAGTGAGAGACTAGTTTGGGAACCCGACATTGAGGGGTCTATTCTGAGTGTCTTGACACAGGTGCATAGCAGTACCCATGGGTTTGTATGGGGTCTGGGCATTGGGTCTCAGTTGCAGTGGGCCAACAGGGTGGCCCACATATTTGGATTGCTTGAGGGCAAGAAATATTGGGGCGGAAGGTCTGTAATATTTCCTTTTTGATGTCACCTATGACAGGGCTAGGATCGACTTCTAGAGTTAGAAGCAGACTAGTCACAGGTACAGGTTGGTGTCATCAGTGGGCCCATGGGATTTTTGGAGGAGTTTTGAGGAGTTTCTATGTGGTTAGGTGGCATTTTCTTGATATATTCCATCATCCGAGCAGTTTGGCTTTCGTTTCGGTGCATTCCGACAACTTTTGAAAATTTGAGTTATTTATGGGCTTAACTCAGCTGATTACGCTCAAGGTGGAATTCCAGGAGGAATACATGATGAAAAACCTTAGTGTAATAGCTCATTGGAACCAGGATGAGGATAACTACATTGTGGGACGATTGGACATGGGTTTCAGTGACTGAAGGAGGCGTGGTAGTTGATTTAACCTTTTCTGCATTAAAAATGAATATTTTAATAAGAGGGAAAAGTGCTCCATGAATAAAATAATAATAAAATAATGCTCTAGAAGGCTCCAAGAGATCTATAAAAGAAAGGGAGGAGGCCATTGAGAGATATATTTGGATCATATCATTTTCTTGTTTATGAGAGGTTTGAGAACGTGGTTCTCTACTTCATCCATAGCCCTAGGACGGAAACCCTTGGGTGAGTTGTGAGTGTTGGACAGAAACCCAAATCTCTTTGAGGAGACTTCATTCAGATTTTTCGCATAGCTTTAAGGATTTGTGTGAGGATATTTCAGATCTTCAACTTGTGCTTCATTATCTTCAGTGGGTTCAGTGACAGTTGTTGTCGGAGGGAGAGTGCAGCAGTAAGTTTTGGAGGCTAACGCAGTGCAGTAGTTCATCTTGGTGGCCAATTTTCCATCTCAACTATTTTGGGTCAGATTTATATGTAACCCCAGTTATTACTTATAATAAAATGCTGAGATTCTCCATGTTCTATGTGTTAATGGATTGCAGTGTTTTATGCGTATTTATTTTACATGGCAATCTTCTGTTGAGTAAATAGTGATTTACGACATATTGTGGAGTTCTGTTATTTTTCTGCATTTTTAGTTAAAATATCCCTTTTAGGATACTACAATTAGAAAATTGTACAGGTCGCGCATGAGGTCATTAAGAAGGCCTTGAAGGATTTCACAATCATTAATTGGTATTTTTCTAATTAGTAGGGGCTTAATTAGCCCAAGAAATCGCAAACAAGGCAGGTCAGGTAGAGGCAAGAAACATGTTAAATACTTGACCAATTTTGCTTAGATTGCAAGCCAGTTTCCAGCAGGATCAGAGTGAGACAGTCAGTAGAGTGCAAAGGTTTCTCAAGGTGAGGAATAGCATTGTATTGTTTCATGATCTTGACCATATACAATATAGAGATAGATGGTTTTTGAGCATTTTCTTACCCCATATAAATATTGGGTTTTGTGATTGATTGTCTCTTTCTCTTACTTGTTATGTGATTGTGCGATTGTGTTTTGTTTCCGTAAATTCTAGAAGGATTCAATATTTTGTTTTAGTACATTAAAATATCAGATTGAATCATGTGGTTAGATTTTCTAGAAGAAGGAAAAAACCAAAAAACCCCCCTCACTTTTCCCTATTTGATCTCCTTATATCCCCAAAGACATGCACCTTCTCAAATCCATCCACCATCTCAAAATCACATATTTTTATTATAATATGATTTCCTTGCTTTGTCGGTCACTTGCCATCATAAATGGTTTTTAATGAATTTTAGTTAATATTTATATAATGACATTTATGACCAAATCTATGTATCCCACAAGTCTCTCCCCCCACCCAAACATCTACCTTTCTCTCCATTCCCCTCCTTCTTTCCCTATATCTCTCACTTTTCAACCCTCACACATACGCGCACACTCTCTTTCTCCCCTCTCCACCCATTTTCCCCTCACTCACCCACTAATTATTCCCCACCACCCCACCTCTCTCTCCCTCCCTCCCTCCCTCCCTTTTTCCATTTATCCCTCCCTCTCTTCCCTTCCCTTGCCCCCCAACCCCACCTCAACCATTTACCAAGTGTTAAAGCTCATAGAAAGATGATCATGTGCACGTTTCCATCACTAGTAATGTGTGTAGGTTTTCAGTGGCAGGAACGTGGGAACATTCTTGCCGCTAGGAATGTGTTCATGTTTTTGTTGGAAGGATCATGCACGCATCCTTGTCACTAGGAACAAATATCCATTTTTAGCGACATGAATGTGTACACATTCTCAGTGCCAGTAAAGTGTGCACATTTTTAGCACCAAGAATGTGCACACATTTTTGCGAATTGAAATTTATTTTTGGCAAGAAGCTTCCATGTGCAATGAGTTAGTTTCTTTGGATATAGGTTTGTGATCACAAACTTGCTTGTTTGGGCTGCCAATACATGAAAAAAATTGTCTACATTTCATCTTTTTACACCCTATTCAAATTCATTGTGTAATTATCTCTAATCATTCCTCCAAATTAAGATATTGTTGTTTTTCCAATTATGCATTGTCACTAACCCTTCATGAAAGACCATCATTAATTTAGACACAAACAATTAAATAATACAAAAAAAAAACATATTATATATAAGTTAAAAATATATCATATATATATGGGGATAAGAGAAATCCAAAAAAAGAATCACTAACTTACCTCCTTGTACCTATTGCACTCCACCCCTCGCATTCCCAACTTTCCTTTCTCTTTGGCACTTTTAATTGAAAAATGAGTAATGATTATTTTTTAACTCAAATTTTATGTTAAAAACCTGAGAAAGTGAGTAGCCAAGAGTGCAAATCCCCAACTTGCCTTTATTTTTGGCACTCTTAATTGATAAATAAGTAATGAGTATTTTTTAACAAAAAAAAATTGTGTTAAAAAAGTAACATTTGAGTAGCAAGGAGTGCAAATTAAGAGAGGGGATCCAGTTGTGTTTTATTTAAAGAAGTGGCTATTTAAGTGGTTTATTGTACTAAAAGAAAACACATAGAGGTGGGGCAAGATAAAAGAACATTGATCTAAGCTGCATGGTTAAATTCAATTATTGTTTTTGAATTTGATTAAACTATTTATTTAAAAACATTCTCAACAATACCCAACTAACATAATTACAACATTCCCTTCACTACACATATGAAACTATACACATTAAAGGAGTATTTTTCCCTTCTATACTTAATAATTCCTTTGAAATTTGTTTCTCTCAATTAATTTTTAGCGTGTAAAAAGAATCCAACACATTATTTGCTTTTACAATCAATTTAGTTAATCATATATTCGATCATGAACACAAAATGAATAGAAATCTATGAATAAAATCAATATGCCTTTCTATCAACCTAACCTCCTTATTTTTCTACAATATTCTCTCTTCCCAACTCAACCTTCTCTTACTCAAAACCCTCGATCACTTTCTAGTTTTAATTATGGTGTTAGCGTAAAATGGAAACACAACCAAAGTATCCAATCCTAATGTAATGAAGCCCAAATAGAGTGGATGAAGAGATAGATTAAAATGAATCAATCATATAAACTAATTCATATTGCATGATTAAAGTGATGGTTTGAATTCTTATAAAGTTCAAGTTCAAATCCTTATAGAAAATAGAATTTCTCACTCTCTTCATAACTTCTATCCTTACTCTTCACAGCTTGTATTCTATCCTTATACTTTCGTATGGGAATTGGATTGCTCCAACCATTTTTAAACATATGTAGTTAGACTTGGATTGCTCCAACCATTTTTAAACATATGTAGTTAGACTTTTAATGAAATTGTATTGCTCCAACCATTTTTAAACATAAGCAGTTAGACTTGGATTGCTCCAACCATATTTAAACATATGTAGTTAGACTTTTTACATAACATGTGAAGAAAAAAATAATAATTGACCATTCATAAAACCTATGTAGTTAGACTTTTAATATAACATGTGAAGAAAAAAATTAATTGACCATTCATAAAACTGGAATTATTTTCATCCCCTTATACCCATTTATTCTGGCCCTAACAAATTGGATATATATATATATATATATATATATAAACATTTACATATCTATATCTAACCATACATCACGTTGAATATTTATAAGTACACCCGTAAAGTGACAGTGTATGATGATGCATTTTGACTACTTGAGTCCAAATATAAAATATCATGTGTCATGCAAAAGCCATAACTTTGTCACGGGGACTACCCTTGCAGTTGGTACTGGTTACCTCAGTACCAAACCGTCATGTGACGTGTGAAGTTTGTGGCAGCCATCGAGTCCGTGGAGAAACTTCGGGTGCCACGATAGGTTGACGGTGAAACGCTGGGCCCAGCATTTGGGTTTCTCGCAAGGTATAGTAGTAGCATCTTCAATCTAGTTTCCTAGAAATTTTTTGTTAAATATTTATTTATTTTTTTTAAATTGTTTTCCAAATTTTGGAGAAATTTTATCAAATTTATTACTATATTAGTATGGATTGATATTATTTCTAGATTTACTGGGGGAGAGATTCAAATTTTATTTTATTTTGTGAATGGAAAATTTCTAATTTAAAAAAATTGACTTTTTTCTAACACTTAAATTTATACTAAAATATTATTTCTTTTTAATTTAAATAAAAAAACTATAACTATATATAAATTTTCACATAGACTTTTATGTTTTTTTAATTAAATATAAACATTAAATTTTAAAATAGTATAGTTAATTATGTGAAGTACTATTATCTTAAGATAGATTTTGTTTATATTTTATAATTTTATATGTAGAAATATTTTAATTTATAATTTTTTTAATAATAATAATTTATTTTTAAGATTTCACTAAACAATGTCTGAAACTTTTTGTTTAATGGGACAAGAAAATCTTTATATATTTATTTATTAAATTTTAAATATGAAGTTTTGAGATATCATGGATGCAAATATGAACCATGATATATTTATTTATTAAATTTTAAATATGAAGTTTTGAGATATTGTGATTGCAAATATGAATTATGGTTATTTAAATTTCCTATAATATGATATGTAATTATGAATCTATTTCTAAAAAATTGTTTATAATTTTTATTAATAAAAACAAAAATATAATATAACAAATTGAATTCGAGTGACTTATTATTTTTATTATTATTTTATTTTTACTCTAGCTTATATTATGATTTTTATTATTATAATTTAGTTGAAATTATGTTTTATTATTATTAATTTGTGATCTCACACTTCATTACAATATTTACTGTATAACGAAGTTTATTATTATTCTTTAATTAAATTCAGATTTAACATTTTATTCACTGAAAACATATGGAGATGTCACTTTTTGAAAAGTTTTCTAGTTTATTTTCCTATCTAATTTGTCTAGAATTCAATAAGGATTCATTGAAATCACAAATTTGATGGGTGAACTCTGCACAATCCAAGTGCTCAAGGGGTTTTTGAGGGTGTTGAATTCATATATGTAGTCAAAAACCCAATTTAAACAACACAAATCAAGATTTCACCACACAATTTTCTCTCAAATTCCAACCAAAAATCCACCAAAAACTCCAAAAAGTTGCACTTAAAGACAAATCTAAAATCTATTATGTCTATATGGGAGTTGAGGGAGCGGGGGCGAGGCGGCTGAAACGCTTGTCACCTCATTGCCCTGGTTTGTGCCTTCTTATCGTCGAGGCCATGGGTCATCTTCCACTTCCGTTGCGGACACAATTCTTTTGTGTATGTGTTCATGTTGTGTGGGTTGGTTGTTGTGTTCGTTGCCAGAGTGATGAGGTTTCACTTGGGTAGTTGTCATACATCCTTCAAGTCACATATGTCAGTGTCATGTTGCGTTCTCTTTGGGCTTTTGTGGGGTCGCCAACAGTCTCTTATTAGGCCTCGTGGCCTATTTTTTTATGTCATGGTTTCACGTTAGTTGACACCCTATTTGTGGGCATTGGTATAGGGTTTTTCTGTGAGCTCTTCTTTGATCCATTCCATGCCCATCAGGATTTCTTCAACAATTCCGCCTAGGTTTTCTTTGGGTTCCTGTTTGGCTGGCCTTGCGCCATTTTTGTTCGAAGATTTTTTGTTGTTGTACACATACCCATGATGTAATGTATTAATGTTTGGCTTGCCTTGCACCATTTTTGTTCGAATAATTTTTGTTGGGGTACACAGACCTATGATGTAATGTATTAATGTGGGTTGATGGGCTTTTCTTATGCTCCTTCAGGGGTTTTCTTGGTAGACCTGCTTGCCTTTTATGTTGATCCCTTTGGGGTTTTTCTAACAAGCCTGTGTGCTTGGTTCTTTTTCTTTAGTCTTATGGCCCAGGGTTTGCAATGTTCTTGGTTTTGGATGGTGAATGCTTTCTAGAATGCACTTGGGGCATATACAAAATATAACTTTTTCTTCTTTGATGAATAAATTACTCATCCTTTTTTTCCATGAAAAAAAAAACAAAAAACATTTCATTGATCAAATGCTTCACTACAACAACTCCCCCATATTTGGTTGTCAACATCCACCCCGTATTTCACTATACTCTTAGCCGAATTATTTATATTTCAAAATTATATATTAATTATAAACTAACTTATTTTTATTTTGATCATTATTTTAAGTGCAACTCTACAATCCAATATGGGGCATAAATTGTAGCCATTCAAAGAGATGTGGTAGTGAAGCATTAAATCAAACAATATTAATATTAATAGAATATAATAACAACTCAATTAAAAAAGTAAATAAAAATTAATATGAATAATAAGAATAATAAGTGGATACAATTCAATTTGTTATTAAATCTTTCTATATGCAGGCCTTTCCCCATATTTTATACTCAAAAAAGATTTGCATGTTGAGAAATTTAATATAGATCCATATTGATATATCATATATGTTGGTTTTATGGAGTTAAAATGGTTCTATGTTGGGGTTTCAATAACGTAATAGTTTTGTAGTCCTACTTTTATTGTGAAAAAGATATTTAAAACCTTTTATATTCAAGAGATATGCATTTCCTTTCCTAATCAAGAAATATGCAATTCCTTTCATAATCAAAATAGAGTTGATTCCTTTCATAATTAAAATAGAGTTGACAAGTAATATTTTTAAAATCAAAATAGAGTTGACTAGTGATATTTTTATAGAGTTGACATGTAACATTTCATTCTTTAATTGTGATAGATAACGTGTATAATTACTGAAATATGAGTTGATATATTATATTTATTATGTTAAAAAATACTTAATAGTTAATTTCTTTTGTACTAAAATATTATTATAATAATTACATATAAAACAATTGAAAGAAAAAAATTTATAAGAAGAAAAAAAGAATAATTAAAACACTTGTATTGATTTAATGGTTAAAAGCATGTGTTTCCTCTTAAGAAATTAGTATCATACACCAATTTGGTCAATTTGGTGTAGGCTTGGTTGTTAAATATTTTAATTTTATACTCTAACATAAATTTACATATAATATATAAATATAATTAGTATTATAAACACCAAAACACTTACCTCAAGGACATCTCATATTGCTTAAACTTTTAAAAATTATAACCTTATTTTAAATTATTATTAGTAATTAAAAAAGAAATTAATATAAGAGTTAAACAGTATTATTAACCATGGAGATTCATCTCCACTTTAACATAGAGATCCATCCCCACTTTAATATAAAGATTGTTAAATACCATAGGTCAACACCACATCTTATCGATACCACATATATTTGTCATTTCTTTTAATTAATTAATTTGAGATAAATCAATTAGAAGTACATAACTAATTTGGAGATAGATCTTAAATTTCAATATGTGTATATTACTATGAATACTCAAATTTATTAAATCTCCACCATACACATAATAATTACTAATAATTAAATTAAAATTGTGAAAAATATATTCCAAAATAAACATAACTACAATTCTGATTTACAATTCTGATTTTAATATTCTACTTTGGCCAAATCATTATCCTATTCAAATCATTCTTCTTCTTTTATCTAACATTAAGTCTAACTCATTATTCTATTCAAATCATTCTTTTAAAGTCTAACCCTTAGACTAACGAGACTCCTAACTCAAAACATAACGAGACTCAAATCTTGTTGGATAAGTCTAACCCTTAGACTAACTCTAACTCGAGACTCAAATCATAACCAGACTCAAATCATCAACTTTATGATAAAAAATCAGGAAGGGGAAGATAATTTTTAAAATCCAAAAAGTCAAAAAAATATGTACTCACTCATATTGTCACAAGCGACTATGTCATGACATCCGCCGGATTTTACGTGATTAATCTGTATGTAATGATACTCCCTGCCATGAATCCAAAGACTCCCACCGTTTTTTATTAAATTCTTTTATATTTTCAGAGAAAATATTCGAGAAATCATTGCCAGAGTTCGCCCATCCAAGCACGGCTCTCTTTACACGGGAATCTGTGTCTTCCAAACTCTTTCATAAGAAAGACTAGATATTACATAGAGGTTCAATTAATACAAACAAGAAAAGCTATATTAAATTGAGATTCGATTAATAAAAAACATGCAAACCGAACTCAATTTCCTACTGAAAAATTGCAAAATCCATGGCAGTATCAACACAAAGGCACATCTGCATGAACCCTGCTCTTAAACCTGGAAAGCTAAAACTCCAGGAATTTAACAGAAGGGAAACTGCTCTTAAACCTGGAAAGCTAAAACTGCAGGAATTGAACAGAAGAGGAACAGCTCTTAAGCCTGGAAAGCTAAAACTCCAGGAATTGAACAGAAGAGAAACTGCTCTTAAACCTGGAAATCTGCATCAACACTGCTCTTAGACCTGGAAAGCTAAAACTCCAGGAATTGAACAGAAGAGAATAAATAAAAATATATGCATCAGAAAATACACATCTAAAGATTAAACAGAGTATTATCCGTATTTTTAATTTTTATTACTTTCTTGACCAAGAATACAATTGCCTTATAGGTTCAAAAAATTTGAAGGGGACAAGAGAATCTTGCATTCCACAATGAATTAAAGAAAAACTACCAGTTGAATGTTTCTCCGCCATTGGTAGTTCTCATCTTAATAGGTTGCAGCTGTGGCCAGGCTTCAAAAAATTTGAAGGGGACATGATAATCATACATTGCACAATGAATTAAAGAAAAACTACCAGTTGAATGTTTCTCCACCATTTGTAGATATCATCTTAATAGGGTTGCAGCTGTGGCCAGGCTTCAAGTGGGACTCCTAAAAGATCTAAATCAATCCATCGAAATGATCCATCCAAACCATATTTACAGGAAGCCTTCGGATCATTATATCTCAAGGTTTTTTCCCTCCCTTTTGCTGTACAGCAATGTTCAAAGCAATACAAACCAATATAATCCAACCCGTTTCCTCTGGAATATTTATGAAACGCAGATGGCTCTATCTGGCCTCGAAGGTGCCACTGACCCATGTTTGATTGGCCTCCATTCGCTCAGACCACTGTTCGGACATGATAAACACTCGGGACATCTCCCCTGCAACATATCTTGTATCAGGCCTCTTTCCGGGGTCCGGATCCACACAGGAAGCAGCAAGCCTCGCTACCCTCTCTGCGCAATCTACAGGAAAAGAGTCCCTGAGCCGAGGATCTATCCAACTCCTCAGCCTCCCTCCAAAATTATCACCGGCCTCTGAAATAACAATATTCAGGCTCTGTATAAGCCCTATTCTCTTGATACCACGACCGCCCTCATCCGCCACATACCTTATCGGTTCGTGCCCAGACAGGAGCTCCAGCAACACAACACCCAAGGCAAACACATCGGTTTTCTGCGACACGGTGCCACTGTTTATGTATTCCGGCGCCATGTAGCCCTGCGTGCCGGTTATCTTCATGCTGGAACGTTTAGGCAAAACCCCGACCCCTTCTGTGTCATATTCCCCGGCCAGATAAGAGGCGCCCAAATGGCAGATCCGCGCTCTGTAACCAGGCTCCGTGACGAGAATGCTGCAGGACTTTATGTAATTATGCACGTACTTGATATTGGTGTCGTGGTGCATGTACTCGAGTCCCTGGGCCACATCTACGGCGATCTGCATCCGGGTAAGCCAGGAGCCGAGGACCGTGAATCCGGGTGCCTTGCTAACCCTCAGGCAGTCCTCGAGACTCGAACCCTGGACGTATTCGTAGACCAGATATCCATTTTCTCCCTCGTAACAGCCTCCCAAGAGCTTCACTATGCTGGCATGGTGGGCATTGCAGATTTGATTGAGCCCTGACCTGAATTCTCTGATTTCCCTCTTTTTATTTCTCACCGTGACGGCCACTGTTTGGCCCCTGAGAACGCACTTCCAGACGGACGAATTTCCCAACCTTCCAGAGGTGAATTGGGCGGTGGCATCTGCGAGTTCCTTGTATCTGTAAATAATGGGGTTTCCCGGGAGGGAATCCCTGAAACTGGCGAGCGACTGGGCACTGCTAGAGGAGGCCTTCGAGAACAGGCTGGAGCCACCGCTAATGTCTGTGCTTCTGCTGGGCGTGTTTAAATGTCTCTCCCCCGAGGAAGACCGGATGGGTTTTCTCTGTGATGATCCCCGGAACTTCGGCTCGTACACCATGTGGGGTTTGAGCTTTTTGCACATTCTTTCATCTTCCCTTCCTCCGGATCAGGAAACCCAATTTCTTACAGCACTAAAGCCGAGGGGACTTTTGAATAGCCATTAAAAGCAGGGCCTGAAAAAGTTAAAGATTTGCACTAACACAACCGATACCTCCACAAACACGGCACGGCACCGCAACGCAAGACAAGTCAGCCAACTGCTCCGCCATTATCAGTTCTGTTAGTGTGAACACTTGCTAAAAATAAAGATTCCATTACATAGTAAATTATGGCGGTTACAGGGTTTGCTCGCTTTAGTGCTGTATGATACTCCTTCAGATATTATATCTCTGTAATTGTGTGGCTGGCGGCAAATGATTTTAAAACTTTTTTCCTTCCGCATCTAAATTCCACGCTTACACCGTCTTGGTGAATCAGATTCCGATGGTGGATGTGGTCCAAAGAGAGCACCAAACATTTCTGGCAAGTTTAATAAACCATTCTTCCGGAGTTGTCCAGGTGCGTTGCTTTATAAAATTATTATATATTTTCTTTAATATTTGATAGTTTCAAAAAAAATTATTTTATTTTTATTTTTATTTATATTTTTAAAGTTAAGGTTAGTTTTTTTGTTGTTGAAATTTTAGATGGACAACTATTATGTATAATTTAATTATAAAATGGTAAAAGGTAAATAGAATAGTAATTTTAAGTGTGATTTTTTTGAAATGTTTTATGGATTATTTTTCAATTTAATTTGTTATGCATTTAGTAAAAATTTATTGAAATATAAGTTTGACAAGTGAATTCTGCTCAATTAAAAGTGTTTCATGGTGTTTGAGTGTATTCCATTCATATATGTAAGTGAAAAAAACTAGTTAAAACAACACAAATCAAGATTTAACAATAACTTCTTTTAGGTAAATTCCAACCATAAATAAGCAACTCCAAAACATGACACTTACAAACTACTCTTTTTTTTCAAATATAACTTTTTACTATTCAACTGTAAAATGTGTGTGACTTTTTGGAATTTTCGGTGCCGAAATCTGGTAAAATTTGAGGTGAAATCTTGATTTCTGTTATTTAAACTGGGTTTTTGATTATATATATGGATTCAGCACCCTAAAACACCCCTAAGACACTTCGATTGTGCAGAGTTACCTATCAAACATGTTATTTCATTGAATTCCTACTGAATTTTAAAGAAATTTGATCTGAAAAATCCACAAAAAATCTCCAAAAAATCGCACTAAAAACAACTCAATCTTAAACAAAAATTCAATCCACACTTAAACAATTTGCATCCCAAACTTAATAATTATAAATTTTAAATCAATTATATATATATATATATATATAACCTCACCTTAATAATTATAAATTTTAAACCAATTATATATATATATATATATATATATATATATATATATATATTAAACTAATTTTACAACCTATTTTATTTATATATATACACTTCAATTTTTAAAAACACATAATTTTAAGGAAATCCTAAACAATATAATTTGATATAAAATTTTAATCTCTAGGAAACAACCATATGAATTTGTAATTTGTACTTTGATATAAAATTTTAATCTCCAGGAAACCATATTTTAATATGGTTTCCCAAGTGTTTAAATTTATTATTATTATTTTTGGTCAATCAACTGCTTGTATTGAGTAGTTAGAGGATTTTCTCTTCAAGCGCTCTTCTCCCAGCTTTGACTCTATTAGATTTAATGTTTAAATTCATTATTATTTTTAAAATAATTATAAAATATATTTTTTTATTTAAAATGATATTCTCTCACTATTTTAAACTTTGGAGTTTTCAATAGAATCCTGCCAAATAATTTTGGAGTTTTTAACAAAATCCGGCCAAATAATTTTGGGTCAACCTAGAATCTTTAATTGTTGAGTTTTTAACAAAATCCTGGCAAATAATTTTGGTTCAGATTATAATCTTTAATTGTTTAAAATAGGCTTAGAAAACCCACAAACATGTGAATCATTTCATCTCATAAATGACCATAAGCTTATTTGTCATCAACAATTCATTATATAATATTTGTGAATCATTACATTAACATTATGTGAACATACTGTATGATATTCTCATCTCCAAAAATCTATTCTCGTGAAATCTTTCATTTCCTTTGCAGGTCTCTCTTTCATAAATGTGTCGACCTCTATCTTTGTGAAAGAAAATATAGAAGTATTTCTTGATTTATGAACTATTTTCTGTTAGGGTTATATAATGGTTTAAGGTTTTTGGTTTTACCAATGAAATTCGTAGTAAATGTGGTAGTATTTTGGAATTTCAGTTTTGAGTACAAATTCCTTGATTATGTTGTTTTATGTAATTATTATGATTATTTGAAAAAAATTACGTTGATACTCAAACAAAAATATTCTCATATATTATTGTTTTATTATGAAAATTGGTAGGTTATATATATATATATATATAATATTAATAAAGATGATTTTTTTTCCTCAAAAAAGTTTAATTTTATTATATTAGTTTAGATCCATTTTAATTCTACATTTATCAAGTCTTGAGATGGATCAAAATTCTCTAGCTGCAAACCTCTTTTTTTAGTGCAAAATTTGAGGAGAGGTTTGCACCTTGAGAGATTTGATGATTTGATGAGATCCGGAGTTAAGTTTGAGTCGTGTGCGGCCAAGAAAAATATATGGAACATGTCATTAATTTTATCAATAATATGTAAATAAATCTAAGATTAATATAATCATTTTAGATATGCTAAATCTGTGTGAGATTAATCTGGTCATTTTAATCTGTGTTAGATTTGGAGTTAAGATGGATCTAGGCTAGTTTGACTCGTGTGCGGCCAAGAAAAATCTATCGAACATATGATTAATTTTATCAATAATATGTAAATAAATCTAATATTAATATAATCATTTTAAATATGCTAATTTTAAATTTTCTTAGTTACCTCACTATCAATAATATGTAAATAAATCTAATATTAATATAATCATTTTAAATATGCTAATTTTAAATTTTCTTAGTTACCTCACTCTGTTGAGATGATATTGCTAATAACTTTAATGAGGAAAAATGATGAAATAAAAATTATGAATGCAAAGTGACAATGTATTAGTGTTGAATGACACAAAATGTGAATAATAAGAATATATTCAATTACAAATAGTCTTCATTGTGATCGACCTCAAACTATTTTTTTCTACTATTCTTATTGTCGCCCTTGTTAGTTTTGTCATCTTCTCATATCGAACAAGGACAATTGAAATCATAAACCATTTAAATCTTTCGCTCGAGATGTTGTAGTAAATAGCATACATTGTCTCTCTTGCTCTCCAATATTAATAGGTTGAATTACTATAACACAAAAAACAATGCACATTGCCAATATTTTTAGTGCTTATACTGAAATCAATGCGCATTGTTAATCCAATCACTTTAAAATTAATGTACCATCATACATCAAATCAGAAATCAACATCTACACTGAAATCAATGCGTCTAATGCAAGCAATTAAATAAGATTAGAAAACAACTTCTACACTGGAATCAATGCATCTAATGCAAGCAAACAATAGGATTAGAAATCAACATCTACACTCAAATCAATGCATCTAGTGCAAGTAAGAAAATAGGATTAAAAACCAACACCTACACTAAAATCAATGCATTTAGTGCAAGCAATCAAATAGGATTAGACATCTAGTGCAAGTAAGAAAATAGGATTAAAAACCAACACCTACACTAAAATCAATGCATTTAGTGCAAGCAATCAAATAGGATTAGAAATCACCATCTACACTAAAATCAATTCATTTAGTGCAAGTAATCAAATAGGATTAGAAATCACCATCTACACTAAAATCAATTCATTTAGTGCAAGTAATCAAATAGGATTAGAAATCATGTACATTGAAATCATGCATTTAGTGCAAGCAATCAAATATAATTATAAATCAACATCTACATTGAAATCAATGCATCTAGTGCAAGCAATCAATTAGGATTAGAAATCACCATCTACACTAAAATCAATGCATTTAGTGCAAGAAATAAAATAGGATTAAAAACTAACATCTACATTGAAATCAATGCATTTAGTGCAAGCGTTCAAATAGGATTAGAAATCACCATCTACACTGAAATCAATGAATTTAGTCCAAGCAATCAAATAGGATTAGAAATCATATACACCAAAATCAATGCATATAGTGCACAAGATCAAATAGGATTAGAAACCAACATCTACATTGAAATCAATGCATCTAGTGTAAGCAATCAAATAGGAGTATAAGTCACCATCTACACTCAAATCAATGCATTTAGTGCAAGCGGTCAAATAGGATTAGAAATCATCTACATTCACATCAATGTGTCTATTGCAAGCAATCAAATATCATTAGAAATCAACATCTACACTAAAATCAATGCATCTAGTGCAAGCAATCAATTCGGATTATAAATTGCCATCTACACTAAAATCAATGCATCTAGTGCAATAAATTTTCTTCCCTCTCTCCCCCCTCCATCTATATCTATATCTCCCTTCATCTCTCCTTCTTTATATCTCTATCTCACCACCCCAAACACACACACTTTCTCACTCCATATCTATCAATCTCTTTGTGCCTCCTTCCCTCTCTCCCTCTCTCTCTTCTTCCCTCTCTTCACCTTCCATCAATATCTCTTTCTCCCTCTATATCACCCCCAAAACCCACTATATTTCTCCAATCTACCTATCTATCCCTCCCTCCTCATCTCCCTCCTCTCTATCTCTCTCTTCCCCTTATCTCCCTCTCCCCCTCTTCTCTCTCTTTCCTCTTATTTTCCTCTCTCCCTCTCTCTCCATCTTCCTTATCACTCCCTCTCTCTCTCTCCACCTTTCTCTCTCTATGTCTTTCTTCTTACCTCACTCTCTCTCCCCCTCCATTTCATCTCTCTTTCCCTCCCTCTCTCCACTCTCTCACATCCTCTCTCTTCCTTCCTCTCTCTCTCTCTCTCTCTTTCTCCAAATTTGTTATTATATCCTTCCCTCTCTCCTTCTCTCCCCCCTTATCTCTATCTCTCCTTCTTTGTCTCGTTGTATCACCCCCAAACATACACACTCTCTCTCCATCTCTCTCTTGTCACTCCCTCTCTCTCTCCACTTCTCACTCTCTATGTTTTTATTATTCCCTCCCTCTCTCCCCCTCCAACTCCATCTCTATGTCCCTCACTCTCTCCTCCTCTCTCGCTCCCTCTCTCCTCCTTTCTCTCAAGTACTCTCTCTCGTCCTTCGACTATCTCCATTTCTCTCCTACCTCCATCTCTCTCTCTCTCTCTCTCTCCCTCCCCCCAACTATGTTACTTTTTCCCTCCCTCTCTCCTTCTCTCCATCTCTCCTTATTTTTCTCTTTATCTCACCCCTAAACATACACACTTTATTTCCATCTCTCCCTTGTAACTCCCTCTCTCTCCACTTCGCACAATCTATGTATTTCTTCTTCCCTCCCTATTCCCCCCTCCAACTTCATCTCTCTATCCGTCCCACCCTCCTCCTCTCTCTCCCTTTCTCTCCTACCTCCCTCTCTCTTCCCCCATATCTCTCTCTCTCTCTCTCTCTCTACCCTCAAATCCTCTCATTATCTCCCTCCCTCTCTCCTCTCTCTCCCCCTTCTATATTTGTGTCTCCCTCTCCCTATCTTACCCTTCTCTACCTCTACCACTCCTCTCCCTCTCTCTCTCTCTCTTCATTCCTTCTCTCCCCTCTCCTTCAGTTTCTCCATCTCTCCCTTGTGACTCCCCCTCTCTCTCCACCTCTATCACTTTGTGTCTTTTTTCTTCATTCACACACACACAGATATATATATATATATATATATATATATATATATAGAGAGAGAGAGAGAGAGAGAGAGAGAGATAATATATATCATGATATATTAATATATATTAGAATATAACAAATTTAATATAGTATTAATCCAATTTTATTAAATTTAATAATATTAACTTTATAACATATTAAATTTATCTTAATAGTTTTCGAATGATTTAGACTATTTAATCTTTCTCTAAGCTTGACAATATATATGTTTCGATCTATCTTTAGTCCAAGCTTTATTACCATGACAAGTGCAGACACCAAGGGGAAGAGCTCTATGTATGGAAATTTTGTAGCTTGAAGTCCCAAAATTTCCAGAACCACTCATATTGTCCTGCACCCAAAATTACCCTTTTTCTTTAAGCCTTGGATACAAACTACCAATTCCAAACTAAAATATTACCATAGTAAATTCCCAAAATAGCCGAGTGGTTGAGCCAACTAATATCCTTAATGCAGTCAAATGGAAAATATTTCCAATTGTACACCACTGATTTTCCCCTGCCAAATTTGAAACCACTTTAATGATCCACTTACCCAAATTCATTGCACAACATGACTGCAAATCAAGCACTCACATCTAGGTGGAATTTTTCCTCTTTACAAAAATGAGGAAATTTGCTCTTCGTAAAGAAATGGAAAAATATATAGAAAAATGAACCAAATCAAGGTGAATGTGAATCACATCAAAAGAAACAAAGGTGGATTCTATTAGTATTTTGATCTTTAGCAATGAATCTGTTATAAATATAAATGAAGAAATATTTGCAAACAAATTTCATAAATATACTTTATATAGATAAAGAAACTCTCTTATTATCCCTAATATCCTCAATATATTACATTTTTTAAATTTAAAGATTTAGGAAATCACTCCTTTTGACCTTTGTAAATACTTACATCTTCCATCATTTTTAATAAAATGTATTACACTTTTTGCCTTTTTTTGAGAAAGAAATGCCATTTTTAGAAGTTTTTCAACCTTCTACAAGCCAAAGCAAATTTTCTGTTTAGAATTTCATTTTACGATAAAAATAAAACTTGTCAGAAATTTTATTAGCTTTATATTACTTATTTTTTGGAATTTTTTGTTGAAATTTGGTACCGGAGGACAGGTGGTTCCCTAAGGCTTTGATCTTTGGCCTAGGGAAAAGTGTCCAAAAGAATTTAATTTTTCTTCTAAAGTGACTTTATAAAGTTATAAAGTCAAATCTAATTTAAAAGTGACTTTAAGTGATAAAGTTACTAAAGTGACTTTATAAAGTTATAAAGTCAAATCTAATTTAAAAGTGACTTTAAGTAATAAAGTTACTAAAGTCTAATTTTAAAGTGACTTTAATAAAGTCAATATAAAATTAGAAAGGAAAAAATGACTTTGAAAATAAAAGACTAAGTGGGTCTTTATTAAAGTGGGGTGAATTAAAAAATAGAAAGTGAGATTTAAATGAGCATTTAATCTTAGCCCTAGATCTCTTCTATCTCAGCCATTGGATTTAGGGATTCTCCAAAAGTCACTTAGGGTTAGGTTAAAGGAGGAAAAGGAAGAAAAGATCATTCATTCTTTCATGAGCAGATTGAGAGAAGGAGAGCAAGAGAGCAAGGGATATTTCTGAGTAGTGAGGAGAAGGAGGCAGCAGCTTGGCACACATTCCAAGGCAATATTTCAGCAAGACCGTACAACAGAGTTTGCACACAGTTCAAGGTAGATTTGGCACGATTTCCAAGGCAAAATCCGTACAGCAGCTTGTGGCACGTTTTCCAAGGCAGCCGTACCATTTTCTGGGCACAGATTTCGAGGGAGAAGTTGCTATTTTTTTGCTGCACGCTTTTCTAGACAGGCCGTACAGCCTGTAGCTGATTGCTGGCACAAAAATCGAGGCAGATTTCTGTACAGCAGCATTTAATACAGCTGTACGCATTCCAAGGAGGCTGTACAACAGCATTTATTGTTGTTTTGCACACAAAAAGAGGAGGTTGTATAGCAGAAATTAATGCTGTAATTTCTGGGCATGTTTTTCAAGGAAATACGCACAGCATTTATTGCTGGTTCAGTTTTACTGTCTGCACATTTTACGAGGCGGTGGTTAAGCACAGAAAACGAGATAAGTTGTAAAAGTTTACTTGCTGGTTTTTCTGAATATTTCTCTCACTGTAAAAAGCATTTTTCAGAAATAAGAAGGAGCTATCAAACTGGTTTTCCCCAAGAGTTGTAGGGGGTTTTTCCAGGGTCATGTTGACCAAAACTATCAGTGTCAAATGTGTGAATGACTGTTTTTATGCTTGCTGATTTTTAATTCTGCATTTTCCAGCATTCTGAAAAAATTTCCAGAATTTATGTTTTCAGCAAAATTTATTTTCCAGTTTGTTAAATGTATGGATATGGGAAAGGGCATTTAACTATTTTGGAGTAATAAGGTGAAAAACTGAAAACCGAGGTGGGAAACTATAAATTTTTACATGGTATCGGAGCTTAAGTGCTGAAGGGCAGTTTGGGACAGCAAGGAGGAAGATTACAGCCTGCTGATTTTTCACTCAGAAAATTCCAGCAAGCTGATTTTTCACAAACAACAGTTTTACCTTTACTACATCATTGTTATTTTTCAGTTTTAGGACAGCAGGATGTCTTTGGGACTGAGGGTGGAGGATAGGTTGGATGGGCATTCCAATTACAGCATTTGGAAGGAGAGAATGCAGAGTATCTTTGAGGAGGCAGAAGTCTGGGACATTATGGTGAATACCACACAGAACCCTGTAAATGTGTCTACTGATACTACTCAGTTGGCAGCATATAATAAAATGAACAACAAGGGTAAGAGATTGATTCTAGACGGAATCAAAGACCATTGCATTCCTCATGTGAGAGGGAAGAGAAATGCTCATGAGATGTGGAAAACATTGTCCAATCTCTACCAGAGTACAAATGAGAACCGGAAAATGGTCCTGAAGGAGAAGCTGAAGACCATTAAGATGGGCAATGATAGTGCAGCTGGATATCTCACAAAGATTACTAATGTGAGAGATGAGTTGGCAGCGATTGGAGAGGCCATTCCACCCACTGAGTTGGTGTGGATTGCAGTGAATGGCCTCCCTAGTTCATGGATGAACTTTGCTGATGGGGTTTGTGCACGTGAGACCCTTCCCACATGGGAGAGGTTTTGGGATGATTGCATTCAGACAGAGATCAGGAAAGGTCAGCTTGGGGCAGCCAAGCCAGTTGAGCAGGATGAGGATGTAGCATTGTTGGCAGGACGCAAGAAAGGCAAAGGGAAGAAGCAGGCTTCCACAAGCAATGGTGGGGGCAAAGGCAAAGGTAAAGGTAAACAGGATAACTCACAGAAGGACTATTCCAAAGTGAAGTGTTGGAATTGTCGGAAGATGGGACACTATGCAGTTGTGTGTCCGGAGAAGAAGAAGAAGAAGGGGAAGAACCAGAGCATGGCAGCTTCAGCAGAGGTTGAGGACTTTGCAGATCATTTTGACCGGGAGTTTGGGTTCACTGCGTGTGAGTCCTCTAGTGCGGGATTATCTGCCATAGAGGTTCAGAGGGAGCATGCATTTCCTTCGATTAGCGGAGCATCTTCGGGTACCTGGTATGTGGACAATGGGGCTTCATGTCACATGACAGGAGTCCGTGAGTACTTCTCAGAGCTTTCAGAGAGTGGCACTGATATAGAGGTAGTACTCGGTGATGACAGAGTTGTTAGAGCAGTCGGTGTGGGAACATTGACATTTCAGAGGGAGTCTAAACCTCCCTTGAAAGTGTCAGATGTTCTTTATGTGCCAGGGATGAGGAAGAACCTCATATCAGTCTCAGCTTTGGAGGACAGAGGATATGAGGTACTGTTCAGGGGAGGACAGGTGTTGATGTATCCCAGGGGCACTCCAGCTGATTCAGCTAGAGTGATAGGTGTACACCATGCAAAGGTGTACAGGTTTGCATTCTAGCCCCTTTTGGCATTGAGCAGTAGTACCGACAGCAGAGCTAGCAGTTCTGAGTTGTGTGAGATTTGGCACCGCAGGATGGGGCACATGTATCATGGAGCCTTGAGGACTTTGCGGGAGATCACTACAGGTGTGCCAGATTTCAGTACCGATCACTTTGATACTTGCAGAGGATGTGCGATGGGTAAGTTTGCCAAATCCCCTTTTCCCAGCAGTGATATCAGAGCGACTGGGATACTTGATTTGATTCATTCCGATGTGAGCGGTCGGATGTCTCATGTTTCCTTGAGTGGGTATGAGTACTATGTCTTATTCATTGATGATCACTCCAAGAGGACATGGATCTATTTCTTGAAGACCAAGAGTGAGGTCTTCAAGCGGTTTCAGGAGTTCAGAGCTCTTGTGGAGACACAGACAGGTCGGAAGATCAAGTCCCTGAGGTCGGACAATGGAGGAGAGTACACCATTGGAGAGTTTGTTGACTATTGTGAGGAGGCAGGCATTAGGAGGGAGTTCACTGTCCCTTACAACCCCCAGCAGAACGGGGTTGCGGAGAGGAAGAACAGATCCATCGGAGGGGCTGCCAAAGCCATGTTACGTGATCAGGGGTTGCCATTGTTTTTGTGGGCAGAGGCCTGCAACATAGCTGTTTACTTGCAGAACAAGAGTCAGCATCGTGCCTTGGGGCACATGACTCCTGAGGAGTCTTTTTCTGGGAAGAAGCCTGATATTGGTCATCTTCGTATCTTTGGGTGCATTACATATTCCTACATACCCAAGGAGAAGAGGACCAAACTAGATCCCACCGCAGAGAAGGGTATTTTTGTGGGCTACAGTGAGACCTCCAAGGCCTTTTGGATTTACATTCCTGCGCAGAGGAAAGTTGTTGTCAGGCAGGATGTGAAGTTCGAGGAGGACAGGGCCTTTAGGAGGTCACGGGAGTTAGAGTATCTGGATCAGCCAGACCCTCAGCAACAGTTGAGTCAGTCATAGGGATCCAGTGGGCAGGGATTAGGAGGATCCGGAGGTACATCTATGACGATGTCAAGTCCGTCAGTGGGAAGTGGCTCGCAGAGTCAGAGGGGTGGTGCTACGGGCAGCATGCAGAGCAGTTCACTCGGGAGTCCACTGATGGATAGTTCACACGGTACCTCAGCATCTACAGGTTCAGGTGCAGGCAGGAGGACAGCAGACAGATAGTCAGGAGTTCAGGCTCCTGATGTTGAGGAGGAGGAGTTTTATTCTCCAGCGGGAGAAGTGTGCTCAGGGAAGAGGAAGCCCAAGTGGCTTCAGGACACCTTGAGAGATGCCACATCTATTGCTGAGCCTAAGAGGCCGGTCAGAGAGAGCAGACCACCTGAGAGGTTTTGTAGCTATATGGCAATGGCTACCAGCATCCTTGACTCTGAGCCTTCTAGCTATGAGGAGGCAGCTAGCCAGCAGGTCTGGAGAGAGGCCATGCAGGGGGAGTATTCTTCTATCATGAAGAATGATGTTTGGGAGGTGGTGCCGAGGCCTGAGGGCAAATCCGTGGTTACTTCCAGATGGCTTTACAAGGTAAAGCATGCTGCAGATGGCAGCATTGAGAGATTCAAAGCGAGGTTTGTGGCTAGAGGGTTCTCCCAGGTAGAGGGAGTTGATTATGAGGAGACCTTCGCTCCCGTGGCTCGATATACTTCGATCCGCTCCATTATATCGATAGCAGCAGAGATGGGTTGGAAGATCCACCGGATGGATGTGAAGACCGCATTTCTCAGTGGCTTCATACAGGAGGAGGTGTACATTGAGCAGCCACAGGGCTTTGAGGTGCATGGGAAGGAGTCCCATGTGTGCAGACTGAAGAAGGCCCTTTATGGCCTGAAGCAAGCTCCCAGAGCTTGGTACTCCAGGATAGATACATACTTGCAGAAGATGGGTTTCACAAAGAGTGAGGCGGATCCGAACCTTTACTATATTGTGATAGGTGAGGAGCCTCTCATTCTGGTGCTGTATGTGGATGACTTAGTCATTACAGGTGCAGAGAGACTCATAGAGCATTGCAAGAGAGATCTTGCGGCGGAGTTTGAGATGAAGGACATCGGCTTGATGCATTACTTTTTGGGTTTGGAGGTGTGGCAGGAGGAGGGGCATTTCTTCCTGGGACAGGGGAAGTATATTGTGGACATCCTTGGCGGATTCCACATGGAGGATTGTAGACCCATGTCGACACCGATGATCACCAACTGGAAGAAGCTTCATGCTCGGTTCAGTTGGTGGATCCCACATTGTACGAACATTTGATTGGTTCCTTGATGTATTTGATTAGCACTAGACCGGATATTCTTTTGATCAACACGACTCTAAGGTTATGTGTGAGCCTGGAAGGTTCAGCACCGGGTGGTACAAAACACGACCTACGTACTTGCGGGGGACGGTGGAGTATGAGTCTTATTTACAGGCAGGGGGATGGAGTGAGATTGGCAGGTTACACTGATTCTGATTGGGCAGGTTGTGCTTCTGATAGGAAGAGCACTTCAGGGTGTTGTTTTGGGTTGGGTTCGGCGGTAGTGTCATGGTTCAGCCGAAAGCAGCAGTCAGTAGCATTGAGTTCAGCGGAAGCAGAGTATATGGCAGCCAGTCTAGCTAGTTGTGAGGCCATCTAGCTTCGCAAGATGTTGTTTGGCTTATTTGGTCAGCCGTTGAGACCTTCAGTGATTTACTGTGATAATCAGAGTTGCATTAAACTCACGGAAAATCCAGTATTTCATGACAGGTCAAAGCATATCGGGATCAAATATCATTTCATCAGAGACTATGTTCAGAAAGGAGCTGTGAAGCTTGAGTATATTCCCAGTGATGAGCAGGTTGCAGATATTCTTACCAAAGCCTTACCACGGGGCAAGCATGTCTACTTCAGAGACAAGATGGGTGTGGAGGAACACCTTCCTCGGTAAGAGGGAGTGTTGAAATTTGGTTACCGGAGGACAGGTGGTTCCCTAAGGCTTTGATCTTTGGCCTAGGGAAAAGTGTCTAAAAGAATTTAATTTTTCTCCTAAAGTGACTTTATAAAGTTATAAAGTCAAATCTAATTTAAAAGTGACTTTAAGTGATAAAGTTACTAAAGTCTAATTTTAAAGTGACTTTAATAAAGTCAATGTAAAATTAGAAAGGAAAAAAGTGACTTTGGAAATAAATGACTAAGTGGGTCTTTATTAAAGTGGGGTGAATTAAAAAATAGAAAGTGAGATTTAAATGAGCATTTAATCTCAGCCCTAGATCTCAATCTATCTCAGCCATTGGATTTAGGGATTCCCCAAAAGTCACTTAGGGTTAGGTTAAAGGAGGAAAAAGGAGGAAAAGGTCATTCATTCTTTCATGAGCAGATTGGGAGAAGGAGAGCAAGAGAGCAAGGGAGATTTCTGAGCAGTGAGGAGAAGGAGGCAGCAGCTTGGCACACATTCCAAGGCAATATTTCAGCAAGACCATACAGCAGAGTTTGCACACAGTTCAAGGCAGATTTGGCACGATTTCCAAGGCAGAATCCGTACAGCAGCTTGTGGCACATTTTCCAAGGCAGCCGTACCATTTTCTGGGCACAGATTTTGAGGGAGAAGTTGCTATTTTTTTGCTGCACGCTTTTCTAGACATGCCGTACAGCCTGTAGCTGATTGTTGGCACAAAAATCGAGGCAGATTTTTGTACAACAGCATTTAATACAACTGCACGCATTCCAAGGAGGCCGTACAATAGCATTTATTGCTGTTTTGCACGCAAAAAGAGGAGGCTGTACAACATAAATTATTGCTGTAATTTCTGGGCACGTTTTTCAAGGAAATACACACAACATTTATTGCTGGTTCAGTTTTATTGTCTGCACATTTTCCGAGGCGGTGGTTAAGCACGGAAAACGAGATAAGTTGTAAAAGTTTACTTGCTGATTTTTCTGAATATTTCTCTCACTGTAAAAAGCATTTTTCAGAAATAAGAAGGAGCTCTCAAACTGGTTTTCCCCAAGAGTTGTAGGGGTTTTTCCAGGGTCATGTTGACCAAAAATATCAGTGTCAAATGTGTGAATGACTGTTTTTATGCTTGCTGATTTTTAATTCTACATTTTCCAGCATTCTGAAAAAATTTCCAGAATTTGTGTTTTCAGCAAAATTTATTTTCCAGTTTGTTAAATGTATGGATATGGGAAAGGGCATTTAACTATTTTGGAGTAATAAGGTGAAAAACTGAAAACCGGGGTGGGAAACTATAAATTTTTACATTTTTTTATTCACATTTGATATGTCAACTTAACATTTATTTGAGTGCGTGTTCTTTAACAATCAAAAGATGCATAAAATGTCATGTTGAAACGCGTTGGTGTATTCTTTGAAAACTTTGTATTTTTGAGAAAAAAATGTGTTACAACAATCTAGATAGAGTCTTCAGTATTGTTATATTTATGAAATCAACTGATGCATATCATAATTACTAGAATTTTTTGAGCTAATCCTATATGAAAAAACTGCATATTTTGAATATGTTTCAGCTTGCATGAAGTTTCTCAACATATTAGTTATAAACTAAAAATCTAAAAACTACCCATTACAGACGGTGGACCAATGTAATGCACCATAATTTTTTCAATTTTTTACAGTGTATTTGGGAAGATACATAATTTTGATTTCACTGAATCATAATGACCTTCAGAAATTGCTTTCACCCATTTTATTACAAAATTAATTAAAATTAGTAAATATCTATGGAATTCCATAAAAGTTATATTTCCTGAAAGTAGATTGAATTCTACAAATTCTTGTCTTGGTTCTGAAAGTTAATTCATAAAGTTTGATGGAGTTTAATCATTCCAAAGTTGAAGAAATGTGTTCAGAGTCGAGTTGTTGCGTAGTTGCAGGTCCGTGTTAGTTCAGCCGAACTGGTTTTTTTCGCTCCATCCCGTTAGTTTTAACTACAATACAGTTCATCTGAACTTTTTAGAAAAGTTCAGCTGAACATCTGCTCGCAAACTACGTCGGCCGGAAAATTCAATGAAGCCACTCCAAAAATACAAATTTCGCAACTATATAAATAGTTGAAAATGGAATCATTATTTTCGCACATTTCTTCATTTGGGCTGAATTTGCAAAGGAATTTTTTTTGGTTTAATTTTCAAAGGAAATTTATTTGACCATTTTTTAAAATGACATTTTTTTAGAGTAAGTGTTTTGGGTTGAAGTAAATCTTTTATAATGATTTTTTAAAGTGAGCTTTTGTCTAATTTTTTAAAAGACTTTTTTTTGCAGGACTTGAAAGGAAATATTGTGAGCTTCATTTCATTTTTAAAAGACATTTTTTTAGCAGAATTTTTAAAGTAAGTTTTTTGAGTTGAATTATGTCTTTTGTGAAAAATTTTTAAAATGAGTTTTTTTGAAATTAAATCTTTTGTGATGCTTTTTTTAATTGAGTTCTTGTCTAAATTTTGATAGTGAGTTTTTTTTACAGGATTTTGAAGGAAATATTTTGAGCTTCATCCTAAATTATCATGGGGAATCAAAGGAATTGCAAGAGAAAATATGATCAAATAAGAGACCTTGAGGAATGTAGAGAACAAGGGAGAGAATATCGCAAAAAAAATGATCCAAGATCTTTAGCTTTGAGATGGAATAAATAATTACATGTAAAATTGCATCCTAACCATGAAACTTAAAAGGCACGAGAGAAGAAGAGAGAAGCACATAAAATCATGCAAAGAAGACGAGAACTTGATATCAGAATTCATCCAAGAGTGACTACGTCTCCGGGCCCTGCTCAATCAGTGGGGAGGCCCTCTTTAATTAAGTGGAAAATAAAATGAAAGTACAAGCATAAATGTAAAATTACACTGTTATACCTCCAATCTGCAAACTAGTTGAAAATGGAGACCTCTATTGCATAAATGGATAGCAACATCAGATTCCTGTCGCTGAGAGATGTAGGATCCATATAAAATTTGTCCAATTTTGACATTGGGAAGAATTTGGACCCTCTGAAAGTTGAGCTCAAATCATGGTTCCACCTGCCCCTAGAAAGGCTCAGGGTTCTGCTACCCGCCTCGATCTCCATGTCGCTCCTGGTTTACCTAACACTTTTGCAAAAGGTTGAGCTTATATAAAAAATCATTGGCGGACTTCCCAAAGGAAGCCGTTGGCACATTGGTTATGATCCGGTGGCCGAATTTCTGCGGATGTGTTGCCTCCTTAAGCTGCCAAGTCATCTAGTCAACCCATAAACTTTGACTAGTTCTAACTTTCTCATATGAACTCAGTTTGACGAATCGTTCGCATTGTTACGATCAGAACGACGAGATATTCAACTTGACAGTGCGTTTGCCACATTCCTGACACTTTGAATTTTGAGCCTTTTGTACTTGCCACTGGTGTGTAAATCCACCTGGATCAATCCTTCCCACTGAGGAGCTTTTGGACCACCAAAAGCATTAACACTCCCAACACACTTCTTGTGTCCTTTCCAAACCACAATTTCAATCACCTGCACGCAAATATGATACATCATTTGCAACCATGTACAAACCAAACATGACTCAACAACCCCTCACTTGTCAAGAGTTTATAACATACACTCATTGGTCAAGGATTACATAATAAAAAACCAATACCTCAACTATTCATAAGAAAAGGCCAAAAACATCATATTTTGATTTGGAAGCAATGGAAAACACATCATCACTTTTACATTTATTCACAATGCATGATTTACAAGTTGTGGCCATAACAAACTACTACCTCTAAGGAAACCATCTTTTACTTAATAAGGCAGTCCACCATGAATGTGGTGGATTCATTTTTTGAACATTTTCACCTGTCGGCTCCCCTATCAATGCTTTCGGGGTATGGATCATTGGACACATGGCTTGTTGGTGTCCCACTTCATTGCAGTGACTACAATGATTCTTTTTCCTCCAAAATTTCCAGGTTTCCTTGGAGCGCTTTCCCCTGGTGTTCCTTTGATAAGTTTTCATGGAACCCTCACTATCACCGGAATGTGAGGAAGTGATTTCGTCATCTGTTGTTGGTTGGTCACTAGCTATGTTGGAGCTTTCGTTAACTTCCTTCCTGGTGTTTCTGAGTCTTGCATGACGCGGAAATTCATCGACTTCGATGGGGTTTACGATGTCTTGGTAATTGATGTCGAGGTCATTTCCTTGATACCCCATTTTTTTTAGCAGTTTGGATTCGATCCCTGTAGTATGTTTTTCAAAAGCAACGAAATCATCATCATGAAAAGTACATGAAATTGAAGGGTTTCTTTTTACCTTGGGTTGGTTAAGTCGCAAATTTTCCAAGGCCTCATCCTTAGCTTGTAACTGGTGTAGTAACCTTTGCTTTTCTTCCTTTGCTTCTTGTAGGATCCTCCTTACCTCAGTATTCTCTTCTTGGATGTGTTGGTTGATTTACTCAAGTTCTTGGAGCCCTGACGCAGTGAGTGTCCTTTTCATCTTTGGTACAATTTCTGTTGAAAATTTTGTTTCATCGTCTGAATCGGAACCCAAGTATATGGGTTTTCCTATTGCGATCCCAAAGGATACAAGCTTCATTTCATCACTGGAATCAGACCCCAGGTCAATTGGTCTACCTCATGAAAATCCTGCAGCTGTAACCTTCTCATCTTCCTCTAATTCAGAATCTTGGTTTTGTTGCATGGTGGTAGTGACCTTCTGCTTCCCCTTTTTGTCATTCCTCTCAGGACTCAATTTAGGGTGCAACTTCTAGCAAATTTCTTCCTCATGTCCCTCTTTCTCACAATGTGAAAAAGAGGGCTTTTCTCCCCTTCTCTTGGCTGTTGCAGTTCTTTTTGGTTTGTCATTTTGTTCATGCATGCCCCTGCTTTCTAGATGCATGGCCTTCACACTGGCCTCATCGATGGTGGGAGGCTAAAA